>JAGIQG010000014.1:47514502-48714502 GCA_024679065.1 Sphyrna mokarran | reverse complement strand
GACCCCTCGTTCTATCCATTTCTAATGGTGGAAAAAGCTTACCACCATTTACTCTATCTATACCCCTCATAATCTTATATACCTCTAAAAGATCCCCTCTCAGCCGACACCTTTCAAGGGAAAACAACCCCAGTGTTTTCAATCTTTCCTCGTAAGACAGCCCTTCCATACCAGGCAGCATCCTGGTAAATCTCCTCTGCTGCCTGCCCTGGCTCATTTCCCAGAACCAGATCCAGTATAGCCCCCTCTCTAGTCGGGCTATCCACATACTGCTCCAAGGACCCTTCTAAAACACACAGTACAAATTCCTCCCCGTCTGCACCTTCCGCTCTGGGCACCTTCCAATCTACCCCAAGGAAATTGAAATCTCTCATTACTACCCTATTCTTCCTACACTTATCTAAAATTTCCTTACCTATCCCTTCTTCCACGGCCCGCGGACTGTTGGGCGGCCTGTAGTACACACCCAACATAGTAACCTCTCCCTTCCTATTCCTCAACTCCACCCATAGCGACTCAATTCCTAACTCAGCCATACCACCCTCCTTCTGCACTGCTATGATGTGATCCTTAACTAATAACGCCACTCCCCCTCCTCTCCTCAAACCACCTCTATCATGCCTAAAACACTTATACCCCGGAATATTCAATTGCCAGTCCTGCCCTTCCTTTAGCCACGTCTCAGTCACCGCCACCACTTCTAACTTCCTCTCGAACATTATTGCCTTCAGTTCATCTGTTTTGCCAGTCACACTCCTCGCATTAAAACACATGCACTGAAGGCCCTCAGGCACTCTCTGATCCTCCCTCCTACTCTCCGGAATTACCCTGTAACCCATCTCTCTCCCACTCCCAGTTCCCTCTATCTCCCCACCCCCCCCTCCATATTAGTTTAAACCCTGTCGAAACACTCCAGTTAACCTCCCAGTTAAAATATGGGTGCCCTTCCCAGACAACTGTTCCCCGCCCCTCTTGTATAGATGCCCCTCCCTCCTGAAGACTTCCCAATGGTCTAAGAATCTGAATCCCTCCGCCCTACACCAATCCCTCAACCACGCATTCAGTTGGAGCATCTCGTTGTTCCTAACCCTGTCATTCCCAGGCCTCAGTAAGAATTTAGCAACACCAATTTATAATCCAACCGATTTATTTGATAGTAAAAACGCGAGCTTTCAACACTCTGTGTCTTCTTCAGGCAAATGCAGTGTTCTGGTCTGCAATAGCACACATCAGCACAGACAGTCAGAGATTGCTGATTAGAATGCGAATCCTTACATCTAACCTGCTATTGAAGTGTTAAAGTGGCGAACAATGTGTGTGAAGGGAATCCTGAGCATTGTTGGAGAATTGTGTGTTTTCTCCAGACAGCACAGTAAGTGAGGTTTTTTGCTAACCCAGGCAAGTTACGGGGGTTACAGATAGTGTGTCATGAAGCCAAGATCCCTGTTAAGACCGTCCTCATGTGTGCGGAGCTTGGCTATCAGTCTCTGCTCAGCGACTCTGCGCTGTCGTGTATCACGAAAGCCCCCTTGAAGAACATTTACCCGCAGGTCGGAGGCCGAATGCCCATGACTGCTGAAGTGTTCGCCCACAGGAAGGGAACTGTTTTGCCTGGTGATTGCTGAGCGATGCTCATTCATCCGCTGTCGTAGTGTCTGCATAGTCTCCCCAATATACCATGCTTCGGGACATCCTTTCTTGCAACGTATTAGGTAGACAACGTTGGCCGAGTTGCAAGACAGCGGATGAATGAGCATCGCTCAGCAATCACCAGGCAAAACAGTTCCCTTCCTGTGGGCGAACACTTCAGCAGTCATGGGCATTCGGCCTCCAACCTGCGGGTAAATGTTCTTCAAGGGGGCTTTCGTGATACACGACAGCGCAGAGTCGCTGAGCAGAGACTGATAGCCAAGCTCCGCACACATGAGGACGGTCTTAACAGGGATCTTGGCTTCATGACACACTATCTGTAACCCCCGTAACTTGCCTGGGTTAGCAAAAAACCTCACTTACTGTGCTGTCTGGAGAAAACACACAATTCTCCAACAATGCTCAGGATTCCCTTCACACACATTGTTCGCCACTTTAACACTTCAATAGCAGGTTAGATGTAAGGATTCGCATTCTAATCAGCAATCTCTGACTGTCTGTGCTGATGTGTGCTATTGCAGACCAGAACACTGCATTTGCCTGAGGAAGACACAGAGTGTTGAAAGCTCGCGTTTTTACTATCAAATAAATCGGTTGGATTATAAATTGGTGTTGCTAAATTCTTACTGAGTTCTTACCACCCCAATCCAACGCCGGCATCTGTATATCATTCCCAGGCCTCGGCAGCAGCCCAGAGAATGCGACCCTGGAGGCCCTACACTTCAGCCGAGCCCCCAACTCCCTGAACTGCCTACGTATGTCCCCCCTGCACTTTGTTCCTACATCCTTCTCTCCCACGTGGACTATTACATCAACCTTAGCCCCTCTACCCTTCAAAATTCCCTCTACCCTCTCCGTAACATCCTGGACCCCTGCTCCAGGGAGGCTGACTACCATCCTGGAGTCCCGCTTTTGCCCACAGAACCGCCTGTCGATCCGCCTGTCGATCCCCTTGACCTTCTCATCCCCCACCACTATCTCACATCCCTCACTCCTACCATCCTCCGGGGCATTCAGATCCCCCTCCCTTGCACTCTCTACCTCAGCTGTTGCCCTACCCTTGATGTTCTGGGATGCCTCCTCTGGGGTGATCTTAGTGTTGTGACTCCTTTTCTTTTTCAACTTCCTATCTGTTACCCACCCATCCCTCCTCATAAGCCCTGGGGTCCCTTCTGGACTATGGTCCCTGTTCATTAGCCCCTCGTTCTCTCTGACTATAAACATATCCTCCAGTCTCAGCTCCAACTGCCTCACCCGAGCCCTCAATCGTTGCAATTCCAAACACTTTGTGTGTATGTGGGCTTTCGGGAGACGTGCTGCCTCCAAGAATGTCCACATATGGTAGTGAACACAGTGGACGCGTTTTATCATTGACCCTGACATTTTGTACACCCCCTTTAGAGGTGTGGGCCCTAGAGTTTGGGTGGGACAGGAGTCCAGCCACTTACCACGTCCAAGCCTGCGCTCGCCCAAGCCCAGTGAGCTTAAGCCCTTACAGCTCTCACTCTGCTCCCCGCCTCACTCCACTGACTGCTCCCAACGCTGCCCGCTGTCTACCTTGGCCTTATTTATGTAGTCCCGAGCTTCCTTCCCAGCAGCCCCCGCGCCTATCTCCCACTATGGAGCGCCAAAATAAACAAAAAACCCCCGCGACCTAAACCTATTGATTAAAGAAAGATTTCAAACTTCAATAGTCTCACCAGCAAGCAGCCACTCTTCAAAATCACAGCTCCAGAGATCAGGACTCCAAGATCTCGTTGAGTATCCACTCCCTCAATTACAGCCATTTAAGTGATAATCTGTCTTCCTATTATTGCTACCAAATTGGATAAACTCACATTTATCCATATTATATTGCATCTGCCATACCCAGGTGCTCAGTTTATCCAAATTACACTGAGTCATCTCTGCATCTTCCTCACAGCTCACCCTCCCACCCTACTTTGTACCATCTGTAAACTTGGAGATAATATATTCAGTTCCATCTTCCAAAACATTAAATATAATGTGAACAGTTGGGGTCCTCGCAGATTCCCTGCAGAGCCCCACATCAATAACATGTCCAGATGATTACCCAGCATGGAAAATCCCATCAAAGTGGACTCAATGAGATTGGAGTTCTTGTCAGTGTTCCAGAGAGAAGCCCCAGCTGTGCTGGAGACCACAGGTAGGAGGGGAGCTGTTCAGCAGCACTCCCTGAAGCAGGCATATTGTGCTGTTCTAGGTAGAAGGCAGTTCTGTAATGCGGCCAGAAATTCCTGCTGATCTGGCAAGTGCACTCCTCCTTATTGTGCCATTTACTTGGCTGAGCCTAAAAATATCTTTCCCAGGAACGGATACCCCTGGGCTGATTCTAGCTATGGGCCGGAGTGCAAAGTGGATGGTCTTTCTGAACCTGGCTGCTGCAAATCCCCTGTGCCTAAAATTAGCACAATCCTTGGCATGACCATCCTTAGCAGCAGTTCTGGGGCTTTCTCACTGAAGGAAGCTGTCCTCTTGAAAATTGTTAGAATCTTATGTGATTCCATAAAAATTTTCAGCAAGACAACATTGAAAACTTTCCTCCTGAACTGATACCATAAATATAGCTTTGAGGCTTTACAAAAACACTGAAAGTTGAAGTTTATTTATTAGTCACAAGTAGCCTTACATTAACACTACAATGAAATCACTGTGAAAAATCCTTTAGTCGCCACACTCCAGCGCCCATTTGGGTACATTGAGAGAGAACTTAGCATGGCTAATGCACCTAACCTGCACATCTATGAACTGTAGGTGGAAATCAGAATACCCGAGAAAACCCACACAGACAGTGTGAATGTGCAAACTCCACACAGACAGTGACCAAAGCTGGGAATCGAACCCAGGTCCCTGGTGCTGTGAGGCAGCAGTGCTAACCACTGTGCTACTATGCCGCACTTTTTTAAGTTCTGGAGTAATTCTGTCCCTTACACAGTGTTGCCAATATGGGATCAGATCACACTACATGTTAATGATGGGATGTTGGAAAACACACTAGGTTTCCTCTCTGCCCTGGTGGTATGGAGCATGCCATTCAAAGTACCCCTGCTGTTAATGCTCCAGGACTGGAATTTCACCACTAAGTTGGACGTAATACAAATATGAAAACTGGTTTAATTATTGACAGCCAAACCAAGTATAACAGTTCTTTTGCAGAATACATCCGCATTTATTTGTATTAGAATTAGTACGTTAAAATCTTCCTCTTTAAAAATTATTCTCCTTCTTCTGCCTAGTCAGCCAACAGAATACCGAGCATCATTCTCCATCAAATTCGCAAGACATTCACCAAAAAGGCAGCGGGGCAAAGGCAGAATATCTTCCTTTTTTCAGGCATACTACCAGCTGCAGTCCGGCCACTACCTCCTGATCGCAGTATATGTGTGAGACAAGGCAACAAGTCACTGCTATGAATGTGACCAACCTTTCTTCACAGCCAACGCGTCAATCAAGTTTCAACTATGAACGTCCAAGTGATTTCATTCAATCAAAGACTAAGGGCCAATCCAAGATCCAGTCTACCTCATTTGGGGTCTCAACACCTTCAGTAGTTCAGCATTCCTCTACCCTGCAAACAAAGCCCTGTTACGTTGGGCAGCTACCTATCTCCTTCCAGCAATCGCAGAGTCAGAATGGGCAGCAAACACCTGCATTATCAACAATAAACTCTCCGATTTCTACTGCATCTTCATCATTTGGCTCTAATAGAGTGTCAACTCCAACATCTCCACCACCGCCTCTTACTCCTTGTTCTTCCTTTAATCCTCAATCTTTTTCCTGCACTTCCTCAAAACCTAAGTTCTCCCCTTCCTTTACTCAGTCACCTGCAGCCTTTCTGAGTTCCGTGCTCCCATCACAATGTATTTCAGTTCCAAAAAATGAAACACAACTGCCTACAAAAGATATTACGTAAGTATGAAATTTCACAAAGATGGTCCATCTGGCAAGGTGCACATTTTCAGCTCAAAATGTTCATTCTAATCAAATGTTTCGTAGTCTCAATACATTTATCTGTTGTACAGTCCGCTTGAATATCTGCAGTAATGTTCAAATGCTCAATTATTGATAAGAATAATAAGAATTTGTTTTTTCTTTGGTCACGGCCACTGATTTTTTCGTTAGTTTTAGATATCCCCACAACTCTGGGAAGAAAACTGTTACATCACCAAAGCCGACCAGTGATGAACAAATCCAAGGTTCCAAAAATGCTGTTATTCAAGACTTGGAAAGAAAACTGCGGTGTAAAAGTGAGCTTCTACACGATGGGCAACAGGTACAAGATTACCCAGATAAATTTCATTTTAACATCATTATTGATGAATGCACTTTATTATAACCAGAACTATTTTGAAAGTACTTTCATTGGGAGTGTAGAATGTAAACATATAAATAGGCCATTCGTTCTTCCACTTCTGAGACATTGAAATTAACATTTTGGGAGCAATTATATACCATCAGCTTCTGACCTATTCTTAATTAGAGCCAGAAATACACTTAATTACTTCAACTCGGAATTAGACACCCATGCCTTAATAACATTAGATTCTGTATGTCTTAATTCTATGGCTTAAATTCTGTTGGGAAATCATTTTTTAATTTTATTTATAAGTGTCGCAAGTAGGCTTACACCGCAGTGAACACAATTAACAATGCAGTGAAGTTGGTGTGAAAATCCCCTAATTACCACACTCTGGTGGCTGTTCAGATACACAGAGGGAGAATTCAGCATGGCCAATCAGCGTAACTAGCACGTCTTTCGGAATGTGGGAGAAAACCAGAGCACCGGGAGAAAACCCACACAGACATGGGGAGAATGTGCAGACTCTGCACAGACAGTGACTCAAGCTGGAATCGAACCCGAATCCCTGGCGCTGTGAGACAGCAGTGCTAACCGTGAATCATAGACACATTAGTTACAAGAGACAACATTTTTTTCATCAAGATGTGCATTCAAGTTCATTTACTTTTGCTTATTCTATGAACTGAAAGTACATGTTCAATCTAATTTGACAGATTTATAGCTTTGATTAGCAACTGTGTTATTCCTCTGCTTTTGAGCTATGGCTCCACTGATTATGTATGAGGCAATTCAACCATCTGACTGTTGAAGATTCATCCATCAACAGAAATGTAAAAGTTGGCTTAGAAATCTCCTAATTGCTTGAAAAAAAGACATTCAAGTTAATATCAGAATATTGTTGCCATGGTGATTCATCTGACACCAAACCTGAGGAGGTTTCCAAAATGAATGTCCCACCAGGGGAATTAACAGAAAGATGTTTCTGAGTTATTTTGTGTGCAAGAACCATAAGACAAGTAATTGACGTTATGCAATACTTACATCTGTAATAACATTAATTCTCCTCACTGACTTTGGAGTGCTCAATATCTTTCCCAGGCAGTGCCTTCAATTATATTAACGACATTAAACAACAGTTTCCCTGACAAATGTGTCAAAACAATTTAACGACTATGCATTTATATCAGCCTTATAGAGGATAATGGATTGAGTGCCATGTACTTGGGAAAATGCTGTTCTCAAAGTCTTTAGATCCCTGCAGCCCAATCAGCCTTTGTCATATGACAGCTGTTTGCTAATTTTCATGTCATATGGGCACAATTGTTGATATAGATTTCTAGCTTCATCAATTCATATATATCAAGGGAGTCAGTAATTTGCCTCTGATTACTGATTTCTCAGAATTTCATAGCTTTAAGGCAGCCCAGTGGTTAGCACTGCTACCTCACAGTGCCAGGAACCCAGGTTTGATTCCCGGCTCGGGTCGCTATCTACATGTTCCCCCTGTGGGTTTCCTCCAGGTGCTCCGGTTTCCTGCTGCAGTCCAAAAGATGTGCCAATTAGGTGCATTAGCCATGCTAAATTCACCCTCAGTGTACCTGAACAGGCACTGAATTGTGGCAACTGGGAGATTTTCACATTAACTTCATTGCATTATTAATGTAAGCCTGGTGTTGATACTAACAAATTTTTTTAAAATCATAAACATATTGTGTGTATATTCACAGTTAAAATAATTCCACACAGAAACTTATCTTTTTCCAGAAAATAGTATCGAACTGGACTGATTGACTAGTGCAATAGTTGTGCATTTTTCTGGCCCTGGAAACTGAGAGCAGTATTCTCTCATGTCCTCACCAAAGGCGGGAGAGAGAGCAGGGAGTTAAAATTCAGCAGGAGAACAAATACCAGTTTGACACTAATGTGAATTTCCTACAGGTTCTTCCGCTAGTGCCCACGCTGACTGATTGGGAAACCCGCTGGTGGCTGGCGTGAAAGTGATTTGCATCCCTTAATGGGATGCAAATGAAGGCCCACTCAGAACTATATCTCCCTCCACGACACTGCACCACCACCACATCCCCCCTCCCCCCCCCAATTCTCTGCAACACCAATGGGAAAACGCACAGGTGCAAAACACACCTGGAACAACAGAAGTCAGGATTCATCCAACTAATGCCTTTGGGAGTTTGGGATAGAATCCCCTCACAATCTTGGACCCTGAAACACAACAGCTGTGGATGGGGAGAGCATCTACAGGATGTGCTTCCATATTCCTGGACATGACCCATTTTCCAGCCTCAGAATGTACCTGGAGATCCATCTTCGTTTTCAAGAGGTCTGTCTTCTTCCTTCAGTAGCGGGTCAGTGATATTGAGCACCTTTTCAATTTAACACCTAGGTACAATGGCGGACTACACACACCAGCAGGCCTTTCCTGTCATGGGCTACAGCGTAAAACACCCAGTTGTATAATTAACAAAGTCAGAGTCAGAAGATTTGCCATGTTTTCCTGCCAGCCCCTGCAACCAGCAAGACACCATGCTCCTGCCACAACTGGGAGAATTCCACCCCTACTTTTATATTTGTGAAATGTCGGCAGGAATTTTGCAGCCATTCACACCCTGCCTTTACTGCAGTGAGGACGGAAAATCTGGCACTCAGCCTAATCTCCATTTAGTGCAATGGGAGTAGAAAATTCCACCACGACTGGATAATTCCCCCCCATCAAGTTTTTATGATAAAATGTTCCATAGGTCCTTAATGAAACAATATATTTTTTAAAGTTTTAAGATATTACAGCTTCTTCCTTATTCTACATGTATATGCTCCAATCTTTATTTTGCTCTCTGTAAAATAGTTAATAAAAAGTAAATGATCATCATTGTGTTTGACTTCCTGGTTTGCTGTCAGTAGAAACTCTATTATGTGATTGGCTGCTTAGCCTGCTAGGTGACATCGCTGGTGATGGATTCTGGAGATCTCCTAGATCTTGATGTCATTATCAAAGTAACGTCGGGAAAGTAAGGTTAATCACTAGATCTTTGTGGAGGGCGTTCCGTGAGATTAACAGTGAGTGCTGTCACTTCACACTGATCATAAGATAACAAGGAACATGTACATGTAACCCAGCCAGGGACCACTCAGCACAGCAACTTTGCTAAAGGGGCAACATTGGCGCAAATTATACTGAGGGAATTCCAGGTCTGCATATTTTACAGACAAATTACAAATGTTTTTGAGGAAAAAGAAAACATAAGAGCATAAGAAATAGAAGCAGGAGTAGGCCATCCAGCCCCTCGAGCCTGCCCCACCATTCAATAAGATCATGGCTGATCTGTAGTGGTTCAGTACCACTTTCCCGCTTTCTCCCCGAAACCCTTAATTCCCTTGTCAATCAAAAACTTATCCACTCTTGACTTGAACATATTCAGTGAGGAAGCCTCCACCACCTCATCAGGCAGAGAATTCCGAAGATTCGCCACCCTTTGCGTGAAGAAACTCCTCCGCAACTCTGATCTGAACTGCCCCCCCCTAATCTTGAGGCTGTGCCCTCTAGTCCTGCTGTCTTTGCTAACCTCTACCCTATTCATCCCCTTCATTATCTTATATGTCTCTATAAGATCTCCTCTCAGCCTTCTAAACTCCAAAGAGCCTTATTAAACTGGACAACTGGATTCTGATGACCCTCAGTTTAAGAAGTTCGATTTGGTTTTAGAATTTATAAACACAAGAATTTCTCTTATAACTAAAGTGCAACTTTCTCTTTGTTCTAGCGACTAACATACGAACAAAGAATGGCTCGCAGATTGCTGGGAGCAGAGGACGCTGCATCTGTACTTGAACTTCAAAAGATGGAAAATGAGCAGATTAACCAGGTAATTAACCAACCACACGGCATCTGCTTTAGGTGAGAATGTAGAAAGATTGCTGATTGTTGCAATTATCAAAGGAATCTTTCCTAGTTTGTTGACGTGTAAAAATTACTATTTGCTGGTGGTTTGATTTTGGATATTCAGGGCAAAATCTTACCAATAAATGGCAGAGTGTTTGTTCCGGCACAACAATGTGCTTCCCAGCAAGGGAGCCACCATTTTTTAGGCCAAATCTTATGCCTCATGAGCAATCATTTTTATACCCATGAGTAGAGCATTGTGTTCCCTGTGATTCATCTTCCTTGCAATAACTTAATGACTGCAAGCACTGGGGAATTCCATATGAACCGCACTCCAGAACTTGTTCCACAACTACTGCAGGGGATGGCAGGCAAGCAGTTGACACTATGTTTTTCAGAGGGAGTCCCTCACCAGGGTTCAGCTGGAGAGGAGCAGAGGACACTCTCTACCCCCAATCCTGGAACCCTGAGAACGCAGTCACCCTAATGCTGAGCCTCTTGATTTCAACCCCTTCCACCTCTTGCAAACCCCCACTAAGGAAAGCATTCCCTCAGCTGCGATATGGACAGGAACCCAGGACAGAGGATCCGAGAAGCGCTGCCTTCACCATCAGTCACAACCCTTTTAGGGAAAGAGGGGTCCTGATATGAAAGGAGGGTAAGGTCTGCAAGTGATCTCTCCTGACCCCTCTCTCTGAAATGGCAATCTGGGACCCCGACCTCCGGCCCCAAATTGAACTTATCTGTGTGCCCCAAGTCTCTTCAATTACCCCTTCAGTAGTGCACATCACTGAGGGTGCCGGCTGCCTGAGCGCTCACCTCTGAGCTCCCCCTCGACTAGGGTGCTTGCCAATGACATGCTAATATATTAAAATGAGCTTTCTGTGGTCCTATTGTGTTTTCACACCACTCCACTGGTGAAGGACTGGGCAGGTCCATCAGAAAGTCGCCAGCACAAATTGTGCTTTCTAGATTTTGAGGATGTACCACCATTCCTGCGGATGGAGAGTACAGACTCATAATTGCCTGCTTAGTCAATAGGTATATCAGCCTTTAATGTCTTAATAATATTTATAGTCTTGTCATGAAGTTAACAGTCAGCTAATATACTGACAAGTGTACATGAAAATTAAGAACCACACAGATATTTTAAATATGAAATATATCTTCCTGAAGGATTGACTATGTGTGTGACTGTGTACGTGTGCATATGCAAAAACTGTAGGTGTGTGTGTGTGCGTGCGTGCGTGTGATACATGCATATATGTACGTGCATGTATGTGTATCAAAATATGTGGTTAGCGTTTCCATTTAAAACTGACAGGAAACAAATAAACATACATTAAATGGGATCCAAGCACAAAAAGAATTCATTTTGGTTGCAATCTGTCTATTGTCAAGAGTTTGACAACTCCCTTCTCCATTTTCCTTGCTGCAATATCGCACTTCACTATCTACAGATTAAACACCGGCATGAGTACTGAATAGAAAGAAAACTGTTGAAGCTACACCACCTTCAGTCAGAAACCAAAATCACTCCAGTCACTGGCTGATATTTCACAACATCACTCAGATGAGGTTCGTAAAATGCCGCCCAAGACCAATGAAGAATTCCATTCTGTGAAGCAATAAAATTCTGGCCACTGAGTCGCAGTGTCGGGATAACATTTGTGTGTGCACTCACTCAGAATCCAAGCCTCAGGTCATTCTCCAAAGCGTATGAGAGAATGGGAATTTCACTAAACACTGGAAAAACTCAGGTGTTCTTTCAACCAGCTTTCACAGCACAATCGTTCTGTCAATGAAGGTCATTGGTGAGGTGTTGGAAAATACAGACTGCGGGCACCTCCTTTCAGCAAAAGCAGACATAGACAAAAAGTTCCTCACTGCCTCCAATGTGCCAGCTCAGCTTTTTGGCTGATAGAGGAAAAGGTTCTTTAAGACGTGGATCTCAAACCCGAGACGATGTTGTTGGTTTATTGAGTAGCAGTGATCCCCGCACTCTTCAGAAACTTGGGTAACCTAAAGTATCCATCTCAAAGCACTGGAGAAATACCATCAGCAACATCTTCACAAGATTCTCTGAATTCGGTGGCAAGGAAAGTGGTACATTTTCCAAGCCAACGTGCCCAATATTGAGGCTGTAATTACTCAAAACCAACTCTACTAGCTAGGACATGGAGTTTGTATGCCTGATACCAGACTCCTGAAGCCAATGTTCTACATGGAAATCAGTTGCAGCAGAGGAGATTCCCACAGGGACTGCAGAAATACATTCATACTGTCCTCAATGTATCCCTGAAGCGATCAAATATCTTTGCTGACCCATTCACAGGGAGAAGGTACAGAAAACACCGAAACACTTCACTGGAAACACAAAGATGCAAAGTCAAGGTATCACAGGGCATACACAAATGCCCAACCCTTCAAGCACCACCTGCTTCTTATGTGACAGAGTCCGCAGATAAAGTTTATTTATTAGTCACTAGTATGCTTACATTAACACTGCAATGAAGTTACTGTGAAAATCCCCTAGTTGCCACACTCCAGTGCCTGTTCGGGTACACTGAGGGAGAATTTAGCATGGCCAATGCACCTAGCCAGCATGTCTTTGGATTATGGGAGGAAACCAGAGCACTGGGAGGAAACCCAAGCAGACACAGGGAGAATGTGCAAACTGCACACGGATAGGGACCCAAGTCAGGAATCGAGCAGAGGTCCCTGGTGCAGTGAGACAGTTGTGCTAACCACTGTGCCACCGTGCTGCCCCATGCGATGGTTGATCACATAACCATCTCTGAACCCAGCAAGCCGGAGTCATGTTTTATCCTGGGGGCTGTGTAAGGAGAAGAGAAAAGGATGAGCAGTTCTACAAACCACCCACAAGTACAATTTTCAGCAACATTGACAGGTATCCTTTGTATTTGGTTTGTGTAACATTGGGATGTTTAGCTACTCATGCATTTCTTGTCATTATCCCTTTGATACCTAATCAGGTACTCCATGTTTGGGATCACATGGATCCTGTTGTGGGATTGCAGCACCCTGATGCATGGAGAGCAGGCATGGAAGAATGTTCACAGGGACCTTGGACCGTCATATCTGCAGCTCTGAAAAGCACTACATTAGAAACCTGCACTCATCCAGAAAAATAGTCAACAGGGGATTTGTCATCTCTGCCAACTGCTGGGGGAAAGTCCAGTTTTTTTCTGTGGCAAGTTACTGCTACACTGGATTTATTTCCCTGCAGCTTCTTCCTTGTCTGTCTGTCATTAACCCTCATTCGAGGCAGGTGACTGATGCCACATTTAGCAAAGCAAACACATCTGTCACTTCCCCCAAGGACAACCAAAAACAGCAAAGTAGTGTTTCTGTTTCTGTGTGGGTTGCAAGCTTCCTCCAGATCCAGTGCATCCTGCCTGCTTACCTCATCCTGTGGGAAGAGGAGGTACTTACAGGAATTTCTGGTTCTTCCACGCTTTGAGAACCAGACTGGAGGCTGCTGACCAGCAACACATTGTAAAAGTCTCACAACACCAGGTTGAAATCCAACAGGTTTATTTGGCAGCACAAGTGTTTGGAGCACTGCACCTTCATCAGGAGTTTGGGGACTTGTGTTCACAAACAGGGCATATACAGACACAAACTCAAAGCAATACATCACGCAGGACAACCTCCTGACAGCTGTCGTAACACCAGAGTGGCAACTTGAACAAGCCGGCTTCCCAGTATGTATTTGTCATTGGAGTGATGGACAACAGGCATCCTGCCTTCAGGGCAGCCTGTGTCACTAAGATTGTATCATTGCCTTTCCATGAGGCTGCTTCCCGTGAACCATACGGAATCGATGAGGTTATTAGGAGCCCGTTTAATCCCAGCTGCAGGTATATACTGGACAAAAAAAATCATCTTTGCTGAGGAGGGGTCCACTGTCCACTCAGTAACAGTACGGAGTTATGGACTTGATCTGAAACTCAACTGAGCTCCATATTCACCTCACTTCAACAGCTAACTTGACTTTTTTCTCACGTTATCAATGGGAGCAGAAGGCAGCAATATCCATGGGATGTCTTGTCTTGTCAGCTTGATCTGGTTTGTCTCTTATGTGGAGATTACGACTGGACTTCATTTAAATTGTTTTTTTTTTGATTAGAAATAAAGTATCAAAAAGGTCCAAAAGAAATTCAGGATGTTTGGATAGATACAGTGAAGCTATGTGGTAGCATAGAACAGTAAAAGCTGCAATGTAATCTGTCCCTGGGAAAGCCAGGGATGCCTCTATGCAATTGAATGTTGTGTTCATGTATTTTTGCACAGACCAATCAAAATGCTGTTGTTATTTTTAATGATCAAAACAAATTCATGCTGCAGTTTGACAGGAATGTGACAAGCTTGCAATTGTAAACAGTATTTAAAGAGTTAGTTGCACCACTTGATTTGCTAAACATATGGTGGCCTAACTCTTGGCCAGCTTCATCAAATTTCAAGCACACTTCCCACTGGCTTTCTCAGTCTCAACCTATACAAACTCCAAATCATTCCAATCTCCACTATCCACATCCTAATCTGTGCTAAATCCTGCTCACGTTTCTCTTCCAATCTCACTAACGAACGCTGGCTCTTGGCTTCCAGACACTTTGATTTCAAAATTTTCATCTTCATTTTAAAAATCTCTCCAAGTTTTGCATGACCTATCTTCTATAACTGGCTGGAACTCAATGTCTAACCTATATTCAGTCTTGGTGACAGTGCACACCACCAGCAGAGCTTATCGCCTTCAACTCTCCGGCTTTACTCTATATTTCCAAACTTTCAAGAGGCCTTTCAAAAGGCAGCTGTTGAACCACATTTACTCACTTGCTCCAAGTCCTCCTTGATCCTGTTGAATATCCAATTCCTTCCTGTACTGGAACATCCTGAAATGCATTGAGGGTGTCATGTGGACTGTTACTGCCTAGAATTATCGAGATTGTAAATTCAAAAGCAACTTAAATTAAATTAAGTTTTGAATTTATGATCTCAATAATTCTAGGCAGCAACAGTCCACATTACAGTTACGGGGTCTGTAGTTCTTCCAGCCATTTTGTCTGAAGTATAATGATCCAGTCCCAATTACCCAACAGTAAAATGCTAAATCACATTTAAAGCAGCTTTTTCTCATGTTTCGAGCAGCAAAAATGAACTATTGTCTTAGACCATAAAGACCAAAAGGTATAGGAGCAGACTTAGCCCACAGAATCTGCTCCGCCATTCAATCATGGCTGACATGTCTCTCACACCCATTCTTCCCCTTTCTCCCCATAAACTTTGATTCTCTTATCAATCAAGAACCTTTTTATTTCTGCCTTAAATATACTGAATAGCCTCCTGTGGCAATGAATTCAACAGATTCACTACCCTCCGATGAAATTTCTTCCTAATCTTGGTTCTAAAGGGCCTTTCCTCTGAGGTTCTGCCCTCACATCATAGTCTCTCCTACTAATGGAAACATCTTCCCCACATCCACTCTATCCAGGTTTTTCAGTATTCTGTAAGTTTCACTGAGATCCCCTTCATCCTTCTAAACAAGCCTTCTCAGCTGTGGGTATTCAGCTATTTACAAGTCTTTCAATTGTATCAAACTTTTTGCAGATACAAAAATTAGGCTAATGTTTTCTATCTTGGATCAAATATTTCTCCTTATCCAGCTAACCAACCAGTAGGAATCTTGTCATGTGCAAACATGTATTTACTTCAAATATTTTCCTTGTGATAAGGTTTTGGCCGTGGTTTTCTGGTCCTGCCTGCCCACTGCCAGGACCCTCCAATCCCACTGAAAGTCAAAGAGCTTTTGACCAGCCAGCCACACAGTTGGAAAATCCTGTCTTTTGTGTCTAATTGATGTAAAATGGACTGCGTAGAGATCAATCTTTAGTTGTGCAAATGACCACCAGTAAATCTGCAGCAATTTGATCTGCAGGTTAACTAAGGTTCATAACATAATACTGCTGATGAGATGTCAGCAGTGCTTCAGTGGGTAGCCTCAATGGCTGTGGGTTCACATCAGTAACTTGATTGGTACCAGCACAGTATTGAGGGAGTGCTGTATTATCAGAAATACTCACTATCTTTTGAATGAGATATTAAACCAGCTCCCTCAGGCTGAGGAGCAGAGAAGTTATCCCTGATATCCTAACTAAGGTTTACATCTCAATTGAAATCACAGAAATAGATGACCTGTATGTTATCATATTGCTATTTATGGGAGCTTGCTGTGTTTAACATGGCATTATTTCGTTGGCTGTAAGACTATACGGCATGAGAGTAGAATTAGACCACTCAGCCCATCAAGTCTGCTCCACCATTCAATCATGGCTGATATTTTTCCATCCCAATTCTCCTGCACTTTCCCCATAACCCCTTGATCCCCTTATTAATCAAGAACCTATCTACCTCTGTCTTAAAGACACTCAAGGACCTGGCCTCCACAGCCTTCTGTGGCAGAGTCCCACAGATCCATCACTCTCTGGTTGAAGAAATTCCTCCTCATCTCTGTTTTAAAGGATCGTCCTTTTACCCTGATGTTGTGCCCTCTAGTTCTAGTTTTTCCTACTAATGAAAACATCCCCTCCACATTCACTCAATCCAGGTCTCGCAGTATCCTGTAAATTTCAATAAGATCCCCCCTTCATCCTTCTAAACTCCAACGAGTACAGACCCAGAATACTCATATGACGAGCTCTTTATTCCAGGGATCACTCCTGTGAACTTCTTCTGGACTGTTCCCAAGGCCAGCACATCCTTCCTTAGATGCAGGACCCAAAACTATTCACAATACTCCAAATGGGAGTAAAGTACTGTAAAGCCCTTTGGAGGTCTCAAAAGGCAATATATAAATGCAAGTCTTTCTTTCATCTTTAATTCAAGTACCTTACATGTCCGTGCGTACATATTTTGTTGCCAATCTTAATAATGCAAATGTTAGGGAAAGGAATGGATGTGCAGAATCCTTCACTGAGAAGTCAAATTCTTTCTCATGATTTAACAGGAAGTATATTAGAAAGCAAAACCCTACCATGTTAACCATAAATGCAAGTTCTATCTATGGACAGAATTTTACCACCCCAGAGATTAAAAGAAACTTATTTAAGAAACAGGGCAATGCACCTCAACGTCAGGCACGGGGGGGCAAAGCAGAATAATTAAGCAGTTCGAATCTGTTGATAATATTTTGGTAAACACAGTCAAAGCCTGTACCACACTTATAAACTTGAGCCATCAAGTGCATTTTCAGGGCAAGCCTTTGCTTCAAGACTCCTGCTTCATCTGATAGGCCTCAGATTGCTGTAGTATTACACAGTCAAGCTGACTCAAAAGCAACTCTGGGGAGGAATCAAGGAGGGAGTGGCGCTGGAGGAGCCCAAGAAGGTAGAAATCTACATTCCTTTCTGGTGCCCTTTAAAGTAAGATAAAAAGTAAAATTTATTTATTAGTCACAAATAGGCTTACATTAACACTGCAGTGAAGTTACTGTGAAAATCCTCTAGTCACTACACTCCGGCGCCTGTTCGGGTACATTGAGGGAGAATTCAGCATAGCCAATTCATCTAACCTACACTGTGGGTTAGGACTGTGGGAGGAAACCCTCGCAGACATGGGGAGAATGTGCAAACTCCACACAGACAGTGACCCAAGCTGGGAATCGAACACGGGTGAGCTGTAAGGCAGCAGTGCAGTCATGCCCTGCGGCATTGTGCGGAAGAAACATTCACAGTGCCCGCTCCACTCAGTTCCCTGTCAGAACTCCAATGGGGATCTTACCTACACTATAGGATTCTGATCTAAATATTAATATGGTTCACTACCAGAAACTCTGACCACCCAATGGAATAACCCTTAGAGGATGGCAATGGTTGGAATGTGGACAGTAAGAGGGGGGAGGAGCAGGTAGACCATTTTTGGACTGTAATCACATCATTTACTCCACATGGTGTTATAGAGACCGTTTGTGATAAAGCAAAAGAGAAAATGCTGGAAAATCTCAGCAGATCCAGCAGCATCTGTGAGGAGAGAAAGAGCTGACGTTTGAAGTCCAGATGACCCTTTGTCACAGCTAAAAGGCATAGAAAGTGGGAGATATTTATACGCAGGATGAAGGAATGAAAGAGGTGCTCATGGCAGTCCATAGAGAGAATAGAAGGTGTGAATGGTCAAACAGCAGAGAAACTGAAATCAGAGGTAAGTAGTGATAGATGAAGATGTGGGGGGAGGAGGAGAGATAAAATTGAGAAAAGGGGGCAAAGGGAAACTTTTAGCTTTGGCAAAATATCAGCTCTATTCTCTCTCTCTCTCCTTACAGATGCTGCCAGGCCACTGAGATTTTCCAGCATTTTCTCTTTGGCTTCAGATTCCAGCTTCTGCAGTAATTTATATTTATTGTTTGCAATAAAACCCATTCTCAGGCAATAACATAAAGCTGAAGTTTCATCCTCTTTCCAGAACATGCAACTAGATCAGGAACAGTGATCAATAATGGCAAAAAAGGGCTAACTGGCACCACCAAGTGGATGAAATGAGGAATTTCAGAAATAAAGCACAATAAAAACTAATTAATATACGTCTCACGTAGAAAGCCAGGGTAACCAGCCAGTAAGAATTCACTCGAGTGTTTAATTGCAGGAAGAGCAAACTAGAGTTGTGTGATGTTGTGCCAAATTTATAGGATACATGACTGTTGCTGTGTACATTGTAAATGTAGACAGGAAACTTTGGATGTCAAACTCTTCATTGTCGGAAATGCCAAAAACAAAAGCAGTCAATGTCAGAGCGAGCTGTTCATTTCATCACTGAGCAGATATCTTTCCAACTGTGTTTACAGAGACCTGGATTTCAGCAGTTTACAGACTGTAATCACAGGATCCTACAGTGCAGAAGGAAGCCATTCAACCCATTGAGTCTGCACTGACTGCAACCCCATCCAGGTCCTATCCCCACAATCCCATGCACGTACTCTGGCTAGTCCCCCTGACAGGGCAATTTAGCATGGTCAATCTATCTAACCCGTACATCTTTGGACTGTGGGAGGAAATCGGAGCACCCGGAAGAAACTCCCTCTGACATGAGGAGAATGTGCAAACTCCACACAGTGACCCAAGATGGGTCCCTGGTGCTGGGAGGCAACAAGTGCTAACCACTGTGCCGCCATGGTGATTTAATTTGATTTGATTTATTATTCTCACGTGTATTGGGATACAGTGAAAGGAATTGTTTCCTGTGAGCTATACAGATGAGGCAAACCATTCATAAAGTACATAGGGAAGAACAAAAGAAAAGGATGCGGAATATAGTGTTACAATCATAGCTAGGATGTAGGGAAAGATCAACTTAATATAAGATGGCCCCATTCAAAAGTCTGATGGCAGCAGGGAAGAAGCTGTTCTTGTGTCAGTTTGGATACATGCTCTCAGACTTTTGTATCATGTTTCTGATGAAAGAAGATAGAAAAGAAATGGAAGAGAGTATGTCTGAGGTGCGTGGGGTCCTTGATTATGCTGGTTGCTTTTCTGAGGCAGCAGCAAGTGTAGGTGGAGTTAGTGGATGGAAAGCTGGTTTCTGTGATGGATTGATTATGGATGCACAATGCTTTGGCAACTCAACTTTCCTCATAGAAATGTACTAAAATTTTGTCCTTTACTTGCAGAAGTTTGAATATAGAGCTAATCCTCATTTGCTGTACAGGAATTTTTAAATTATTGTGATTTTCCGCATAATCTTCACCAATAGCACCATGGCCCTATTTCTTTGCTAGTCTGTGCTCTCAGGAATGCCATCAGATCTTGATATTGATAACAGTTGCTTCCAATATGGATACAAAGGCAACAGCTAGAAAACACCAACAAGTGATACTAAAATTAGAACAATGTTAAAAAGTGTACATTATATAAAGTAAATAAGATTATGAGTTATGAGACGTTTGCTCATAAATCATCTGAGAAAGATTTACTGAACAATAGGGATGTAGAATGGGGCAGAGAACGCTAAGGCCAAATTTCACTCAAATGATAGAGATCATGAAAGTTTAACTGCATGAGAAGAACATGTTTGTAGAATATTAAACAAAGCTCACCAAACTTTTGGTGAGGTCTTATTTAGAATAGTGCAGCTGGTTTTGGTCACTTGAATAATATAAAGGCTTTGAAAATGGTTCAAAGAACAGCACAAGAATGCTTCCCAGATGTAGTAAAGTCGACAGCGACTCATTGTGGCTTCAACAATGAATGATTTATTATTAATACAATACTTATACAAGGGTCTGACAGATCTAATGCACAAGTATACTTTCTCCCCTGTTCCAACTGAGTCCCAGGATGCACAATCTTGCTACTGATTGACTTGGCTTCCTGTATGGCCTCTCCAGATTCCTTTAAAGGGGCAATGCTACCGCACTACTTTAACAAACTGAACTACTCAGAGATTTTTAAAGCTGGGGTTGCTATCTTCTGATACTTCTACGAGTGGAATTTTCCAGTCCTTCCATCAATGGGATCTCCAGTCCTTCCATCAGTAGGATCTTCCAGTCCTGCCATGGACAAGATCCTCTTATCCTTCTGCCAATGGGACCACCTCATCCCACTGAAGGAGTCTCCCCACAACGAGTCACTCATGTGGGTTAGCCTCACAAAACATGTTAGACTTTGGCAGGACTGGAACATCCTGCTGACAACCAATGGCAAGCTGCCACCAGAGTGTCCCAGCCTGGGTCTATCCAGTTCAGACCTGCTGAGCAATGGGATGATTTGACAGATGTATCAATGTAATGAGTTTAACAAGATGATTGGCCATGTGCATAAGTTACGTATGAGTGGGGCTGGGTTAGATATTAGGACTGTAAACCCTTGCAACAAGTTGTCAGCTTATGCAGTGAGTGCTAACTCTCTGAAAACAGACCTGAGTTGGGAATTTACAGCCCTGTCACAGCGGGGGAATGGCCAGAAAGTATAGTGAGCCATTCGAAAGTCTGTTGACTTTAGCGGGGCTGGAAAATTCCACCGGGAGGAGGGGCTGAAAAATTGCATCCCCTGGAGTTTCTGGTCCAGAGGCAGAGATGATATTTTGTAAAAGGTAAAGGAAATACAGATGATCTAGATACGATCATTGCTGGCTCCTGGATATGTTATATTCCTAAAGGGACTAGAGATTAATTTTCCATAATTTCTTTCCTTAATTGGCCTTGAATTTTTTGTTTTGTTGCCTTTCCAGACTGCTGGTGAATAGCAGGTGTCTGGTCATTGTTTTTCTTTTATCGTGACTGAAGGGGCCAGGCTGGATGAATAGATAGTCTTTTCCTGTCTGTCATTTTTGCAGTTTTGATAGCCTGTGGCCTATATTAGTGCAGTGTAATTTTGAACATTTATCTTCTGTAATAAACATATATATAACTTCAGTACATTTTTATTTTCAATGTAAGAAGTTCTTACATTATTAATTGATATTGATGCAAGAATGGTGGGACTGATGGACACGCATTCAGATCAATTTATTTATTTTTAGTTTAATTATTAGTGTTACAAGTAGACTTACAATAACATTGCAATGAATTTTACTATGAAAATCTCCTAGTCGCCACACTCTGGCACCTGTTCAGGTGCACTGAGGGAGAATTTAGCAAGCCACCTAAAACATCTTTAAGACTATGGGAGGAAACTGAAGCACCTGGAGGAAACCCACGCAGACATGGGGAGAACATGCAGACTCCACACAGACTGTGACCCAAGCCAGGAATTGAACCCAGGTACGTGGCACTGTGAGGCAGCAATGCTAGCCACCATGCCATCCAGCAAGTGTGATTTGTGAGATGACAGACACAGATCTGATCTCCATTCCACCCAATAGCCAGCAGCTGACAGGAGCTATCAATGACAGCAGTAAAGCACAGACATTCCTGCAATTCTCTGCAGCCTTGGAGACACGCTGGAGCAGACCTTCAACATCCACTCGGCCAGTTTTATATCTAGGCAGGAACTATCCCAATGTTTTACTACAAAATGGAAGATATTTCCACTATCCTCCCCATCCCTGGGTACGAAACATAACCCTGCTGCTCATCAATTTCTTCACACAATCTTTTCTCCACTGATTTCCAGACATCTGTACTTCCCTGCAGAGGTTGCTGGTTACCAATTAGAAATGAACAGCTTGGCTGACTTTGCCTATTGTAATGTCGTAAAAGCTGAGATCAGTTAACTTGCTTTAGCCTGGGAATCAAACACAAGACATTCCAAACTCTGTACAATACTAAATATTGCATTCATACATTGAGACATTGGTTCTTGTTCATGATTTATCCCCTCTGGTATAGTATCATTTGTAATCCTCATAACACAGCTGCGAAAAGGACAAAGGCTCTGCACATTGATGTACTGAGTGTGTTGAATTCAGGTTGCTGTGATCAAACAAAAATCCACTTCAAGGCAGTCCATGGACTTACAGCACAATTGGTTGCTGAAAACCCCTTGGTAAGTCAAAATGTTGTAATTTGGAACCCATTTTCCCAGAGGAACATTGTTACAAATGGGGAATTGGTTCCTGACCCAAGGCCGGGAATCAATCATAAGCACCCAATGGTGTTAAATTATTTCACCTCTTGCACTGCCAAGTTGCTGAGGTGCCGGTTAATGCCTACACACCTTAGCACAAGTTCCTCAGTTAGTGTAGAGGATATAATGAAGCCATCAATCACTGTCTGTGGCCTGTTTAACCTTGAATATCTATGAGTCTGAACACATATTAAATACAACATTAGTGCATAAATGCATTAAAATTGCAACAGTTGTGCGGAATTATTTAACAGCATAAATCACTTGTTCTCAACCTAATAAAAACTGTTCAACCTATCCAGTCATAAAGCTGCTGCTGCAGAATGGCAAAACCAACACTGTAAAGTTGAAATGGGGTGTGGATTAATAAATGTAAGTGCCATTTGTCATAACTCGTGTGTCATACAGGGCTGCTTGTTTAGTATCTCATCTGTAATAACAGGTGTTTAAAAGGAATATTCAAAGCCTGGGTAAAAAGATCAAATAAAAGATATCATTAATTTCTTAGGCTAGGAGTAGGAAGCTTTATCTTACATTTAGTCAGAATACAGTACTTCCAGAGCCTCAATAATTTTATTCAAATGCCAGTAACAATGAGCGGACAAGACAGAGATACATTTTAAAGGTTTTCATTTTAAGAACATTCTTTATTGAATACTTCCAATGTTTATAAAAGTTTACAAAAGACAAAATATTCATTTACCATAACAATGGGCTAGAGCAATAAAGTAAAGTGAAGTTTATTCATTACATTATACTAACGTTGCAATGAAGTTACTGTGAAAATCCCCTAATCGCCACACTCTGGTATCTGTTCAGGTACACTGAGGGAGAATTTAGCATGGCCAATACACCCAATCCACTCATCTTTGGACTGAGAGAGGAAACTAGAGCACCTGCGGGTAATCCACGCAGACGTGGGGAGAAAGCACAAACTCCACAAGCAGTGACCCAAGCCAGGAATTGAACCCTGGTCTCTTGGCACTGTTCATGGTCGGGAGTCACACGTGACTCCTGTGGTGAGCTGTATGAGGCTTTGAAGCTGCAGGTTGCAGGTTCCTGGGTTCAGGAATTAAGGGTTACGATCCAAGCCAAAGGGATGGAATAATGATGTGCATCAATCATGATGTAATGGAATGCCAGATCAGAATAGGTTGAATGACCTCCTGCTAATTTTATATTCTTAATTCTGAAAGAGGTGTCATAACATTGGTTGAGCGTTGAAAAGCTAGTACAGTCGGCGCAATGCAAAGAGGATAATACATTGGGTCACCTGTTAACTTAATCTGCAAGAGCCCCAAATTCTTTATTTAAATTTACAGCCAAATGGATTCTGAGAATGCAAATTATTTTTTCCCTCATATAAATCAGTGTAACTGCAAACATTGTTAAGTTTGCGATAATAGCGTGGACTATGACTTCACAGACTATAATAGTCTTCATTCCAATGAGTAACAAAATACTTGGCTATAAGTTATAATGTCAGTGCTGCATTAGGGAAATCTAACTATAGCCGCAACATTTGTCCATGACTGCTGTTGCTATCAGTGATGTGCTGTAGGGGTGCCAGTTCAAAAGTGATACTGTGATTGCTGTTGTTGGAGAACAGTAAGAACACTATGTACACAATTTATTCCTGCTAAACAGAAACAACATGAATATTAGACTACCATGGGAGGACTGATAAAAGATTCAGCTCTGCTCCTGGTTATCAGACAAGCTGAAATTCCATGCCAGTATTCCATTATGGCAGGAATATAAAAATGACAAGGTCATTTCTGTATCTCTGTAAAATTTGGCCTGCTTAATTATCCTGGATAGGCTATATTATATCATGTGTCTGCTGCTGAATTAACTCTATACTCTAAAACCCAGCCACCTAATAGGTGCCAGAGGCTGAATATAATTTGTGCATCAGTCATAAACTTTGCAGTGATACAATCAACAACAGTTTGCCAGGCCAGAAGTTTTGTGTTCAATATTTTATACTATTACACTGAGCAAAAGATCACCATTTCGTTTTCTCTTTCTACATAAAATACTCGGTTAGCTGTAGTGAGAGGGGTACAATATGATCCATATGTTTGTGGTAATTCAAGCTTCAGCAACACTATCTCACTTAAAATTCAGCAACAGATAAGTTTCAACGAGACGCTGCTCAATAGGCTAATGTAACAATAACACAGTGACTACTCTTCATATTTAAAACCCACAACACGATAAGAGTCTTGTACCTTTAGTAAGGCCAAGCTTTATTAGTGAACTAAACGTTCCAAAACTTTGGGCCTGCCTTAGATTATAAGCAGGAATCTGACAGAAACTTGTGCCATTGTAATGCCACACCTGAACCATTAGCCGCCTTTTTAACAACAATTCATATTAATACAATCCACTTAACATAGTAAAACATCCCAAGGCGTTACACAGGAAAGATATCAAACAAAATTTGTCAACAAACCATGTAAAGAGATATTAGAGCGGATGATCAAATATTTGGTCAAAGAGGTAGATTTTAAGATGACCCTAAAGGCATCAAGAGAGGACAAGTGAAGAATGGATTTGATGAAGGAATCCACAGCACAGGGTTTGTAAAATGTAGACACAATGAGCAATTATGGAGCAATTAAGATCAGAGGCCCAGAATTGGAGGACTGCGGTACATCAGAGAGTTTACAGTTGGAAAGGGCACTGGAGGGAGAGTAAGTCACTGCTTCCAAAGGGAAAGCAAATAAGCACCTGAAGGGAAAAGATTTACTGGATTTTAGGGAAAGGGAAGTGAAATGGGATTAGCTAAAATGAATCTTGTTGAGAGCTGGCAAGAGCTCGATGCACTGAATGGTCTCCTTCTGCTATAACCATTCTACAATTCTAAGGTACTGTTCAGAATTTATACATGTTTAATTCACAATCTTTCATATAGTGACTATCAATGAAAAGAAAAACAATCTTCCATTTGACATGGCATTTTTTCACAACTTTGGGACATCCCCTTATAACCAATGAAGTACTTTTTGAACTGTAGTCATTGTTTTAAGGTAGGAAAACGGTTTAAAGGTTTTCTTCTGTTTCAGAAATACCTTCTAACTTCTGCTTGTAGTATACAGAAAAACTTCAAATAAAATCTCATCAGAATTATTTGACTTTTTATTTCAGCAACAAAACACTTTGGATAGTCAAAGGTGGCAGTCATGTCAGTCACCAGCAGAAAGGTAAGTCATAGTCTTCTCTTATTGGGAATTTCATTCTCCGCTGTCATTTAACTCAAATTTGGCACAGGACCATCAAGTATTTGCAGTCCATACCTTTTAAAGAATCAAAGAGAAATTGCCCTGGAAGGAGTGAATTTTATGAAGTCAATAATTCTACTAACCACAGCAGGATTATTACAACAGATTATTCGTTCATCGTAGTTATCCTGGTAACCTTATTTCATGTTTCAAAACTGCTGGTTAGAGTCAGTCTAAAAATATTGAGTTTCTCTTTGTATGGAACTTGATTAGCAGACAATTTATTTTGGTAAAAGTTTAAGCGGTGTATTGCAAGATTGGAACATTTTGTTATATTGTCCTCTCTGCTGTCCTCTCTGTTAGGAGGTGTAAATAAAGTTAGTTCAATAATGGCTGCTAATTATTGACATCTTTTAATACACAGCAGAAATACAGCAACAAGAGGGGGGGGGGGTGCAGAAATTCAGCTGTTTTGTCCATGTGTGAACTAAGGGTGTGATAAAGTCAGCAATTGAGTGACTCTGGCTGAATCCAAATTGAGCATCAGTGAGCAGGTTATTGCTAAGCAAGTGCCACTTATAGCACTGTCGATGAACAATGCACAAAGAATAAAGAAAAATACAGGAATAGGCCCTTCAGTTTTCCAAGCCTGTGCCCTAATGAAAAATAAACTTTCTGCCTTTACTTGGTCCTTATTTCCTCCCTATTAAGATACTCTTAAATGTTGCTAATATGGCTGCTTTCACCTCATCTTCTGGCAGCTCATACCAGACACCTATGATTCTCTGCATGAAAAACTTCCCCCGTACATCTGCCTTAAACTTTACCCCTCTCACCTTGAACCTGTACCCTCTTGTAATTGTCACTTACACCCTTAGAAAAAGCCTCTGAATATCCACCCCGTCTATGCCTCTCATAATTTTGTAGACCTCTATCAGATCTTCCCTGAGTCTCCATCTTTCCAGTGAAACCAATCCTAGTTTTTTCAGCCTCTTCTCATAGTCAACAGCTTTGAGACCAGGCAACATCCTGGTGAACGTTCTTTGCACTCTCTTCAAACCTTCCACATCCTTGTGGTAGTGTGGTGACCAGAATTGCATGCAATACTCCAAAATGTGGCCTAACCAAGGTTTTATGTGGTTGCAACATAATTTCCCATTCCTGCACTCAATACCTCGGCTGATAAAGGCAATCATGCCATATGCTTACTTAATCACTTTGGCCACCTGTGTTGACACTTCTGGGAACTGTGAACCTGCATGCCCAGGTCCCTCTGTAAACGTTCCAAAGGGTTCTGTCAGTTACAGTATAATTCACAGCTAAATTTGATCCTTCAAAATGCATTACCTCGCATTTATCTAGATTAAACTCGATCTACCTCCAATCTATCTATATCATATTGAATACTTTGACAATCCTCAGCACAGTTAGCAATTCCGCCAATCTTCATGTCACCCACAAACTTATATATTTGGGGATATATAAATCACCCAAATCATTTATATATATTACAAACAACAGAACTCCTAGCACTGATCCCTGCAGAGCACTACTAGCCACAGTTCTCCATTGTGAAAAACATCCTTCCATCACTACTCTCTTTTTTCTGTAACAAAGCCAATTCTGCATCCATCTAGCCAGTCCACTCTGAACCTCATGTGATTTTAATTTTTGTACCAGTCTGCCAGTCTACCTTATCAAATCACTTACTAAAGTCCATATAAACTATTATCCACAGCACTTTTCTTATCAATTATCTTTGTCAATGCTTCAAAAAACTCAATCAAGTTGATGAGACCCATCAACTGAGTCATGAGGCTTTCCTCTGCCTGCTCTTACTCTGCGCTTTGTTTATCTCTGTCGCAGTTTTTTCCCCAATCGCTATACTTACTGGCATGCTGTTCCAATTCCCAACCTCCTGCCACACCCACTTAAATCCTTCCAACCAGCACTGGCAAACCTCCTGCCCAGGATATTGGTGCCTCTCCACTTCAGGTGCAGCCTGTCCTTCTTATACAGGTGCCCCTTCCATAGAAGACATTGCAATGACCCATATATCTAAAGCCCTCTCTCTTACTCTTTAGTCACTATACTATCTCCCTGCTCACTAGCACATAGCATGGGATAATCCTGAGATTACTACTTACAGCACCTGACTTTTAGTTCCTGACATAACTCCCTGAATTTGAAGGACCTCGTCCCTCTTCCTGCCTATGACAAGATCATGATAATCGAGAGTAGACTGAAGTTCACCAGTCATATTGAATCCATTCTGCTTTTTGTGTACAGGACATACCTGGGAAAGTTTCACCACTACCAGATAGATGCCAGTGTTGTGACTGTACTGAAACAGTATGCCGAAAGGTGCATCAAGTTCTGGAACATAAGTCTTCAATAATATAACCAGTGCCTGTAGTCTTTGCAATATCCCGTACCTTCAGCCATTTCTTGATATCACATGGAGTGAATCAAATTGGCTGAAGACTGAGATTTGTGATGCCGGAAAACTCCATTATTCCCAGTATCTGGCACGTGGGGGTGCCTGCGCAATGGCACCTCTACAATTTAGCAGCTGGCAACACAGGCAAGCTGAGGTTCCACCTATTCCCTTACTAGTGAGATTCACATTATATCTCCTGTTATTCACAGAGTGCCATAATTTCCCATTAGTTACCTCACGGAAAAAGCAAGCGAGAAAACCAACCATTTTCTCATCCGTTCAACATTTAGAATTTTTTTGAGAAAATTCTACCCATAGCATTCTGAAGGGGTTTGACAGGGTAAGTACTGAAAGGATGTTTCTCCTCATGGGAGAGTTTAAAACCAGAGGTTATAATCTCAGAATAAAGGGGTTTCAATTTAAAACTGAGATGAGGACGAAATTCTTCTCTCAGGGGATTGTGAGTGTTTGGAACTCCTTGCTACAGGAAAGTGTGCGGGCAGAGTCCTTGTATATACTTAAGCCAGAGAAGAATAGATTATTGATTAGTGAGAGAATCAAAGGTTACGGTGAAAGAGCAGGAAAGTGGACATGAGGAATGTTGGATCAGCCATGATCCTAATGATTGGTGGAACAGTCTCAAGGGGCTGAATGGCCTTCTCCTATTCCTACTTCTTATGGTCTTATTTCACATGTAGAAATGAACTGAGTGTAGATAAAAGCTGTCTGGTATGACTTTAGGAGTGATTATTCCACTATGTTTTAGAGAGGGATTGTTAGAGGAACTTCATGAAGAGCACGTAGGGATGGATTGTATGAAAGCACAGGCAAAAAGTTATTTTTTTTATATCCAAAGGTAGAGAGAGATATTGAAGAGTTGGTGAAAAGTTGTGAAGTGTGTGTCAGAATGAGAAATGATCTAACCATGGTTCTTTCATTCCACGGTCAAACACAAGGAAACCATGGGAATGAGTACATGCCAATTTCTTTGAAGTAGAAGGGAAAGAGTACCTTGTTTTGGTCAATAGCTATATCATGTCATATGTGTTCTGCCACAAGATTCTTGCCTCGTTGTCTGCCGATATTTCATCTTGAGTAATTTTCTTGACAGCTTTTGATAGTAATGATTTGCCTTTGATTGCCATTTACAGATACATGGTGAGGTGGCAGATCCCAGGCCAATCTCAGAAGGAGAATGAAAGCCACACTGTTGCATTATGTTGAACCTCATATCAGTCATGGGGTTCACTAATGTCCTTTAGGGAAGGAAATCTGCCATCCTTACGTGGCCTGGCCTACATGTGACTCCAGAACCACAATACTGTGGTTGACTTTTAAATGCCCTACTAGGTTTTGAGAAGTTGCTTTGCAATTAATGCGTTGTCAGAGATGTTAGTGCCAGATAATGGTCCACAGATTAGAAGAATTTGAAATATTTCTCAATAAGAATGTAGTCAAATACACTCTTGTATAATCATATCACCCAGATTGAATGGTGCTGTAGAAAGTAGTGTAAACATTGTGAAAAGATCTTTTCTTTGTTATTTGTAAGGTGACAACGTAGGCAGTAATTTGATATTTCTCTTCAACAAAAAGTTAAACAATCTTATGTTCTCTGATCAAATTCCCCTGTGGTGTATAACAATTTGTACACTATGTAAGTTAGTGTTTAACATTAGCGTTCAATACTCCTACATAAGAATTAGTTTGATTAAGCCCACTGGCAGTATAAAAGTAAGACAAATTGAAATGAGTCATGGTGTATGAGGCATGAGTTCAGAATTGGTCAGAGAATCCTGGTAAATAATAATTGGAGTGATAAGTATGTGATTGGTGTTGTTCTAAAGATGCATTTTCATATCCAGTGAAGATGGGAGAATGATTCAGTCAGTGACATTTGGGTCATTTGCTTAAAAGAGGAAATCTGACAAAAGGAGACCATAATAAGCCTCCTATAGTCCAAATTCTTCCCACAATCCCAAGTGAAAGTCAAAAAGCAACTGAATGTTTGCCAACATTACAGAATCCACTGAGAGAGCAAAGTGAGTCACAGCTACAAATCAATCAATGTCACAGTCCCAACCTTTATATAGGGTTGGTCATCAAAGTCAAAGTTTAGTCAGAGAGGTTATGAAAGCAGAGTCAAGCTAATGGAAATGGAAATGGATAGAGATACCCAGACAAAAGGAGAAAGATTGGTTAATTGACAATATTTGGGAAGGAAGAAGGATAAAGTTGTACTTTTCATTATTTCCTATAAAATGATGATATTTTTCTTAAACACATTCTGTTGGTAAGGAAAAATATTTTTCTTTTACATTGAAATTACTCTGGTGTTGTCAGTCCTACCTGTTTTCACTGGGAAATTTTCGAGTATTGTGGATGTTAATTTCATCATATTGTATTCTTGGAACCTCTGTGCATTCACCATTTTAGATTTTAATATAATAGATTTCTTAAGTTGGGAATATGTGTAGGATATTGCAACATGGAACATTTTGTTACATTGCCCTCTCTGCTGCCCTCTCTGTTGGGAAGTGTAAATAAAGCTTGTTCAATAATGGCTGCCTGCAGTTATGACATGGAGATGCCGGCGTTAGACTGGAGTAAGCACAGTAAGAAGTCTCACAAAACCGGGTTAAAGTCCAACAGGTTTATTTGGCAGCACAAGCTTTCAGTCTCGCTCCTTCATCAGGTGAATGAGGACTTGTGTTCATAAACAGGGCATATAGAGACACCATCTCAATTTACAAAATAATGGTTGGAGTGCAAGTCTTTACAGGTAATCAAGTCTTAAAGGTACAGACAATATGAGTGGAGAGAAGGCCAAGCACAAGTTAAAAAAGTGGATATTGTCTCCAGCCAGGACAATTAGTGAGTTTTTGCAAGCCCAGGTAAGTTGTGAGGGTTACAGATTGTGTGACATAAATCCAAGATCCCAGGTGAGACTGTCCTCATGTGTGCGGAAGTTGGCTATCAGTTTCTGCTCAGTGATTCTGTGTTGTTGTGTGTCGTGAAGGCCATCTTGGAGAACACTTACCCGAAGATCAGAGGCTGAATGCCTATGACTGCTGAAGCATTCCCTGACTGGAAGGGAACACTCCCGTATGGTGAACCCCCAGCATCTGTCATGACACGATGGACTTCCTATAGAAACTCAGCACACATGGAACAGTTGAACTAGGAGCACTCCTTGTCATAATGGATGTCTCAGCACTCTACATCAGCATCCCCCATGATGATGGCATTGCTGCAACTGCCTCAACACTCAATGTCAACAACTGCCAATTTTCAGATGCAATTTTACAATTCATCTGCTTCATCCTGGACCACAAATATTCACCTTCAACAATCAGTTCTTCATCCAGACCCATGGAACAGCCATGAAACCAAATTCGTACCTCAATATGCAACGTCTTCATGCATGGGTTCAAACAAGACCTCTTCACGCATAGGAAATGATGACATTTTCTTCTTTTGGACTTACAGCGAACAATCATTGAAACAATTATGTGATGACATCAACAAATTCCATCCCAGCATCAGACTCACTATGAACTACTCTCCGGAATCAGTTGCATTCTTGAACACACACATCTCCATGAAGGATGGTCACCTCAGTGCTTCACTGTGCCACAAGCTCACAGATAACTTCACAATACTCCACTTCTCCAGCTTCTGCCCTAAAAGAAGCCATCCCCTGCAGACAAACCCTCCGTACACACAGGATCTGTTCAGATGAGGAGGATCGCAATAGACATCTATAGACTATGCCACAGTGAAAAACCGCACCGAGCTCTTCAGAAGACAAACACAGGACATAGCGGACAGCATATCCTTCATCATCCAGTACTTCCCCAGAGCGGAAAAGCTACAACATCTTCTTCAGAATCTTTAACATGTCATTGATGAAGATGAACATTTTGCCAAAGTTATCCCCACAACATCACTTCTTGCCTTCAAACAACCATGCAACCTCAAACAGAACATTGTCCTCAGCAAACTACCCAACCTTCAGGAGGATTGTGACCACAACGCCATACAACCCTGCCACAGCAAGCTCTGCAAGATGTGCCAGATTATCGACATGAGTACCATCATCTCACATGAGAACACCATCCAGCAGGTACACGGTACATTCTCTTGTGACTCAGCCAACATTGTCTACCTGATATGCTGCAGGAAAGGATGTCCCAGAGCATGGTACATTGGGGAGACCATGCAAGTGCCACGACAATGGATGAATGAACACTGTTCAACAAGCACCAGGCAAGAGCGTTCTCTTCCAACCGAGGAACACTTCAGCAGTCACGGGCATTCAGCCACTGACCTTCGGGTAAGCGTTCTCCAAGGCAAGCTTCACGACTTACAATGCAGAGTCGCTGAGCAGAAACTGATAGCCAAGTTCTGCAGCAGAAGAACGACTTCAATCAGGATCTTAGATTCATTCACACTATTTATAACCCTCATGACTTGCCTGGGCTTGCAAAATCTTACTAACTGTCCTGGCTGGAGACAATACACACATCTTTAATTTGTGCTTGGCCCTCTCTTCACTCACATTGTCTGCACCTTTAAGGCTTGATTACCTGTAAAGACTCGCATTCCAACTATTATCTTGTAAATTGAGTTTGTGTCTTTATATGTTCTGTTTGTGAACACAACTCCGCACTCACCTTATGAAGAAGCGAAAGTTTGTGCTGCCAAATAAACCTGCTGGACTTTAACCTGGTATTGTGAGATTTCTTACTGTGCCTGCAGTTGAGCATATGGTAATCTTATTCAATGAAATACACAACAGCTTATGTGTAAGAATACAAGAAATGGAATATTTGGGGGAAACTGAAACTGAAGTGGATGCTCATACAAGGCCACATAGGTAACATGTTGCCATGTGCAAAATAGTATTAGGTACCAGGTGATGCAAAGGGGAGGCGATGGCCTAGCAGTATTATTGCTAGATGATTAATCCAGAAACTCAGCTCATGTTCTGGGGACCCAGCTTAAAATCCCACTTCAGCAGGTGGTAGAAGTTGAATTTATTTTTAAAAATATGGAATTAAGGGTCTACCGGTGACCGTAAAAGCATTGTTGATTGTCAGAAAAACCCGTCTGTTTCACACATGTCCTCTAGGGAATGAAATCTGCTCTGCTTACCTGGTATGTATGGTTGATTCTAAATTGCCCTCCAATAGCAACTAGAGATGGGCAATGAATGTTGGCCAGCCAGCAACGTCCATATGCCACGAATGAATAAAAAAAGTCCTGCTGAAAACTATTTGTTTGTAAACGGTTGTAGTAAGGTCTGCAATTCCACTTCAATGCGGGGGATAATCCATATATGCAGGAAAGCTTTCAAAAAAGCAGCAAAGTGTGCTTTTTAATTATTGTAACTGTAATGCAAAGATTTTAATCTTTCCATAGACAAAAGCACAGCTCCAGAGAGCTTGAAAACAAGAATGCATTGGTCCAAGAGAAGCTCTACCCACCACGCTTTTTACAGAAGCCAGATGAGAACATATCAATTCAACAATATGGACTCTGCAGAATAGATTGCAAGGTATAGTATCCCAACTGTAACATCTTCCAATCCCCCTCATGTAAAAAGACTAAAAGAAAACTTGTTTCTGACAAACCAATGGAGAAAGTGGGACAATCTGTGTTTTTGTTATATATTTATTGGATAGTTAATATGTAAATGTAAAGCTGATAATTGTAGAATTTGTTTGCCTGGACTTAAAAAGCCAATCAGTAATAGCCCCAGTTTTTCTGTTTCAAACTCAATGGCATGATGGCACAGTGGCTAGCACTGCTGTGTCACAACATCAAGGACAAGGATTCAATTTCCAGCTTGGGTCACTATCTGTATGGAGTCTGCACATTCTCCCCATGTCTGTATGGGTTTCCTCCGGATGCTCCACATTCCTCCCACAGTCCAAAAGACATGGGTGCATTGGCCATGCTAAATTCTCCCTCAGTGTACCCAAACAGGGGCTAGAGTGGCAACTAGAGGATTTTCACAATAACTTCATTGCAGTGTTAATATAAGCCTACTAGCGACTAATAAATAAACTTTACTTTTTAGCTCCTTTAAATTATGCCTTTTTACACCAGCCCCAGGATTTTATAATTTGGAGTTTAAACAAAAAACATTGCAGATGCTAGAAATCTGGAACCACAATGGAATATGATGGTAACACCCAACAGGTCAAATATACAAACTGATGTTTCCATGTAGATCCTTCATCAAAACCAAAGGGTATTGCAGATCAACTTTTACATATTATTTCTCTCCAAGATGCTACTCGACCTTCTCATTGTCTCCAGTTTTGTCTGTGCTAATTTAAAATTTATCTGCTGTCTACTTTGTGCTGTCAATACAAATTACATATCAGTTTCTGTAAGATTACCCATCCCATCATTTACCAGCACCACCCATCATTTACATTACAGGTGCCCTGCTGGTTATTGTGCTATGGTACTAAAATCTTTGTGTAAAACATATTTCTGCCCTTGCATATTTTAGAACCTTAATTAGCACATTTATTGGTGCATTTACAGGTTAGTGGATTGCCACCTCCAGAACTTACGTGGTACTTAAATGGACGACCCGTTCAACAAGATATTGGTCATAAGATGCTTGTGTCAGGAAAAGGTGTACACTCACTCATTATTGACGCAGTTACGGAAAATGATGCTGGGACGTATGAATGTGTGGCTTCCAATCGCGCTGGCCAGTGCAAGTTCACGGTACACCTTGGAATAGAAGGTGAGAGTATTCTTTAATTCTTTAAATTATGTAAGGTGGTCCTTATAGCGGAGAGAACAATGCCTTGATTGACAATCTCCCAATTTTAGGGTTGAAATGGCATTTATACAGTCTTTCCAACAGAGACAAATATGCCTACTTATAGTAAACATGTATAAATGATATTAATAAAAATAATTTAACATCCAGACGATTTTATATATTTTGAGAGAGTAACAGAAATTTTAATGTAACTGTTTGAAATTCTTCAGGTTTGATTTTACACAGCCTGTCCAAGTGGGAAACATGCCACTTAATCATGGGAGTAATTCCTTCATCAGTCAGGAAGGGAGGAAGGGCCAATACCAAATTCTGAGAGTCAGCCCCTGTCCATATCTCTGACCTCGCTGCCCCCCTCTCCTGTGATCCTTACCCCTGCGATCCCCAACCTGACTTCATTCACCTTTGGTATCACATTGATCCTGATCTTCTGGTGGGTGCATTACCTCCAGCTGCCATTACATGCTGGTGGCACTGTCGGCAAAGAGTAGCTGCTATCCTCTGATTGGCTAACAGCTCTCAACAGATGGAGTTTCTGCCATTAAAGACCCCAATCGCAGGGGCACCCTGACAGTGGCCACTTGATTCAGTCGGACCTTCCCCAACGAACTGATGGGGGAGGTTCCCCACCAGTTTCCTAACCAGTGGGCAAAACGCCCTTCAGCCCAACAAATCCAGGCAGTTCACTACAGTATTTTAGCAAAATGAATTAATGAAGAAAAGAATTTCAAACAAAGAGCTAATTACTTGTGCATTAGCATTGCATGGTGAAATTTCAAGGCCCATATATTCAAAGACCCCACATTGCAACAATATTGAGTGTTGGAGAATCTTGTAGAAATTCATGCCAGGTTGCTCCTTGCATCCAGAACACTGCGTTCAGTTCAGGAAGGATATACTAATGTTAACAGAGATTCAACAGAGTATGATCTGGATTAGAAAGTTATATTTCTGAGGACTGACCTGATACACCAGACTTGAATAACCTGAAGTAAAGGGTGATGTAATTGAGGTGCGCAAAGTGATTGAAGAATTTGATAGGGTAGAGAATGAGAAACTATTTTCTCCCAGTTCAGATACAAGATTAGGAACAGAGCTTGGCAGTTCAGGAGCGATGTCAAGAAGCATTTCTTCTCACAGGTGTCAGTGGAATCTTGGAACTATTGAAACTAGGCCAACAGAAAGTTTCTAAATTGAGATAGTTAGGCTGGAATGTTAGCGCTGTTCACACCAGCAGGATTTTCCAAATTCTCCGACCTCTCTGAAGTGTGGCATGAATGGCCGATAAGATCGCAACCATTGACTTTGGTTAGGCAGGTGGAATTAAGATTCAAATCAGCTATAAGCTTACTGAATATGAGATAGAACAGGCTCGAGTGGCTAAATGGCTGACTCCTGTTTCTCAGCGCACTCTCAATCCCGACTTTATAAATCCTTGTGAACCTTCTATGTTTGAGCTAAGTAGGGAAATGATATGATAGCAAAGGCTGAATTCTTCACAGGATCTAACAGGCAATTAATTCTATTCTTTAAAATATCTTTGAGAGTAATTTTTATCCACATGCCTACCAAAAAACTGACAAGATCACATTGGATAGCTGAGTCAAAGCACACCCAAATTTTATACGTTTACTGATATCACTAAGTAGTAAAATCGAATGAAGTATAAAACCAAAGTATAAAACGCACTGATTTCCCACTGAGTTGGGTTCTAATTACCCTCTCCAATTTAATTTGATTGGTGAGTCAGTGCTACGTGTTATGATTCATTCTCCTACCATGGCTCAGGACTCAGGAAGATAAATGAATAGTAGACCCATGTTAGGGTACATCGATTATTCAATAAACAACCTATCCTAAACAATGACATTGCACAGCACAGTGCCACAGTGGTTAACACTGCTGCCTCACAGTGCCAGGGGCCCAGGTTCAGTTCCAGCTTGGGGTGACTGTAGGTGGAATTTGCACATTCTGTCCCAGGTTTCTTCTGGGTTCTCTGATTCCCTCCCACAGTCCAGAGATGTGAAGGTTAGGTTCATTGGCTGTGCTAAATTGCCCCTTAGTATCAGCAAATTAGCAGGTAAATACGTGGGATATTGGGGATAGGGCCGGGTGGGATTGTTGTTGGTGCGGGCTCGATGCACTGTGGGATTCGATGATTAGAAGTGTGCTGTGATAATAGGTGCCACATTTGTAAATTACTGCTAGAGGTAACGTTCATAACGATCAAACCAATGGTTTACTAACTCATGTTGCAATTTTTCTTTTTAAAGTCCGAGGAGCAATACTGGTACCGGAATTTACTTACAAGCTCCAAAATTCCAAAGCTGTCGAAGGGGGAAAAGTTAAGTTGGAATGCCAAGTGACTGGAGCGCCACAGCCAAGAATCTTCTGGAGAAAAGATCATGAAATGATAAAGCACAACACAGACAGAATCAGGTAATTATCAATTATTGTAACTCCACTGGGAGACTGGGGAAATCAGCATAGCCCATTCACAGACCCAAACTGGGTCTTACCCTTTATATCATGAGTCAGGTCATTTCTCGACATCACAATCTTGCCTCCGGTCTGGCAGTGCACACACATGTTTTCTCACAGCGGGATGGCAGGAACAGGCTGAAGTCAAGACTACCACCTTCTGAAACAGGCCTCAGATGAAAACAGAGGTGAGGCAGACGCTGCAGAAGGCAAGTTAAAAGGCCTACCTCCATCTACTGGGACTACAGCCCAGTTCGGTATCTGAGGGTGAAGACCCCTAACATAGCAAGGTAGGAGCAGGAGGAGGCCATTCAGCCCTTCCAGCCTGCTCTGTAATTCATCACAATCATGGCTGATCATCCAATTCAATAGCCTAATCCTACTTTCCCCCCACAACCTTTGATCTCATTCGCCCCAACTGTTACATCCGGCTGCCTCTTGAATCCATTCAATGTTTTGGCATCAACTACTTCCTGTGGTAATGAATTTCACAGACTCACCACTCTTTCGATGAAGAAAGTCTCCTCAAACCATCAGCCCATCCACCTCTCATATTCCCATATATATGTACCCCCACTCCATAGCACCTCCACATCTCTATTTCTTATACCCCCCAATCTGTCCATCTCCAATTGCCCCCTCACTCCCTTGCCCCCTTCCCTCATGTCCCATCATTACACCAACACCTTCCATGCCCTCTCATCCAGTATTCACCATGTGCAAAACTCATGAGTCCTGTAATAACACTGGGATGTCTTTGAAATAATCACACATAAACAAGCAGTCATTCAAAAAAATCAAAAAATCCTGCAAAGAGTTAACACCATCAAACTAAACAGCCACTCATAAACCACTTAAAACATTTTCCCCCTAGGAGCATGTTAAGCTGTCAATATAAATAAACTTGAAATCCCAATGACAGCTATCTCAACAACACCTGCTCTGTTAAATCCATTTGTGGCTTTGGAACTTAGTCATGCATTCATAATGAGATCCTATTGCAGAATTGTATCAATATCAGCTCCAGAACTTTGATGTCATTCAAAGAGCTAAACATTTGTTCAGGCTTTGAAGCAGGGAAACAGATGTTTGAGCCGTCAGTCAATGAAAAGATTAAAATGTGGGTGACAATTGACACAGTCAGATTTCAATATCAATGTTATTCAACACAGAAGAGCAGTTTATCTAGTGGAAAATGTACTCAAATACATCTGAAGACATTTTTACTTTCACAGTACCAGTAAATTTAAAGCTCACTTACCTTTCAAAACAAATTTGATCCACCTACAACCCCCTACGGTTCTGGGATATATTGCGTTAGATCATGGATCGATCATGATCCAGTTAAATAGTGAAACAGTTTCAAGGAACTACTCCTGTTCCTATGTTCCCAGATTGTGCAGAACTAGTAGGCTCCATGGAGATTGCAGCCACAGTATTAACAAAGTCAGTCTTTCTCCATATGTGTATTTCCTTCTACCAGACCATATCTTAATAAAGCTATGTTATACCCAGTCTATTAATTCAGTTCCTTCCCAAAAGAGCTCAACACACACAATGCACTCCAAATCTAGCCTTACCAAGATTCATCATAACATGTTGATTTTTATATTCTATACTTCCTGACATTTTTTTATTATGGAAGTTCTGCTTTTAATATCTTATGAATATGAATCTGAACTTCTTTATCCTTATCACTGAGCTTTTTATATTCACAATATAATTATTAATTCTTTTCTTTAACCTCCCATTTACAAACACTGAATTTCATCTGTAACTTTTTTGCATTTCCTACTCCTTTCCTATAAATTTTTAATTCAATTTACTCCCCTGTGCCTAATTTTATGTCTTTAAATCGTAATTAAATTAAAAGTTTCACTGATTTTCTTTTCTTTCTGCCAATCTGCGAATATTATGGCAACATTTTGGGAGAACAGCTGCAGAAATCCTACACCAAATTCTTTGACAATAGGTTTGCAACTGCACTGGGGCAGCAAGAGGGGTTGATGTGGAAGTTTAATGTGTAGAAGTTTAATCTGGGAGAGAAGAAAGCCTATTCTCAGAATGAAGTTAAAGCATATCATTAACCAGACAATTGACGCTAAGAAGGTAGAGTCTCCCTCTGTTTGGAATTCCCATTCCAATCAAATAAGTCAGAAGATAGTGCATGTAGTTAGCACTGCTGTCTCACAGGTCCATGGACCCAGATCCAATTCGGCCTTGGATGATTGTCTGTGTGGAGTTTGCACATTCTCTCCATATCTATGTGGATTTCTTCCAGATGCTCCAATTTCCTCCCACAAAGCAAAGATGTGCAGGTTAGGTGGATTAGCCATGCTACATTGTCCTTTAAGATGTGTAGATTAGATGGAGTAGCCATGATAAATGTGCAGGCATAGAGCAGGAGGGGAGAGGACCTGGGTAAGAGAGTAGGTGCAGACTCAATGGGCTGAGCGGCTTCCTTCTGCACTGTCGTGATTCTGTGATCAGTGGAGGATGGAAAATGCAATGAAGGGAGGCATACATGTTTCCAGTTAAGCAAATGTGAGCCCAATTGTCAGGTTCAAGTCAAGAAGCAGGCTGGACCAACCATGAAGAAATGTGACTTGTCTTAATTAATTTTTTAAGATGGGTGTCCTTGCTCAAAAGGTATCTAGGACTGGCATCAGAATGGTGGGCAGCCACTGTGGACAGAGAGGTATGAGAGATGGGACATAGTAATAGTTTCTTCTGAAGGATGACTTCTCACTAACTCTGAAACTCTGGGTCAATACCAGAGGGCATCAACTGGTGCTATGGAGGATTGTAAATATCATGATTGTTTTGGAAGGAAATTTGGCCTCTTCATACCTAAAAATGGAAATGTTTTATATTCTCCAGCTATAAAAAGCCTTATAAAAACCCAATAGAAAAAGTAGGTTTTTAAATTATTATTATTAAAACTGTTGCAAATGCCTTTAATAGCAATTGATATTGAGGTTTTTAATTTTTGTATTGGCAGCCTATACCATAGCAATGATGGTAAAGTTGGCCTTGAAATTTTCCCAGTCGATAAATGTGATGCTGGATGGTATACCGTGTCTGCCCAAAATGAAGCTGGGTCAGCAATCTGCACAGCAAGACTGGATATTGCCGGTGAGTTGCCTTCAGAAACACCATAGAAATAATTAAGAATTGAGACAAACCTGCATAAACCCTTTCTACCTTTGCTCAAATGCAGTTTTCTGCAAATTGTTTCCAAAAGATGACTTGTCAAATGCCAAAAAATTGACCTGGTGCCATCTATGTTCAAGGCAGATGAATTTGCTAAAGAAGGCATCAAGGTATTAGGCCCTTGATTTGTCAGTATGCATACAGAGAAGTCCATTAGAGATGAGCATTGAGGGGGTAGGGAAGAAGTAGCAAAGAAGATAGTGGTTATACTTGCTCTCCGAAATGTTCTCAAGATTAGGGGCAGTTCTGGAAGATGAGAGTGAGGTCCATTAGTACAGGAGAAAGTCCAACTAAATCTGTTTATGAATGGCTAAGTTAGTTATGTTCAACTCTGGAGCTGATGGAGCTAAGATGGGGTGGGGTTAAAAATGGAGATCGCCAGGAATAGGAAAGATTGGGACAAAGGCATCAAAGATGAAGGTGAGAGTGTGTTAAAACAATCAACATCTACAGAAGTATCATTCTGAAAGAAAGCTACAAAATCTAGTCAGCTTTGATTTTGAACGCACATCTGTAAATTACTCAAGGGAAGATTATTTTCAAAGATGGACATAGAACATAAGGAGTAGGAGCAGGAGTAGGCCTTTGACTCCTTGAACCTACTCCACCATTCAATAAGATCATGGCTGAACTTTTCATGGACTCAGCTTCACTTACCTGTCCACTCACTGTAACCTTTAATTCTTTCACTGTTCAAAAATCTATCTATCTTTGTCTTAAAAACATTTAACGAGGTAGCCTCAACTGCTTCACTGGGCAGGGAATTTCAGAAACCTTTGAGTGAAGAAGTTCCTTCTCAACTCAGTCCTAAATCTACCTCCCCTTACTTTGATGCTATGCCCCCTAGTTTTAGTTTCACCCGCCAGTGGAAACAACCTAAAGAGAAAATGGAAAATCTCAGCAGATCTGGCAGCATCTGTAAGGAGAGAAAAGAGCTGACATTTCAAGCCCAGATGACTCTTTGTCAAAGTTAAAAGACATAGAAAGTGGGAGATATTTACATTGCAGGGGGAGGGAATAAAAGATGAACCATAGCCACAGGAACCAGGGGAAAAGACTGCTAACAGCTGTCCACAGAGAGAATAAAGGCAGTGAATGGCCAAACGCGGAGGAGTTAAAATCATAGGGTAATCTGTGACAGATGAATCTATTGGAGGAAGGGGGGAAATGGATGCAACAGAGGTAAAATTTAGAAAAGGGGAAGCAAAGGGGGAGAAAAGGTTAGGGAAGGAGGCTAATGTAGGGGAAAGAGTGGGGGAAGAAAAACAAAGAAAGACAATAAAGAAGTAAAAGGTTTAACAAAGTTGAAAACAAAGGGATCAAGGTGGGATGGAGCTAATCATCTGAAGTTTTTGAATTCGTTGTCGAGACCAGAAGGCTGTAAAGTGCCTAACCAAAAGATGAATGCTATTCCTCCAGTTTGCATTGAGCTTTACTGAAACATTGCAGCAGGCCAAGGACAGACATAGGCATGGGAGCAGGATTGAATGTTAAAATGGCAAGCAACTGGAAGGTCAGGGTTCTGATTGTGCACAGACCAAAGATGGTCAGCAAAGTTATCACCCAGTCTACACTTGGTCTCTCTGATATAGAGGAGACCACACTGGGAGCAGCAAATGCAATACACCAAATTGAAAAAGGTGCAACTGAAACACTGCTTCACCTGGAATGAGTGTTTTGGACCTTGGATGGTAGGTATAGAAGAGATAAAGGGGCAAGTGTTACACCTTCTGCACTTGCATGGGAAGGTACCATGAGTGACAGAGAGGTGTTGGGTATAATGGAGGAGTGGACAAGGTAATCCCAGAGGAGCAGTCTCTGTGGAATGCTGACAGACGTAGTGAAGGGAAGATGCGTTTGGTGTGGTGTCACGCTGGAGTTGGTGAAAATAGTAGAGGGTTATTCTTCATTCGGAGGCTGGTGGAGTAAAATATGAGAACAAGGGGTACTCTATCCTTGTTCTGGAGGGAGAGGAGGAGGTGAAGGTCATGAAGTGGTAGATGGTCTGCATGCTGTTGAGGGCCCCTGTCAACAACTGTAGATGGGAATCCACGTTTGAGGAAAAAGGTGCACATATTAGAAGCACCACTGGGAAGTGGTATCATTGGGACAAATACAACAGAGGCGAAGGAGCTGAGAGAAAGGGATGGAGTCCTTACAGGATGAAGGGTGTGAAGAGCTGTAGTCAGATAGCTGTGGGAGTCATTGGGCTTATAATGGATATTGGTAGATAGTTTATTGCCGGAAATGGAGACAGAAAGGTCATGGAAGGGAAGTGTCTGAAATGGACCAGGTGAAGGCGATGGAAGGGTGGAAGTTGAAAGTGAAGTTGATGAATTTTTCAGGATCTGGACGGGAACATGTAGCAGCACCAAAATAGCCATCGATGTACCGGTAAAGTTGTTGTGGGAGGGGACCCGGGTAGGCCTGGAACAAAGAATGTTCCACATACCCCATAAAAAGACAAACTCAGCAAAGACCCATGCAGATATCCATTGCTACTCCTTTGACTTGGAGAAAATGGGATGAGTTTAAGGAAAAATTGTTGAGAGATAGAACAAGTTCAGCCAGATGGAGGAGAGGGTGACGGATAGCAATTATTCAGGCCTCTTTTCAAGAAAGAAGCGAAGAGTTCTGAGGCCATCCTGGTGTGGGATGGAGGTGTAGAGAGATCGCACATCCATGATGAATAGGAAGGAGTTAGGGACCTGCAAATTTGAAGCCGTCAATGTGATGCAGGACATCAGAGGAATCCTGGATGTTGGTGGGGAGGGAATGGACCAGAGTGATGAGAATGGAGTCAAGGTAAGAGAAAATAAGTTTAATAATGGATGGATAATGGGTGGCACGATAAGCACAGTGGTTAGCACTGCTGCTTCACAGCTCCAGGCACCTGGGTTCGATTGGGTCACTGTCTGTGTGGAGTTTACACATTCTCCTTGTGTTGGCATGGGTTTCCTCCGGGTGCTCCGGTTTCCTCCCACAGTCCAAAGATGTGCTGGCTCGGTTGATTGGCCATGCTAAAATTGCCCCTTAATGTCCTATGGTGCGTAGGTTAGAGGGATTAGCGAGTAAATATGAATGGATATGGGGGAAGGGCCTGGGTGGGATTGTGGTCAGTGGAGACTCGATGGGCTGAAAGACCTCTTTCTGAAATGTTGAGTTCTAAGTTCTATATCTCCCACTTTCTATACCTTTTAGCTTTGACAAAGGGTCATTTGGGCTAGAAACATCAGTTCTTTTCTCTCCTTACAGATGCTGTCAGACCTGCTGAGATTTTCCAGCATTTTCTCTTTTGGTTTCAGATTCCAGTATCCACAGCAATTTACTTTCATCCAGTGGAAACAACCTCCCTGCTTCTATCTTATCTATTCCCTTCATAATCTTATATGTTTTTATATAAGATCTCCCCTCATTCTTCTGAATTCCAATGAGTATAGTCCCAGTCTGCTCAGTCTCTTCTCATAAGACAACCCTCTCAACTCTGGAATCATTCTAGTGAATCTTCTCCAGTGTCAGTATATCCTTTCTCAAGTAAGGAAACCAAAACTGTACAACACATTCTATGTGTGGTCTCATCAGCACCTTATACAGCTGCAGCATAACCTCACTGTTTTTAAACTCTATCCCTCCAGCAATGAAGGACAAAATTTCATTTGCCTTCTTAATGATGTTTTGTATTCATGCACAAGGACACCCAGGCCCCTCTGCACAGCAGAATGCTGCTGTTCTTTACCCTTTAAATAATAGTCCATTTTGCTGTTATTCTTACCAAAATGGATGACCTCACATTTACCAACAATGTACTCCATCTGCCAGACCCTCGCCCACTATCTATACCCCTTTGCAGACTTTCAGAGTCGTCTGCACTACTCATCTTAGTGTCATCCGCGAATTTTGACATACTACTCTTGGTCCCCAGCTCCAAATCATCTAAGTAAATTGTAAACAATTGTAGTCCCAACACTGATCCCTGAGGCACACCACTAGTCACTGATCACCAACCAGAAAAACATCCATTTACTCCCACTCTTTGCTTTCTGTTCATTAACCAATCCTTTATCCATGCTAATACATTACCCATCGCGTTCTTTTATCTTATGCCGCAGCCTTTAGTGCGGCACCTTGTCAAATGTTCTCTGGAAATCCAGATACACCTAATCCACTGGTTCCCCGTTCTCCACCATGCTCATAATATCCTCAAAGAATTCCAGTAAATTAGCTTAAAATGACCTGCCTTTCATGAACCTATGCTGTGTCTTCTCAATGGGACATTTCTATCCAGATGTCTCACTATTTCTTCCTTGATGATAGATTAAGGCATTTTCCCCACCACAGAAGTTAAGCTAAGCAGTCTATATTTACCTAGCTTTTGCCTATCTCCTTTTTCAAACAGTGGCATCACATTTGCTGTTTTATGTAGGAGATAGAGATGTAGGTAGAAAGATATGGATGCTGAATGACACAAGGCAATGGTTAGAGATGGCCCCTTCACTGATTGAGGCAATAGGAGTGTAGAGGTCATTGGAGTTGGCAACAAAACTGTATTGCATATTTATGACATCAAGAAATGATTTTTTAAAAATAACTTTAGGTCAAATTCTAACAATTATTTTTACTATTTGATCCCCACAGCTTGGCCAGTGAAACAGGTTTCAAGCACCAAGCCACTGAAGGTGCGGCCGACATTTAGCCGATATTCAGTTCTTAATGGCCAGGGGTTCCTAATGGATCCAGGCTCCCAGTACACAACATCATCCTATCCTGGCCTGGTAGAAAGTGATGAACTGTGATCTCATTGTACTCTAACTCAATTGACAATTGTTATTTTTTCAGCTTATGAAATGTAGTATGTTTTACCTGCACCTTACTGTACACAAAGTTAATTCATTCTGTGTATGAATTTACATATAGTTGTAAAAGTGCAAAAATGCTACAATACACATACTAGGTATTGCACGTTAAGGTTTATTAGTTCATGTACATACATTTCTGATATGCATCTTGGCACCATAGCAATAAATTGACTACATGGTACGTAATCAGCTTAGATGGATGAGAAAATAATTATACGAAAGTAACTAAGCAAGATAGTACACGTTAAACTTGATTTTATGATGTTCTGCCTTGAAAGTGTGGTTGTGGTAATGGATTTGACTAAAAAGTAAAACCTTTTATTGTTTCTAAGTTCTTTTAAATAGCAAGATGCACATGGAGTTCCAAGCACAAAACATTTTGCATTTAAACTACTGCGGCAGACTTGGCTTGTACATGTGAGTTAGCAGCAAATAACTTTTGCAGATTGGGTGAGTGTTAAACTTGGGGAAGTGTGAAGCAGTAAATTGTCACTAATGGACAAAGCTACATTGTTGTAACATTACCACGTGTGTCTATGATCAGTGCTGTCGGTCACAAAAACCCAATCTTATATGCAATAATGACATTTCTTTACAGTTTGATGTCTATAACAAGGATAAGATCTCCCTTTACCTGAGTAAACACGTATTCCTATCAATTCAGGCACTCTGACTGGAAAGGGGGCTGACACCAATTCTCAGAACAGTAAAATTGATACATTGCATGTTATTATTGGGACTTTATATGAAAGTAACTTTTGTATAAGAATGTCAAGTTATCTATTAATTTGCTAGTCTTCTGTCCTAACACAGATCCTGTGTGTTCATAAACAATGCTAATTTTATTGGTGAGCATCATCTAATTTTCTCTAGACACTAACATTTCTTTCAATTGTAAAGGACAAAATGATCTTTTTAACACCATTATCCTTTAGTTAACATGGAACTTCAATTAGTGAAGTGATTGTTCATAATCAGTTGACAGTCTAAAATAAGCAGGTGAAAATACAAAATATTAAAGTGGTATACAATTTTGCAACAAAGAAAAGCCTTTTTTGTTTTGCTGCTATATTTGAAGAAGTTACAAACCACCCATGGTCTACAGTAATAGTAACTGTAATTGCTCTTAACCCATTTTTATTTCTGGTTTTCTGTGCAGTAATTCAACATCACAATCATAGAACAATGGCCAACAAAAACAAATATCTTCAGAACTTGATGTCAATTAAAGAGAAGGAATGTTTTCTTTTTGCAAATTTTTGAACTTCATTGATCAATAAAATGATCTAATATTCAAAAATTTACTTCAGAAACTGTTTCAAATTAATTAGAGCAACCACATGTAAGAGGGCACCCTGCAAACTTATAGCAGTGGAACTAGAGATGTTCAATTTCAAAATAGTCATAGAATCCCTACAGTGCAGAAGGAGACCATTTGGCCCATCAAGTCCACACTGACCACAATACCATCCAGGCCCTATCCCTGTAATGCCATACATTTACTCTCGCTCGTCCCCCTGCACTAAGGGGTAAATTAGCATGGCCAATCCACCTAGCCCATACACCTTTGGACTATGGGAGGAAATCGGAGCATCCAGAGGAGACCCACACAGACACGGGGAGAATGTGCAAACTCCACACAATCAGTGACCCAAGTCGGGAATTAAACCTGGGTCCCTGGCACTGCAAAACAGCAGTGCTAACCATTGTGCTGACAGGGGGTCATTTTCATGACACTTAATGCTCTTGGCAAAACACTGGGAAGAATTAATCTATTGGATTGTAAAACATAGTCACTTTTTACTACTTAAGTCATTTATAACTAGCAGTTATGTCTATATCATTTTCTCAACTGTTAATTTGATTTGATTGTTGATTTGATTTGATATTGTCACATGTATTAATAAACAATGAAAAATATTCTTTCTTGCGTGCTATGCAGACAAGGCATGCTGTTCATAAAGAGCCATGCCTCCAGTACCATCCTCATTAAGCAGGCCACTGGCATGTTGAAGCAAGGATTCCACTGATCAGGCATATGGGAAGTGTGCTGCAGTGCAACTTCCCATATCATTGCTGTGTGCTGTTAACTGCATAACTATATTGCCACTTGAAGTCACCAAAGGTGGAGGATCTTCAGTATGACAAAAAAGATCATCCTGATGACACTGGAGACACTAAAGATGGGCTGAATGCTCTCCTTCCCTGATGTATTGACTCTATGGGAGGGATTTTCTAACTTCGCTCGCTAAGGCTGGAAAATCCAACCCGAGGTCAATGGACCTTCTCCATGGCATGCGGGAAGGGAAAATTTTGCCAAAGAGCTCTTTGATAGCAATGCAAAATAATATTTCTGCTGAATAATCCCTGCTCCTTCGCATAAAACAATATCATCTAGCATGTCTCCCAGCTCTGCATCCTTTAATGAACGGCATCTGTCTAAGGAACAACATTGATTTTAAGGGTGATACGGTGGCAGAGTGGTTAGCATAGCTATCTCACAGTGCCAGGGACCCAGGTTCGATTTTCAGCTTGGTTCACTGTGTTTGCAGAGTTTGCATGTTCTCCCTGCATCTGCGTGGGTTTCCTTCAGGTACTTGGGTTTCCTCCCACAGACCAAAGATGTACAGGTTAGATGGATTGGCCATGTTAATTTGCCCCTTAAAATTAGGGGGACCATCAAGGGTAAATGCACGAGATTATGGGAAAAGGCCTGGGTGGCATTGTGGCCTTCTTCTGCACCGCAGGGATTCTATAATCCTATTCTATGATATCAATATCAACTAATATTGCAGTTTTATTAGCTATTCCATAGGAAAGTGATAGTGCAGAAAGAGGCCATTCATAAACTGAACTTCTGTCCTGAGAGATTCATTCCTGGTGACATCACAGCTATTGAAGGGATTATTAACCTGGGCATGGAACTACAGCTACTTCCCCAGTCATACAAAATAAGAACAGTGGGAACTTAGAGATGGGGCAGTTCGGTGATGGAAGCTCATCGCAGGGTCAAATATGACACCAGGGAGTTTGATGTGGAGATGCCAGCGTTGAACTCGGGTGGGCGTGGTAAGAAGTCTCACAGCACCAGGCTAAAGTCCAGTAGGTTTATTTGGGATCACAAGCTTTCAGAGCATTGCTCTGGTCACCTGATGAAGGTCTCCAAAGGCTGGAGATTCCAAATAAACCTGTTGGACTTTAACCTGGTGTCGTGACAGCTCTTACTATGGAGTTTGGTTTAGGTTCAGACTGGATGTGGGTGAAATGGTCCGAGACAGTGTGGGGGTTGTGGAGATGCTGGGAGGTAGGGCTGAGTGTAGTCAGTGTACATTATACAGCGTACAATATACAGTGTACAATTGTACAGTGTACAAAGAACAAAGAACAAAACAGCACGGGAAACAGGCCCTTCGGCCCAATGAGCCTGCGCCACCACCCCGATGTTCCCATGTCTACCCGCGATCCCTGTCCATGTTTATAGATCTATGGATTAAAAACCAAATTTGAGACAATTTAGGGAGAATTTGTTTTGCCAAATTAGCCTAAGAGCACATCTTTGGGATGTGGGAGGAAACCGGAGCACCCGGAGAAAACCCACGCAAGCACGGGGAGAATGCACAAACTCCCACAGACACAGGCCCAAATCCATGTATCTGCACAACACAGCGATAGTCACTGAGCTGTCATGTTGCCCATCAAATGGTCCAGGTCAAGCGTACACTAATGACATGAAGCACTAGAATACTCTCAATAAAAATCCAAGATCAGTCCTCTCACGACCCATCGCGTGTATGCCCCTCATTAGACAACAAGATGGACCAAAGCACCTGTAGGATAAAAACAAGTACATCAATATCATCATCTATTTACACACTTCCCAGGGACTCCCAAGGCTCATGATCCCTATTTTAAAATCAGTTTTCTATACCCCTCCATTCCCATTCTGTTCATGTGCCCATCTAAGTATTTCTTAAATAACTCCAGAGTACCTGCCTCCACCACTTTACTTGGCAGCGCATTCCATACCCCACCAACCTCTGTGTGAAAAAACTCCCTCTAGCATCCAAATTATACCTTACCCCCCTCACCCTAAGCCCGTGACCCCTCGTGCTATTCGAGTCCATCCTAGGAAAAAGTTTAACCCTGTTTACTCTATCTATACCCTTTATAATCTTGTACACCTCTATTAGATCTCCTCTAAGTCTACGTCTTTCTAAGGAAAACAGTTCCAATTTGCCTAACCTCTCCTCGTAACTCAGACCTTCCATACCAGGCAGCATCCTGGTAAACCTCCTCTGCACTCTCTCCAGAGTCTCCACGTCCTTCCGGTAGTAAGGCGACTAGAACTGGACGCAGTATTCCAAATGAGGTCTAACCAACGTTTCATACAACTGCAACATTAAAGGCCAGCTCTTGTACTCTATACCCCTTCCTATAAAGACTAGCATACTATATGCTTTCTTCACAATCTTCTCCACTTGCTCTGCCACCTTCAGAGACTTGTTCACCTGCACCCCCAGGTCCCTCTGCGTTTCTATACTTTTAATAGGTCTACCCTTTATCATATACCTCCCCCCTACATTCTTTCTCCCGAAATGCATCACCTCACATTTATCAGGATTGAATTCCATCTGCCATCTATCTGCCCAAGCTACCAGCCTATGTCCTGCTGCATCGCCTGACAATGCTCCTCACTGTCTGCAAGTCCAGCCATCTTTGTATCATCTGCAAACTTGCTGATCACTCCACTTACTCCCTCTTTCAAGTCATTTATATATATTACAAATAGAAGAGGTCCCAGTACTGAGCCCTGCGGCACACCACTAGTGACCAACCTCCAGCTAGAGAAACACCCTTCCACTATTACTCTGTCTCCTATTACCAAGCCAGTTACTTATCCATCTAGCTACCTGTCCTTGTATCCCATTAGCCTTGACCTTCTCAACTAACCTCCCATGAGGGACTTTGTCAAACGCCTTACTAAAATCCATATAGACGACATCAACGGCTGTGTACAAATGAAACTGACGCTATAAAAACGGGGATGAAAAATAAGAGGGACACCAAGGAGGATGTTGGAATGGGAAACTATTATAGGTGATTTAGAAGGGTTAGGATTTAAATTGAGATGAACATGATTTAATGAAATTTATTACTACAGTAAAACCACAAGCGTTCTTTTCTTGAGCAATTCAATTCGATGGATAATTCCGAGATACCTCGCCTGTGAATATGAATATTTAGTGTGTGTTCTCCAGAAACAGACCATGCTGTGGCTGTTGTCTGAATGCTCACAGCTCTTACACAGCCCCCACACACAGGGAAAGTTCCAGGTGGAACCCAGGCTCGGAACTCCGGTTTAAAACCAGCAACAGCTGGACAATCGTTAACCGCATCTGCGAGTTTACTGAGTGTAAGAGTTTCCAGAGGCGGCAGGGAGTCATTCACATCGACCTGAAGCTACCAGTTATGGCCAAACGCTTAGTTGACTTCCTCTCATATCTCCCAAAGAAGGTGACGGGAAGAAGAGGTAAGGTCTATCCTACACAGGAGAAGCTCCCTAATCTTTTAACTGGCCTGTTAAAGATCCGCTGAGTAGAAATTTAAACCCGGAAAGTCGTTATTTTTAATGTTTAATCGTCACCGCCAGTCAGTAATTTCTGCTTACTTGTCTTGTCTGGTCGTATACGTCTTGAGATGTTTCCCACATTAAGATGTTATCTGCAGGAGCACTGTTTCCGAGAAGAATCGCTCACTTTCTCTTTTTTTTTGTCACTCTATCATAAACCCTATCAACACCAATCTTTGGTGCATTTGAATAATACCATTATGGTAAAAGTGACTTATTTGTTAACCAAACTATTTCCCATAACACAGCATCCCCTTTTTAAGTGACTTGACTGAATTTCTTTTATACAAGGAGATGAAGGAATGTTGGGAAGTGGTCACCAATCTGTGCATCAGGAACATTCAGTTCAGATATATGGTGACAAAGTGCCTTTAACTTAGAGAAATGCCTCATGGCAATTAACTGAGGGCAAAACGGGTGACAGGCCAAAGGAGATTTTGGAGTGACCCAAAGATTGTCCAGCCAAAAGGGAACATTGGCAGCAAGAAACCCCAGAGGCATAGAGATTGTAATGGAATAGAGGTTGTGACTGAAAATAGGGTTCAAGGGTCTTGTGGGGCTAGAAGAGTTTGCAAAAGATAAAGGTGAGATAATGAATAGGTTTAAACAGAAAGCTGAGACTTTTTTTTGTTTGGGCAATAAACAAGGAGCAGGTCAGGTGAACAAAATGTAGTGTTCAATAGGATATGGGCAACAGCGCCATTTCAGAGCTCAAGTTTACAATGAATAAAGCTAACATAGAAACATAGAAGGTTGGAGCAAGAGGAGGCCATTCGGCTCTTTGAGCCTCTTCCACCCCTGATCATCCAACTCAATAACCTAATCCTGCTTTCTCCCCTTTGATCCCGTTCGCCCCAGGTGTCATATCGAGGAGCCTTAAAGCAATGGGAGGCTAGCCAGGTTAGCATTGGAATAGTTGAAGTTGCAGGTGAAAAAGAGTTTGGAAGAAGATTTCAGCAGTGGATGGGCTGAGTTAATGATAGAGGTGGGTGATGTTTAGCATTGGAGAAAGAGACGATCTGTGATGGAAAGGAGATGGGGTTGGACATTTAGTTGGAAGTTTAAACAGGAACTTGAAGTTGCAAGTCTGGTCCAACACAAAACGATGAGTAGGGATTGAAATGAAACAAATAGAAAGCACTCCTGAAAGGACAGACTGGATTGAGATATTAACTCTTTTTCTCTCTACACAGACATTGCTTGATTTGCTAAATTGGGCTGGCACAGTAGTTAGCACTGCCACCTCACAGCACCAGGGACCCGGGTTTGATTCCCGGCTTCTGTCACTGTATGGAGTTTGCACATTCTCTTCATGTCTGCATGGGCTTCCTCCAGGTGTTCTGGATTCCTCCCATAGTCCAAAGATGTGCAAGTTAGGTTGATTGGCCATGGTAAACTGCCCCTTAGTATCAGGGGGCATAGCAGGGTAAATATATGGGCTACAGGGATGCCACTGGGTGAGATTGTGTTTGGTGCACACTCAATGGGCCGAATAGTGTCTTCTGCACTATAGGGATTCTATGATAATTACATTTATTTTGAATTTTTTGCCCCTAGAAATAAATCCCAGTGCCTTATAAGCCTGGAAATGTTCTACTAAATTGTGAAGATGCTTTTAATGATTTAGAGCAAAGAAAATTACAGCACAGGAACAGACCCTTCAGCCCTCCAAGTCTACACTGATTATGCTGCCCGACTGAATTAAAACTTTCTACTCTTCCGGGGACCATTTCCCTGTATTTCCATTCTATTCTTGTGTTTGTCGATGCCCCTTTGTTCACCTGTACCCATAGATTCCATTGATATTCCATCCCATTAAAGTTATTTTATTTTTTTAATGCTTAGGAGAATTTTTTTTCCATTTAGAACCCTTAGAACAAACAGAGGAAAGAAAATTTTGTCAAATCAGGCAAATTGTATTCAATCGTGTATCCCAAAAGTGGCACAAGGTTCTGGATCAGACATGGAGGATTCATTGCTGTTCAGTAGCATCTTTCATAAAATGCTCAGCATTCAAATTCAATAACATGCTTTAATAACATTTAATAGCTTTCTTTCTTGTCTCCCAACAAATATAGGTGGGATTAAGTTGTTTCGCAAAAATGATATGAGCCCAAAATCTGCAGTGCAGGAGTTTTTACTTTATTTAGTTTTTCTTTTGGACCTATCCATATGTAAGTATCAAAACACATTACTGTCCATATTTTCTAATGCAATATATATGCTTATGGTTATCCTGGTTCAGGGCTCCGTGTTCATATGGATTTCCACTGGGTGATCCCATTTCCTCTCACAGTCCAAAGATGTGCAGATTAGGTGTATTGGCCATTTTAAATTACTCCTTAGTGTCATAAGATGTTTGGTTAGATGGTTTAGCCATGTGTGGGGTTGCTGGGATATGGCAGAGGATGAGAGCCCATGTAAGATTCTCTGTCAGAGAGATAGTGCAGACTCGATTTTTGAATTTTAACGATTTTGTGGTAAGTTGCTTAGGACTTTAAACAGTTTGATAGTTTGTATAACCAGATAAGATGTCTGCACTGAGATCTCTCAATACCCACAGCACATATTATGATCATGACTGTTAACACGTCGTCAGCTTGACTCTCGGTGGATAGGATAGTCAGAAGGGCAGTGAAAGAGAAAAAGAAAATAACTCCTTTGTAAAGTGTGCCAAAGGGTCTCATAATTAGTGCGTGAATCTTAGTCGTGGGTTGTGGATCTGGGAAAACAAACATCCTGGGTAGCGGTTCATTGTGAATAGACATGATATCCCTTTTAATGCTGAGCAGGCAATGTTGTGAGAGCTTTTCATTGTCCCAGTTGGTGCTGAAGGTTGGTCATTTTGCAGTAGACTCATTAAGGACTGTTTTTAAAGAGTGAATACCAAAAGTTACTGTGTTCAGTTGCACCAATTTCACTACTCTGCTAAAATTATCAAGAACTTCTTACAGGTGAAAAGTTCAACTATGATATGAGTCTGTTTCCCCAGCCAGTGGTTACTATGTTCTAACTCTCCAAGAGTTACTTGTATCACAGACAAGAATGAAGAATGCAAGTCTTTGTGTTCAATTAGAATCTATCCTTACACAACCACCCACGTTTAGACCCTACAGCTAGACTTGTCTTGGCTACATACCAAGACTGATTCCCCAACATGGTAAGCTGAGAAATGAACACAATCTTACAGCTGGACCTGGAAACTATTTCTGTGATGGATCTGCCAGTGGCTGCGAAGGAAATTGATGTTTAATTATATGCTGTCAGGACTTTACAAGCAACAATAAGAATTGACCATCAAATTTCACAATTTGCAACGTACAGTTTTATCATGCCAATTGATCTGCTTTCCTATGAACGATGGCAACAAGATAAGTACAACTTGCACGTTTGATTAAGAAAGGAAAAATGAAAGTAAGGTACCAGAGAATGCAAAAACTGACTAAAAGATATGTAAAGGGAAAAAGGTTGACAAAAATGAATGTAGGTCCCTTACAGTCTGAAATGGGAGAATCCATATCTGGGAATAAAGAAATGGCTAAGGAATTAAATTTGTACTTTGCTTTAGTCTTCACAAAGGAAAACATGAATAATGTGCCAGAAGTGCTGAGAAAAATGTGTTTTAGTGAGGAGCTGGAGGAAATCAGCATTAGTAGAGAAATTAATGGGACTGATAATGGATAAATCTCCAGGTCCTGATCATCTTTATCCCAGGGTATTTAAGGAAGTGGCCCTGAAAATAATAGATCCATTAGTGTTATTTTCCAAAATTCTTTGGATTCTGGACTAGTTCCTATAGATTGGAGGTAGCTAATTTAAGTCCATCTATTCAAAAAGGGAGATACAGAGAAAACAGGGAACCATAGACCATGAGCTTAATGTCGGTACTGGGGAAGTTACCAGAGTCGAATATCAAGGATTTTATAATTTGGCAGTTGGAAGGCAGTGGTATTATCAGCCAAAGTCAGCATGGATTTACAGAAGGGAAATCATGCTTGATGAATTTATTGGAACTTTTTGAGGATGTAACTAGTAGAATTGACCGAGAAGAACCAGTGGATATGGTTTATTTAGAGTTGCAGAATGCTTTCGACAAGATCTCACAGAACAAGCTACAATGTAAAGTTAAAGTACATGCAACTGCAGGAATTGTCTTGAAATGGGTAGAAGGCTGGTTAGCAAAGGAAGCAAAACGTTTGCGTATATGGCTCATTTTCTGATTGGCAGTCAGTGACTAATGGGATTTTATAGGGATCTGTGTTTCATGACTCAGTATGTAGATAGGCCAACAAGAGGTGAGGCTATATTGGATTTGGTACTGGGTAATGAACCAGACCAGGTGTTAGACTTGGAGGTGGGTGAGCACTTTGGAGATAGTGACCACAATTCGGTTACTTTTACCTTAGTGATGGAAAGGGATGGGCAGGTACCGAATAACAGTACTTATAGCTGGGAGAAAGGTAATTATGAGGCTATTAGGAGAGATTTAGGATGCATAGGGTGGAGCAGGAAATTGCAGGGGCTGGGGACATCTGAAATGTGGAGCATATTTAAGGAACAGCTTCTGCATGTCCTTAATGAATATGTACCTGCCAGGCAGGGAGGAAGTGGTCGAGTGAGGGAACCATGGTGTACTAGGGAAGTTGAATCTCTGGTGAAGAGGAAGAAGGAGGCTTATATAATGATGAGACGTGAAGGCTCAGTTAGGGCAATGGAGAGCTATAAATCAGCCAGGAAGGAGCTAAAGAGGGAGTTGAGAAGAGCTAGAAGAGGACACGAGAAGACTTTGGCGGATAGGATTAAGGAGAATCCTAAAGCTTTTTACAGGTATATAAATAATAAAAGATTGGTTAGGGCAAGATTAGGGCCAGTCAGAGATAGCAGTGGGAAGTTGTGCGTGGAGCCTGAGGAGATAGGAGAGATACTGAATGAGTATTTTTCGTCAGTATTCACGCAGGAGAAAGACAATGTTGTCAGGGAGAATACTGTGATACCAGGTTGTAGACTGGGCAGGATTGAGGTTCATAAGGAGGAGGTGTTAGCGAATCTTGAGGGTATGAAAATTGATAAGTCCCCTGGGCCAGATGGGATTTACCCTAGGATTCTCTGGGAGGCTAGAGAGGAGATTGCAGAGCCTTTGGCTTTGATCTTCATGTCGTCGTTAGCTACAGGTATAGTGCCGGAAGACTGGAGGATGGCAAATGTTGTCCCTTTGTTCAAAAAGGGGAGTAGGGACCATCCTGGAAATTATAGACCGGTGAGCCTGACTTCTGTTGTGGGCAAAGTCTTGGAAAGAATTATAAGGGATAGGATTTATAAGCATCTAGAGAGAAATAAATTGATTAGGGATAGTCAGCACGGTTTTGTGAAGGGTAGGTCGTGCCTCACAAACCTTATTGAGTTTTTTGAGGAGGTGACCAAAGAGGTAGATAAGGGTAAGGCAGTTGATGTAGTGTATATGGATTTTAGCAAAGCGTTTGATAAGGTTCCCCATGGTAGGCTACTGCAGAAAGTGCAGATGCATGGGATTGAAGGTGATTTAGCAGTTTGGATTAGGAATTGGCTAGCTGATAGAAGACAGAGGGTGGTGGTTGATGGGAAATATTCAACCTGGAGTGCAGTTACAAGTGGTGTACCTCAAGGATCTGTTTTAGGGCCACTGCTGTTTGTCATTTTTATAAATGACCTAGATGAGGGTGTAGAGGGTTGGATTAGTAAATTTGCTGACGATACCAAAGTGGGGGGAGTTGTAGACAGCGAGGATGGATGTTACAGTTTGCAGAGGGACATAGATAGGTTGCAGAGCTGGGCCGTGAGGTGGCAAATGGAATTCAATATGGATAAGTGTGAGGTGATTCACTTTGGTAGGAATAACAGGCATATGAAATATAGGGCTAATGGAAGAACCCTTAATAGTGTTGTCGAGCAGAGGGATCTTGGGGTACAAGTACATAGCTCTTTGAAAGTTGGCACCCAGGTTGATAAAGTTGTTAAGAAGGCGTACGGTGTGTTAGCTTTTATTGGTAGAGGGATTGAATTTAGGAACTGTGAGGTTATGTTACAACTGTACAAAACTCTGGTGCGGCCGCACTTGGAGTATTGCGTACAGTTCTGGTCGCCGCATTATAAGAAAGATGTGGAAGCATTGGAAAGGGTGCAGAGGAGGTTTACCAGGATGTTGCCTGGTATGGTGGGAAGGCCTTATGAGGAAAGGCTGAGGGACCTGAGGTTATTTTCATTAGAGAGAAGAAGGTTACGCGGTGACCTAATTGAGGCGTATAAGATGATCAAGGGATTGGATAGGGTGGATAGTGAGAGCCTTTTTCCTCGGATGGTGATGACCAACACGAGGGGACATAACTTTAAATTAAGAGGTGGTAGTTATAGGACGGATGTCAGAGGCAGGTTCTTTACACAGAGGGTGGTGAGGGCGTGGAATGCCCTGCCTGCAGCAGTTGTGGACTCGCCTACTTTGGGGACATTCAAATGTTTGGTGGATAGGCATATGGATGATATTGGAGTAGTTTAGGTTCGAGGATCCACTGGCCGGCGCAACATCGAGTGCCGAAGGGCCTGTACTGCGCTTCTGTGTTCTATGTTCTATGTGTTAGGAGCCCAACTGTTCACATTATATAATATTGATTTAGAAGAGGGATCTGAATGTAGTACCTCCAAATTTGCATATAATCCGAAGTTGAGTGGGAGGGTGAGTTGTGAGGAGGATACAGAGATGCTTCAGCATGATTTGGACAGGCTGAATGAGTGGGCATCTTCATGGCAGGTGCGGTATCATGTGAATGTAAAATATAAATGTGAGATTATTCACTTTAGTAGCAATACTAGGATGTCAGATTACTACTTGAATGGATGTAAATTGAGAGAGGTGGATACTCAACAAGATTTTGAAATCCTCATGCATCAGTCACTGAAAGTAAGCATGCAGTTACAGCAAGCAATAAGAAAGGCAAATGGTAGGTTGCCCTTCATAACGAGTGGATTTGAGTGTAGGGATAGAGATGTTTTGCTACAATAGAGCATTGATGAGGCCTGGAGTAGTGTGTGCAGTTTTGATGTCCTTACCTGAGGAAAGATGTTCTTGCTACAGAGGGAATGCAGCAAAGGTTTACCAGGCTGATCTCTGGGATGGCAGATCTAAATCAGTTAGGATTATATTCACTGGAGCTTACAAGAATGAGATAGGATCTCATAGACACTTATAAAATTCTAACAGGGTTAGACAGGTAGATTCAGAAAGAATGTTCCCAACGGTGGAGATTACAGAACTGTGGTTCATAGTTTAAGGATAAGGGGTAAATCTTTTAGGACTGACATGAGGAGAAATTCCTTCAGAGGATGTGAGAATTTACCAGCACAGAAAGTAGTTGAAACCAAAATGTCGTGATTTCAAGAAGAAATTAGATATAGTTATTGGTGCTGAAGGGATATGGGAGGAAGGAGGGAATCAGGATGTTGAATTTGATGATCAGCCATGATCAAGAGGAATGGCAGAGCAGGCCCGAAGGGCCGAACAGCCTACTCCTGCTTTTAGTTTCTATGTTTATTTGTGTTGCCTTCTGTCCTCTAGACATTTCTCACTTATTCTTTCTGAGAGCCAACGTAAAGCTTACACTCATTAGTATGAAGTCCTATGGGAACCCAACAAGCACTGCAAATAATTCTTGATGTAGTATAATTGATTGAGGTTGGGTTAGATTTGGATGACATGTATCAAAAGTCTCATCCTATTGAAATTCTGCCCCAAAATGGATCAGGAGTTCTCCATCACAAAACACTTTTCAAGACCAATTAAGCATTAGTGCTACTTAAGGTAAATGTGATTAATTTTTAAATGTTATGGGATTAGTAATGTTTTTACCTGGAAATTATTAAAATATTATTTACTTTCTTCATGCATTTAAGTAACTCTGCAGGAAAATAGGTCTGAAAAATGTCATAATCAATGGTGGAGATTTGCCAGGCCATTTCCACAAACCAGGAATTCAATCTTTATTCCATTAACGAGTAAGACAGCAAAAAGAAAATTATTTTAAACTGAAGAAATAAATTTTATAAATAAAATACATAAAATTAGGAAATGTACTCTCAGAATTATCATTGTGATGTTTGATGGGAAGATTGTGAAGTTTCAAAGTAATGCAGAGTGCCACAGGAACAACATTGCAGTGTTAATGTAAGCCTACTTGTGACATTAATAAATAAACTTTTAATATAAGAGTATTACCATGTTTTTCAGCAAGTGAGTCACAGGTTGGGGTAGAAAGCATTGCTAATTTTTACGGTTCAAATTAGAGTGTTGAAATTCACAGTCTGAAACAGTGTGCATGATGTTATTGATGACGTCAAATACACCTTCACAGTTTCTTTCTTTTGCAGTGACCTTTGGAATGGTAAACCCCAACGTGTATTACTTCACCAAAGTTATGTCTGACCTCTTCCTAGACACCAAATCCTTTGCCAATGGCATAAAATTCAGGTCAATAAGAAGCGTAGAGAATTTTTGGGAGGTATCAAGAAGTCTCTTAAATAAAATATATGTTTTTACCATGATCTTTTAATACTATGTTAATGAAACAACTGGAACTAGCAGGAACTCTGGATTATTATAATCAAAAAAAGCAGACTTGCTTAAAGGGTAAGCCTTACTTACTTATTCTGTTCGTCTCTTGAGGCACATACGTCTGCAAGTAAGCCTTGGAGGGGTACTTATTAATCTAAGTACTCACTAATTATGTAGAACAACTATCTTGTTTTTGTACAAGAATTGTGTTGTTGAAGCTTTTTTATTTTGCACTGAAGAACAAATGCAAGAATACCAAATCTTAAAGGGAAGAACAGTGTATGAGAAGAGGGTGCTGATTGTAAGCAAGTGGATTCTGATAGAGATGTTATCATGGAGTTAACTGTCAAGCTATTTTAAAAATTCAGACCAGGCAAGTCAAGGCATTGCCATGGTCAATGAATGAGGAAATAGCTGTCCTCTGAGCTTTTGTTTAGTTTAAAAAAAAGCAATGTGTGGACATGTTCTGTTATTTGAAAAGGACAGGGCCCTTTGTGTGAATATATATGGTTCTAGCATGCACTAGTGAGCTATATGGCAAGCCCGTTTGATAATCTTAAATTGGTTGTTAGCATAATCTTTAGCACAAATGAAATTATTTAGTAAGTCTTGCCCAATTGTAGAATCACATCTAATATTGGACACATGCTTTGAGTTTTATAAGCAAGGGCTGTTTGATTATAGTCAGTTATTTGCCTGTGGCAACAGGCAAAGGATCATGCTGTTTGATATAATCCACTGGTCTTTTGGACATACAGCCTACATACCTGGCATCACACCAGCACTGAAATTCATACATAGAACACAGAACATAGAACAATACAGCACAAACAGGCCCTTCGGCCCACGAGTTGCGCCGATCACATCTACCAATCCACAGACCTATCTATAACCCCCTATCCTATTCTTTTCCATATAATCATCCAGAAGTCTCTTAAAAGACCCCAGTGAGTTTGCCTCAACAACCTCCGACGGCAGTCGGTTCCATTCACTCACCACCCTCTGAGTGAAAAACCTACCCCTGACATCTCCTTTGTATTTGCTTCCCTGCACCTTAAATCTGTGTCCTCTCGTAGTGACCATTTCCGCTCGGGGAAATAGTCTCTGAGAGTCCACCCTATCTATTCCTCTCAACATTTTATAAACCTCTATCAGGTCGCCTCTCAACCTACGTCTCTCCAGTGAGAAGAGTCCCAGCTCCCTCAACCTATCTTCATAAGGCCTGCCTCCCAATCCAGGCAGCATCCTTGTAAATCTCCTCTGAACTCTCTCAATAGCCTCTACATCCTTCCTATAATGAGGTGACCAGAACTGCGCACAATACTCCAACTGGGGTCTGACAAGAGTCTTACTTTACTCATTTGCATGGTTGGTAGAAAGTGTCTTTGACTTGATGGCTGCTTCCTGTTCGTGGAGAGTAACACTCACGTTGCTAACAGGTGAAGCTACCACAGCTAGCTTCACCTGTTGCACAAATCTTTGGGACAGTCACTTATTTACCCTGCTAGACCCCCTGACACTAAGGTGAATTTACTATCTCCACTCAACCTAACCACATTTCTGGAGTGTGGGAGGAATTTGGAGCACCCGCAGGAAACTCATGCAGGTACACGGAGAATATGCAAACTCCACACAGACAGCAACCCAAGGTTGGAATCAAACCCATATCCCAGAGAACCTATTGGCAGATTTCTCGTCTAGCATGTTGGAAAGAAAGGAAATGGCCAAGCTCTCTGTTTGCTCATATCTCAAACTGGTTCTGGAAATGAGTGTGAATCTCCTTCATTCTCCGATTCACTTACCCAGTATTCATAGAATCCGTACTGTGCAGAAAGGAAGCAATTCGACCCAACAAGTCTGCACCAATCACAATCCCAAACAGGCCCTATTCCTGCTATCCCCTGTACTTATCCTGCTAATCCCCGTGACACAATTTAGCATGGCCAACCCACCTAACCTGCATATCCTTAGATTGTAGGAGGAAACTGGAACCTGCGGAGGAAAACCCATGCAGACATGGGAAGAATGTACAAACTGCACACAGTCACCCGAGGGTGGAATCAAACCTGGCTCCCTCGCACTGTGAGGTGGTAGTATTAACCACTGTGTTACCATGCCACCTCTATTCCTTATAAAATCAGGCTGCCTTTAATGAACAACAAAATAAAGAACAGAAATTGCATATCAACTTAATTCTTAAAAGCTCATAAATCTGTCAAAATGAAATGAAGCAAATTTGAACAGAGATGATTTCTAGAGACGGTAATATTTATTTCAATTTTGTGTTCACTCCCAATTTCACCCCCATCCTAATAAGAGAGCACAAGAAAAAGTTTCAGATGATACTTTTGTCACGAGACAAGTCTGTATTTATGTACATATTTCTCCCAGACTTAGTGCTATATTGCAGAGAGTGGGATGGATTACTGTCATCCAACAGCCTCTCAAAAGTCACCACAAAGAGAACAGAAAAAACAGATATGGGAAATGAAAGATCCTAGTCCAAACTGGTTTTGTATATCTTAAAATAGAATACCAGTGAAAACTGGGAAATAAGAACTCTGGCCTAAATTGTTTGTTTCTAGGAGAGTGTGGCAGATGAACCAGTTGTTATAGGCTTCCCTGTGGAATAAGCAAAGTTCAGATTTTCAAAGAGATGGGTTGGGGTAAAAAAAATGCAGCCTAAACAGACCATATAAAGGAAAGGACCATATAAAAAAGAACTTCACCCTGGGAGTTCTATTCGAAGCAAAAGTCACATTAATCTTTTGTGAAGGGCAAATTGAATTGCATTTGGGTTTGTTGGCTACAAGACCTTGTTAGTAGTATAACTGTAGTAGTTATTGGCAGTGAGTTGATCAAATGGTCATTGGGCCATGTTACTGATTTAAAAAAAACTAAGCACATGTCATTTTCAATAGTGTACAATGGAGAAAATACGTTATCCAGCAGAAATCTGTTCCAATTCCACTTCTGCAATGCTATTGCTTCCTCAGCCAGCTTGCCAGTTTCCAACAACCTCGTTATTTAATGGTCACTTTGCTTTTCAAAACAAAGCACAATGATCAATCACTGTACAAAAAGCATAACTTACGCCACAGTATTTCATTATGATGTGAAGCAGGCAGCACTTTTTGTATTTACCTTAAGCTCGGTTCCTGCCTCCAAACCATGGTTCACCAATAGTTCCCGGTGTCTCTATGACGTTCAGACATGGTTTACAAAAATATATGGAATACATGAATTTACTTGTGGGAACAAAAAGCTATGCATTCATTTTAATTGCATCCTAACGTTCCGTGACAGGGATCCATAGTGATGCTATCTGCAAGCAGCTTCTCCGTATAAAAGGTTTAACCTTGGAATCTGCCACTGGCATGTATATACTGAACAAGCAATCAAAAAGAAGCACAAGGATTAAGGCAGGATTCAGCCGTACTGGACACATCCTGCTCCTCCAACTGTGACAGCCATCATTCACAGAACACATCTGCCATTTGGCAGATGCTGTAACTAATATGGCAAATGGAAACATTTCACGCAACGTTGCAGGTCCAAGCCACAGCTGCCTGTCCATGTCGGCAGTCACACCATAGTCAGTCAGTTCTCCAGGTTCCAGAGCATGAACAGAATAAATGAATTGGAGCATTATCAGAATAACAAAGGCGTGAAGCTTTTTACTGTGAGAGCGTTGACTCCCTTTCATTTGATCGACTATTGTCACATACATTATTATGCAGTGAAAAAGTACTGTCAAAGCATACTATGTAAGAATTTAGCAACACCAATTTTAAATCCAACCGATTTATTTGATAGTAAATTTGTGAGCTTTCAACCCTTTCGTTTTCGTCAGGCAAATGCAGTGTTCTGGTCTGACGAAGACGAAAGGGTTGAAAGCTCGCAGATTTACTATCAAATAAATCGGTTGGATTTAAAATTGGTGTTACTAGATTCTTACTGAGTTCTTACTACCCCAGTCCAACACCAGCATCTCTACATCAAGCATACCATACACAGGGAAAGAAAGGACAGAATGCAGAATATAGCTAAGATGTAGAGAAGGATCAACTTAATTCAAAGTAGGTCTATTCAAAAGTCTGACAGCAAGGAAGAAGCTGTTCTTGAGTCAGTTAATATGTGACTTCAGATTTTTGTAACTTTTCCTGACGGAAGAAGATGGAAGAGTGTGTTTCCGGGGTGTGTAGAATCCTTGATTATGGTGACTGCTTTGCTACGACAGTGGAAAATGTAGACGTGTCAGTGAATGGGAAGTTGGTTTGAGTGATGGACTGGACTTCATCCATGATCCTCTGGGCAGCACAGTAGCATGGTGGTTAGCATTGCTGCTTCATAGCTCGGGGACATGGTTTTGATTCCCACCTTGGGTCGCTGTCCGTATGGAGTTTGCACATTCTCCTTGTGTCTGTATGCGTTTCCTCCAGGTGCTTTGGTTTCCTCCAACAGTCCAAAAATATGTGTGTTAGGTCGATTGGCCATGTTAAAAAATTGCCCCCCTAGTTTCCTGAGATGTGTAGGTTAAAGGGATTAACAGGTAAATATATGGGGTGTGGGAGTGGGGCCTGAGTGGGATTGTGATTGGTGCAGACTCGATGGGCCTAATGGCCTCTTTCTGCACTGTAGGATTTCTATGATTCCATGATTCTCTGCAGTCTTGGACAGAGCAGGCGCTATGCCAAGCTTGATACAATCAGAAAGAATGCTTTCTATGATGCATCTGTAGTAGTTGGAGTCATAGCAGACATTTCCTTAGTCTCCTGAGAAAATAGAGACAATGGTGGGTTTTCTTAATCATAGAGGATGCATGAAGGGATCAGGACAGTTTGTTGGTGATCTGGGCACTTAGAAACATGAAGCTCTTTATAGAAAAGAATGAGATTTTCAGCACAATAATCAGGGCTTGCTGCATGGTAAAAATAAAACTAAAAGATTGACACTGGAGCAAAGTCCTGCCCAGACAGTTGCCGCAGGAAATCAACCCCTACGCAGGTACCAGATCCCAACACTCACCTTGAGGGGTATGACTAACAAACAATCCACACAGAAGGTTTGGTCACTCTCTACTATATGCAGGATAGTTTTCAGTTTCATATCTTTGACAAAAATGTGAAGCCACTCTCGGAACTTCTGATCAGCATCACTATTAGGTTAATCCACCTTGGTCGAGATAGAACATAGAACATAACAGCGCAGTACAGGCCCTTCGGCCCTCGATGTTGCGCCAGCCAGTGGACCCTCTAACCTAAACTATTCCAATATCATCCATATGCCTGTTTACCGACCATTTGAATGCCCCCAAAGTAGGCGAGTCCGCAACTGCTGCAGGCAGGGCATTCCACGCTCTCACCACCCTCTGTGTAAAGAACCTGCCTCTGACATCCGTCCTATAACTACCACCTCTTAATTTAAAGTTATGTCCCCTCATGTTGGTCATTACCATCTGAGGAAAAAGGCTCCCACCATCCACCCTATCCAGTCCTCTGATCATCTTATACGCCTCAATTAGGTCACCGCGTAACCTTCTTCTCTCTAATGAAAATAACCTCAGGTCCTTCAGCCTTTCCTCATAAGGCCTTCCCACCATACCAGGCAACATCCTGGTAAACATGATGTACACATCCTGTGAGATGGTGAGATGCACCAGGCTCCAGGAACGATGGAATATAAAGACCTATTCAACTGTAACACCATTGGGAAGCAACCTATGATGTATATAAGGTCAGATGACTCAATTCCACCCGCTCTCTGAGAAGGATAACTGATGGCTTGAACCACACTGGGTCTCTCAGCTCCCATAGACGAGACCACAGAATGGATTTCTGCAATGGTGACCACAGAATATACATTGACCAAGTTCACTAAACAAGATGTTGCTTTGACATCATCAACTTCTGAAGACATTAGAACTGGTGATTGCATTCATGCCCAATGAATGCCAAGCTTTTCAGCACCCAGGATGTGAAAGCCAATTTCCTGCAAATTCTGCTGAATGAAAAATTTTCAAAATTCACTCATATCACTGGTAGGCAGTTATTGTTTCCTTTATATGGCCTAAGGGATCTCCACTGGCAGTGAGGTCTGTTGTTTGGAAACCTTTATAAGCCAGCCCTGTAAAAACATTGTCGATGACATTTTGGTCTGGGGTTGTACAACGTGAAAACATGATGTACGTCTTCATTTGTTTCGCTAGAATCTGGACCATATAGTTAAAACTCAACATGCTAAATGTTGATTCAGGGTCAACCAGGTTCCTTATGTGAGTCACTATCTCTCAGCCGATGGTGTGAAGCCAGAACCAGACAAAACAATGGCCACATGACAGATGGCCATTCCCAAGGACAAGCACACCCCTCAGTGCTACCTGGTTAAGACAAATTGTCCTTCCAAGTTACTACACAGAGGTCATCAGACCTTTTTATCAGCTCCTCTACCAAGATGTCAAATGATATTAGTAGGAACACCAAACTGTTGCATTTAAAGAGCTCAAGCAGGCATTCTCAGTCCCTCCAGTGTTAAAATATTTTGATGTTTGAACCCTCATACTCCTATCAGCAGATGCCTCCCAGCCTGAACTTGGTATGGTTTGCATCCAAAATGGCAGACCAGTTGCCTTTGCATCAAGGGTCCTCTCTGACAGAGACTTGTTATGCTCAAATCGAGAAGCTCCTTGCCCTCATCTTTGCTTGTCAGAAATTTCATGACTTCATATCTGACCGTTCTGTAATTTGTGAAACTGATTATCAACCACTCATCACTATTAAAAAAACCTCGTCACATTGTATCTACATGATTACAGCACGTGGTGACCAAGCTACATCACTACAATCTCATTGTCATCTGCAAACAAGACAAGGAGTTGTATCTTCCTGATACTCATTCCAGAGCTTTCCTACCTACCACTGATCAGGCAGATCATGAGGAGGACATTGACTTCATGCCCATATAGATCCTCTTTTTTCATCAAATTGAGGAACAAATGGAAACCCTACAGACAGATCTTTTAAACAGGCAACTCCACAAAGCCCTGCAGATAGATCTCATATACAGGCAAATCCATATAGTCATTGTATAAGACTGGCCCGAGTCCTCAAAGGAGCTTCCCCACATGCTCTGCTCATTCTTATCTCTGTAAGAGGAGCTAAAGGTACGAGACAGGCTGATACTGCATGGTCAACAATTTTCCATTCCCATTTCTTTGTATAGATTCTATACCATGCAACTTCACCAGGAACACTCAGGATTGGAGGCAACAGGATACAGGGCAATGGAACCCCTTTACTAGCCATCAATGTGCTGTCCGCGTCTGACCAAAAATAGATCACATGGATAACATTAGATTCTGGTCAATTGGAGAGTTAATCATCTCCAGTGGCTCCATATTTGTTGGTGGGTGCGCTGCCAATATGTGTTTTCTGAAATATCACACAAGTACATGATGATGCTGATGTGCACCTGACATCTTCACACACGATTTCACACACTTCCGGGTCAGGTAAGTGCTCTTAGCAGCCCAAGATTCTGCTCTAGGGAGATAAAGTACAATTGCAGGAAATCTTACCTTCCAGCAAAGCAGTTGGGCCAAGTCAGCCTATCTGCACTTCTCTGTGGAGCAGTTTATAAAGAAGCTGAATTTCACTAAAAACTCTGTCAACAACTTCAGTTTCCTCCTGCAACTAAATCTTTATTCAACTACCAAAGCCAACACACAATTGCTTCTTGTAATCACGATCACTACCAATCTTAACTATTTTGCCCTGCCCCATTCATAGAGGTATCATTTCCGTAGAGGTATCAGTAATATCAGTTGGTTTGTATATTTTGCTTGCATTGACGCTGTGTTTGTTGGTGCAAAGGGGAAAAATGTTCTTCCTCTCTATATGCTGGGACATTGAGCAAACACTTTCAACACCCTCCCCATGGCCAGAATAAATCAGCTGACTAAGCTTGAGGTTCAGAAATATTCCAAACTTCTCCAAACTCCAAAGCATTATGAAATCCCTGTCAACACCCATTGGTCTTTGAATTGCAAGGACTTCCATTGCATTAGTGTGTGACTGATGTGTAATCATAGTAACATATCAAACAACACTTTCCTGATGTTTGCCGTGACCCCTTGATATTACAACAATCCTTCATTCCTTTCTCTTGAGACACTACTCATGACTCCTCTCAGGAGAAAGCACTCAGTGGCTGACATATACTAGAAGCTGAGCGATGGCTCATTTAAAGCCCTTACTGAGCAGATTATTGGAATCATCAGATAACTAATTTTGCTACAAGGAAAAATCATAGCTTCTTGCAAAATATCTGTGTTATCTTTGAAAGAACAATGGAGACTGGGTCATTGCATATCTTCAGCTCTGGGTTAGACATTTTTAATCCAGAAGGGAGCCAAGTGTTATAGAGATGTGGCTGGGGGTTGGGTGGAGGGGAGTAGACCTGACAGGAAAGCAGAGTTAAGACCACATTGGGATCAGTTATTATCTTACTGAATGGTGGAGCACACAAGAGGCTTAACACTGACTCCTGCTTCTATGTTCTTATTTGTTATCGTAGTTTGCTATCTGGTGCTTAACTTTGCATTGCAACAGGGCTATTAAAGCCACCCTTATGTGTGAACATTTCAGCATGATTGATAGAGTGCTGATGACATGAAGGATGGAAGGAAAGGCAAAGGCCTGTGGCAGTATTTCAGCTTAACTCATTCCTATGAGTCATTTTCAAACTCTTCCCCAATCTTTCCACCCTCAAATTAAACTGCAGTTGCTGAACAAGTATTGCAAAGTAATGATGTGGAGATACTGGCGTGGTGCTGGGGTGGGCACAGCAAGAAGTCTCACAACAACAGGTTAAATTCCAACAGGTTTACTCGGTAACATGAGATTTTGGAGTGCTGCTTCTTCATTAGATAAGTGGAGAGGTGGGTTCACAAACAGGACATATATAGACACAGACTCAATTGCAAGATAATGTCTAGAATGCAAGTCTTAACAAGTAATCAAGTCTTTATAGGTATAGACAATGCGAGTATAGAGGGGGACAACGGCAAGTTAAAGAGATGTGAATTGTCTCAAGACAGGATAGTTAGTAGGATTTTGCAAGCCCAGGCAATATGGTGGGAATTACAAGTAGTATTAGATGAACCCAAGATCCTGGTTGCAAACTTAACACTTGCTTCAGGATCACTCTTGTACAAACATATTTCAATGTGCAAGATATCTGAGGCAGCTCAGCATACTGTAAGTCATGAGTTGTGAGTGTAGTGGGAGGATTTTAAGATCTCATTACAAGCTTAAAAGGAGCAAGGTTGTAAAGAAAGCATATGGTATGCTAGCCTTTATAGGAAGGGGTATAGAGTACAAGAGCTGGCCATTAATGTTGCAGTTGTATAAAACGATGGTTAGACCTCATTTGGAATACTGTGTCCAGTTCTTAGTCCCGGAAGGATGTGGAGACTCTGGAGAGAGTGCAGAGGAGGTTTACCAGAATGCTGCCTGGTATGGAAGGTCTGAGTTATGAGGAGAGGTTAGGCAAATTGGGGGTTTTCCTTAGAAAGACGTAAACTTCGAGGAGATCTAATAGAGGTGTACAAGATTATGAGGGGTATAGGTAGAGTAAACAGAGTTAAGCTTTTTCCTAGGATGGACTCAAATAGCACGAGGGATCACAGGCTTAGGGTGAGGGGGGTAAGGTATAATTTGGATGCTAGAGGGAGTTTTTTCACACAGAAGGTGGTGGGGGTATGGAATGCGCTGCCAAGTAAAGTGATGGAGGCAGGCACTCTGGAGTTATTTAAGAAATACTTAGATGGGCACATGAACAGAATGGGAATGGAGGGATATAGAAAACTGATTTAAAATAGGGATCATGAGCCTTGGGAGTTCCCTGGGAAGTGTGTAAATTGTCGATGATATTGATGTATTTGTTTTATCCTACAGATACTTTGGTCCACCTTGTTGTCTAACAAGGGGCATACATGCGATGGGTTGTGAAAGGGCTGCTCTTGGATTTTTTTTGAGAGTATCCTAGTGCTTCATGTCGTTAGTGTACGCTTGACCTGGACCATTTGATGGGCAACACGACACTCAGTGACTATTGCTGTGCTGTGCAGATACATGGATTTGGGCCTGTGTCTGTGGGAGTTTGCGCATTCTCCCCATGCTTGCTTGGGTTTTCTCCACGTGCTCTGGTTTCCTCCCACGTCTCAAAGATGTGCTCTTAGGTTGATTGGCAGAACAAATTCTCCCTAAATTGTCTCAAATTTGGTTCCAATGCATAGATCTATAAACATAGACAGGGGTCATGAGTAGAAGTGGGAACATCGAGGTGGCAACACGGGCTCGTTGGGTCGAAAGGCCTGTTTCCCGTGCTATTTTGTTCTTTGTTCTTTGAGGTGAATTTTAGAAGTTGGAGTATAAATGGGGGAGGTCAGTAGAGACAGAGGACAGAAGAATTGATGATGGTGGGACTGAAATAAGATAGCATAGGGCTGTACAAATAGTAAGTGTGATGTCAAGAGAAGCGTTATCTTTGAGTTGTGGCAAAATCGTTCTGTTTTTTTCCCCTGCATTGTAGTCAGGTGCAGAGAATTGTGGCATCTACCTGCTAAGCAATTTTGCTCTTACTTCTGAGAAACCTGTCTCGATGCATCTCCATTGGAGAAAAGGAGGTTTGCTTGCTGCAGACTTCTATATGCACATCCTCTATTGCACTATTAGAGAATGTGGTCCAGTGGAAATCATGTTTCCTATGCTCCAGAAAATCACTTATCATGGAGAGATGCCCTTCTTCATATATGATTTACAGTTGTTCTTAAGCTATCATTCACTTACTCATGCTGTCTTTGGGAAATTGCCTAAAGACAGCATACTTAGCTCTAGCAGCTTCCTAACTGCATATTAATTAAGCCCAGTGACAAAAATGCCACAGATTCACTATTGCTTGCATTGGGAAGGTGGATGATGTGGACATGCCATGAACAATCCATTCGGATCCATATCAGACAGGAAAATCAACCCAAAACTTTCACAACACTTACACAAACTTAGTTTTGCTGCATCATCGTGGTCATTATTGATTTTGATTTGATTCATTATTGTAACGTATTAGTATACAGTGAAAAGTATTGTTTATTGCGTGTTATATCAACCAAGCATACCGTTCATGGAGAAGGAAATGAGAAAGTGCAGAATGTAGTGTTTCAGTCATAGCTACGGTGTAGAGAAAGATCAACTTAATGCAAGATAAGTCCATTCAAAAGTCTGACAGCAGCAAGGAAGAAGCCGTACTTGAGTTAGGGGGTACATGATCTTAGACTTTTATATCTTTTTCCCCACAGAAGAAGGTGGAATAGAGAATGCCCAGGGTGTATGGGGTCCTTAATTATGCTGGCTGTTTTGCCAAGGCAGTGGGAAATGTAGGTGAGAAGAGTGGATCAAATGTTGATTTGCATGATGGTTTGGGCTACATTGACGATTCTTTGTAGTTCCTTGCGATTTTGAGCAGACCAGAAGCCATACTAAACTGTGATACAACCAGAAAGAATGCTATAGAAGTTGGTGAGATTCGTAACTGTCATGCTAAATTTCCTTAGCGTTCTGAGAAGTAGAGGCATTGGTGGGCTTTCTTAAGTATAGTGTCAGCGTAAGGAGACCAGGACAGGTTGTTGGTGATCTGGATACCTAAAAACATGAAGCTCTTGACCCTTTTTACTTTGTCCCCATTGATGTAGACAGGAACATGGTCTCCTCTACACTTCCTGAAGTCAATGATAATCTCCTTTGTTTTGCTGAAATTGAAGGAGAGATTATTGTTGCTGCACCAGTTCACCAGATTCTCTGTCTCATTCCTGTACTCTGTCTCGTCATTGTTTGAGATCCGACCCACTACAGCGCTTACTTTAGGAAGAATTGAAGTTTTGAGAACCAGTGGTCTCCAAAATGTCTAAACATGGAGCTGGCAAGTAATGCCTCTGCGCTATTTATAATTCCTTTTAAAAGCTATAACTTACTTTGCTACACAGATTATTACGATAGAAAAATCTAAATGTGTATTTAGAGTGAAAATTATTTTTATGCATTTCAGATTCATTATAAATGCCATCAAATTATTATTTTCAGTTTGCAGAGGGGCCACTCCTGGATAGCCTTTACTGGAAAGAATGGTACAATGGCCAGCCTTTTTATCAAAGCGAGAGCTACATATATTATGAGAATATTCTTTTAGGACACCCTCAGGTTCGACAGGTTAGAGTGCGCAACAGTAGTTGTACCATTCATAAATATTTTCGGAAGATGTTTCAAGATTGTTACGATTCTTATTCTCTTGCAAATGAGGATCAGTTGCCATTCGGCCCACGTACTGGAGCAGAGTAAGTTTTTTTTAATATATACCTTTCTTTAATCTTTCAGATATTATCTTAAATAATATATGAATATGCACTTATATGACATCTTTCAATACAGCAATAACAGAGATGTATGTTTGTATAGTTCCTTTAATATGGTAAAGCATTCGCAGGTACTAATATACTTTCAATGTATTTCACACCAACACAATGCAAGCACACAAATTCAAACAAAGGAATGCCATGGGTCCTGCAGCCTGAGTGCCTGTCCCACCACTCAGTCAAATTAATCCTTATTCCTCTCTCAACTGCAGCAATAGACCTTCAATCCATTTCACTCAGTACCCTTACCTGACAAGACTCTACATATATCCTTCATTCTTGAAAAGGTGCTTAGCTCTAATTTTAAGATTGAATCCTTTTGTTCTGGATCCTCTCCACCAGAGGAAATAGTTTCTCTTTTTACCAGCACCCACCCCCCTGTGGGAATGGAGGCAGGGGAGTGGGGCTGCTAAAATGGCTTGAGTCCACATTTGGCTGGCTCCAAGCCACCAACCAGTTTTACCAGGTACAAGCAGCAGGCTAGGTTATCATACCAGCGGCAGAAGAGTAATTAAGATTGCTAAACACTCAACTGTCAGGTATTTTCCAAATTTTGTTTTGATGTTAACCAACATTTCACAAACCCATGGCTGCTCAGAGCTTCATCTAATAGAACTATTAAACAGGAAACATTCTGCAATTAGCACTATTGGACCTTGTGCTCCCAGCAGCACTGGAGGCTGAGATATTTGCTGCTATTACAAGCCAGAATAACATCTTCAATTAGTGCAGTCACCTACACTGAAATCTGGAAGCCTCAGTGGATTCCAGAGGAATTCTCATTGGTGATCCCATTGTTCCCATTCTTGAAAAGGCCAGAACCATTCATTCAGAAACGTCATCTGTCTTCAATTCCATGTAAAATGTTACTGTTAATAGACACAGGCATAAATTAATAAAATCTATCAGACAAATTACTGATCTGTGTGATAAATATGTTTTTGATTTCCCCCGATTCCTCTACACTGCACTTCCTTCACTCCCAACTCCTTCAGCTTCTCCCTCACACCCTCATTCCTCCTTCCTTCCCCCATACTCCATAGCCTACATGCACACCTCTAGACTCCCTGGCACCCCATCCAACTCCTCTACCTCCCACACCTGCAGCTCCTCCCCACTCAACACTCCCATCTCCTCTTGCCTGCCCACCCATCATCTTTTCAATCCCGGCCAGCTCTTGCCCTACCACTCCAATGTCCCCTGGCTACCTGCTTACAGCTTTCCTCACTCCCCCAACACCTCCATCCCACCAGAATTGCCCTCTCCATCAAATGCGATTTTCAACAGGATTGAGGTATGGGAGGGAGAAGAGTGGAGGTGGGGTGGTGGCGAAGGGCTGAGGCGGGGGTTGAGGGAGGAAAGAAGTGGGGGGTGGAGAACAGTCTGGGTGAGGGGGGGGCAAGAGGAATGGAAGGGATAGGTAATGGTGTGGAAAAAAGATGTGGAGAGGAGAGGAATGGAGGGAGGTGAAGAATGTGCAACAAATGTGGAATAATTTCACAAAATACTGCAAATCAAAACCACAGCAGCTTTCTTCTGGTGGTCAGTTAGAGATAGGAGCATCAGCAAGGTGAATGAACAGGACCTCAGCCAAAGCAATGAAACCACTGAGCCTATAACATTCTATTGCGAGAGTGCCGACACCTCAGCAGAAATGGGAAAGATCTTCACCATCCTCAGCACGATTCAGCAACGCGAGGCTGAAGATGAAGATTGACACTGGAGTGAAGTGTAATTTATTACCCAGCTGACTGTTACAGAAACCAGACCCATGTGCAACATCAGTCCCCAGGAGAACCTTATAGTTTATGGCAGACAAACAATCTGCACAGAAAATGTAGCCACTCTCTAGTGCACACAGGGCAGCTTCACGTTTCATATAATTGACCAAAACAAAAGGCCACTGATTACCTGCCAAACATGATGAATAATACAGCCATCATCAAGCTCAACAAATACTTTGTCACACACAGCATCCCAGAGAGACTCATAACAGACAACACTCATCAATTCATCTCCACAGAATTTCAGAATTTTTTGCATACACTTGGGACTTTGAACATATCATGAGCAGTCCCCTTATATCCACAGTCCAACAATCTGGTGGAATGAGTGGTACATCCAGCTCAGCATCTTCTGGAGAAATGAAGAGGGGATCGCACAGATTCCTATGTTGCATTCCTTAACCTGTGAAATCTATCCCATCAAGGCCTGCCCCCACCAGTACAATGACTCTTTTCCAGGTGTACCATCATCACAATTCCTTCTCTGAAGGCTCTGCTGCAGCCCAAACTAGAAACTAAGGTGAACAATACCTTCAGGAAATGCTGATTAAGAAACAAAACGCACTATGATTGAGATGCCCTCTAACACCTGGTCAAATGGTCAGGATCTAGATGTGCCCGTGACAAATTAGTATACATCCAAGCCCCAGCAACTAAACAGATATCTGGCAGTCTCAGATGGTACTCACTACGTACGTAACTGCTGCCACATCCTATTGATACCAGGACCAGCACCAATGTATCTCACAGCACTCCAGTCATCCAGTCTGCAACCCAGACCCACTCCACCAGTGGACATGCAGGGTCCTGCAGAGGCCTAGCCAGGCAGCTCTGCACCCAGCAAGCATATTAATAGAATGCTCCAGGTTGTCCACACTGAGGACACCAGCAGACTGACTGGTCACATGATGACATGGCTACAAAAAGGGTCACATGTCAAGAGTGTGGGAGTTCTTCTAGGTGCATGGACAAAATACGAGCATGGATTAGTTGCTCATCTGGTGAATAAAGTATTGTTGTTACAAATCCTTCTTGTCAGTGTTTTGGAAACCCAACATATTTGCACGTTGTAAAACGTAGGTTCCTATATCTCATAGGTTCTGACTTCCTAATCATTACAGTATTGGAATAATTTGCAAGTTATTCTCTGGGTTGTCACTGCAATTGTATGGATATTTCTGGAGCTTCAGTTGATCTATTAATTTTATATCTTTTTGTCTCTTTTTAAAATGCTGACAGATGGGAATATCATCCTCCGGATAATGAGTTTAAGCTTTGGCACTGGGGCAGACTTGGCACATACGGCAATGGTGGTTATATTTTTGAGTTAGTGCAAGATAAAGTTGCCAATCTTATGAAATTACAACACCTTAAGTCAAAACTCTGGCTTGATAGTGGGAGTAGAGCTGTCTTCATTGACTTTACAGCCTACAATGCAAATGTTAACTTGTTTATTGCTATCAGGTTTGTCAAAATATTTTGAATAGTTTTAAGACTGTAATTTCTAGTATACTTCCACAGTTCAATGTGGATTTGTTGCGTTGACATAAAATAGTAAATCTGCATTATTAAATGTATAATTCATCCATAGTTTTTATATCAATTTCATTGCAGTTGTGTGCTCTGTCTCCTTTCACCATTTGTGGTTTTGTAGATATCACAACCACAACAAAGACCATAGTTTGTGAATCACAGCAAATTAACTCTGATCTCCTAGGCCTGATATCTACATTCTTTCACCGGTGGGTTTCTAGGTAGGCACATGTGAAACTGAAGGAACAGGATTCTCTCTGATTCCTGCCCATCTCAACCACACAACAATTTTACACTGAGGCGGCCAAGGCCTCAATTATTGGCCATCTAAAAGCTATTTCTCACTTAGCCTCCAATTTTAGGCTGCTGGGAGAATTTGACACATCGAAACATGGGTAAATAGTATGTGTAACAGGAATAAACCTTAATATTCAGTAGTTGGAGTGCACAAGACTAAGACAAAATGATGAGTGTTGCATTTGTGCTGTAAAAGTAATAATGAATTTAATTTTCAAAAAAGTCAAGCCGGTTTTCAGTCCTTCCAGAATGGTTGAATCTTTGAACTTGTTTACATACCAGGCTACTGGTGGAATTTCCTGCAACTGGTGGAGCCATCCCTTCTTGGGAGGTTTTTACAGTCAAACTCCTACGATATGTTTCGAACTTCGACTACTTTCTGGCTGCCTGTGAAGTTATCTTTTGTTTGTTTATCTTCAACTACGTGGTCCAAGAAGCCATAGAACTATACACGTACAAGAAGGCTTACTTCAAGAATTTTTGGAATTGTTTGGATTTTTTAATTGTTCTGGTCAGTACTTTCATCATGAGCTTTGTTCAATCAAATTCAAGTAGGTTAGCTCTTTCTATGTGAGAATATCCTAAAATGCTTTTTAATGCTGTTATGTCTCTTTTATTGTTGTATTGTATTGACATCACGTGGTATAACCAGTTGTGATTTTGAATACACTTGCAATGGCACAGTGGTTATCATTGCTGCCTCACAGCACCAAGAATCCGGTTTCAATTCCGATTCCAGATCATTATCTTGTTTGCACATTCTTCCCGTGTCTGTCTGAATTTTCTCTGGGTGCTCCTGTTTCATCCCGCACTCCAAAGAAGTGCAGGTCAGATTGATTGGCCATGGTAAATTGACCCTGGTGTCAGGGGATTAGCAGGGTAAGTATGTGGAGTTATGGGAATAGGGCCTGGGGTGAGACTGTGATCAGAGCAAATTCAATGGGTCGAATGGCCTCCTTCTGCACTGTAGAGATTCTATAATTTCAATGAAACTAAGCAGAAAGAAAAAATGAAAAACGGCCCATTCGTGTACACTCCTAATTTACACAGCCTGTTTCTACCTTCATCATTTCAAAGACTGTCATTAATTCACCCATCAATCAGTGTAGAATTCTACAATTCAATGAATCTCTTAGTCAGTTGACTGTATTCATTTTCTATCTGCTGATTCAGAATATGTTGAAAGTCTCCTGAAAGAATGATCACGATGTAAAAGAGTGAAGATGTTAAAAGTTAGTAATGTTCTCATTGCTGAAAATGAGTACAATTGCATTCCCCAGCAAAGCAGCCAACTTAAGGACTCCATGCACCCTGGACATTCTCTCTTCCATCTTCTTCCTTCGGGAAAAAGATACAAAAGTCTGAGGTCACATACCAATCAACTCAAGAACAGCTTCTTCCCTGCTGCCATCAAACTTTTGAATGAACCTATCTTGCATTAAATTGATCTTTCTCTACACCCTAGGTATGACTGTAACTCTACATTCTGCACTCTGTCTTTTCTTCTCCGTAGGTATTCTATGAATTATATGCTTCATCTGTACAGCACAAGAAGCAATAGCTTTCATTGTATACCAAAACACCGTATACCAATACATATGACAATAATAAATCATATCAAATCCCACCTAAGAAATGTTAGTTTCTTCTCGGAATGTTACTTGTTACAAAGGGAAGTTATGCCCTTTAGCCAAATTATTGTTTTATATTCTTAAAACCTGAGTGTGAAGCCATTTTAATTTTGATTACATTTTCTCGCCCTCAGTTTTCTTTACTAGCTATCTCATTCAACATCTATCGTACAATAAAAGTAGGCTTATTACTTGAGCAATTTCTGAAGAATTCAGATGCATACCAAAACTTCTACTTCTTGGCTTACTGGCAGAATCAATATAATGTCATCATTGCATTTACTATTTTCATTGCATGGATAAAGGTAATTTTGCTGTTATTCTTCTTTCCCAAAACAGATTTTTACAGTTACTAACTGATTTATCTGTTACCCTAGCCTGTTACTGTAAGACTTGTGTGCTCTCTGTGGAAATTCAGGCAATGCTTAGAATGGCCTCAGTTCAATTAGATTTCAAGCAACTTGGCTTTACTTTAATAATATTATTAGAGAAAAAAATTTTCATGACCTCAGGATATCAAGAATAGCAACACAGTTCTTTAGAAGTGTGATTGTTTATAACAAAGGGAAATATGTGCCTTATACAAAGTAAAGTTCCATATACATCATTGACTAATGACCATATAACTTACTTATATTGTTATTTGAGAGGTATATACTGGCCATGACATTAGGAGAACTCCCTTACAGTTCTTCAAACAGCGCTATATGATATTATGCAGCCGTGCAGGAGTACAGTCAGGAGCTTTGATTAGTGTTTCATCCGAAAGACAGCAGCCCGGATAAAGGGGTGAGCCACACTGGCTTTAGCAGCAGTGGTAAATCCCACCAGCACGCAGGACTGGCAGATCCCACCGAGTATTTCCACTCATGGAGCACTATGTTCAGTCCGGGAAGGATATTGAACTTGACATTCTGATTCCGAGGTGAGACTGTTCACATTGTGTCACAACTGTTGAGGCTAACAATCAGGCAACAGGCCAGAAAATTGCCTTTTAGGATTTTAACATGGATAAGCTTGGAATTCACTGCTACAAATTCCAACACTTTATCAGAATCAGGTTAGACAGCAATCAAACTATTTCTTATTAATGTAACTTCAACGCCATATAGCAAATCTTAACCAGTAGTGAGCTATTTTCATCTGATGAAGGTAATTAAATGTTAAAGGTAATTGAAATTTGTTCATTCAAAAACTCTTTAGTTTTATGTAATGGGTAATAAAAGAGTAATTTAGGAATATATTTTTGCAGATTAATTTCTCAGAAGATGAATGATAAAATAACCTCCAACACGTCTACTTTGGAATTCTAAATCATTTTTGTTTTTTCTTTTCAGATTTTCAAATATATTAGTTTCAATATGACAATGACACAATTATCGACCACCCTGTTTCGTTGCGCCAAGAGCATTGCCGGCTTTGCCATCATGTTTTTTATAGTATTTTTTGGATATGCTCAGTTAGGCTACCTCATCTTTGGTACCCAGGTGGAGGAATATCACACATTTGGCAATTGCATGTATGTATTAAGATTGCAATGGCTGAATATTGATCGGGAACAAAATCCAGCTGCTTCTAAATTACTCTGACTGCGAACTCAGAAAGATGCATACGGTCCAAATAGCTTATTAATGGGTTAGAATAAATATAAAGTAGTTAAGATCTTTATTTCACAATGGTCCAGCCATTCATTTCATTATAAAGAGAAAAAGGGAAATAGGTCATGTAGAAATATGTTATCTGATTCAAAGGTGAGACGGTGACCCCTGTGTCATGTCCAAGATGAATTCTCAGTGTTCCCTCATTCAGGTCCAGCCAAGGGCCCTCACTCATTCAGTAACTTATTTCAGATGCTGATGGGCTTAGACTGTTTCCCAAGTATGTTCAATTTTCATTTCTTGAGTCCTTACAGTGCAGAAGGAGGCTATTTGGCCTATCATGCCTGCACTGGCAATAATTCTATTCAGGCACTATCCTCATAACCCCACATATTTATCATGGTAATAACCTGACACTAGGGTTAGGCTAATCCCCCGACACTAAGGAACAACTTAACTTGGCCAATCCTCCTGATCCATGCATCTTTGGACTGCAGGAGGAAACTGGAGCAGCCAGAGGAAACCCACACAGACTTTGGGAGAACATCAAACTCCAAAGAGACAGTGACCCAAGGCTGGAATTGAACCCTGATCCCTGGTACTGTGAGGCAGCACTGCTAACAATTGTGCCAGCGTGCTGCCATGGTTTTCTTTTGACCCCATGGATCTTATTAATTTAGCTGAGTTCAATGGATGACTGATCTGTTCCATCATGACAAAAGGTCATCAGCTGTAATTCAAATCCACTATAACGTTCATTATCTAAAAGAGAATTTGGACAGAAAAAATACCTCATTTCCCCTCTGTCAGCAGATAATCTGACAGGAATTGTCCATTGCGTTAATACAAATCTAGACACCAGCTCCCCAGTTTTGTGGCATAGAATGACTCAAAGTCTATTATGAAGCAAATGCTCAGAGCGTGACAAAATCCTGACTAGCTTTGAGAATTCTGAGTAAAATATTCGTCTGTCCTTTTTTTTGGGATTTGTTTTTACCCTTTGATGGGATGTGGGTGTCACTGTCCATTTTTAATTGCCCTTAAACTGAGTAGGTTGCTTGGCCATTTCAGAGAGCAGTTAAGAATAAACCACATTGCTGTAAATCTGAAGACACATTTAGGGCAAACCAGGAAAGGATAGCAGATTTCCTTTTTTAAAAGATATTAGTAAACAGTTATCACACTCACCGTTACTGAGACTAGCTTCATATTCTAGATTTATTAGTTGAATTTAAGTTCCAACAGCTGCCATAGTGGGATTGTAAGTAGTCTCACAACACCAGGTTAAAGTCCAACAGATTTATTTGGTAACACGAGCTTTCGGAGCGCTGCTCCTTCATCAGGTGAGTGCGGGATTTGTTTCACAAACAGGGCATATATGGACACAATCTCAATTACGTGATAATGGTTGCACTCAGGCTAGCCTGCCGTCAACAGGGGGATCGATTAACATTGTGTTGACTGCAAGACATGCAGCCAATACTCTGTTCTGAAAGGCAATCTATCCCCCTTAAAAGAACGCTGCATTTAATAATGTTGCTGAAATTAAAAGCACTCTGGGAATACTATTACAGGACACTGGTGAGCTAATGTCACCTCTTTCCATCAATGATTCCATAATGTTGAATCTACACAATTGGCCTGACAATACGTGTTATCGGCTGCTAAGCACAACTCAGTTCTCTCTGCCTCTAAAACATCAGGCAAAGGATACAGTAAAACAATTAACATCACAAATACACCAAGGACTAAACCAAATGTCAGAAACGGTGTGTTGCATCATTTGCATTATACGACTAATAACTCTACGACATGTTTTCTTCTGAGCAGGAGAGAAGTGCATTGAATTGTTGCCCACAACAAAATTCAGCAAATCTTTACAACTAATGGGAAAGTAAATAGTGTCAGGGACAATGTGCTGGAGAATTCCTGCATTTATAACTTCATGATTTGGAGTCTGGATTTTTGCCAATACTACATTCAATGCTCAGTTTAATAATATTTAGTTTGGATACTTGACTATTCAATTTGTATCACGTTTGGCAGATGAGGTTTTTAAAAGATTAATTCTATAAAACTTTCTTTTCAGTTTTACACAGTTTAGAATTATTCTTGGAGACTTTGATTTTCATGTAATTGAAGAGGCAAACCAAATTCTTGGACCCATTTACTTTGTCACATTTATATTCTCCTTATTCTTTGTACTGCTGGTGAGTGATATAGTGTCAGTGATAAATGTTGGTCTAATGGGAATAGTTCATTTTATATTGAATACTGTTAATTGCTGCAGTCTTCATGCTCCTAAGCAACAAAATAATTTTCAGCTTTGTCAGATCCTAGCAGCTTCAAATATATAGAACTAAAACATCATTTTGAATTCTATAAACGTGTAATATCTGCTGTGCTGCATAACTAATTACTGAGAGTGATTTACATGCTGTAACAATCTAATCAAAGGGCTTTAGGTTATGGGACTGCCAAGGCCACAGTGAACAGGAAATCTTCCACATAAGCCTGAAATGGATACAAAATGGGCAGTGCATCTAAATGCAATAAGTAATATTTTCACATTTCATGTTACGGCAGTGAACTTGAGGGTGGGTATGAATGTGTTGGGGTGGGCTTGAAAATGTGTTATTCTTTGATGCGTCAATGCAGATGCAGGGTGATATGTTGGAAGATGTCTTAATAATAAAAAATTAGGACAGGGTAGATAGGAACAGAATGCTTCTAGCAGTTGAGTGGTCCAAACCATTGGTACAAGATTAAACGTCAAAGAGAGAGGAAAATATTTTTTGCAGAGATGTGGGGCATTGGAATTCACTTCAACAATTATGGCAGAAACAAACATTGTCAACATTCAGAATGACAATGGCTAGACAGAGGAAGGAAAAATGTATTAATGAATCTGGGAATAAGCTGTGTAAATGGGGATAGAAATATTTGCTCATATGGAGGGTAAACACCAACAAGAACTGACTGGGTCAACCCCCAGATGTGTTAAAATCACTAGTCTTTTTGATATACAGTAATGACTAGATTTGGATTTGCAGGGTGTTATTTTAAAGTTTATAAGTGATACAATATTCATAAATATAGGAAGCAATGAGAAGAATAAGAATTTACAAAGGGACACAGACTGATGAGATGGGCAAGCAGAAAGCATTAAAATAAAACAATGTGAAATGATACATTTTTATGTGAAGTTCGAGGAGGGGCATTAAGTACTATATGGTTGAAAGAATTTGCAGCAACGGAAAGAGCTGAGAGCCTTTAAAGGTGGCAGCAGAAGTTGAGAAGACGATTAAAATACATATGAGATCCTTTAATTTATTAAAAGAGGAATAGAGTACAAAAACAAGGAAGTTATGCCAGGTCTTGTCACACATTGGTTAGGCCCTAGCTGTAGTCGTGTGCTCAGTTTTATATACCATAGTTTAGAGAGGATGTCAGTGTCTTTGCACAGAGAGACAAGTACCAGAATGGTACCACAAATGAGGGACTTCAGTTACATGGAGAGACTGGAGAAGCTGTGGTTGATCCTATCAGACCAGAGAGATTAAGAGAAGATTCGATGGACATGTTCTAAAATGTATTTTCTAGAAAGCAAATCAGGAGAAAGTGTTTTCAATTTAGGAGTAACAAAATTGATTGGCAAAAGAATCAAAAGCAACATAAGTTTTTATACAGTGAGTTATGATCAGCAATGCAGAATTTAAAATGATGATGGAAGCAGATTCTGTAGTAACATTCAAAAGAGAATTGGATAAATACTTCATGAGAACTACTGGAGCTATAGGGAAGGAACACAAAATGGGATTAATCGACTTGCTCTATCAAAAGGCTGACATAGAAAAGATAGCTTAAACGGCCTCTTGCACTTGATGATTCCATGGCCCATTTCTATGTTGTAACCTATATGTATTTTCATGAATTTCTTTTTTTTGAGTCTGCACCTTATTGTAATATGATGTTGCATTGATGAGGCTTTGAAACTTATATATTTAAACATGAATTGTTTATTGGGAGACTTTAACTATTTGTAAATCCAAGGTATGGCCATGCATAGTGCTGTTCCATGCAGGTTGGCTGCTTGCAAAGTTTTGTTTCTAGATTGTTCTCCCAGAGTCTATCGCCATGTGACTCTGGGTATTATGCCATGAGCAGAGCTATTCCCTAGTACCATGTTAGCTCTTGCTTTGCCAAGCATCTTTATATTAGAAGGCTTGCAGATACACATCACAACACATTTTGTCTTTACACATAGTCAGTTACAATCTAGAGATTTTAGCTGAAATTTAATAAAAACATCCAGAAGGAAATTGGATACCCGCTTGAATGGCAAAGCATGCTGGGGTATGGGTATGAAATAAATCAAATAACTATTTCAAAGTGACACAACAGTGATGGGCTTAGAGGCTTCCTGTAGTGCTGCAAAAGAGATTGTAGCTTCAATATCTTTATACTACATCTATGTTTTACTGTAATCAGTGTGTAGAGGTTTATAATTAGATACAGGAATCATTGTTGTAAAAGACTCGCAGTAGCTACCTATTCCTTCTTTAAGGACCATCATTAAATAATGTTGCAAAATGAAAGCACCAGGTTGCTTCCCAGGTAGTGGATATAGTACAAAGGCACTTTCCTTGACCAGGTGTCAGTCACTTGGTCTATACAGAAATATTGGTTAGGACCTTGCTGCATAAAAACTTAATATTCTAGTAACCTCACTGAGTAGGAAAGACTCATGACATTCCTTGAAGTTTGCCTTGAAGTTATATATAGTGGACACACAGAGAAGCCAAAAGAAGCCAAGACTACTCTGTGACATAGCAAGGTAGAAATGCTATGCTCCAAAAACTTTGTCTTTGATTAATGGTAAAATGTCTCACAACACCAGGTTAAGTCCAAGAGGTTTATTTGGAATCACGACCTTTGAGAACGCTGCATCAGGTGAGCGAGCAGAGATGACTGGAATTCACTTCAACAATTATGGTAGCAATTCTGTCAACATACAGAATGGCACTGGCTGGATAGATGAAGGAAAAGTGGAACAGTGTTCCAAAAGCTTGTGATTCCAAATAGACCTGTTGAACTTTAACCTGGTGTTGTGAGACTTCTTACCGTGCCTACCCCACTCCAACGCCAGCATCTCCACATCTTGGATAATGATGACAGTGAACATAACCTTTGAGGTGACATTTAGCTTGAAGATGCTACCTCTCTTTAATTGGCTTTGCTCACCTAATTCATGCAACACATTGGGAACAGAGAACGGGACTTCCAATAGCTAGCAGAAATTTACACTACAGCAGGAATTACACAAAAACCTATATTGTAATCAAATACAGGATATTTTTTGCAAAAAGGCAACACGCATGTCAAATAAAAGGTGCAGAATTTTAGTATATATACGTTGAGTCTAGGAAAAAAAGATTTCAAAATATATAAGAACAAGTTTGTTTCAAGACCATTCACAAGACATGAGCAAGCTGCATTCAGTATTAGATTTCATACAACTGAATTTAAATGGGGTTCACGCATGCCTGTAGAGCTGCCTCTGCTTTCTGCCCTTTTATATATTTACTGTACTTCAAATTGGCAGTACTAGATGGAGCTCTAATCTTCTGATTCGTGTCTGCCACAGTAAGGTTTTCACCCGCCAATGAATTCTCTAGATGTAAAGGTTGAAGTGCAGATCTCTGCTTAGAACTGCCAGTGTATACAAACTAATTTACATTATTATGTTTTATAATACCTTCATGGTGTGAACAAGATATATAAATCTCACTTTTGAACATTTGTATAATTAATGGATTAATTGATATGCTTCCTTACAGAATGTATTCTTGGCCATCATTAATGACACTTATTCTGAGGTCAAAGATGACAAAACATTAAAAGAAGTAGATTTTGACATTTATGATGTATTCAGAAAGGTAGGAAATTATTCATGCTCTCAATTATAGTGAATGCAGGGGAGAATTTATATTTTTATTTATTGTGTACCAGCTTTACAAATTTGTTTTGAGAGATGTTACGATTGGAAATAAGTGCTCATTAATGCCACTTAATGTTTCCTCGGCCCACCTTGTGCTGCCATTGCTCCTTCTCTACAATAATGGCAGAGAAACAGCACACCTGCTTCTGTCATTAGGCAGTGAGCTAATGAATAGGGTTAAAAATTATTCTTGTTAGTCCATCATGTCTGAAGTAATGAGGTCCAAATATGTATAGGCAAAGTAACAATATGTTCAGGGCAAAAATATATTTTTCAACCGCAGAAATTCTAAATGAAACTCAAATGCTCCTCCAGCAGTTCTTTCAGGGGCCCTTGGTTCCCAACCTCATTACCACTTTGGTCCAAACATGGACAAAACAGCTGATCTCCAGAAGTGAGATGGCAGTGATCGTCCCTGACATCAAGACTAAGGGTGACATGCGTGGTGTAGATGCAGCCACAGTGCTGTTAAGAAGGGGGTTTCAGGAATTTGACCCTGGAATTCCTTCATATCAACACCTAGGACAATACATGGTCTGCAGTGGTTTAAGAAGATGGTTCATCATCATCTTCTCAAGAACAATTAGGGATGGGCAATAAATGCTGACCTAGCTTGTGATACCCACATCCCGTGAGAATAAATTTTAAAAAAGTCACCTCCCCTCTTGACTGCAGTTCTTTTGTCTATATATGGGCCAAAGCTGTAATGTGGTCAGAAGCTGAGTGATCCTGGCAGAACCCAAACTAACCAATGATGAACAGGTTATTGTTCAGTTGAGGCACTTTATCAATCAGTCACACCTTCCATCACTTTCCTGATGATCAAGAATAGACTGAATGGGGTGGTAACTAGCTGGGCTGAATTTGTCCTTTTGATATATAGGATATATCTATGCAATTATCCATATTGCCAGCACATGCCACTCGGCTAGGAACACAGCAAGCTCTGGAGCATGTCTTCAGTAGATTTGTAGAAATCTTTTCTAGCCTCATAGCTTTTGCTGTATCCAGTGCCTTCAGCCACTTCTTGCTATCCTGTAGAATGAATTATATTTGCTGAAGGCTGGCATTTGTGATGCTGGAGACCTCAAGAGGAAGCCAAGATGGATCACTGCTCTAAGTGATTTCAAATATAAATTGTCTGCAACCTTGTTAAATATAAGTTAACATAAACAATATTAAACCATGAGATAATAAATAGAATTTGTTACCCCCTAGATATTAATAGATCTTTTGCTCCTATGAGTGAATAGAGTGTAAAAATGTTACATTTGTAATAGAATAAAAAGAAAGAGTACATTTCTTGTGGTCACAATATAAAATTAAAATAAATATTAGATTCTAACTGCAATAGATGCTTTCTCATGTTAAAAATTAAAAATAATTTGGAGATTGAACCTCGATACTTGATCCATTAAAGCCAAGGTATTATTCATTACAGGGCTACCAAAGCATTCTTTGGAAACTCAGTTTAGGAACATCGTCATCTGCTGCCCACAAGAATGTGGAAGAAAGCGAGACAGCACTGAAGGATGATTTTCCAAAGTAGGATTGAAATTCTGGATTTTAGTATTGGTACACCTCTACTTGGTTACAGTATCCCATCTCTCAAGACAGAAACATATGGCCAGGAATCGCTTCAGTGTTGCTGTCGGTCCATCACTAACGTTGTTGGATTTTTCTACCAATTTAGTGAAATAGCAGCAGCAGCTGAGGGAATAGCTAGATTTTAATTTAATTTAAAATTGATTATTCCAAATGGAGCAAGTGTTAAAGTGATCCAGTGTCATGTTGGGAAAAAAATGAGGCGGGGGGGGGGGGGGGGGGGGGGGTATTAGCCCCTGTTTGCTTGACTTTCTTCTCAAACCAGGACCTTCAAGTCACTTTTAACAGTACATAGTTATGTAATCAAGACATAAATCAAAATATCAGTTTTGTTCAATAAATATAAATCAGTTGAATTGTCAGATTTACTCTCACTTCTGGGTAAAAGGTTTCAAGGCACAAAGCAGGTGAAACATAGAAGATAAGAGCAGAAGGAGGCCATTTGGCCCTTTGACCTGTTCTGCCATTCATTACAATCACGGCTGATCATCCGACTCAATAGTGAAGTTATGTGTGGTGTACAGTCACTAGGCATCAGTCTGTAAAAACAAGATTCTTCCAGTGCACTAGTAATTGCTGAATGTATTGAGATATCTGGCGCGATGTTTATAAAACAGAGTATGTGAAGGAATCAACTGTTAACTTGTGTTGGGTTCTGATGTATAGCATTAAGACACTGCATGGAGCTGACAGGGAACATCTGTCAGCTCCATGGGTCTTGTGCACCTGGAAACTCCTGACAGGAATCATTGACACAAGTCATGACCATAATGATTGTGGACTCCACAGTCTCCATCTTGGAACTTGAAATGGATGTCCTCAGTGGCAATGCTGAACCACAATCTATTAGCAGAATAATTGTGCAACAGGTATGGAATGTGGTGCCTTCTCTCAACACATCTGGACCCAGATCAAAAAAGGTTCACTCTGGTGCCAGAGAGCCTTCTGGTCCCAGAAAGTCTTCTGGTCCCAATTCTTCAAAGTTGCTGCAACTCGCAGTCAAATCTTTTCAGGTCTGTGCTCATAATGACCATTGATCAGCAACATCACTATCGAGCCTTTGATCAGACCATGCAACCATCCATTTCCTTTGCAGCCAGTGGAACAGAGACATAGGTAAGAAAGTGCATCTTTTTATAGAGAGCAAAGCAAAATTACGCAGGGCAAACTATCATACAGGGCACACTATAGCTGGCAAAATTGGAAGAATTTTATATTGATAAAGGATAATATAATGTGCCTAAAACTAATTATGGTAGAATACCAGCAAAGTTGGGATGATAGGATACTAGAGGCATAGGCCAAACACCCCTATTAAATGCTTTGACCTAGTGCAGAATATGGATTGACTGTTTGAATATTATGGATAATTATGTTCAATTATGGGGAGCTTGAAGATAAGGTGGAAACAAGTTACAACTCAAATGGCCTCACTGAAAAGTAAATGGGTTATAATTTATTTGGATATGAAGTTGTGTTTGTTTCATGGAACGATTTCTATCACTGGTTCAGCACTATCATTGATCTATGGAAGAGGAGACAACAGGACATCCATGGGAAGCTCCCATTCCAACCTTTCAAAGTCACAGTCTAGGAATGAGGTTATAGCTGATTTTGTTCAATGAATATGCATCAATTGAATTGTCAGGTTTATTCTCACTTCCGGTTTATGGCAGCCAGTAAGTCATAAAACTTACTTAACGATGACTGAGCTGCCATAGCCCTGGAAGTACATTGCCCTGCACAGATTTTGTCTGACTAGAGTCAGTAGGTTGGGTGAGATGAGGTAAATAATCTCGAGTGGACTGGCAATCTGGTTCAGTCACACCTCCAGCAGAGTCACTGCCCAAGATATTAACTATCTCATATTGAAAGGGTTTTCATTTATCAGATGATACATAATGGATCATAATGATAAGCTATTTGCTGAATGCATTTTCAAAGTTAAAATGTAAAAAAATTACTTATTTGGAAGATTAACTATTCTTCGCTAATGATTATAGGGATGAAGATGAGGAACTGGATTTTACAGAATCTAAAATGGTAAGACACAAGATTAAATAATTCAAATTGTTTTCTGTGTACTAAACAACTAATTGAGAGTTAATAATAGTTAAGAGATGGATTATAGGAATAGACAAATGTATAGTTATAATGTTCAACAAATAAAAATTGAAAAGTGTTCTTATGCTTTTAGTCTTCTCCCTATCCTTATCCTGTCAAGGTAATGCAAGATTAATGCTCCGTTGGACTACCTCTGAAAAAGATGCTACATAAACATTGGGTTATGAACAGAATTGAAAATTATAAAGAATATAGATAATATTTTCTGAAACAATTGGAAAGACAGGTCATAGAGAACACAGAAATATTTTTGGCAAGATTGAACAATGTCAAGAATTCCTATACAGATAATATCTGATAATAAAAGAAATTGTGTTAATACATACATTTTACCTATCTCATTGCAAAAACAAAACCATTAAAGCTGGTCATCAGACAATGCACTTGAAAATGAATGAATTGCCCACTGAAGGGCCTCAATTGGCAGTGGGGTGAGAATGTTCTATATAAACGCAACCTGTTGTTATTGCCTTACCTTGGTTGACTCAGGAATGTCACACAAACATTTTAAATCATAGTGCCATAATTATTGCAGTTAAACTTTGTACGTCTCAGTTTCACTCTCTGTCAGGAAGAGAGCACAGTATTACACATTTGACAGGAGATTTCAAGTATTCACTGTTTTTCCTTCTGACTCCAAACGCATGAGTAGGAACTCCAAGCCATGGAAGTGAGCAGCTGTAACACATTTCTTACACTCTTAGGATTAACCCACACATGTGTACACATAATAGCATCAATTTAGCCTGGACTTAAATGGGTGCAGGCAGGAAGGAGGTAGAGTTCCCATCTGGACACTGTTTGCCAAATTAAATATCTGTCTCCACCTCCAAGCTCATCCTTTAGGGAGGTCATAAAATATCATTGAGTCTGCCTGTGACCTTTGAGAACTTTATGGTTTCAGCTGGATTGTTTTACGCTACTTCTTAACTTAATGTCTTCTGCTAACATGGATATATAACTATCTACTTCATCACCCAAGTTGTTAGCAAATGTGGTGAATAAAATGGAGAGTCCAGCACTGATCCCTGGAGAACACTGTCATATCTCCACACCATTTCTCTCAGCTTTGATCACTATTCCTGCCACAGTAAAACTACTGGAAAGATCCTCATAGAGGGAAAGGTCAGAAACCTTTTTAGTTCAGTTCAGAATGCTAAAATTGACTATGTAGAAAAAAACATATTAGTATAATGCATCCTAAGATTTCCTGGCCTTTTAGCCAAAAGCAAATGTGAACCGTTTTAAATACTACTGGAAAATGCTGTTTCCCGTCTTCTACTGCTAATGGTTTGTGGGCAGGTAATGGAAATGTGGGAGTTTTAACTTTATCATCAGCACAATTTAATGAGGCCATCTGCCTTTTTACAGTAAGGGCGGCATGGTAGCAGAGTGATTAGCAGTGCTACTTCACAGCTCCAGGAACCAGGGTTCGATTCCCAGCTTGGGTCACTGTCAGTATGGAGTTTGCACATTCTCCTCGTGTCTGCATAGGTTTCCTCCCACAGTCTGAAGATGTGCAGGTTAGGTTAATTGGCCATGCTAACATTGCCTCCTAGTATTCTGAGTGTAGGGTTAGAGAGATTAGTGGGTAAAATATGTAGGGATAAGGGGTAGGCCTTGTGTTCAGTGCATTCCCAATGGGCTGAATGGCCTCTTTCTGTACTACAATGTTTCTATTCAGTAGGGGTTCTGACTGCCTGAAAAATCAGAAGGGGAAAACCATCAGTGACAACAAATCAGTCCTCCATAAGATTTTTGGCACTTGTTCTGAGTGTTAAATGTGTGATGATGAAAATTACCTGTCAAATCTCTTAAATCAATAAATAACTGAAAGACACTTAAAAGCAAAATAACAGTCAAAATCATCACAGTTTGGAGAAATTACTGACTAAGTTTCTTTCTAAACCTCGTGAGGTTTTGGACACAGTTCATAGATCTGAAGAAGTCTTTGTAATAATGTGTAAATTAACTAAATCTTTATTGATCTAAGAGCTATTTATAAATATACCAGTAAAGATCACTAGCAAAGTTTTAATTTTAAGTATACTTACTAGTGTCACAAGTAGGCATACAACAACACTGCGAAAATCCCCTAATCACCACACTTTGTCAGCTGTTTGAGTACAATGAGGGAGAATGGACAATGCACTTAGCTAGCACATCTTTTGGACTGTGGGAGGAAACCCACACAGACACAGGGAAACATGCAAACTCCACACAAACAGTGAACCAAGCCAAGAATCGAACCCAAATCTCTGGCATGGTGTGGCAGCAGTGCTAATCACTATGTCACCCTGCTAGGAGCTGTCTCCATGTTTGCTGCTACACACAGCTCTGTCCAACACTTGACTGACCCTAGGTGTGAGTCATTACTCTCTTACATAACTATGTGAACAGTAATGTACACAATCCCACCTACACGTGCCCTCATTCTGTAGGCACTTACACACCTGTTAGTTTTAAACAACATGGTCAATTCTGTGTTAATTTACCTTTACATCAGATGTGCGATCCAGAAATTGTGCCTTTTCAATTCATTAAATGTTATTTATAAAATGATTGCTGATACCACAGTACAAATAGCATATATCACTACTGGTAGCTACATCAGGCAACTTTGCTAACAAGACGAGCCACTCATTTGGAAATTGTATATTAGCCATATTAAATCTCACTGACTAAATGTAGCAACAGTTCATAATCTTGCCAATTTGTTCAGTGAGCACAGAATTAAAGTTATTCTTTTAAATGGATTGATTCTATAACCTGGTATAATCAGTTCTTGTTTTTGAACAGAGGACAAAACATCGGCAAAATGTTGCAAATAAATATTATTACAACGATCCTGTGCAAGAATCCAGTACCAGTGAGAAGCCTGCAAAGGATCCAAATCAACAAAGTAACGCTAAAAAATTTCAGTTGTGAGTTCTTTAATTATTTCCTGTTCATATGCTGGATTAAGGGCAGGATAGCATCAGGCTCACAAAATTGCTGAAGTGTTAACCTAAGAGTTCATTAGGCAGTTGTGAAGAATCTGGAAATGATGTAAAGATGGTACCATTGGATTGGGGTGGGCACAGTAAGAAGTCTGATAACATCAAGTTAAAGTCCAACAAGTTTATTTAGAATCACGAGCTTTTGGATTGCTGATTCACCTTCCTCACCTGATGAGGGGGCAGCACTCTGAAAGCTCGTGATTCCAAATAAACCTGTTGGACTTTAACCCCAGGTGAGACTTCTTACACTATCTTGAAACTAACAGCTGGTTATCAAAAGAGCAGGAAGAATATCTAGACAGAGACAAACATATTTGGTAGAGTTTCCTGTTGCTCCCAATCAGAAAGGCTTTATGTAAATTGGACCATGAATGCCCTGGCAGAGGCAGTAAATTAGGAGTAGGAGAAAGATTTAAATTAAAAAATGAAGTTGAGCAAACTGTATAGATCTGGATTGAGGGAAGATAAGAGATCTAGCTTTGAAACTACAGGGGTTAGATTTTGTGGTGGAATAGGAGCTGGAAATAAAAATGCAAATACTGATGCTGTAAGAAAGTGCATAGGGATAAAAGATCAAACCTCATAAGACAATATCAAAATAAACATCTATCAAAACAGCAAGAAAATTAATTCTTTATAAGGTCTATGTATAGACCTTATAAGTTTTAGGAATAACATCAGAAGAATAAAATTGGAGGCTGAGAAGTCTTTGTTGGAAAACTTAGTTGAGTCTTGTTAGCGACAGACAGCATGGTTGTGTGTTTGGGAGGTCATGTCTCAATAATTTAATTGAATCTTTTGAGAAGGTGACAAAAATGATTGATGAGGGAAGAGCTAGGATTTTGTATACATGGCCTTTACTAAGGCATTCAACAAGGTTCCTCATGGTACTCTGGTGCAAAAAAATTAAATCTCATGGCACCAGGGATGAATTAGCTAGATCAATTCAGAACTAGTTATAGAAGACAGAGGGTAATGGTGAACGGGTGTTTTTCTGAATGGAGGTCTGTAACTAGTGGTATTCCACAAGGATCAGTGCTGGGACCTCTGCTGTTTGTAATATATATATAAATGATTTGGATGAAAACAAAGCTGGTCTGATTAGCAAGTTTGCGGATGATACTAAGATTGGCGGAGTTGTAGATAGTGAAGAAGAATATCAGAAGATACAGCAAGATTTAGATAGGCTGAAAAATTGGGCAGAGAAATGGCAGATGGAATTTAATCTGAACAAATGTGAGGTGATGCATTTTGGTAGATCAATTCAGGTGGGAGCTATAAAATAAATGGCAGAACAATCAGGAGCATAAACACAGAGAGATCTGGGATCTGGGATCTCTGTGTCTTTGCTTGTGATTGTCCTGCCATTTATTTTATCACTCCTATCTGAATTGGATCTATCAAAATTCATCATCTCACATTTATTTAGATTAAATTCCATCTGCCATTTTTCTGCCCAATAGAGTATTCTCTCAAGTCCTTATCCATCGCTTACTACAATGAACTCTCCCAAAGCTCTTTTACTTTATACCCCTTTTCAGGATGGATGCCTGGACAGATTGTTGACAAGGCCTTTGGTCAAATGAAGATTTAATTTATTTAAAAATTTTTGAAAATGTATTGAACTCTGTGTTTAAATTGATATCAATCATTTATCAATACTCTTCTGGATCTTTGAACTTATTCTGAGCGTATTCTTATCTGATTCTTTTCTGATACAGACTAATCCTGACCCATTTATTCCACCTCTGGTACCACACTTGAAAATATTTTATTCAGTTTTGCTTTCCATTATTTATGCCTAGATCTCTTTATAAGGCCTAATAATAAGCATTCACAGATCATTCTGTGAAGCACTTTTACTCCTCATCAAGCTGATGACCTGGACCGTGGTTTATTGGAGTCATGTGATAGCCCCACATATTACTGTATACATGTACTGCAGCAAAATCTTCAGTAAAGCAAGCTTTATACCACTTGTTATCTCTTCCAACCATGGTATTTTGTTTCATTTAGGCCAACTTTATCTAAGAAGTTTCTCTCGCCTGGTTCCCATAACAATGAAAATTTAAGCAATTTGCATTAAAATTGAACGTAAAACACAATGAGCTTCAAAAGCAAACTCACTCCTTAACATATTTCAAATGAAGTACGTTTTCATTCAATCTAATTTCTAACAATAGTGCTGTCAAGAGACACTTGTGCAACAATAACCTCCTTCCCCACTCCTAATCCATTTAGGTTCTATCAGGACCTCATTTTCACCCTGGTCCAAACATGGACAAAAGCAGTTGAATTTCAACAGATAGTTGGGTGTGTCTTCCCTGGTCATCAAAACAGAATTTAACTGCATGTGGCATCAAGGAGCCTTGGCAAAATTGAAGTTAATTGTTTGGAGTCATACCTGGCACAAAGGAAGATGGCTGTGCTGGGAGGCCAATCATCTCAATCCCAGGACATTTCTGCAAGAATCCCTTAGCAGAGTGTCCTAGACCCAACCACCTTCAGCTGCTACATCAATAACCTTCTCTTCATTACAAAATCAAAAGTGGGGATATTCATTGACAATTGTAGTGTTCAGTATCATTCGCAACTCAGATACTGAAGCAGTCACACCCGCATGCTATTCAGATTAAGCAGTAACATTAGTGCCACAAGTGCCAGGCTATGAACAACTGCAATGAGAGAGTCTAATCATCTCCTCTAAAAATTCAGTGCCATTATCAATGCTGAATCCCCCAACATCAACATCCTGATGTATTACCGTTGACCAGTAACAAAATTGGAATACTGTGGCTACAAAACCAGGTCAAAGGCTTGGTATTTACAGTGAGTGACTCACCTTCCCACTCCTACACTAGATGCCCACCATCTACAAAGTACAAGTGTTGGAATGCTCTGCACTAGCTTAGATATATTTGAAATTGAGACAGCCTCAGCCATTCATTTATCTCTTGCAGTCTGCCAGTCCTTGGCAAATGATTGGTTCAAAAGCACATGATGAGCCCAGGGCCCATCATCTATTCGATCCATTCTGCCGGCAGGCTATCTGAATATATTAGTGAACACATGGTCCATTATTCCTATATTTTCTGAATATTTCACAATATGTTAAATAACTTAAGTAACCATTGACATGTAATGAGAGATTCTACAAAACATCTACTGCATCGTGCTATTAAGATTGTTGTATTATCAAACATTGTATCCAGGCTCACATCATGAGAACCATTAAGAATAATTCATGTTACTGTTTTCTTAGTCTGATGATGCGTACAACTCAACTGGAGGACAGAATGAATGAAATGAATTCTAAAATAGCTTGGATTATGGAACAGCTTCAGAAAGATAGACCTGAGCAGAGTAAAAAGCAGGCTGTACTTGATATCACTGAGTGAGTAGACACTTTGGGGGTATTTTAAAGCACTTCATTTCTCTGAGTGGTTTCACGGTCTATTTTGTAAGCAGATTTTCTCCCACAATCTGGAATTGTACTTTTGAACCAATCAACCTATCTTTCACAAAACTGGGTGGTCCTGAAGATTAATTACTCATCTATGGTAATCAGACTGAAAAGCATTGTCCCCATTACAATACCACTATTTGCAATTTGTAGGATCATAGAATCCCTGCAGTGCAGAAGGATGCCATTCGGTCCATCAAGCCTGCACTGACAACAATCTCTCTCAGCCCCTATCCCCATAGCCTCACATTTACCCTGCTAATGTCTCTAACCTACACAACTTGGGACAACAAGGGGCAATTTAGCATGGCCAATCAACCAAGCACGCACATCTTTGGACTGTGGGAGGAAACTGGAACATTGGGAAGAAATCCACGAAGATACAGGGAGAATATGCAGACCCCCCTCAGAGAGTCATCCAAGGCTGAAATTGAACCCGGAGTCTCTACATCTGTGAAGCAGCAATGCTAACCACTGTGCCACCATGCTGCCTGTAAAAAGTGCTTTTACAGGTTTGGATAAACCTCTTTGCCAATATATGAAGTAATAAAACCAACAAATTCAGCAATACTCACAGATGTAATGAGCAATAGGTTAATTTGACTTTTTAACAAATACATTTCAAATCATGGAAAATGCCTGTTCATTTCAAGTAAGTTTATTTATTAATTACAAGTAGGCTTACATTAATACTGCAATTAAGTTACTTGAAAATCCTCTAGTCGCCACGCTCTGGCGCCTGTTCAGGTACAAAGAGGGAGAATTTAGCATAGCCACTGCATCCAATCAGCATATTTTTGGACTGTGGGAAGAAATCGAAGCACCTGGAGGAAACCCATGCAGACACAGGGAGAATGTGCAAACTCCACATAGACAGTGATCCAAGCTGGGAATTAAACCCAGATCACTGGCACTGTGAGGCAGCAGTGCTAACCACTGTGCCACTGTGTCACCCCAATGTCTTACTCGGCAAAAAACTAAAATACAAATTCAGAATTTTGATTTTCCTCCATCTTTTCCCATCAATAGTATTTCTGGTGCAGCATATCCAACAGGAATGTGTACTTTCTAGTGCATTACTTATAACTATTGTCAGTTTGATAGATTAGCATAATAAACACCATGAAAGCAGTGTTCAAAAGTATGAGGGTGGACAATGTAAATAGGAAGAAATTGTTCTTGTTGGTGGAAAGATGGAGAACCAGAGGATGCTGATTTAAAGTGATTAAGCAATTAACCAGAGGCAACACGAGAAAAAGCTTTTTTAAGAAATACACAGCAAGTAGTTGGGATCTGGCACACTGCCCAAAAATGTGATGAGAGACAGATTTAATCATGATTTACAGAACAAGATAATTATCCAAAGACAAAAGATTCACAAGGCTACACAGAAAAAGCAGGCGAGTAGGACTAGCTGAGTTGCTTTCACAAAGAGCTGACATAGGCAAGATGGGCCGAATCACCTTAGCCTGTTTCGTAACCATTCTAAGACAATGAGAAGAGATTGGTATTTCCAAGAAAGAAAATGCTCTAACATTAAAATGTTTATTTTCTGCTTTCAAAGTATCGCTTAAATGCATAATTTCATCACAACAGTGATTACATCTCGAAAAGGAGATTTCTCCCAGTACCTAGAGAACTTGTCATGTAATTGAGGGACTATGAAATACAAGGAACAGTAGCATAGTGGTTAGCTCCAGGGACCTGGGTTCGATTCCCAGTTCAGTTCATTGTCTGTGTAGTATTTGCACATTCTCTTCATGTCTGAGCAAGTTTCCTCCGGGTGCTCCGATTTTCCCCCACAGTCCAAAGATGTGCAGTTTAGGTTGATTGGTCATGCTAAATTATCCCTTAGTGTACTAGGATGTTTAGGTTAGAGGGATTAGCGGGTAAAATATGTAGGGATATGGGAGTAGGGCCTGGGTGGCATTGTGGTTGGTGCAGACTCAGTAGGCTGAAGAGCCTTTTTTTGCAGTGTAGGGTTCTATGATTTCTATGAAATTATTGGCCCTCAAAAGAGCCAAAAAGCTTTAATAAATGAGAGCTTGTTGGTGACAGAAAAATGAATTAACTATTCACATTGGCAAAGTGGATATATTTGTGCAACATTACTAACTTTGATTTGTAAATTTTGATATTCTTGGTGTGGGAGGTGCAACATCCAAGGAAGGCTTTATTTGCAGATGTAAGCCACAAACTAGAACAGGTATCTGCTGTGGAGAGAGATTTTGTACCTCGCTATAAAAGAAAGAGCCAATCCAACACCAGCATCTCCACATCATAAAGAAACAACTCAGGTGCTCATATTAGGAGGAAAAGCAGAACATATGCAACCATTTCTTATAAGGCTTATCAACTTATTCAGGGACTGCTAAATATTCTGGATACAATTTGAAATTGTACAATCGTGGCAATTTTACACGTACTCATCTAAATTGTCTACACTTTTCCTGAACATAGAAGATGCAACTGATGAAGAGTGCAATCTGCATGTTCCTCTGTTGTTAGGATCTTTTCTACTGAAATTATGAGCCATGGATGCTGAGGATAGCTCTTTGCCAAGCCTGAATATAGTGTCATGGCTGCTGTTATTTCACTCTGGAAGATTCCCTGTCAGATATAACAAACAATATAATGTTCTGCATGTGTCACAAGATACAAGAATTCCCTCCATAGCAGACATCTATTTTAATTACAGTGATTTATACGTGCAAATAAAGCTTTCCTCCAAAAGATGCATCACCCATACAAAAACACTCAGGTTCGGGAGTAGAATTCATGTAGAATGTTTGCTCCCATGATGGAGACCGCTAAATATCCAAGTTAGACATTGTTTTAGTCAAATAGTGTCTTCTCTTTTAATAAAGTGAGCACCATAGAATGGTACTCAGGTTGATCCCTGGACAATGATCAATGTGTACAGAATGTTCAGTATTGCTCACATGCCACCTGGATATTGAGTTGAAAATCCATTCCTTTCATGAAGGCACTAATTGGAATTTTTCCTTCCAGTAAAAAATTGTCTTTTTCACAAAAAAAGTGAAAAGATACTTCCCCTTGCATATGTAACAGTCGTTACTTTTCCTCTCTCCCACCCCCACCAATACATGCAGAATGCATGATGCAGATTGTGTCATCTGTAGAACCTGAGAAGGAATACTTTGCTTTTATTATGCCACAGTATTTCATGAAGCACTGGCAGTCAAAACAGATCACTTCATTGCGCAAATAGTGAAAGGCATAACACAATTATGTGAAGAGTCATACAAACTCGAAACATCAATTGTTTCTCTCTCCACAAATGCTGCCAAATGCTTTTCCAGCATTTTCTGTTTTTATTTCAGATTTCCATCATTTGTTGTATAACAAAATGCCTCACTGTCATTGTACTTATCAACCACTGTCAAGCACATCTACCTCATCTCATGTAGCCAATTCATTTGCCCTAAAAACACATACCCATCTTCACCTCTTTGTGAGACGTAGGCACCAAGAATAAAGTATAAGAAAAACAAAGATAGGGAACTAATGACAAAAACCACTAACATATGAAGCAAAATGGAGTCAATGATAATGGCTGATGTCAAAAAACTTAATTGTTTACAATATTTTCTGCACCTGATGTATCTGGATCATCATTGTTTGCAGATCTTCACCATTTAGAAAGTATTCTATTCTATCCTTCTCAATGCACAGTGGATGACCTTCACTGATTAGCATTGCTGCCTCACTGCGCCAGAGACTGGGCTTTGATTTTGGCTTTGTATGATTGTTCACATCGTATCTTTGTGGTTTCCTCTAGGCATTCCGGCATCCTCCCACTGTCGGAAGATGGTCATTTTTATTTATTAATTTTTTTTTAATGATCTAGTTTAAGAGTACATTTTTTGCTCAGAGTTATTTCTTTTTATAGGTCAGCTTATTTTTTTTCCATATTTATGCTTTAATGTTGTGCCAAACTATCTTTAAAATTTTCGTCACCCCCTCCCCTTCCCCTGGTGTGGGAAAATTGAACTATGGACATCTGTACATAGAAGTTGCTAATACATTTTGGAGATCCATTGGAGAAGTTTCTATAATTCTTTTGAGTGTTACAAAATATACATCAGTAACATTCTATCAGTAACAAAAATGTCCAGAGTGTCAATTTTTTTTCCACACAGAGTGGTGAGTATTTGGAACAAGCTGCCAAAAAGTAGTAATAGAGGCAGGTACAATTTTATCTTTTTAAAAAGCATTTAGATAGTTACATGGTTACAATGGGTTGAGGGATATGGGCCAAATGCAGGCAATTGGGATTAGCTTAGGGGTTTTAAAAAAAGGGTGGCATGGACAAATTGGGCTGAAGGGACTGTTTCCATGCTATAAACTTCTATGGCTCTATATAACTTGATTAGCAAGGAAACTGTGTTCCACCTAACATGTTGCACTGAAGAATTACTTGCTGTGTGTTTAGAAGTTGCAAAAAGCAGAATATAGAGCTTTTCAGTGAGAAGTATCAGACATTTAATATTACAATGTTCATCGGCTTGTTTTGCAGAATGTAAAAAAAAATCAAATGTCAAGATATGAAGAGTCTTTTGACATTTCTCATTGCGTTGCTTGAAACTGGTTATGAAGCCTTCTCGCATCAATGTATTGGTCTTGGGAATCAAATGCAATTTATTCCTTTTGGTGTCTACATCTTGCAAATTGCCAAGGACCAATTAGTAAAATTAAAAAGTTAACATCCAGAGGACTCACGGTTTCCTTAATAAGTCAAGGAACTAGAAAGAATAATTTGTGAATCAATAATTCAATTTCTATAAAGTCAAGGAGCAGGTTATACAGTTCAAGGACAATATAATCAAAGCATTCTAAATATTCTACCTGATTCTCTGGCCTGAATTAGTTGAGCATACTTAAGAGTCATGGCTGACAAATAGGTTTCTCAAGTGAAATGAAAGACAACTTTACTGAAAAAAAGATATAATAGTAACAGCCCTACTTTTGGAAGCAGGGATTAGTCTTTTGGACAAAATCAGTAAAATGAACTTAATAATCTTCTTACTGTATTTAGAATCTTAAAATGTACGAGCAACAATGAGATAATAAAAACATTGCTGTTGATAACAGTGTTCTCTTTTGGTTTCCAGAGATTTGTATTAATCTCACTTTTATGCCACAAATATTGGAACTGATAATTGGGACAGTTTTATACCTTATCATGTGAAAAATTATAAATTGTTAATTTGGTACACACACTGTATATAGTGTAGTTGTGAGTGACGCTGCATCCTGGATGCTCAAGTACGCACAAGCATAACATTCTTAACTCTTTAAATAATGTACCAATATAACACCAATTGTTTTTACAAAACAGTAATGAGAGATAACTTACATATGACCAGTTTATAAGTGTCATGAAGCAGTGGGGAAAGAATAACCACTTTCACAAGAAAAAGAATGATTTGTAAAATGGCCTGCAGATACATGAGCATAGAAAGAAATGATACATGTAGGAGTACAACACTACTTTCAGTTCAAATAGTAATAGTAAGTACTCTCCAGACTATTAGATCTGGATATTCAGCTGTATATTTCCCATTCTTCAGTGACTGATGGCTACCCATTATTGTAAGGAACCACAGTCTTGTTGCAAATTTTAAATGTGTGCATCACTATCCTGACAATGGTCACAAAATTGACATTATGTCCATACCTGAAACACATCCTTGTCCCTTTACCTTTTCAAATAAGGGCCAACTGCATACAGGAAAAACATCAGCCACATTAGCAAACAAGGCAAGTTTAAAAAACCTGAACATACAGCATGAACAAAGATCAATATTTCCCCCCCAACCCATACATGTTCAATATCTGACTCCAGCAAGTCACACTCGCTTTCAAACAGCATTCCAAACTTTGTTTAGGACTAGCTTCTTCCATATGCAACTGCATCCATCCTGGATCACCACAAAACATGTTCCTGCCACCTCGAGTTCACTTAACAGAGGGCCTCAGCGACACAAGTAGCAGTGCAACCTCCAACTGTGCTTCTCCTGTGAGCTTGAGGCCTAATATTGGAGTGCCTTGGGCATCACCATGCAGGTTCAGGGATCGTTTCCTACATTCTTACATGCCCAAAAGTAGTTCTGAATTATTTATTCATAAATGCTGCCTATTTTTCTTATTTCTTTCAGATTGCTAGCATCTGCAATATTTACATGTTATTCTGCTGATTTACCAGGTTAATAGAATGTTCCCCAAAATAAACATTAATAAAACATAATTCAGCTATATCTGAGTGTTTCTTGTGCATTATTCACAAGATTGATAGGGTCAAATGTTTGTCTCAATCCAATTATTTTAAAAGAACAAGTTTAGTATCCAGTGGTACCTTAAACTTTTATATTTCCATTTCTAATACCCCATTATATATTTTATAGACTTCCTGACAAATGTTTTAGATTTGATTCTCATTCATGCTTGTTGTCCGACGTTGGGTTTCCATTCAAGTAATGGTCCACATTCGCCTCAGTTTAATATCAGTAACTAAATTATCAGGTTTTATTTCAAATGGATGGGGGAAGGCAGTGTTGTTGGAGCAATGTCAGTGGGTCAGTAATCCAGAGACCCACGCTAATGTGCTGGAGACATGGGATCAAATCCCTCAACAGCATCTGGTGAATATAAAATTTAATTAATATATCTGGAATTAAAAGTTAAATTTTTAAAAATTAAAATCAGGAGCATGAAGCCATTGTTGATTGCTGTAAAATAATGCCCTTTATGGAAGGGAATCTATCATTCTTACCCAGTCTAGCCTATATGTGACTCCAGACCTAAGGGAGTTGAGACTCAACTCCCCTCTGAAATGGCCCAGCAAGCCACTCAACTATGTCAAAGCACTATGAAGAAAACACAAAGGAATGAAAGTGGATGGACCACTTGGCATTAACATAGGCACTAGAATTACAAAAGCACACCCAAGCACAGTCAATCCTGCAAAGTCCTCCTTAACATCTGGGGTTTGTACCAAAGTTGGGAGAGTTGTCTCTCAAATTACTCAAGCAACAGCCTGATTCAACACCCTATAATGTCCCAGACACCACTATCACTATCTTCAGTCAAGGCAGTGGCTCAGGAATATATAATCGAGGGGGAGTAGCCCTGACCATCCTCAACATCAACTCTAGATCCTATGAAGACTTACAGCATCAGGTCAAACAGGGATTCTAGCCCATCCCCTCACCAATCTGTGGATGATTCAGTACCCCTGCATGTTAAGTACCATTTTAGGATCGCTTGGGCACAAAGGGGAAAAATTGACTTGACCTTGATATCACTGAACTACCCATCATTCATGCATCTGCTAGTAAGAGTGACTACTGCATAGTTCTAAAGAATATTTCGTTTTATCTTCATATTGAGGAAATCTCCATTTTCTATGGCACTACCACCATGCTAAATGGGATAGATTCCAAACAGATCAACAAGAAGACTGGGCAACTATGAGGCACTGTGGCCATCAGCAGAATTGTACACAACTAATAGTAGCAGAGACTTGTGCCCCTGTCTTGGTTGCATCTCTAGCAAAGCTGTTCTACTACAGCTACAACACTTGCAATTATCTATATGGAAAATTGCCTAGATGTGCCCTACTCTCAAAAATGGGGTAAATCCAAGCCAGTCAATTACCACCCCCAGTCTACTCTCAATCAACAATATAATGGTTAACAGTGCTGTCAAGCAGCACTTAACTCAGCAATAATCTGCCCACTGCTCAGTTTGGGTTCTTTCGGTGTCACTCAACTCCTGGCCTCATTATAACCCTTAGTCCAACGATAGACAAAACAGCTGAATGCCATAGGTGAGATGAATGTTACCTGCCCTTGATATTAAGACAGTAATTGACCAAAATTTGACATCAAGCAACCCTAACAAAACTGAAGTCAATGGGAATCAGGGGAAAATTCCCATGACTGGAGCCATACTTAGCACAAAGGAAGATTGTGGTTGTTGGAGATCAATCATCTCAACCCCAAGACATTACTGCAGGAGTTCCTTGGAACAGTATCCTAAGCCTAAACATCTTTAGCTGTTTCATCAATATCCTATTCCTCCGAGATAAAGTTATAAATGGAGACATTTATCATTGATTGCCCAATGCTCAGAAGTATTTACAACTTCTCAGATACTAGTAGTCCATGTCCAATACAGCAAGGGCTGGACAATACGCAGGCTTGAGCTGACAAGTAATATTTGCACTACAAGTCGGCAATGACAATCTCCTCTTGACATTCAATGGCAGTACCATCTCTAAATTCCCCATCATTGACAAGAACCAGAAACTGAATTGGAATTATATAACTACTGTGCCTATAACAGCAGATCAGTCTGGGAATTCCATGGGGAGTAACACTCCTTCTGACTCCCCAAGACCTGCCTACCATCTACAAGGTTGAGGTGCATAAGGAGGTGGTGTTAGCAATTCTTGAGTATGAAAATAAATAAATCCGCTGGGCTGGATGGAATTTACCCTAGGATTCTCTGAGAGGCCAGGGAGATGATTGCAGAGCCTTTGGCTTTGATCTTCGTGTCGTCATTGGCTATAGATATAATGCCGGAAGACTAGAGAATAGCAAATGTTGCCCCCTTGTTCAAAAAGGGGAGTAGAGACCATCCTGGGAATTGTAGGCTGGTGAGCCTTACTTATGCTGTGGGCAAAGTTTTAGAAAGAATTATGAGGGATAACATTTATAATCATCGAGAGACATAAATTGATTAGGGATAGTCAACACTGTTTAGTGAAGGGTAGTCAGTTTTTTTTTGAAAAGGTGACCAAAAAGGTGGATAAGAGTAAGGCAGTTGACATGATGTATATGGATTTTAGCAAAACATTTGATAAGGTTCTCCATGGTAGACTACTGCAGAAAATGCAGATGCATGGGATTGAGGGTGATTTAGCAGTTTGGATCAGGAATTGGCTAGCTGATAGAAGACAGAATCAGTTACAACCTGGACCTGGAGTTCAGGTACAAGTGGTGTACCTCAGGGAACAGTTTTGGGAACACTGCTGTTTGTCATTTTTATAAATGACCTAGATGGGAGTGTAGAATGGATTAGTAAATTTGCTGATGGCAAAGTCAGAGGAGTTGTAGACAGCGAGGATGGATGTTACAGTTTGCAGAGGGACATAGATAAGCTGCAGAGCTGGGCTGAGAGACAGCAGATGGAATTTAATGCAGAAAAACGTGAGGGGATTTACTTTGATAAGAATAACAGGAGTACAAAATATAGGGCTAAATGGTAGGACTCTTGGTAGCGTGATGAGCAGAGAGATCTGTGTACATGTGCATAGCGCCCCAAAAGTTGGCATCCAGGTTGATAAGGTTGTTAAGAAGGCATACGTTGTGTTAAGCTTTTATTGGTAGAGGGATTTAATTTCAGAGCCGTGAGGTCATGTTGCATCTGTTCAAAACTCTGGTGCAGCCACACTTGGAGTATTGCATACAGCTCTGGTCGCCACATTATAAGAAAGATGTGGAGGCATTGGAAAAGAGGAAGTTTACTAGGATGTTGCCTGTATGGTGGGAAGGTCTTATGAAGAAAGGCCGAGGGACTTGAGGTTATTTTCATTAGAGAGGTTAAGGGAGGGTTAGATAGGGTGGACAGAGAGCCTTTTTCCTTGGATGGTGATGGCTAATATGAGGGGACATAGCTTTAAATTAAGAGGTGGTAGTTATAGGTTGGATGTCAGAGGTGGGTTCTTTACTCAGAAGGTAGTAAGGGCGTGGAATGTACTGCCTGCAGCAGTTGTGGACTTGCCAACTTTAAGGCCGTTCAAATGGTCAGTGGATAGACATATAAATAACATTGGAATAGTTTAGATTAGAGGGTCATTAGATTGGTTCCACTGGTCAGTGCAACATTGAGGGCCGAAGGGCCAGTTATGCGCTGTGATGTTCTATAAGACAGAAATCAGGAGTGTGATGGAATACTCTACTTTCCTACATCAAATGCAGCTCCAACAATATTTATGTTTCACACCAACCAGGACGGAACAGCCCTTTTGATTGGCACCCCACCCACCACCACAAACACTTGCCTGTGTACCACTGATGCAGTGGCAGCAGAGTACACAACCTCTAAAATGCAGAGTAGCAATTCACCAAGGGTCCTTAACCAACAATCACCTAGGAGATTTTAGTTCAGACAGGCAGTATAATCAGTGCAGACTTGGAAAGCTGAAGGGCCTGTTCCTGTACTGTAATTTTGTTTCAGAAGGATAAAGGCAGCAAGATGCATGAAAAGAGAACAATCAGCAAACTCCACCCCAAGCCACGCACCATTCTGACTTTGAAATACATATCAAAATTCCTTCACTGTTGCTGGGTCAAAACTCCTGGAACTCCCTTAGCTCCACTATGAAAACAAAGAACAAAGAAAATTACAGCATAGGAACAAGCTCTTCAGCCCTCCAAACCTACCCGATTGAACTAAAATCCCCTATTCTACTGGGGACCACATACCTCTATTCCAACCCTATTCATGTATGTCAAGGCGCCCCTTAAAAGTCTTTTTGTATCTGCTTCCACTACCTCACCTAGCAGCAAAATTCCAGGTAAAGATATTCAGGTTATTCCAACAAGATAGATGGCAGAAGTTCAAAGTGGCAAAACTTAAGGGCAATGAGGGATGGACAATAAATGCTGGCTAAATCTGCAATTACAACATCAGATGAACAACAGAAAACAAAAAAAAATGCATCTTTTCAAAATGTATAATCACATTCCCTCCTCTCTTTGCTACTGAGTTTAGTTTTCCAAAGGGAATCACTTTTGGTTTTCCTTTTTGATGTTTGCAAGACTTACTGTGGTGACTAAAAGTACACAGAATATTTACTGTGATCATGTACAGTTAGGCAACACTTGCTCTAAATTTTAGTCAAAAAGGGATTCATTGCTGAAAATGGCTTAGCTGCACTCTCATTTCAGTGGTGGTTGTAAGAAAGATATAACTAAAAGAACAGTAACAATAGGAATACAAAATTGGATGAAAGACAGGAAGCAGAGAGTAGACAGGTGGTAGATGAAGTTGAATGGAGAAATGTAAAGTGCTACATTTTGGCAGGAAGATGATAGTAAAAAAAAGTTAAAAAAGGTATACTCTAGAGAGGAGCAGAAGCAGGTAGACCTGGGTGCATATGTAGTGTGGTCATTGACAGTGAAAGGGCAAGCTAAGACAGCAGTTAATAAAGCATACAGATCCTAAGATTACTAGGGTATAGACTACAAGAGCAAAGAGATTATATTGAACTTGTATAAGACACTTAGACCTCAGCTAAAGAAATGCATCCAGTTCAGCATGTCAATTTTCAAAAGGATGCAAAGGATTAAAGAGTGCAGAAGAGGGTTATGAGAATGGTTCTCGGGATAAGAAACTTCAGATACGAAGACAGATTTTGAAGTTGGAACTCTTTTCCTTGGAGAAAAACAAGCCGAGAGGAGGTGTGATAGAAGTATTCAAGACGAGTGACCTGAACAGAGCAGACAAATGTTCACACTCATGAAAGGAAGAATAAAAAGGCACAGATTTATAATAATTAGTCAAAAAAAGAAAAAGCAATGTGAGACAAAAATTCTTAACTGCGAGTGGTGATAGTCTGGAAACACTATGCTAGTACGTGACAGTGGCAGATTTAATCTTAGTATTCCAAAGGGAATCTTATGATTATCTGAAAATAAATGACCCATTAGGTTACAGAGAAGACAGGGAATGGCACTAGGTGAAATGTTGAGACAGCCAGTGGAGACATTGAATGGCTACCTTCTGTGATGTAACAATTCTGAGTTTAGCATCTGAATTGCTATTGATGTTGTTCCAATACAAAAGGACACGTTAAGTGCCAAACTATGAACAAATACTCCTAAAATCTCTAAATTTCACCCATCACTATTGATATTATTTGTTTTCAAATTGGGAACACAATGCATGGTGTAAATGAAAAATATGATGACCAAAATTTTACATAACCTAAACATATGGTACCCCATGATTTTTTGGCATAAGACCAGAACAACATCCAGGTTTAAACCGAAAAGTGATGAGTAACACTCACATATCAAGCAATGATCCTCCAACAAGGCAGATGATACAAAGATGGACTTGCGGACAGTGAGGAGCATTGTCAGGTGATACAGCAGGACATAGATAGGCTGGTAGCTTGTGCAGATAGATGGCAGATGGAATTCAATCCTGATAAATGCATGGTGATGCATTTCGGGAGGAAGAACGTAGGGGGGAGGTGTATGATAAAGGGTACACCTATTAAGAGTATAGAAACGCAGAAGGACCTAGGGGTGCAGGTGCACATGTCTCTGAAGGTGGCAGAGCAGGTGGAGAAAGTTGTGAAGAAAGCATATGGTACGCTAGCCTTTATGGGAAAGGGTATAGAGTACAAGAGCTGGCCTTTAATGTTGCAGTTGTATAAAACGTTGGTTAGACCTCATTTGGAATACTGCGTTCTGGTTGCCTTACTACTGGAAGGACGTGGAGACTCTGGAGAGAGTGCAGAGGAGGTTTACCAGAATATTGCCTGGTAATGGAAGGTCTGAGTTATGAGAGGTTAGGTAAATTGGGCTGTTTTCCTTAGAAAGACAGACTTAGACGAGATCTAAGAGGTGTACAAGATTATGAGGGGTATAGGTAGGAGTAAACAGAGTTAAGCTTTTTCCTAGCATGGGCTCAAATAGCACGAGGGGTCACGAGCTTAGGGTAAAGGGGGTAAGGTATAATTTGGATGCTAAAGGGAGGTTTTTCACAGAGGGTAATGGGGGTATGGAACATGCTGTCAAGTGGTGCAGGCAGGCACTCTGGAGTTATTTAAGAGATACTTAGATGGGCACATGAACAGAATGGGAATGGAGGGATATAGAAAACTGATTTAAAATAGGGATCATGAGCCTTGGGAGTCCCTGGGAAGTGAGTAAATAGATGATGATATTGATGTACTTGTTTTTATCCTACAGGTGCTTTGGTCCACCTTGTTGTCTAACGAGGGGCATACACGCGATGGGTCGTGAGAGGGCTGCTCTTGGATTTTTTCGAGAGTATCCTAGTGCTTCACGTCGTTAGTGTAAGCTTGACCTGGACCATTTGATGGGCAACACGACAGCTCAGTGACTATCGCTGTGCTGTGCAGATACATGGATTTGGGCCTGTGTCTGTGGGAGTTTGCGCATTCTCCCCATGCTTGCGTGGGTTTTCTCCAGGTGCTCCTGTTGCCTCCCACATCCCAAAGATGTGCTCTTAGGCTGATTGGCAGAACAAATTCTCCCTAAATTGTCTCAAATTTGGTTTTGATGCATAGATCTATAAATAGACAGGGATCACAGGTAGAAGTGGGAACATTGAGGTGGCGGCATGGGCTCATTGGGCCAAAGGGCCTGTTTCCCGTGCTGTTTTGATCTTTGTTCTTTAAGGCAACATACCTGGTGAAAATTGAGGCAGTGTCACTCTGGAATAGGTGATGGCCATTTAGCCCATTGAGTCCACGTCAGCTCTCTGTACAAGAATGCAGTCGTTTCCATTACTCTGCTCTACCCACAAAGCACTACAAATTTATATCCCCTCGAATGCTCATCCAATTTTCTTTTGAAATCATTAATGGTTCTGCCTATGCCATCCTTGAAGGTAGGAATTCCAGGTCATTACCACTTTCTGCATCAAATATTTTCTCATATCCTCATTTCCTTTCCCAAAATCAGTGCATGTTAGTCCTTTTACCACTGGCTAATAGAAATGGCTTTGTCTACCTTATCGAAGTATCATGTCCCTATATGTATCAGTTCTCCCTTTAATCTAAGGAGAACCATTCCAGTTTCCGCAAGCTAATGCAGATTGACAGATTGAGTGGTCAGGAACATGACATATGGAATATAATGTGGGGAAGCGTGAAGTTATTGACTTTGGAAGGAAAAACAGAAGACAGAATTTAAGTATTATTACAATGACATAAGGTCTTGGTGAGGCCCACCTGGGAGTACAGTGTACAATTTGTCAGCTTACCCAAATAAGGATATAATTGGGAGGAGGTGACTGTTCTCCGAGAAAAATTGAATATACCAGCTCTTCATTCTCTAGAATTTAGAAGAATGAGGAGTGACTTAATTGAAACACATTAAATTCTTAAGAGGTTTGATAGAATAAATCTTTGGAGAGTCTAGATGAAGGTCCTGCAAAGTCTTCCCACCACCTACAAGGAGGACAGAGATACAATACACCTTATTTGCCTGACATCTGCAACTGCAATGCTTAACAAACAATGTATCATTCAGAAAAGATCAATTCACTAGCTTGGAATTTCATACACTAGTCTAAATAATAACCCACCTATCACCAAAAAAGATACATAATGCTATACACTACCTTCCCAACACTGATCTCCATTATGCAGGACCAGGACAGGTTGTGCAAGGAAATTCCACTCCCAAGTCACAGTATCATCCTGACTTCGGTCTATATTGCAATCTTTTCATCACTGGGTCAAATTCCGGGTACTACTTAGCTAACAGCACCATGAATACACTTTCACCTCAGACTGTGTATGAGCACATGAGCAAGGAGCAGACCATTCAGCCCTTGGACATGTCCAAAGACACACCACTATCTTCATGAGCAAATACAGCTGGACAATAAATAGTCTTGCCTTACATCCTGAAAATGAACAACACAAAATAAAAATGTTTAAAAATGAATAGCGTATTGCCCAGTGTCTCCCTGGTCCCATTAACTGAGCTGGAAAAGATATTAGTGTCAAATGATTAAAACCGGCAATAAAGGCAATTTTTTCAATTTACAAAATTCAAAACTCTTGTTAAGGTGACCAAATCAACGTGATGAGTTTGTTGTGACATTAAGTACATTGCTGAAGCAGTTAAACAACTCAATAGCAAAGCCTATTCACCATAAAAATCAGGCTGATTGAAAAAGTCTAAAAATTCTGGAAACATTATTGACTCAATGGGGAAAAAAAAGTAGGAACCACACTGCATTAGGCATGGAGAAATTTTTTAAAAATCCTCTTCCATAGAGCTTTTCAAGAGTGAAAGAAAAACAGAGCAGGCAACAACTACATCAGTTACCTCAATCCCAGAACCACATATTGATAATACCTTACCAAGAATCTGCTTTTACAGGTAGTAATTCCTGATCTTTCAGTCTTTGGCACATTTATTTATTACTACCAGAATATCAGTACATGCTGTGAAAATATATCAGACATATCTCTGCTATATAATGAGTTGTTCACCCATTCATTTGCCTTCAGTGACCATTCATTTTGACTTTCTGGGTTAAGACAATTAGATATAGGAACAGGAGGACCTGTTTACTCTGGTAAAACCACGATTAGGCTGCTACATTTTCTCAATCTATTCTTATTTTCCTCAGTGAACTGCAGAATAGAAAATACAAAGGCTGAGAGTCCCACTGCACAACCAGGGAAACGTTCTGTTCATCTGATAGCTTGGCAAGCATGACTGAGGATAGTTAGGAATGCAGGCCTCAACATCAATTCCAACCAACGACAGAATCGAAGATCAACAGATTCAAAATTGACCCCAAGGAGCTTCACCTGAGAGAAATCACATTTCAACCAGAAATAAGTGAAATCAAACAAGCTGCTGACTTTTTTTTAAAAAACTATTAATAATTACTGAATTGAGTGTGCTGCTTTGTTATTGATGGGAAATTGAACTCACCAACACGTAAAACATCTCCAGCAAAATAAAATTCACATTATCTGCTTTATCATTAAGGCAACAGCCAACCTATTATTTATAATAAAACATCTGCACAAATGTACCAATTTTAGTACATAAAATGAAGATGAGTTTTACAATAACGTGCCGTGGTTGAATTTGTAGGTACTTTTATAGTTATCTAATAAACTGTCAATTCATTCAAGTAAATGCCAGATTAATATAGGAAACACTTTATTAAAGAAAATGACATGGCAAATATATTAGGAAAACTAATTGATATATTAAACTTCCAAATAAATAACCTACATGCAACATGCATTGTGGCAAATCCTACAGTTCACCATAACATGAACCCAAAAGTCCCAGGTCAGTAGAAATGATGGGACATTATCAAGTTCTAGCCATCTATTGTTATGTTACATGAAACATGTTTATCCCAAGCAATAAAACTGCTTTCAACATCCAATATATAGCAGAATACTATTCCACAGTTTAAATTTTATTGCTCTTATATTTTTCCTACATACTCCAATAAAATCTAAATTATCCTCAAATTTGCAAGCAATTTCTTGACATGGATCAAGTTAGTTGTCACTATGCAAGAGTGGATAAGATTAGGTAAAAATTTCAACATACCAAAATATATAGATAAATACAGTTTAAAAAAATTGTATTAAAACTGAAGTGTGGAAATGATACATCAAATATACCACCATACAGCTATATATGTACACAAGAAAACACCTGAAAGTGCTGAGACCATGCATTTATTAAAGTCTTCATACTGTAATGCAGTATTGTAATTTTTTTAACAATGAATAGCCAACATACTACAGTGCCTAACCATTTTGCTGCATTTTGAGACACAAAGACAAACCCAATCATGTACAAGAATGTACACACTATCTTTCAATGGATATTTCTAACTAAGATCGTAGTCAATCTTATATTTCTGCTTTCAATAAAAGGTCCTTGTGCTGTTTACATTCAGAGGTTTTGCAAGTACTACTTATTAAAATCATGCAGAAAATAAAAGTAGCTGCTTGAGTTACACATACAGTAGGTGCATGCAATGATATCACAGTTACAAATAGTATAAAGCAACACCCATCTTATTTCTTTGATTGACAAGGATACTCAAAAAGTTTCATATTGTTTCCAAAAAAGTTTTTTTTAAAAAAAAGTCACTGCACAATAAATCTAACACCTCATCCTGCTATTAAGCAGTCTTCAGCAGTAAAAAGTGGCACAAGTTATACTGAAAGCAGATATTTCGCATTAAAACACATTCATAAATCAAACTCTGCCAAATATTTCAATTTGCAGAAAAAATCTCAAAAATGTTAATACACTTAGTAAAAGTAACAGCTATTTAGTAAACATTTACTGTATATTAGTGCTTTCTGTACCATTGTGGACAGCAAACTACAGTAACAAACAACTTCAATCTATTATGTACAGCAAGTGTATCAGGTATAACACCTCAACTTTCTGGCTCAGACTCTGTCCACTTCACAAAATGGATGACTGATGGTTTAAGAGGAATTCTACTGAAAATCACTACTCCGCCTTTCTCTTTTGAACAGAGTGTAGCAATGCTATGACAAATGTCAACGGAAGTCCAAACTGAAAATTTTGATACTGGAACTGAATGGAATAAATTAGCATTCTCTAACTGTGTAATGCAACAAACAAAATAAATATATCAATCCATTTTTGCATTCAGTCTTGAAATCTATGAGATGGATTATGGATAGGTAAATGATTCTTGGCATTCTATACTGTATTTCATCAACAGATAACTCAAAAAAACATTTAAGTACCCACAGTAAATATATTACGATTATCAATTCCAGAACAAGATGCAATAACCTGACAAAGCATTAGTCAGTACAAATTTAGGTACTCTGGAGCCATCTACTATTCATAGCAATCTTGGGGTACAACCTTACCCGTTGCTTATTACTACGTAAGAAGCACCAGAGTAAAGTGCACAAATTGGCTTTAGGCAAGGGTTACGTTACAAAAGAGGTAAGCACCAGTTCCATAAGATAAAGTGTTCAACGCATTGCTCATAGTAAAGATAGTACGGATTATCAAATCAGCTTAAAGTGATTTTGCTGTATCTTGCTTGCTAATAAGAACTTCCAAAAGCCTGACTCTGGCTTTTATACGTTTATATTCTCTGTACTCTTCAATCATTGGAGCACGATCTTCTTTCTGTACATTCCTAGAACATTCAAGCAAATGAGATTGAATTATAATTTGTATGCCAGAGCTAATTAACTAATTTTGAAAGACATGCTGGTTAGGTACATTGACCCAAACAGGCACCAGACTGTGGCGATCAGGGGAATCTCACAGTAACTATATTGCAGTGTTAGTATAAGCCTTACTTGTGACTAATAAAAAAAACTTTCCTTTTACTTTAAAAAACATACTTTGTCCAGAAAGTAAACCAGATTACAAACCAGCATAATGAAAAACATTGAATTCTGGAGTGATAAAGCATGTTGTAAATAAATATGCTAAAAAGGTCACTTACAATTGTTACCAGCATATGTTAAAGACCAATTGGCTACTAGTTTTGGTGCTAAACAAACCATCCATTATACTCAAAATCATGAAGTATTATAATCTGCTTTAGAATGTTAATCATGTAGTAGACACCAGGTTCTAGCGTAATCACATTCCATAGTAGTTTTCTAAAACAGTTTTGGCTCTGTTCTCATACAATTATTCTGGAACAATATTCAAATCAAAAAATGATCACAACAATGTAGAAACATTAAGAATAATGAACATAGGATTGTTAAAGATGTTAGAAACTAACACAGTACAACCTCTTAGCCACAAGTACCAAAGCAAATTCTTAGCAAAAGCAATTCAGGCAAACTCAAAGCAGCCCAATTAATATTTAATTAGTAATGGCATAAGACATTACACATATAGATATATACTGAAATACCCAAATAATGCTGTTGATGTCACCAACCAGATTTTTTTTGGTTTCCAGCAGGTTGAGAGGGGTGCAACAGGAGGTGCACTTTCCACTTGCTCCAATCCTTTCACAACAGTGAATCAAGCATTGGCCAGTTAATCAGTGTGCACCAGCGGGAATGCCAGTCAATTAGCATTGGGAAGGTGGGGCTCTGCATACAATCATGCGTGTACGGTTAGGCCACGAACAGGAATTCAGTCATGGCCACCCAATTAATGGCAAGCTGGCACTGGACTGGTGACAGCTTAAGGAGAAATTCACATTTGGGTGGAAAAAGACAACATCTACTGCTGTCTCTGAAGCATTGCAGCAGTAGGTGGAGCAGTTTTTCTCCCCATTTGGATGGCTTACTGTGCCAGCAGTCACTTATTAAGGATGTCTGCAGGGGAGAAACAGAGAACACATCTAACAGTCCCATTCCGAATAAAGAGTGTCAAGGAAGAGAGTCATATTCCACTGTTTTACTCTGTTTGCCTCGTCACAGAGACTGAAATTTCCTGCACTTTCCACTTTGAATCCTCACCCACTTCTTGCAACTGTGATGCCAAATGAAGGGGCTCAGACTGCAGACAGCTTCAGAGCTAGTAGGAAGGGTGATTGCTTAGGTTGAAAGCAAAGCGAATGAGATTTCCCAGCATTTTCTGTGATTGTTTAGGCTTTTCTTGTTTGGAGATATGTTGATATATATCTGTATTAAACAATGATGTGCATTTCCTCTTATGCCTTTACTTGCATTGTGTGACATCCTGTTTTGGATTTGGATTAACTGCTGTCAAAGGGAGTTTTTGATCTTGTGGACCGTTGTGAGCAGTCTCATTGTGCTTTACCACTTGCACCTGCACAGCCAGCCCTGACTGTGGTGCTCAGCAGCTACAAACAAAAAAAAACAGGTGAGCTAAGGATATTTTCATTTATCAAATCCCACATTCCGAGGCAAAATGCTGCATAACAAGAGACATCACTTTGCCATCTGGTTTCACTGCTGGCTGGCATGGTTCCTTGTGCCTGTGCTCAGACTCACTCTGAGGCTCATTTAATTTAGATCATCCTGTGCCAGGTCCTTCCCCTCTGGAGTACCAGGTTATGCAAGATAGAGCAAATCACAATAATTAGTGACACACCAGCCAAAGAATATTGCAGAGAGCCACCTGCACAGTCCATTTCGAGCAAAACAGTGGTCTGCGCAATGATACAAATGGGTATTCCTTGTTCCCAAGAAACCAACTCTTCAATGGCTCTGGTGAACAGAATAAGGATTCTCACAACACAGATTAAAGTCCAACAGGTTTATCTGGTAGCAAAGCACAAGGGATACTCATTTGTATCAATGCGCAGACCATTGTTTTGCTTGAAACAGACTGCAATATTCTCTAACTGGTGTGTCACTAATTATTATGATTTGCTCCATCTTGCACAACCTATCACTCCAGAGGGGAGGAACTGCCACAGGATGATCTAAATTGAATGTGCCTCAGGGCGAGTCCGAGGAGAGCCACAAAAAACCATGCCAGCCAGCAGCGGAACCAGATGGCAAAGTGATGTCTCTTGTAAATGCAGCATTTTGCCTAAGAATGTGGAATTTGTCAAATGAAAATATCTTTACCTCACCTCTTTTTTTTGTAGCTCCTAAGCACTAGATGGGTAGCTGGTGGACAGAACAGGAGTGTCTAAGAATCAAAGAGCCATGACTACTTGAAAGCTGGCACACACCTGCATAATCTTTCAACAATAGTCACACACTAGTGGACACTGAAGGAATGAAAATCTTTACGATTGACAAATGCCCCAGACTGGCCCAGTGGAGTCTCAATGATCACATATGTGCAATTACCACAGAAACATTAGAGAATTCACCAACATACGTGAAGCCATTTCTACAACCCAATTAAAGTCATCTGCAATGAGGCAATGAAGTCACTTAAACTTTGCATCCATGATTACCATTATGCAATGGTGAGCTGAAGCTTGAAATATGCTGTAAAGGTCACCAGCTGGTGTCTGGAATGACCTGATGCACAAAATATTCAAGATCACAAGTCATTTTGAAAGCAACAGGAATAGAATTCCTCTAGAGCACAATTTTAAATTACTGCCCCAGTCAGCAATTCACAAAGGAAGGTCACTGTCTCCCTGAAGAAACACAATTTGTGACAACATTGATACTCAGAGCTGAAGGCAATTCATCATTTATAGGTAGAAACTGTCTTCTCCTACCACAAACTGGTTGTTGTGACATCATCTTCTGGATCTTATGCAATAGCATGTCCTTTACTTGCCTAGTCTGTAAGATACACCCGTGCTCTTTATTGGAGGAGCCTCCTCTGCAGCACAGTTCCCAAGGTACCACCAAACTCTGGTTCCTCTACTGGAATCCTCACCCTCGCAGAAGTCCCCTTCCCCTCACTCTCATTTGTAATCCCAGGCTAAAAAACAGCAAAGAAATAAATTCTAACAACAGCCTAATGCTGCCACCTTCAGTAGCAGACTTTGCATACATATGCAGCTATGATCCCATTTTCAAGCTTTCTCATCTGTTAAAAATAGAGCGGGCAACATAAAATTGCAATCATTTGCCTTTTTAAACAAATTCAATAGTCTGCTAATTGTGTTTTGTCAAATTGCATATGGCCTTTAGATTTCAGCACCCATTCACCTTCTGTCCAATGTAAGACTTGGCAAGATGATATTGGATTTCAGACCCAACTTCATTACTCTAGATTGTCAAATCAGCCCTTTAGTTCCTTGTTTGAGTGGGGGAAGGAATGGGGACAATGTATAATACGGAGAGCAGATTAAAACTTTCCTTCAGGAAATCAACTGAATGACAGATGAAAAGTACATGAAGTGCACTATATTAGGTTATTGATAGCAAACGAGGGACCTGCTGCTGCACTAAGCCGAGAAGACAACAGCTAGCTTGTGGTAGAGGACAGTGTCTACCAGTGAACAGTGAATGACCTTCAGTTCTGAGTATCAATGCCATCACGAACACACTCTCTTCAGGGAGAGAATGACGTGCCTTTCTGAATTGCTAAGGCAATAATTTAAAATTGTGCTCCAGAGGAATCCTATGCCTGTTGCTGTCAAAATTAAGTTGTGATCTTGAATATTTATGGTTATCAATAGCTGAAATTCCTTTTTGCAATCTTCTTATGATTAAGTAGCAAAAGACCAACATGAACAAACCTTCCATTTTTTTGATAGAACTTTTCTTCAAAATCACGCAGTGTCTTGCGTAATTTCTTTCTCTCATCTCTTGCTTTCCAGAGTTGTTCAAGTAGTTCGGGCCTATATATTTATAGAACAAAACTGTTACATTTCTAAACTTAAAATTTGTGATTAAGTTTAGGAAATTGAGAGAATATGCTCAAATATAAGTAAGAGCTGAATGTGCCAGCAACCACCTTAATAACTAATTTACCCATTTCAATATACATACCCAGCTCATGCACAAATAAAATTAACTTTTGTGATCAACACACAAAATAACATAGGATGCTGGGATGGAGTTTCAACTTTGAGTGCAATCAATGATCAAGGCATTCCCAAAATTGCATTAATCTTGAGAAAAGTTTTATTTTCCCTTGAAAATTTCCACTCAATTTACTCATTTTCATATAATTAAATGAAAAAGCTACATGAAAAAGTGCGACTGGGCAGAATTTCAAAATGAAATGTAAAAATTATGATCGGTTTAAAAAATTCCTCACTAGGTTTGAAGTTTAAAAACGTTTTTCAAAATTGTGATTGACAGGCATACCAGATTAGTTTCCATATGGGAGCAATGCTTTAAAATTCCATGATGAGGAGGAAGGCTAAATAGAACAAGAAGGCAACTAGATTATTAGTTAGATATGCACCAAATGCCTTCTCCTGCTGCTAAATCTTATGAATCAGTCCCACCTAGCTGGACAACATTGGACTGAATAGTATGGTCAATTTGTCTTTAATAATAGCAGGTTAATTGAAGCAAAGTGGATTCATTGATGGGAAACCAGGTTATATGAATTTAATTTCACCAGTCTTCCATTTTATGCAAGATGAAGGAATTTTTTATCCAAGCCTAGACTTTCAATTTACTCACGGAAATGGGAGTTAGAAATCCAGGTTCACAACGTAGCAGGACCAATAAATGGAGAGAAAATAGGACATGCAACAGTTTAGTATGACCTGTTACATGAGAGATGACAAAGACCTTGGAGGAGGGGGAGAATGTGACTGGGAGGAGGAAAGCAAATTTTTCCTCTTTGGTGCACAGCCCTGTTGCAATTTAGAATCTTTAAAATAAATAGGCAGCTCATAAAAATTCAGTGACTTAGGTCATAAGCCATCAGTGGACAAAGGAAAGGGTCTCAGAAGAATTTGTAGCCTAGCCAGCACAAAAAATTTAAATCGAACTGTGAGCGTATTCTGACTTGATGAGAGCAATTTGCTGAAATTAAATCTAAACATGGTTTGAAAATGAGTCCACCAAGTAATACAATGCATATTGGCAGGGCTAGTATTAAAGATACATGCCACTTGTTTCAGATTTGTTACCCTGTTAGAGATACAGTGAGAAAGATCTGGGCATCATAGTTCATACTTCTTAAAAGTTCACAACAAACATCATGAAGCTATTTCTAAGGCAATTAGGATACTGGACTGCATTCACAAGACTATTCAAAAAACAGAACACATTCTTCTCCTTATACAAAATCATGGCAAAATTACTTAAAATACTGTGTTCAGTTTTGGACCCCTCATGATGGCTGAGAGAGGCTTTGGAGAGGTTCACGGAAGTGCCATATGTATGATTACCAGCGTGGAATAATTTAGCTATGCAGAGAGGATAAGAAAGCCACATCCATATACTTCCACAGAAATGCAAACACAGGGAATTTGATTCAGGTCTATTAAATGATACTAGCTTGTGTCCATATTTGTTTAAGTGCTCCAGCAAAATAAAATGCATAATACTGTTAGCTATACATTACTTTGTCCACTCTTCAAATATTCAATTCTGCTTTCTTTAAAGAGATCATTGATGTTTTTAACTTGGCACAAATGATTTTGGAAGAGTTCCTCAGCTCAATTTGTACACGTAAAACATCCATGCACTGGAAATGGATTAAGAAATGCTGTTTCTGAACAAAGCACAAGAAATGTTTTTTTTAAATAGCACAGTTTCACATCAAAATATTTAGTAAATTACAATCATTTATGACTGTCCAAATGACCACAAAATTGTATTAAAATTTGGATAATGATTTTCTCATTAATGCTTTTGATGCAAGAATAATTATGTCTCCTCTTCCCACCAGTAGAAACAAAAGAATCTAAAATTACACATCAAAATATGATACTTCAATATTTTATCATATACTTACATTGATGCAGCATGCATGCTTGATACCCCTAGGTCAAGGCTCAGTCTTACTGAAGTCTCTTTTACAGCTGATGAAATTGTGCTGTGATCATTATCTAACTGATCTAAAAAATTCCTAGCATGTAAGTCTGGCCTTAGGGTAAGAGTGAAATCTGCTGTCACATTGCAATCATCTTCCTCCTCTTCTTCCTAAAAAATTAAAGCACAAAAACAAAACTATAAACTGGTACTTTGCTGATCTGTGCATACGTATTATTAAGTTCACAATTAAAATTCTAAATATTGCTGAGTTTTATTTTAGGTAATTGCAGGTTCATTCCACAATTAATAACTGGCACAAGATCAACCTTCTCTATAGGCTGCAAGACCATTCAACCAGCTAGGTCTAGTAACTAGGTAAGTGCAAGTTAACTGATCAAAACAGTGCACGGTATACTCCCTTTTAACATCTCTTAACAAAAGTGAAAGAAATTGAGTTTTTTGTTTTGCTGGGCAGCTGGTGGAGGGAAGAGATATGAAAGAGAGAAAAATCAAATAATTTTTACTTCCAAGATTTCCCAGGGCAAATTTCAACTCCTCAGTTTCGTAGTTTTACCTGAAAAATTAACTCTGGAGATAGTGGATTCAAGACCACAGCTTTAAAAATGTCAAATAAAGGTGTTTAACTGACAAAGTAGTAAACACAAACAAAAATTCTGGAAAATGTAAGCAGGTGTGACACATCTATGGAGAAAAGAGCCAAAATTTTGAATCTCAATGGCCCTTTGTCAGGGCTCAAAAGTAGTAAACATGCTTCGAGTCATAAGCATCACTTGGAGCAAATTACTCCTGGATTGTTCTTTTGTTAGAAAAAAAGCTCAAAATGAGATTGACTTCTGCCCAAGATAATACCAATGCAATTCCCCACAAAACAAATGGCAAATGTCCAAGCTTGGAATGGAAGAAATTTCTGCCAAATGATTCACAAATCTTTATCTTCTACACCAGATAGGTTAATAGAAAATCCAAAGCAGATTTGTGACCTGTCTGTTCTTTACTTGATATTACATTATACCACACTCCTTCATTAACAAGCTATGTCAGCTAGCAGAACGACTAAACTGGAATTAAGCAACAGTATTTTCTATTATTTATTTTCATTTTTTCATTATTTATATGCGATCTCATCAAACAATTTTAAACTGAACTTCAATATCATTGTTGCATTATCAAAATGTTCAGTGGGATTTCACAAACTGCCATTAAGACAATCTGGAAGGTTATGCAACTGATCAAGTTAAGAATAGTGATTCAACTCGATACACTGCGAATACAAATTAAACCTTACCTTTATCTCTTCAAAGAAGTGAGCCGTTTCACCTTCAATGATTGGCTGTAATGTCTGGCCACGGCGTTTGGTTGATGGTGAACCCTAGAAGAAGTTGGTGAAAAACATTACCGTACCTTTTTGACAATAGAAAAAGACCAAGTGGCACTTTAGTCTCCTTACTATATAAGATTGCCAATGTGAAAACTAATCCCATTCTAAAACATACTTTGCTTTGATAATTCCATCTGCATAATTTAATGAAGTGTGTTAACACTGAAAGACCAAGATGTAACACTATTTTTATAAAAGAGATTCTCTCGTTTCTATTTCTGATATTTTCACTGGAGATCATCCCCCACCTACCCACACCACCAAAGGTAACTATTTGAGTTTAAGGCAAATTTACATTTCATTAATTTTTCAAATTTATTTAGCCCATTGACAGGTGTGAAAAATCAGGAAGAGCCAACAAAGGAATTCAGTGAAGATACACAAGGTTGCAATGTATCACACTGAATTAGTAAACATTCACATTAAGTACATTTGTGTTGCGTGTGAAGTTGCTTTTTGCTAAAAGTAGTGCACATGGCTAAAACAGAGTCACCACAGCCATACATATGTACATGGCAATGATTTCTAATGGACACTGTTCTATGCCCCTCAATCAGTACATCCAACATGCACATCATGATGGGAACACCTAAATGGCTCGAGACTAAATCAATATTTTGCCTCAGTTTTCACAGTGGAGAAGAAGAGTCCCATCTCCCAATGACAATAGAAAATGTAGAAGTTGTTTAAAAGGAGGAACTTAGAATTATCACTTGGGAAGAAGTACTGAGCAAACTACTGGGACTGAAAGCAGACAAGTCCCCAGGGCCTGATGACCTACATCCTGCAGTCTTAAAGGAAGTGATGTTGGGAATAGTGGCTTTATTGTTTACAACAGCTCAAAATTTCCTGGATGCAGGTAAGTTCCAGTGGATTGGAAAAATGCTAATACCCTTATTCAAAATAGGAGGGAGGCAAAATGCAGGTAACTACAGGCCAATTAGTTTAACATCTATCATTAGGAAATTGTTATAACCCATTATTAAGGAAGTAATGACAGAACATTTAGAAAGTCAAAATGCAATCATTAGAGTCAGCATGGTTTTATGAAGGATAAATCATGTTTAACTAATTTGTTGGAACTCTCTGAAGATGTAACAAATTGGATAAACGGAATCCTGGAAATGAAATATATCTGGACTTCCAGAAAGCATTTCATAAGGTGCCACACAAGAGATTAATACACAAGATTAGTTCACATGGGATTAGGGATAATGTATTAGATTGGACAGAGGATTGGCTAGCCAACAAAATGCAAAGATTTGGAATAAATGGGTCTCTTTCAGGTTGGCAAGATGTAACTCGTGAGGTGTCACAGAGTTTGGTCCTCAGGCCCCAACTATTTATGTCTATCTTAATGACTTGGACACAAAGATAACAGGTACCATAACCAAATTTACAGATGACACTAAGATAGATAAACAGTAAATTATAAAAATTAAGAAATAAATTTACAAATGGACATGAATAAGTCAAGTCAATGGGCCAAATTTGACAGACGGAATTTAACATGGATAAGTGTGAGATTATCCATTTTGGTAGGAAAAATATGAAGGCAAATTAACTTAAATTGAGAAAAACTTGATGCTTTGGTGCAGAGGGATTTGGGTGCCCTTGTGCATGAATTATAGAAAACTAGTACGTAGGCACAGCAATAAAAAGGAAGGCAAACTGCTAAAGGAATAGAATATAAAAGTAGCAAAGTGTTGATGCTACTGTACAAGGCATTTGTCAGTTTTGGTCCACTTGAGGGGGGAATGCAATTGCATTGGAGGTGGTTGACAGAAGATTCACTAGATTGATTCCAGAAATGAGAGAAGAAATTGGGCAGCTTAGGCCTATACTCTCTGGAGTTTCTAAGAAAGAGGGGAAATTTAATTGCATACATAAGGGAAGTTGTCAAAGCAGATGTGGAAAGGATGTCTCCCTTGTAGAGGTGGCAGATTTAAAACAGAAATGGGGAAAAATCACTTCTCGCAATGGGTTGAGAGTTTGTGGAATTCACTACCCTAAGGCGTGGTGAATGCCAACGCAGTGAGTAAATTTAAGGAAGATGTGGATAGATTTTTTATTAATAATTGAGTAACTATGGTAAACTGGCAGAAAAGTGGAGTTGAGGTCGAGATGGGATCAGCCATGATTGTATTAAATGGCAGAGTAGGCTCAAGGGGCTAAACTGCTTAATCCAGCTTCAAATGCAACTGACTGCCTGTGGCTTTGTTTAAGAGCAAACTCCACTTAATTTCTCACTTTAGAATCCTTCAAAATTATGTTTGTACCAAGGTTGTTAGGAGAACAGGAGCTGAGTGACCCTGGTGGAATGCAAACTGAGCATCCATGAACAAGTTATTGCTCATAAGTGTTGCTGGCTAGCACTATTGATGGCCCCTCTCCATCACTTTGCTGATGATCGAGAGTGCAATAACAGGACAGTAATTGAGCTGAACTGGAATGAACTATTAAGAAATTCTGGCTGAAGGACATTCAAGATCCTCTACACAAAGTACATTCTGCATCCTTACCATCCTCAGGTATTTCCTTTAAATAGTGTTCAACATGGAGGAACACTGATTCATCAGTTGAGAGAATATAGTATGTGGTAATTAGCAGAAATTTCCCTTGTCCAAGTTTGACCTGGTGCTAATAGACTTCCAGAGTTGATGTGCAGGATTGTTTCATTAACTCTGTGCTACTAGTTGGAGCTGATGCCCAGTTGTACAGGATTGCATTGTGTCTAGATCCATCAGTGACTGACAATAGTAACATTACTTTGCTGCCTGACGTTATTTCATTTTTAAACTTATTCTAAACTTGGCAAAAGTACCCTTGTGACTACTTTTTGTTTGAAGTGTCCCGATCACAAAATTATCAAAGGCAAACTCCACACATACAGTGACCCAAGATTGGAATCGATCCTGGGTCCCTGGAGCCGTAAGGCAGCAGTGCTAACCACTGTGCCACCATGCTGCCTAATCCAGCATCCCTCAGTCCATCTTCAGCTGAATCATCCAGGGTCTTGCTAGTTCTGAACTAGATTAATCTTGGTTGACATCACATCTTGCACTTTCCGGAAACTTAACCACGTCCAAATCTCTGCTATCTATGTCCTAACTTTCACCAAACTCCTGTCACGCATCACCCTTGGGCTCACTTATCCATGTCGGCTTGCAGCTGCAAATGCCTGCAAGTCAAAATCCTCATCTTTGTGTTCAAAGCCATATCAATGGTCTTAATCCAGCCATCCTCTGAAAACTCTTCCTGCCTATAAACTCAAGAGTGTAGAATTCCTCCAGCTCTAGTCTATTGTCCATGTCTCACTTCTTCAGCCCCGCCCCCGCCCACAGAATGCATTCAGCATACCAAGCTTTAGAATTCCTTCCCCGAATCTCTCTGCCTCTTTTACCTTTTAACACACTTCAGGGTGTGAATTAATGCTTGTTCAAAAACGTCTCACAATACCAGGTTAAAGTCCAACAAGTTTACTTGATATCACAAGTTTTTAGAACGCTGCTCCTTCATCAGGTGAGACTTGAAGGAGCAGTGCTCTGAAAGCTCATGATACCAAATAAACCTGTTGGACTTTAACCTGGTGTTGAGATTTCTTACTGTGTCTATCCCAGTCCAATACAGGCATCTCCAGATCTTGTTCAAAAGAGATGCAACTTAATGCTCCCTTTTCACGTCATGTTTTGTCCAATTATGCTGCTATGATGCTTTACTATGTTGAAGGTATTATATAAAATGCAAGATGTTAATTGAGGAATCTTCCTTCACACTTACGATTACTGGTGTTGCACTTGCTTTAGCCAACATCTGTTTCACAAGTCTGTATCTGTCATATAAAGGCTTCACCAGCTGCCTTTCTTCCCTGGTAACCTGGAACAATTAGTCAAAAATTAATTGAATCATAGAATCCCTACAGTGATAGTAAAAGACCACTGAGCCCACTGAATCTGCAGCAACTTTGACAGAACATCTTACCCAGGCTCTATCCCTGTAACTCTATGTATTTACTCCATTAATGCTCCTAACCTACACATCTTAGAACACTAAGTGGTAAGTTAGCACATCCAATCAACCCAATCATAGAAACCCTACAGTACAGAAAGAGGCCCTTTGGCCTATTGAGTCTGCATTGACCACAATCCCACCCAGGCCTATATCCCTACATATTTTACTCACTAATGCATCTTAGAACATCTTAGGGACAATTTTAGCGTGGCCAATCAACCAAACCTGCACATCTTTGGACTGTGGGAGGAAACCTGAGCACCTGGAGAAACCTTACGCACAGAATGCGTAAACTCCACACAGTCACCCAAGCCCAAAATTAAAACTGGGTTCCTGCACTGAGGCAGCAGTGCTAGCCACTGTGCTGCCCATTGAGTACTAAACTCAAAAAACGCAAACAGGACATAAACATATACCCTTGAAATGATTAATGACATTACTCTTTTCATAAATGGTTCCATTGTCTCAATGTCTAACTAAACAGTTAATAAACAGAACAACTGCACTCATTTTACTCTCATAATTCAGTGCTGTTATTTATCATTCATATTATTTTATCAATACTGTGAAATACAACAGTCTAATCCCAATACAATTTTCAGATAATTTACAAAGTACTTTAGCTTCACCTTGGAAGCTTGTAATGCTACCTGAATCACTGGTCTTTAAAAATTCACAAATTTTTAATGTGTCAACATTAGCTAGTTGTTTCCATCCAAAGACAATTAACAACTGTACATGAAAAATTCTCACATGGAGTCATATTTGCTGCACACACAAAAATACTTTACTACATGGTAACAAATGTAACATTTGTTACCGAGATTTTCACTCCATTTTGTACATTTCTCCAATCAGCTCTAAAATATCTTACATTTTAAACTGCACCAAATTCACTCCTCACTTGATAAAGATTGATAATTTATGTTGAAGGAAGGCTTAATTAATGCAATGCTTGACATTTAAGTTTAGATTTAAAAATTGTCAATAACCATGCTTAATCAATTTAAAACAGATAAAATTTAATGTACCGGATGTCCATGAATGCTTTCAAAATATAACAGACTCTTCTGAAGGGCTATCTTCTCTGCTGTTAAATGGTTTTGTCTCATTTCCTGTTGATTAGATACATTTGGAATTAAACAATATGAAATTTTAATGGCAACATTCAAACATCTCATGTTGTAAAGCTATAAGTTTGTGCACAGTTTCCATTTGCATTTTAAATAGTCTGTGTCAATTATGATTTATTTTTCTTTTTGCCATGAGGCAGGCTCAACAGCAACATTTAAAAAGCATTTGAATAAGTACACAGATGGTAAAATTATTAGAGATTCTGGGCCAAATGTGGGCAATTGGGACTACCTGGAAGAGCACAATGGTTGATATGGACTGACTTCATTTGATTTATTACTGTTACACGTATTAACAGTGAAAAGTATTGTTTCTTGCACGTTATACAGACAAAACGTACTATTCATAGAGAAGGAAATGAGAGAGTGCAGAATGTAACATTACAGTCATAGCTATGGTGGAGAGAATGCTCCATTTAAATGGAAGGTAGCTTCATTCAAAAGTGATGGCAGCAGGAAGAAGCTGTTTTTAAGTCAGTTGGTATGTGATCTTACACTTTTGTATCTTTTTCACGACGGATAGTGATGGAAGAGATAATGTCCAGGATGCATGGAGTCCTTCTATGGAATCATCTATGAAAGGGGTCCTTCATTATGCTGGCTAAATGCCAAGGCATTCAGTGTGCCTTTATATGTCCTGTTTGTGATCAGAATTCCCCACTCACTTGACAAAGGGATAGCATTCTAAAGCTAGTAGCATTTACTACCAAATAAACCTGTTGGATTTTAACCTGGTGTTGAGACTTCTTACTGAGCAGAAAGTTGCCAGTGTTGCTGCGTCTAGGAAGCAGATTCCACCTCTCCGAGCCTTGCCTGAGGTCACTGCATGGTCCATTCGATGGACTGTAGGGCACTGGTTCAGCTGAAGGGCCCGTTTCCGTGTTGTATTGCTCTATGACTATGTAGTGCACTACAGATCCAATTTTTTTACATCCCCGAATCAGAGATTGGGCGTACAGCTGGAATATTAGCACCATGCAGAAATGCTGATATAAGCCCATGTAGAACTTGTTCAGGAAGCTTCAACTTTCAATGGGCAATTTCCCTGTTCCTCAGGACCTTCCACAGACTCCCTCTACATGAACTAGGGTCAGAGACTTCACATTTAAACAGTTCTAATGTATTGATCCAGATAGCTACCCAAGAATGATTAGACAAATTAAAAACCATCTGATCCCCACCTGGCATCACTCATACTGACACCACCGTTCTCACAGCCAACTACCTCCTCGCCTAAAAGAGGCCCAAAAGCAATCTCATACAACCTCCTTTACCCATTCACTAACTTTCAAACTGTTCTACAATCTCTCCTTTCATTCTCTCATATACTCTATAAACGGTATGTTTTATCTGTAGAGCATGCAAGAAACAATCCTTTTCACTGTATTCCAATACCATGACAATAGTAAATAGAATCAAAACATTTAAACATGCCATATGGCAACTGGTGCCATAAAATGGCTGCTTCCCTTTAACAAATTTCCCAAATGGTCCCATATTCCCTATTTCTGGAAAAGCCAGAAATGTAGAATGGCACTGAGTTTGGGGAATTTGCGAGAGCAGTGGTAATCAGGTGATGACTATAGCTCCTCGGAAGATTCGCGTAATTAAAATCAACCACATTTTCATAATGGAACAGTGTATTGTGCTGTATTATTTTGTCCTGTCCTCTACATGAGATTGGAAATACTAAATCTGCACCAGAAGCTGTATTATTCAGCTAAGCCTCAAGTCACTACAATAAACTACACTATTTCAAGAGAAGTTCTCACTGCAAGATGTTCAGTTACAACTGTGCAGCTTGTACTCCACTTTAATCCATGAAGCAGCACAATTTCAAATCAGATTTTTTAAAAGTTAAAATATTTACATGAAATAGGAAAAAGTGGGATTCATATCTCTTGCTTTATAAGGTCAACCAAATGCTGTAGTCAAAAGTCTACAATCTAAACAATACCTTGATATCCTCTGGCCAATCTTCCTCAGCTCGTTTTTCTTTAAGTCTTTTTAGGATTGTTTCTAACGTTGCTTCCTTCGATGGCTTTTTCTCCTTCTCAAATGCTTCTTTAGATACATCTCTTTGCTCATGTTCCAAACAGGAACCAAAGCTCTTTGGGAGAGTATTGCTGCGTGGCCTAACAACAGGTTGAATTTCTAGATCATTTTCTGAAGCTTTATATTTCGCTTCTGTAATGAAAGTACAAACAAAAACTCAAAATCACTGTTTATATATATGTAACCATTATTAAAATCACATCACGTTCCAATTCATAGTAGCTGCTGCATCAACCTGAACACTGTATTAAGAAACTTGTACTTTGAATGTGTAACTGAAGCTCTGGGCAAGACAGATAGAGCAATTCAGTTGGGCTGCAAAGAATTTTTTCCTATCATAAGTTTAAGTGGTTTCATTGTAGATGTGATCATGATTTATAAAACTCCAAGTTCTGAATTATAAATTAAGCTGTGTGTAAATGGGATGCAAGGTGCAGTGTTTTTTTTACATCTCTCATTTGTAGGCATTGCTGGCTAGGCCAGCATTTATTGCCTTTTCCAAATGGCCCTAGAGAGGGTGGTGGTGAGCTGCCTTCTTAAACCACTGCAGTCCCAGAGGTGTAGATACACCTTCAGTGCTGTGAGATAGATTGACCCAGCAACAGTAAAGGAATGGCAATATAGTTTTAAACACAGTAAGAAGTCTCTCACACCAGATTAAAATCCAACAGATTTATTTAGTAGCATAAGCCACTAGCTTTTGGAGCACTGTCCCCTCATCAGGTGAGTGGGAGTTCTGTTCAAAGACAGGGTATATAAAAACAGACTCAATTTACAAAGACAAAACTGCCGGCTCCAAGTGAAGAGGATCTCCAAGATGGCATCTCCATATCATGGCTACCATCCACACTGCAAACTGCCAGCTCTAAATGGAGAGGATCTCCAACAAGATCGCGCATATTGACAGCATTTCCACATCGATATAGTTTTAAGTCAGGATGGTGAGTGGCTTGGAGGGGGGGGGGGGGTTTACAGTTGGTGGTGTTCCCATGCATCTACTGACCTGGTCTTTTTAGGTGATAAGAAATAGTGAGTTTATGAAGGTGCGAAGGCACCTTAGTGAATTCCTGCAGTGCATCTTGTAAATGATACACAGTGCTGCCATTGTTCATCAGCAGCGGAGGGAGTGAATGTTCAAGATGCTTTTATCTCCCAAAGTCTCGACCCAGCAGCAAGAGTCAGCTGTTCTGAAGCAAGTCTCAAACATCATATCATTTCCTACTTCTATCACCTCCTTCCAGCCTTACATTTCTCAAACTCTTGACAGCAACAGAAACTGCCACACTCTGGAATTGCCTCCTCTATGCTTATATCTCTCCACTCTCTTCTCTTCATTTAAGTCCTTTTTTAAAAATCTAACTCTTCAATCAAGCTTTAGGTTGGCTCAGTTTTCGTTTTTGCCTAATTACTTCTCTATGAAGACCTCAAAAAGTGTTTTGTACTGAGTGGAGGTATACAAACACAAAATGTTATTGATTTACTTAAATGTGTGTTTACTTAATTAAATTTTGTTAACTTAGAAATACAGTTGAGCAGTATAATTTCAGGGTGCCATTATAAGAAACAAAATGTAATGCATAGTAAAGTCCAATCAGCTGAACTTCTTACAGCAACACAAGTGTTGTGCTGCAAATACATGTGTTATAGAATTTTTTTGTTTGGAAATTGTAATGTTTAAAATATAGGATAGATAGATATAAGAAAGCTTTGTATGGATAGTTTTAGTTAAGCCTGAGGTTACAGATCAAAGGAGTCTTAATGTGTAGCTAGGATGGTGGCAAGAGGTATTCACACCTAGGATTATAGTAGCTTCTCTGAATATCTCGAGGAGACAGGCTGTCTGTAGGCATCTCAGGGATCAGTTTGAAGTTAAGGTGTAAATTGAGAGGGAGTGGGTTAAATTATTCATGTAATTTCCATGGATCAAAAAGTTTGAAGGCACCTGGTCAACAAAAGAACATTTTCAAGTGTCCAATGTTTTTCAGATCAAAAGGACAGGTTTAAGGTTAGAGATAGTTAATATGCATTTCCATCTGGGAACAAGCCGTGTGTGGCACATTCCCATGAAGATGGGTTGTGATGATGAGAAGGTTTTTTTTGGTATATGTCTGCAGTTTTCACATCTGTGAGGCAGTCAGCCAGACACCAACTTGGGAGAATCTGCTGGCAGTCAGAATAAAATTAAGGTCATGAATACCAGGGATATTTCTGACCTGGAACTACAATGCAAAAATGAGTGAGGTCCATATTCAGACTGAAGAAATCCAAATCAATAATGGTGCGGAAGGAGATCTCACAGAATTCACCTAAGTAGATGCCAATGAAGATGCCCCAAAAAAAAAAAAACCCTCACCTCAAAAAATAACTGGGAAAAACCACAGTAAATTCTTAGAAGCTGTGACACACCTTAGTGATACCACGAGAAATAAATAACCTCATGTAACTGTAATATTATAGAGGACAGTCAATAACGAAAGGGGGTATTCAGTTTAAAGAATAAGTAGTTCCAAAGTAGAGTGGGTTAAGTTAATAATTATTGTTTTTTGTCAGTATAGTTTATTTTCCTTTAAACTTTGAAAAATGCGTGGTCTTTTCAGTTAATAATCAAGAATTCAAATTCCTCAGCCTCTACCAAGATCCATTAATAGCATCATCACAAGAATTAAAAACAAATTGACTAACTGAATGAGCGCTCAGACCAAATGTGTTGTTTTATATTTCAGGGACTAAAAAGACAAATCTTCATAGCAAAACATCTGAACAATACTAAGGAAAGGAATAAACTAGGAATATTTGCAGAGAGACTTGGACAAGTTGCAGAGCTGGATGCAAATGGAGTTCAATGCAGAAAAGTATGAGGTAATTCACTTTGGCAGGAATAACAAATGTGTAAAGTATAGGGCTAATGGTAGGACTCTTAATAGTGTTGAAAAACAGAAGGATCTTGGTGTATATGTGCATAGATCCCTAAAGTTGGCAATCAAGTCGATAAGGTTGTTAAGAAGGCATACGGAGTCTTAGCTTTTATTGGTAGGGGGATTGAATTTCGGAGCCGCAACTTCATGTTGCAACTGTACAAAACTCTAGTGCGGCCGCACTTGGAGTATTGTGTACAGCTCTGGTCCCCGCATTATAAGAAAGATGTGGAGACATTGGAGAGGGTACAGAGGAAGTTTACCAGGATGTTGCCTGGTATGGAGGGCAGGTCTTATGGAGAGAGGCTGAGGGATTTGAGGTTGTTTTCATTAGAAAGAAGGCGGCTAAGAGGAGACCTTATTGAAACATATAAGATGATTAGAGGTTTAGATAGGGTGGACAGTGATAGCCTTTTTCCTAGGATGGAGAAAGCTAGCACGAGGGGACATAGCTTTAAATTAAGGGGTGGTAGTTATAGGACGGATGTCAGAGGTAGGTTCTTTACCCAGAGGGTGGTAAGGGTATGGAATGCCCTGCCTGCTGCAGTTGTAGATGCGCCAAGTTTGGTGGCGTTTAAGAGGTTAGTAGATAAGTTTATGGATGAAAAGGGAATGGTTTAGGTTAGAGGGTCATTGCTTTTTCTTAATTGGTTGGCGCAACATCCAAGGCCAAAGGGCCTGTTCTGCGCTGTAATATTCTATATGTTCTTTTTTTTCTGTAGTGGCATGAAGAGGCCCCATTATGAAATGACAACTTGTGTATTGTATTTTGCATTTGCAACAAAAAAGGCAAATCATTTTCATGAAAATGATCTGCCTTTCAAACTCTTATTTTCCAATTTGCCATTTTCAACTTCACATCTACAGTAGAGTTCATAATTTGCGAACTTACAAGTACATAAAACAATGATTCATTGCAAATTTGGGAAAAAATAGGATTGTTACCTTTTAACTGCTTGCGTAATTTGACCAGTTCATTCATCCACTTCAAAACCTTTGGATTTGCTACTTTATCACTGTGGGATGGCTAAAAAACATGGTTTGACGTTAAATGTAGCATCAGTCCACAGAAAATGAAATACATCACTTCCAAAATTGTAACTGTTAAAAACTTAATTAACTGATTTTAAACTAAAACAGAATGCTGCAAAAAAACTCAACAGGCCTGGCAGCCTCTGTGGAATGAAAAACAGAGGTTATGTTGAGTCCAAATGTCAAATAGACTCAATGTTAACCTTGTTTCACTCTCATTTGCTGAGATTTTACAACATTTGTTTTTATTTAAAGTGGCGACGCAGGCTTGTAGGCCAAAGGCCTGTTTCCTGAGCTGTTCTTTGTTCTTATTTCAGGTTTCCAGCATCTGTTTGTATTTTAACTGTTTTTTTGCATTTTATAGCAGTTATTAAAACCTGCATATAAATAACATGGTACTGCATTGACAAAGTAAGGATGCTCTTTCAGAGACAGTGCATTCACAATGGGCTGAATGGCCGCTTTCTGCTCTGTAGAGATTCTATGTTTCTATAAATGCAAACATAGTAAGTTATAACAAAAATATTTAAATAACAGCATATCCCACTTCACCCATTGATTTAACTGAACAGATGTGAAAAAAATCACAACTATATCTCACTTCCAATTTAGATATCCCCTTTGTGTCTCTTGTGCCATCATATTTGTGGACAGGCTTGAAAGTAAAAAACAAAATCAGACTCAAGATGTGGCGAACTCAGGAATCCATTTCCTGAGCAACTAGAATTTGTAACATTCATATTGTATGAAACAAAAAAATCAAATGCACACACTTCAAAACAATGTGATTACACTTTATTCTTTTGAATCATTTTTTGCCTTTTAGTACTGCTTTAATGCATCAGCCTATTTATAAAAAAGACTTCAACTGAACTCATCTCTTCTGGAGTTTAGGGACCAACCACATCTAAATACAAGAGGTATTTCAGCTCATTAAATGAGGATAGTAAGTTTATTTCTCCCCCAAGAGTTCCAAATAAACAGAAGAATTAATTCTTAACATATCATTTCCAACATTGCTAGTGTTTAAAGTAGTAACAGCTTTATTTTCATTTATGAACTTCCCCAGACAGATTAATAGCATCTGGATTTTTAAACATATAGGGAACAAAATTAATATTGCACGGTGATTGAATTTCTTTTGCTTAGTAAAATCTTTAATAGCATTTTATATATTTTCCAAGCTATTACAAATTAGCCTGAAGTCTTTCATATCACTTTTCCATGTGACAATGTTCTTTCAAACATAGTAACAATATAAAATTTTATCAATTGCAAAAAGCAATGTAGTTGACCGTGTAAAGGACTACAGGAAAGCTCCAAGACTCACTGGCACCTCTCAACAATCTTTCAGGGATTTTTGTATGCTCTCAATTGTCACCAAAAAGAAACACCATGTATTTCTCATTAATTAGTGCCAATAAATATCAGCAGGAAATTCTGAATAACCAGACAGCACAATCGCAAAATTAATTTTATTACAATTTGCAGTAAGGCTAAATGTCCAATCTAAAAAAATGTGAAATTTGTCAGTAGTTATATCTTGAAAGATATTCATCTTCAGTGAAACCAATTATGCCAACTAATACACAAAAGATTTTCTTGAATACATACTTTCAAATATCTTACCTTATACTTCCTCTCCTTCTCAAACTGTTCTTCAAATAACTTTATTTTCTTTTTGATGTTCTGAACTTTCTTAGTCAGCTGCAATTGGGCCTGCTCTTCCTTTTCATCATCTTTGGAATCAAATGACGATCTTCGTGGTCTTTAAATATAGTTATAAGAATTGACAAAGAAAGAAAATGAAACTTTGCCAAAGCAGAAAAAGGCATACTTTTTCAAATCTCTTACTGAATAACTTCTAAAGAAGTTTGTCTTTAAAATTGCTAAGTTAAATATCTGGTTTACATCACTGCTTAAAAATTAAAGCTAGGGCTAGCAATTTTAACAGCTAAACCCAACAAGGTTATTTCTCAGTGAACTTTCATACTGGTTGGCAATAGGGATATTACAATTGACCTCAACATACTTGGAGGAAGGAAGTGAAATTGATTAGATGCCCTGATTTCTATTCAGTTGAAATGCATGTATAGACATGCACATGTATAAGGGGACCCCATTATTCACTGCCCATCAAAACCTATTATCAAGGTTCTTGCATAAATAGGTTATCAGAATGGGAGTGGGGAAGAAAAAAGTACTTTCGTGGAATCGTAACCCACATCTCGGCCAGCGCTCAATGATTCAGGCGCATCAAGAAAGGGGCCATTACAAATGGACAGGATTTTCCCACTTGATTTGATTTATTATCATCACGTCTTAACATACAGTGAAAAGTATTGTTTCCTGCACACTATATAAACAAAACATACCATTCATAAAGGAGGAAACAAGAGAGTGCAGAACGTAATGTTAGTCACAACTAGGGTGTACAGAAAGATCAACTTAATGCAAGATAAGTCCATTCAAAAGTCTGACAGCAGCAGGGAAGAAGCTGTTTTTGAGTTGGGGGATACATGACCTCAGACTTTCTCCCAACAGAAGAACGTGGAAGAGAGAATGTCTGGAGTGCGTGGGGTCTTTAATTATGCTGGCTGCTTTGCCAAGGAGTGGAAAGTGTAGACAGAGTCATGAATGGGAGGCTGGTTTGCGTGATGGATTAGGCTACATTCAGGATCTTTTATATTGCAGTTTCGGGCAGAGCAGGAGCCATACCAAGCTACGGTACAACCAGAAAGAATGCTTTCTATGGTGCAAATATAAAAGTTGCTGCGAATCATAGCTGAAGTGCCAAATTTCCTTAGTCTTCTGAGAAAGTAGAGGCTTTGGTGGGCTTTAACTTTAGTGTCGGCATGGGGCTACTAGGACAGGTTGTTGGTGATTTGGACATTTAAAAACTTGAAGCTCTCAACCCTTTCTACTTCTTCCAGTGACATAGACAGGGGCATGTTCTCCTTTACGCTTCCTGAAGTCAATGACAATCCCCTTTGTTTTGTTGACACTGAGGGAGAGATTATTGTTGCCATAGCAATTCATCAGATTTTCTACCTCACTCCTGTACTCTGTCTTGTCATTGTTTGAGATCTGACCCACTACGGCAGTGTCGTCAGCAAACTTGAAAACCAAATTGGAGGGGAATTTGGTCGCACAATCATATGTGCATAAGGAGTATAGTAAAAGACTGAGAACACAGCTGTGTGGGGCACTGGTGTTGAGAATTATCATGGATGTGCTATGCCTATTCTTACTGCTGTAGCCTGTAAATTAGGAAGTTCAGGATCCAGTCACAGAGGGAGGTGCCGAGGCCCACGCCACAGAGTTTGGAGATGAACTTTGTGGGAATAATAGTGTTGAAGGCTGAACTGTAGTCAATAAATAGGTGTCTGACATGTGACTTAGTTATCTAAATGTTCCAGGATTGAGTGCAGGGCCACGAATTGCATTGTGATCCGGATGCCAGCTTCAATCCCGGATTGGAACATCAACCATGACACTCCCCAGAGGCAATTAATTAAGCCAGCGCCTTCTGGAGCCCTGTCCAAATAAGGACAGCGAGCAAACCAACCTTGGAAACAGTATCCCTTCCAGGAGAGTTTGATGGCACCTCAAAGTGTAAGCATTTTCTGCAGTAATAATAAGAATTAAAAACAGCATATGATTACAGCTATCAAGCCATCACGGAGGGCAACCCTACGGATGAGCAAAAGGAAATGTCCATGGCCGCCCACCACCTCCTCCCCGCGATTTCAAAAATAGAACTGCCAATTAAACAATGCACATCCATAGGGTGGGAGAGATAAGAGAAAATAAATGTTAAATGCTGATATAATTCACTGATATGCTGGAAAATGTAAAATCAAGAAAAAATTACTCAGTTGTGATTACCCTACAGTTGAATGATATTTTCAATGTCTCAAAGAATCAAATAATTAACAGAATTGGCACCATGAAAGGAGGGAGAATTTGGACAATATTTTTGAAAAAAGAGGCCTCACTAAGACAACTCATCATACCTAAAGGTGGCAAGCCCTTTCAACGAAGAGTTTACTGAATCAGACTCATGTATAAAGCGTTGACTGTGACCAAAATTAAGATAACGACGGCATAACATGGGTGGTGGGTCCTCTTCAAGGGGATGACTAATCAGTCTGCCTGCCTGTGGTGAGAGTTGTGCCTCTCCTAATTCATGCTCATATTCATCCTGCCATGATTTAAATGCAGGAACAGGATCTACATGGAACAAAAGAAAACAAGCTGTCAGATAATGGTTAAACAAATTCCAAATTAGTTTAACATTAATGTAGCAGTTTAGAAAAAAAAAAACAAAAGATTTCAAAGTATTAGAAATTCCAACAAAAGTTTGTATTTCCATTTTCATTAGAATATCAGCTATCATGAGTCGTGTTACTAAAAAGTATGGTTCCTCTATTTTGCCTAAAACAGTCCATGAGAAACAGGTGGAGGAGAAGAGGATTGAGGGTTGGGTAGCAGGGCCAGTTAGCAACATATTCAAACAAAAATACAATTCTCATTGGTAGTGATTAGCACTGCTGCCTCAGTGCCAGAAAACCAGGCTCAATTCTAGCCTCAGGTGACTGCACAGACTCAGTGCTATTGCTAAGCAGAGTGGATGTTTCCTTATAATGCAAGGGAGGAAGGGAAATCAGGAAAAGTTTACTACTGTTGAGAGCTTACAAATGGCCAATTTAAAGTAATCATTTGGTAGCATGTCACAAATTTCTCAAAGGAAAAGCAGAATGAGTTGTACCATTGCTGTAAAGCATGTGCTTTGATTTCAACATTTAAAGCGATTTACTCTATTTAAAAATAATTGAAAATGATTTTCAAAAAGTCAGTTATTAAACACATTCCATTTATTTCAATCTTCACGAAATTCGCCTAATAAACCAATCGGATATCATTTTAAAATCAGTGAATTCTTTCATGTTTTACACAAGGTATTAACATTCTTCCAATTTTTCTGTAAGATATAAATTCTTCCGATTAATTTTGGTCCTAGGTACATGCAAGAAACATATATTCCTATGAGTATGTGGGAGTTTGGGTTGTTCTCTTCTCCCAGCCTTCCCTGCTAGTGAGCAGAATCATCAATAACAGTGAAACATAAGAGAACATTCCAATCAGCTATTTATCCACTCCCATCTTTCAAAGTTTGATATTTAAATGGAAACTCAACTGACTTCAGTCCCGACTGCCACTTGAGATTTTGAACTCCCTCTATAGTGGAGAAAGTGCCTGGCACTTGAATATCAGAGCTGTAAGAATAGAGTTAAAACCGACTTAGAGAATAAGATTCGGCATTTCAGCCCTTTGAATGTGCTCCGCAATTCATTATGATCATGGTCGATCATCCAACTCAGTAACCAGTTCCCGCTTTTCCCTATATTCTTTGATCCCTTAAGCCCCAAGAGCTATACCTAACTCATTCTTGGAAATATACAACATTGGCTTCAATTGCTTTCAGTAGTAACAAATTCCACAAATTGATCATTCTCTGGGGAACAAAATTGATGAGAATCGTAGAAACCTGTAACATAAAGATGCCATTCAACCCACTGTGTCCAAGCCAGCTGACAAGTAGCCATCTAGCCTAGTTCCATTTCCCAGTTCTGAGACTATAGCACTGAAAATCACAGTACTTCAAGTGCATATTCAAGAAAGGAATTAGCTATATTCTTTCAGGGTTATGATATTTAGCATCTTAAGAATATCTTTATTAGCAAAGGAAATGTAACATTTCTGATGGTGCTAATACATGCTAAAAGTTGAGATATATAATGCTGTTAAAAGTAATAAAATGTCCTAAGGCACTTCATAAGCATATTATAAAATGTAACATCAAGCCACATAAGGAAACATTAGGTTAGATTATCAATAACAATCAAAAGAGATATGTTTTCTGTAATGTCTTAAAGATGGAAAGTTAAGGAGAGGCAAAGTATAGACAGAGCTTATGGCCTAGTTAATTGAAGGCAGGGCCACCAACCAATTAAAAAGTAGAGATGTTTGAGAGACCAGAATTATATTATCAGCAATACAGGATCAGAGTAAACAAACAGAAGTGGAGCTGGCCAGAATACACTACAATCCTAAAAGATTGTGATATCTCAAAGTAGACTCTCCCTCAACTTCCAATCCAGACTTGCCCACAGATTTTAGCACATAGTCAAAGTTGACACTTAAGAGTATTGAGAGACTGCTACACTGTCAGCAGTCACATCATTTGGTTCATACGTTAAACAAAGATGTTATCTATATTCTTAGGCAGAAATAAAGTAGATTCTAACAATTTCCAATTTATTAGCAAGGACACTTAGAAAATGAGACTCAACATGGGTTTACGAAAGGGAGACGGCATTTGATAACTCCTATATAGCTTATTAAAATTATAAATGGCGGAGTAGATACGTGGACTAACGTATTTGGATTTTCTAAAAGCATCAACCTTAGATGAGGGGATCAAATAGACTGCATCCAAATTTGTGATGAATAAAATGGGGGAAGGTAAGCTGTGAAAAGAATTCAAGAGCAAAAGAACGTAGTCAAGTATGAGTGGGCAAGAACGTGGAATGCCAAATACAATGAAGAAATGTGAAATTATCCACTTATATAGGAAGAACAGAAAAGCAGAGCTTTTTTTATAAAGTGAGAAACTGGGCTATATTGGTGTTAAGCAGCATTGATGCCACTATACATAAAAAACAAAGTTTGCAGCAGGCAATTAGGAAAGTAAATTGTATGTTAACCTTTATTACAGAAAGACTAATGTACAAGAGCAATGACGACTTACTACAATACCTTGAACACAGTTTTGGGCTTCATACCCAAAGAAGGAAATATTGTTAGTTCAAGATAGAGGATTATGCTGTAAGAAGAGACTGATTACACTACATCTATAAGTCTCTGCACCTTTTGAGAATATGTTTCAATTCCTACCAGTTTTGACATGTTTCCCTTGCTGGAGAGTCTAGAACTAGGGTTCAATCTCAAAGAAGGTTATTGGATTTTAGAACCAAGATAACAAGAAATTTCCTCATTCCAAAGATTGTGAATCTATTGGCTTTCACCCTCCCAGAGAGTTGTGGATGCTGACTTGATAAATATATTCAAGACTAACACCGATATATTTTTGGAAACTGAGTGAATCAAGGGTTGTGGAAATAGGATGGGAAAGTGGTTTTGAGATAGAAGTTCATCCATGATCATATTAAATGTTAGAGTAGGCTCAAAGGACAAAATGGCCTATTTTTACTTTTGTTGTTAAGACATTCTTTGACACATTGAGGAAGAGCAAGGGGAATTCTCCATCATCCTAGCTGATGGTGATCAATACCACCAACAAAACTGATCTGATTTCATTACTTATTATGGGACTTTGCTGCATGAAAATTAATCATTGTCTTTCCCCACTTTTCAAAGCAATGATAACATTTCAATAAATTAGCTACATAGTATTCTAAATACTATGTAGCTAATTTATTGAAATGTTATCATTTCGGTGTTATCAACCTGAGATTGTGATAAGTGCTGCATAAATGCAAGCTCCTTCTCATGCCTTAGAAATCAAGTTTAAATTCAGCAACAATAGTACTCAGGACTAAATAAAAAGACAAAATGTTGGAAAATCTCAGCAGTCTAAACAACAACTGTGGAGAGAGCATAGAACTAACATTTTGAGTCTGGATGACCAGAGTTCAACCCTTCATCAGGACTAAAGTCAGCCGGACGTTTCCATATAAACACAACATTCAAAATGTCTCACAGCAACTTACAGATGGGGAAGGAATTAAAAGCACAAAAATTTGGAATATGTAAATGGGACAGACTGAAGATGGGTCATGCTTCAAAGTCAGAGGACTATTTTTCAGAGCTTTCTATGTCTTCTCCATAAGCTTCAATGCATTATGAATGTATAGGAACTTCACTTTTCAAATGGAAAGTGAAGTACAGTATGAACGTGTTCATAACTAATTTTGGTAAAAATTAATAAGTTACTTGAGCAAAATTATCAGTGTCCAATTTTTTTTTTAAATATAATCTTCCTATATAAAATGATAACCACTTGACATTAGCTTGATGAAAATCCCAGTTTATTCTTATGAAAATCTTTCAGAATCATTAAATAGTGTTCAGACATCTGACAATGACAGAAGCAAAAAAAAGATTGTCCCCCAGAGATTAACTCAGCTCATTTCTCCAAATCTGAAGGATTAGTCAGGTTTTTCCAAGTTCAATTTATATACTGCAGCAAAGTTATTCCAATCAGGTGTATAAATGGTCATAGAGAATATTTAACCTTTTAATTCCATACATCATTATCATCTCTTAATTTGCTTTTCCCCCAATTCTCATTTTGTTTCAAGTTTTTTTTCTACTCATTTACAGAGACATGCTTTGAGAACAGCACGTCCTTAAGAACATGCTGAGAGAACAAAAAAGTCTGTCAAGAAGCAAAGTTGTCCATGAAGGACCATTAAAACACACTGCAAGAAGAGGTGGGTTAGTTTTTATTGCAGACTGCCTTTTAGTTATTTCGCTTCTTGCAAGGTTTTCCTCAGAGCAGACATTAGACATTATGACTCAATCATGTGAATGATTTAAATACGTACAATCTGCAAAGAGGACAGCTTTTATCTGTCTGTATCATAGTAAAAGCCAAAATCCTGATCTTAAAACTTCAGGGAACAGATGGTCAAATCAAACTTAAAAACAAGATTAATTTTTATTAAATTTAATTTGAAAATTAGTGTACACAGACCAATTATGAGATATTTTGAATACTCTTAATTACACCAATTAAAAATGTTGTTAACCCTTTGAGTACTGAATATTTTCCAGGTTTCAATTCAAAAATCATGCAGTGATAATTTGCATTAATATTAAAAGCTGAAAATCCGAAGTCCAAAATGGGAACCAACAAAACTGATTAATTTCTCTTTATGGGCTTTAGCTCTTCAATATCTGCCATCCAAAATTAATTTCCTTCCTTTTTTGAAATATCGACTCCATGATAAGAGTACAATTCCATGGGTGTCTGTTATCCTTCATCCACATCACCATGCTCAGCAAAAGACAAGGTAAGTTATTTAACTGTGACTTGGCAGCTGAGTCAGATCTTGCCTTCAATCAAAATCACTTTCAGTAGGTTCAATGGATAATCAGATCTGTGAACCTTTCGATAAGGCAGAGATACTGAATCTAATTTCAGCATCCTATTGTCAACGTGACCAGTATCAAGTCCAGTACATTCTTAATTGTATTCCTCAATTTACATAAGTAATGAATAATTGAGCCATCACCAAAACAGAATCATTGGTTTCTACGTACAGATCTACTACTACAATTAGTAAACTAGGTATAAATAAATATACAGAATCAAATACAAAATAATCAAACCTATTCATAAAAAGGTAAACAATTTTAATCTAGAGTGTAATGTAACTAGCCACTCCAAGCAGCATAAGTTTAAAAAATGCTAAAACATTAATTCAGCGTTGGTAAAGATCACAGAATAGCTTCAATTGCGATACGCCCAGAATGAATTACTTAGTTCACCAGTTTTCAAAGGGTTAAAAATTAGTTCACTTAGATTCCACATCCCATGATTTTTTTTAAACAAGCCAAATTAGTAAGATTTCCTTTTGCAAGTAACCTGAAGCTTTTATTCTTGATATTTCTAAATGCTGGTTGACTGAATGCAGATCGATGGCAAAGCATACTTACCATCCCCATCTCTTTGCAGATGCATTGTTTTGAAATCAATGAAGGGAAAAGTGATTGTACATGGCGCTAATAGAATGAAAAAATGGCAAAAATACCAGTGTGAGCAGCAAGCAGTCACAGACACCCCATAAACACAAAAATAAAACAGAAAACACAATTAAAACTAATTCACTACGAGAATCAAAAACAGCATTTGCTTTTATGGTAAACAAGTAGCACAAATCAAAATACTGAAAAGAACCATAGCAGTCTTATGGAGATTCAGAAATGAAACTAACTTAATACAATTAATTCCAGATCAATTCTGCCTCGCATATACTTTCATTCATTTTCTTGCACAATAGAGCACATGAATGCAAAAGACTGCATTATTGGTAATTTTTCCCCCTTTTCAAAAGGAGCAAAGTCCTCCTCCTTCTCTCTGCAAAGTTCACTTAACAATAGGCCTCCAACTCAGAAGACTTCTTCAAAGTCATTTGAACTGGTTACAAAATGTTTCATGCCATTTGAGGAATAACTAAACTGAAATCCCTGCATGAAAATGTTACGATTTCTTCAGAATAGTATCAAGAATTCACAAGTGGGGGAAATTAGCATCTATCCTACCACTTCACCAAATCACATTTAGGGAAGCAAAGTGCAGGGTGGCACTTTGCTGTACCAATAAACATTTGAAATAAAACGTGGAAGGGCAAGCATATATTATCAAATTCTGAATAAGTATGCAACTTGCAAAGTTTTACGAACACTTTAATTTGTTCGTGGCTAGCTTTCATGGCTTATTTATGACAACCTGCAATTACATACAAAAAATACTGGAAAATCTCAGCAAGTATGACAGCATCTGTGGGGAGAGAATAAAGCCAAGTTTCAAGTCTAGATGATCCTTTGTCAAAGCTGGTCAAAACATTTTCCTTTTTTTGTTTTAGATTCCAGCATCTGCAATATTTTGCTTTAATCTGTAATTACATAATGCCCAGAAAATGCTGAAAATCTCAATAGGTCTGACAGCATCTGTGGAGAGAGATTAGAGCTAATGTTTTGAGTCTGATGACCTTTCATCAGGGCTCAAAACATGAACGTTGCTGAAAAAACTGTCAAAAATTTTCATCTTGCACTTGATAAGGGTAATTACAGGAATACAGATGTCAGGGGAACAACAAATTTATACAGTACAAGAACAGAGTGCTGATCTGGTGGCAAATTACACTAGTAGAGGCATTGCCATGATAATGCAGCAGTTGATGGTAACTGACACTTATGCCAAACAAAGTTAGATCAGCTTTACTCTGGTCAATATAAATTGCAATATTTGTTGGCACAATATTACCATGACTTCAGACAGATGACTTTTCTAGACACAGTTCAACATCACTTCAAACAGAGAAAAGAAAGACATCATTGTGCTAGTAACTCTCAAGGATTCCAGGAACTATTGTTGTCTTCACTGCTGTGTTTAATAAATATAAAATCTTGTTTCCTAAGTTCTACTTAATTCATCAACATCACTTATTCATACCTTATTAGGTCAAGCACAACTGAGGATCTTAGCATTAGAGATTCAGGTCTAAATTTTTCTTTAAAATTAGAAATGGTTTATATTCCCAAACCCTCAAATTGTACAATATTTAAATATAGCAACAAATTACACACTTCTCAGAAGTACGTAAAGATTAGGAGTTAGTTGTCATTCCATTGAAGACATGTTTCTCATGGAACCCAAGAAATAACTAGGAGCAGGCACAGGCAATTCAGCCCCTCAAGCCTGGTTTGCCATTCAATATCACCATGGCTGATTGCACCTCGGTTCAACACCACTTTTCTGCTCGTGCCCTTCAACCCAGTATAACATACTTGAGAGTTGGAACTAGAGGGGGTTCCATGGCAAACAAGGCACATCAATTTGTTAGGAATTGTTTATAGGCTACCAAATAACAGTGGCAATATGGGGCAAAGTAGAAAATCAGAAAATTAGAGGTACATTAAAAAGGCTAAACATTTACAGCATGTTATAGCATGTTACACTAATTGTGGGAACTTCAATCTAATTAGTACTAATGCTAAAGAGGCCACATTCCTAGAGTGTATACACAAGAGCTCTCTACAGCTGTATGCTAACTTATCAACAGAACAGGTGTCTTTCGATCTAGTATTGTGCAATGAGATTAACAATCTTGTGGCAAACAAACCTTTAGGAAAGAATGATCATAATATGATGGAATTTTATATGAAGTTGATATGGTAGACAGGAAATGGTTCGTCTTATACAGCACAAAAGCCAGCAGGAAAAGTGATCCAACCATGGCTATTAACAAGAGAAGGTGAAGAATCCACTGGATCAAAGAAGGAAACATATAAATTTATTACATGTAGTAATAAGTCTGGAGATTGGAAGCATTTTAAAATTCAGTGAAACAGAACCAGAAAATTGATGAGAAAATAGAAATGAGTAAACAAGCAAGGAACATAATAACAGACTTTAAAAATTGATTTACAGGATGTGGGCATCAAAGGCCAGACCAGCATTTATTGCCCACCCCTCGAGAAAGTGGTGGTCAGCTGCCTTCTTGAACTGCTGCAGTCTCTGAGGTATAGATACATCCACAGCGCTATTAAGGGAATTCCAAGATTTTGATCCTGGGCAAGGATATGAAAGGGGACGAAAGGAAGCTTTTTTAAAATGCAAGGTGATAATGGCTTGGAACACAACACCTATAAGATTAATGATGGTGGGGAACAATTATTTTAGGCAATTGAGAGAAAGCAAATTCACAGGGTCATGGGGATAGAGACTTATTATATTGCTCTACAGATATGAACGACTAAAACCTTCTTCAGTGCCTTAATGGCAATGACTATATCATTAGGTTGATTGGCCATCTAAATCTCATCCCCTGCCCCAAAGTGTCTGGAGGATTAGCAGGATAAAGAGAGATATTTACAAGGATTGGGCCGAGGTGAGATTGTCATCAGTGCAGATTCAATGGGCCAAATGGCCTTCTTCTGCACCGTAGGGATTCTATGATCATGTGGTGATCACTCATATGAATACCATCTTGAACAGGTGCATCCATGACAGGTTGATTGATGAGGAATAGTTTTTATGAGCTTTTCCCTTGTGTTCATTCTCTCAATTCCTGTTACAAACCCAGTTTGGCAGTAATGTCCTTCAAAGCTAGCCAGGTCAGAGTGGTGCTACAAAGTCGTTCTTGGTAATCGTTGTATTTGTTTTACAAGATTCCAATTAAAATAATCTTAATGTCCGAGCTTTCTTGTAAGCAAAGAACCAACCTTCCGACTAATTTTAGAAAGCATGCTGGAATTACAAGATTTTAAAAGTGTAGGCATCCACCTGCACTCGACAATTGCACTGACATTTCTGATGGCTTGAGCTGCTTGGACCCTGTATTAAAATAGTTTCCACAGGCCCCAATATAGTTCTGCTATTTCAGCTTCCACTGACTCCCTTTGTTAACTGCACAAGCTGCAGCTAAGTTTAAATGGTTCAGTGAAGTTGACAGGCCAGGATAGAAGGTCGAGGTGAAGATGATGTAATTTGGGTGGTCAGGAAGGTCAGGAGTCAAAGGTTGGACATCGGAGGGGTTCCAAAAGGGAGTGGTCTAGCCAGGTCAAGGTCGAGAGTCAAATGCGTGGGCTGTAGGGATCAGTCTGCATATTTAAAACTGTTACAATGAAGTTAGAAGAAATTCTAACTAACATTTGGTGTAATCTTGACAGAATCATCCAAAGTTAACAATTTAAATCATGTTTTTGAATGTGCCTTCTATAATGCAATTGTCATGAGGAAGTTAGTGTTACCAGATAATTGCCATGCAATTACTTACCTGGTTAGTTTCAATAGAGAATGCCCAGTGCATCTTTAGGGTACCCCCTCAAACCAATGCTGGGGAGCTTGGAAGTTACAGCCCCTGTATCTGCATATTTGTTAAATGAGTCTGCATTTGCATTTAAGACAAGTCCCTTCGATAACTAAAAATATTTTGTATTTACATGCTATCTTATTTAAAACACCTCAAAATACTCCATACAATCAATTATCTTTGAGTTACTGTCACATTAGCAAATCATAACTATAATCAATTTACCACAAATCCCTACAGTGCAGAAAGAGACCATTCAGCCAGTTTATACTGACTCTGAAAACATCCTACCCTGGCACACCTCGTCACTTTATCCCCAGTAACATCTTACGTGCAACATAGGAAAATAACAGCAGTCATCTGGCTTGAAACAGTTTCACATTTAATATCACTGCTAAAATTTCATATCCATTCTGCTCTCCTATTCTATTTCTATAGCCCTTTGTCTGCAAATAGGTACCAATGTCAGCCTTGAACATTTTCATCTACTGAGCACCCATAGCCCATTCAGGGTTTAGAATTCCAAAGACCCAATCATCTGACTGGAGGCATTTCTCATCAGTTGGAAATGTAAATCTTGAGGCTATTACCCCAAGTTCTAGGTTATCTAGCCAGAGAAAAACGTTAGCATTCAAATTTGTCAAACTTTAAAAAATGTATACATTTCACTAATTGCCAAAGAATGTAGGGCCATTCTAGTCGAACTCTTAAAGAACAAAGAACAAAACAGCATGGGAAACAGGCCCTTCGGCCCAACGAGTCCACACCGCCACCCTGATGTTCCCACCTCTATCCTTGATCCCTGTCTAGGTTTATAGATCTATGAATTAAAAACCAAATTTGAGACAATTTAGGGAGAATTTGTTTTGCCAATTAGCCTAAGAGCACACCTTTGGGTGTGGGAGGAAACCGGAGCATCCGGAAAAAACCCATGCAAGCACAGGGAGAATGCGCAAACTCTCACAGACACAGGCCCAAATCCACAAATCTGCACAGCACAGCGATAGTCAGAGCTGTCGTGTTGCCCATCAAATGGTACAGGTCAAGCGTACACTAACGACGTGAAGCACTAGGATACTCTCAAAAAAATCCAAGAGCAGCCCTCTCACGACCCATCGCGTGTATGCCCCTTGTTAGACAACAAGGTGGACCAAAGCACCTGTACGATAAAAACAAGTACATCAATATCATCATCTATTTACACACTTCCTAGGGACTCCCAAGGCTCATGATCCCTATTTTAAATCAGTTTTCTATACCCCTCCATTCCCATTCTGTACATATGCCCATTTAAGTATTTCTTAAATAATTCCAGAATGCCTGCCTCCACCACTTCACTTGGCAGCGCATTCTATACCCCCACCACCCGCTGAGAAAAGACTCCCTCTAGCATTCAAATTATATCTTACCCTCCTCACCCTAAGCCCGTGACCCTTTGTGCTATTTGAGTCCATCCTAGGAAAAAGCTTAACCCTGTTTACTCTATCTATACCCCTTAATATTGTACACCTCTACTAGGTCTCCTCTAAGCCTACGTCTTTCTAAGGAAAACTTACCCAATTTGCCTAACCTCTCCTCGTAACTCAGACCTTCCATACCAGGCAGCATCCTGGTAAACCTCCTCTGCGCTCTCTCCAGACTCTCCACGTCCTTCCGGTAGTAAGGCGACCAGAACTGGACGCAGAATTCCAAATGAGGTCTAACCAACGTTTTATACAACTGCAACATTAAAGGCCAGCTCTTGTACTCTATACCCTTTCCTATAAAGGCTAGCATACCATACACTTTCTTCACAACCTTCTCCACTTGCTCTGCCACCTTCAGAGACTTGTGCATCTGCACCTCTAAGTCCCTCTGCATTTCTATACTCTTAAGAGGTCTACCCTTTATCATATACCTCCCCCCTACATTCTTTCTCCCGAAAAGCATCACCTCACATTTATCAGGGTTGAATTCCATCTGCCATCTATCTGCCCAAGCTACCAGCCTATGTCCTGCTGCATCGCCTGACAATGCTCCTCACTATCCGCAAGTCCAGCCATCTTTCTATCGTCTGCAAACTTGCTGATCACTCCACTTACTCCCTCTTTCAAGTCATTTATATATATTACAAATAGAAGAGGTCCCACTACCGAGTCCTGCGGCACACCACTCGTGACCAACCTCCAGCTAGAAAAACACCCTTCCACTATTACTCTGTCTCCTATTACTAAGCCAGTTACTTATCCATCTAGCTACCTGTCCTTGTATCCCATGAGCCCTGACCTTCTCAACTAACCTCCCATGAGGGACTTTGTCAAACGCCTTACTAAAATCCATATAGACAACATCAACGGCTCGCCCTTCATCCACCGTTTTTGTCACCACCTCAAAAAATTCTACCAGATTCGTAAGGCACGACCTCCCCTTAACAAAGCCATGCTGCGTATCCCTAATCAGATCGTGACGCTCTAAGTGCCTATACATCCCATCTCTAAGAATCCCCTCCAACAGCTTCCCTAACACTGACTTCAAACTCACTGGCCTATAATTCCCAGGGTTATCGCTACTACCCTTTTTAAACAACGGTACAACATTAGCTATTCTCCAGTCCTCTGGGACCTCACCTGTGTCCAAAGAAGAGACAAAGATTTGCATCAGAGGCCCAGCAATTTCACTTCGCACCTCCCTAAGTGGCCTGGGATAAATGCCATCAGGCCCCAGAGATTTATCAGTTTTAATAGTTCCCAGAAGCTCTAACACTTCCTCCCTCGGTATGGATATTTCCCTCAACTGGTCCACAGCTCCCTCAGAGACAGGAGCTGTCAACAAGCCCCTCTCTTTCGTGAATACCGACGCAAAGTATTCATTCGGGATCTCCGCCATTCCCTCAGCTCTAAGCACAATTCCCCTTCTTTGTTCCCAAGAGGTCCGATTTTTCCTCTAACCACCCTTTTATTCCTAACATAGGAGTAAAAAGCCTTTGTATTTTCCTTAATCCTATCCGCCAAAATCATTTCATGCTCCCTTTTTGCCCTTCTAACTCCATTTGAGCTCCCTCCTACTCTCTCTATATTCCTCCAACGCTGTCTCCGTTCCCAGCTGCTTCAACCTATCATACGCCTCTCTTTTCTTCCTAACCAAGTCCTCAATATCCCTAGTAATCCACGGTTCTCTAATTCTATCTTTCCCATCATTCCTCTTAGCTAGCACATATCTATCTTGCAACATTTTCAGTATTCCCTTGAAAGAGTCCCACATGCCTAGCGTGGACTTACCCTCGAACAACTGTTGCCAATCAGTTTCCATAAGTTCCTGCCTAATCCGACCGTAGTTAGCCTTCCCCCAATTCAGCACCCTGCCCCAGGGCAACAAGCATCCTTTTCCATCTGTACCCTAAAGTAGACAGAATTGTGGTCACCGTTAGCCACATGTTCCCCTACTACATCAACCACCACCTGCCCTGGCTCATTACTCAGAACTAAATACAATATAGCCCCTTCTCTAGTCACATACTGCTCCAACGATCCTTCCAGTACACATTTTACAAACTCCTGCCCGTCTAAACCCCCAGCTCTAGGTACTTTCCAATCCACCCTAGGGAGATTAAAATCTCCCACTATAATGATAGTGTTCTTTCTGCACCTATCCAAAATGTCTTTACATATACCTTCAACTACCCGCAGGCTGTTGGGTGGCCTATAATACACCCCTAGCATAATAACTGCCCCCTTTCTATTCCTCAACTCCACCCACAGCGACTCCACTCCTAATTCCTCTAATTCTCGCAGGAAACCCTGTCATCCCAGTAACCTTTGTTGCAGCACCTCCAAGACAAATAAACTGTTTAAGAAAGACAACCTAAACAGGAACATTGTCATCTCATTGTAGTGCTGTACAATTGCAGTAAGACTTCCTTATGCTTGCACTCAAACCTCTTACAATAAAGACCAACACCATACCCCTTTCAAATTGTTTGCCGTACCCATAAGCTAACTTCATAATTCATATCCCTCTGAATCTCAATATTTATTAGTCTCATCTTCAAAAATAAATTGCTTTTCTATTCTTCCCTCCAGTGATCATGTTCACACTTTTCAAATATTATATGTCATCTACCACCATCATAGCCAACAATTTAGCCTATTTTTAATCCCTTTACCATCTTTGAATTTCTCCTTACGACAAAGCATTATAAGTCAGAAAACCTGGATACATTATACATGACTCTCATTCAAGTCAATGAGACTGTTAATAACTCAAGCACCAATCTTTCCAACATTCCTAATCTGTTTATTACTATCCTGTTTTTTCCTTAACTAATCCTCAATCAGGCTAATCTATTATTGCCAATCTGAGGCGCTCTGAATTTATCCAAACAACCTTTGTGCAGCTAACAGTGAATGCCTCTGATAACCCAAGCCTATGGTTTCCCATGTCAACCCTGCTTGTTACAACCTCAAAAGAATAATACATCTGTTAAACTCAATTTTCCTTGCATAAAACTACATTGTGCCTAAATTGTCTTGTTAATTTTTGATAACATTTCCCATGGGAAGAATGTTGGTCTGAATTCCTTGTTCCTCTTAAAATAGAATTCTTAAGGTTCATCTCAACCCAGAATCGGCAATACTCGGGTAACCAAAATACACAAATGTATTCTGGTTACTCAAGTAAAACTGTAGTTACAATATTCACAATGAAAATAAATGCTGTAAGCACCTTTTCTTTTCATTGGATAACAAAATTGAAGCATTTTTGCCTCAAGCAACAGATTTATAAACTTTTGTCTAAAAAAAGCATCTGGAATTAAAAGACCTTAGTGATTTGAACACAAAGATTTTAAGAGCAAAGAACATTATAGCACAGGAACAGGTCCTTCAGCCCTCCAAGCCTGCACCGACCATGCTGCCCAAGGCGATCTAAAACACTGACTGTTTTGGGGACCATATCCCTCCATTCCCATCCTATTCATGTATGTCAAGATGCCTTTTAAAGTCACTATCACATCTGCTTCCACTATCTGTGTAGTAAAAAAATCTTGCCTTGTACATCTCTTTTAAACCTTGCCCCTCACACCTTAAAACTATGCCCGACTAATTGACTCTTGCACTCTGGAGAAAACGCTTCTGACTATCTACTCTGTCCATGCCCCTCAATTCTGTAAAGTTCTGCAAAATGTTGTTACTTGGGAGCAGTGAAACTCAGGTACCTCTCCTATAACTAATCACATTAAACACTGACGTTGTCTCGTCCACAGACATATTAAATACAACACGATATGAAAGGAAATGTTTAGTTTAAAAATGAAACTTGTGAAAAACAAACTTATTTGACAATAGCTTCAATTTCAAGTATTTTTTTGAGCTCAAAACAGTAAAACAAAATTAATTTTCAGAAATAAGAATATTTCTTTAAGCACTCTCAACTCAGTTAAAGCTTCAAATTGATGCAAATAAAGCTGCTCTATAGCCTTAGTGCACCTTAATACCAACAGATGATGATGATCATGGCTGGCTCAGTCTTGCATTTCAACTTCAGCCACCCTAATGGTCTGAAACAAAATTAGCAGTTTAATGCCAAGCATGCAACAGTTTTGTGCCATGTATTTATAATTGCTAGGAAAGGATTTGAAATTTCCCAAATTTGCACTGGAGATCCTCTCTCAACCCACGTTAAATATTTGCATTTTATGTTTGCAAATACAACCCAAAGTAGATAAAATGTTCCTAGTTCTAGCCATCAGATATTCCATGATGTTAAGTTTAGGTAATTTGAATTCAATTTTACTTGCCATCAGCCACAGCAATATATTGCTCTCTCTCCTGTCCTATATTGGCTCAGATGAGGTTTTTATAAAAAAGAAAAATTAGTATCCTCTTTATAATGGTTATTAAATAGATAGATTTTTAAGGTTGTAGTGGGAAATTTGGGAAACTTAACCATCCATCTCAACACAAAATGAGCATGTTTCATTTGAATACTGGGTGCCTGAAATATTATGCCTAATTCAGGAAGTGTAACACTTCACTGTATATAACAAAATGAAATTAAATTAACTAAACAGCGAGAGCTATAACTTCTAAACTATGTTCCCTTCATTTATGCAAGTTACTACAGTGCAAATGTGCCCAAACTTTTTACTTGCTGTATCACAAATTCATTAAATGCCTGCAAATCCTGAAGGTTCCATTACAATAGTGGCGTCAATATTTGTTTTATTTATCAAACCAATATAATATAAATGCATAGTGTATATAAATGTATAACTGCAAAATTCAATGACTAATAAACTGCAACATTACTGTACACCAATGGAACTACTAAGTCAGTTACCAGCAGTAAACTTTTAAAAACTGTCCATAAGTGCTCCTGCACGTAAAGAAAGTTTATTTTTAAGAAAATCCTCGAAGGTCTGCAAACAGGCACAGTTAGTTAGTGCAAAAGCACTTTCGTGATTAATTCACTCTAGGACATGGTCAATTTCGTGCCAGGGCTGGCTTCAAACACAATTAAAAAAAAATACGTAATTAATCCATCATATACCAGAAGTTTGATTCGAACCAGATGCAATTTGCACATATACTGGTCTAGCCTACCTTTTGCACAATTAATTTAGCAGACACTCTCCCCCTAAATTTCCAAATTTTCTAACAATTTTTCATTTATAACTAGAGCATCTCTTACGAAGCTTTATCAAAATCAGAACCTCATACTGCACAGCAGCAAGTTAATCATCAGCATATTAGAAAATTTCAGTAAACATGATCTGCATAATCAAGCACTAGCAGCCAAACACTCTTTCAGAAAATTTAAGAACAATCAACATAAATGCTGCAATTACCTTCCCAGTCACCTGTCTCAGTCACCCTTTTCAGGTTAAGGTGAGCAATTTCTGGTCGAACTCTGTTATCCTGATTAGAAACTTCTTGACTTTTTGGCACATCAGACTCCTTATTAGCATTCAAATCATAAATTTCAGTAGATATATTCTAAAAGATAAGTGGGAAAACAGAAAAGGTTCATCTTACTGTCATCAATTTGTTACCAATTAGATCATCATCATCGCCAGTCTAAATGAATACAATTATTATGAGGAAACATCTAACAGTACAACAGATTTGCACTTGGAGGCTGAAATGCAGCTCGAATACCCAATTTTGAGTACACACTTAGCTTTTAATTTGAAGCTCCAGATAGAGATGTTAAATGGTTAAATTTTAGTGCCACAAATCTGATTCTCCCACTCAAGCTTAAATTTACTTCATAAAATGCTAATTCAATGAAGCTGATCAACTAGCTAAAACAAAAAGATTCATGTTAGATTAATAATGTTTTGTTGCTTTATCATTTCATTCATGCATCTAATGCACAGTATCATGATTACATTAGTTTTCAAAAAAGAGATGTCACTGTTTTTGAATTTTATTTAAATTTTCCCAAATAAATTCACATGAAAACTGGAGTAATTCACACTTTTTTTTAAAGTGGGATTTCAGACAAGAATCTCTCACTCTGTGCATTGCAGAGGTCACCAGCGTGAATGTCATTAAATTTCACAGTGAGGCCTATTCCCACTACAGAGGCCAGAATCAGCACGTTGATTGGACCACTGCGCATCTATCAGCGCCACGATCAGCATACGTGCATTAGCCCTGCACTGACCACTTAACCGACTGCTGGCCAGCCATGCGACCCCTGCAATGCTGGCTCTCTGTCCCTCCACAGCCCACTTACTAGGTCCCTGACCATTCTCAAGCCCAACTTGCCGCAATGTCCAACCCTCACCTTCAGTGCCAACCTCCCAAGCAGGCTGACCATCTCCCTTGATCACTGGTCTCCTTCCTTCCTTTCCTCACTGATTCCTTAGTAAAGTGGCAGTGCCCATTACGCTTGCTCCCTAAGCCCTGCCTCCATAGGCCCAACTCCCTGGGCACCAATGGGCAGTGCCAAGGTGTCCCTGGGCATTGGCACTTTGCTTGTTTGGCAATGCCAGGGTGCCCATGCCTAGGGTACCAATACCCTGCTACCCAGCCCTAGAAGGGCCTAGATTGCACCCCCTGCCCCCAAACTTCATTTCAGCGAGGTTGAGATGCTACTCCTCAAAAGCAGGGAGCTAGCATAATCCCCGTTTGGGGGAGGGGGGGGTGCAGCACACTAGCGGGCCTGTATATTTCAATAATTTCCACTTCTCCCCACAGATTTCCAGCACACAGCAAAACATTGTCGGAAATCCAGTATTAGGTGACGCTAGTGCGAGTTTGCGCATTCTCCCCTTGCTTGCGTGGGTTTTCTCCAGGTGCTTCGGTTTCCTCCCACATCCCAAAGATGTGCTCTTAGGCTGACTGGCAAAACAAATTCTCCCTAAATTGTCTCAAATTTGGTTTTTAGTCCATAGTTCTATAAACATAGACAGAGATCACGGGTAGAGGTGGGAACATCGGGATGGCGGCGCGGGCTTGTTGGGCCGAAGGGCCTGTTTTCCATGCTGTTTTGTTCTTTGTTCTTTAGCGGGGTGCAAATACATGCACAAACCCTGCTAATTGGCTAATGCAGTATTCTCTCAGCCTGTTGTGCCAAAAAAAATTTGCACAGATGGTCTTCCTGAATATTCAAAATTATCTGGTTATTTCTCTCATTTGCAAATTCATTTTTCCATTTACACATAATTTTTATTTAAGTTAATTCTATGGCAGGTGAGCGCTGTTGGAAAGATCAGTGTTTGGGGCCCAACCTAAGTTGCCCTTAAGGAGGTGGCGGTGAGCTGCTTTGTGAACCTGTACAGTCCCAGAGGTGTAGGTATACCCATAGAGAAGGAGCTCCAGGAATTTGCCCCAGCAACAGTGAAGGAATGGCAATACACTTCCAGGTCAGCAAAGTGGACAACTTGGAGGGGAACTTCCAGGTAGTGATATTCCAGGCTGCCTTTGTTCTACTAGATGATAGTGATCACAGATTTGGAAGATGCTGCCCAAGGAGTAAATGGTACACACTGCTACCACTGGATGGAAGCAGTGAATGCTGTGGAAGGTACCAATCAAGCAGGCTGCTTTGTCCTGGATGGTGTAAAACTTAACTGGTTTTAAGCTGCACACATCCAGGCAAGCAGAAAGTATCCCATCACATTCCTGATGTGCATCTTGCAGATGGAAGGCTTTGGAGAGTCAGGAGTCAGCACCAGGAGCAACCAGAATAAAAGGTGGATGAACCTGCAGCACGGGTTGGTACGTGGGACTTTAATATTGTAACCATTTGAGACATGGATAGAGCAGGGACAGGAATGGTTGCTGCAGGTTCTGGGGTTTAGATGTTTCAGTAAAATCAAGGAAGGTAGCAAAAGAGGGGGAGGTGTAGATGTTAATCATGAATAGTATTACAGTGGCAAAAAGGACATTTGATGAGGACTCATCTACTGAGGTAGTATGGGCTGAGGTAAGAAACAGGAAAGGAGAGATTACCCCATTGGGAGTTTTCTATAGGCCTCCAAAAAGTCCCAGAGATGTAGAGGAAAGGATTGCAAAAATGATTCTGGATAACAGCAAAAGTAATAGGGTAGTTGTCATGGGGGATTTTAACTTTACAAAAAATTGACTGGAAAAGCTATTTATTGTTCGAGTACTTTAGATGGTCAATTTTTGTTCAATATGTGCAGAATACTTTCTTGACACAGTATGTAGATAGGCCAACAAGAGGCGAGGCCACACTGGATTTGGTACTGGTAATGAACCAGGCCAGGTGTTAGATTTGGAAGTAGGTGAACACTTATGATAATGACCACAATTTGGTTATGTTTACGTTAGCAATGGAAAGGGATAGGCATATACTGCAAAGTAAGAACTATAGATGGGGGAAAGAAAATTATGATGAAATTAGACAAGATTTAGGATGCATAAGATGTGGAAGAAAATTGCAGGAAATGGGCACAATTGAAATGTGGAGCTTGTTCAAGGAATAGCTACTGCGTGTCCTTGACATGTATGTATCCGTCAGGCAGGGAGGAAGTGGTCGAGCGAGGGAACCAGATTTACTAAAGAAGTTGAAACGCTTGTGAAGAGGAAGGAGGAGACTTCTGTCAAGGTGAAGCGTGAAGTCTCAGTCAGGGAGCTTGAGAATTACAAATTAGCCAGGAAAGACCTAAAGACGGAACTAAGAAGAGCCAGGAAGGGATACGAAAAGTCTTTAGCAGGTAGGATCAAGGAAAACCCTAAAGTTTTTATAGGTACGTCAAGAATAGAAGGATGACTAGGGTAAGATTAAGGCCACTCAAGGACAGTAGTGGGAAGTTGTGTGTGGAGTCCAAAGAGATGAGAGGTGCTAAATGAATATTTTTCATCAGTATTCACACAGAAAAAAGACAATGTTGTCAGGGAGAATACTGAGATACAGGCTATTGGACGAGATGGGGTTGAGATTTATAAGGGGAAAATGTTAGCTATTCTGGAAAGTATGAAAATAGATAAGTCCCCTGGGCCAGATGGGATTTATCCTCAGATTCTCTTGGAGGGTAGGGAGGGGATTGCAGAGTCTTTGGCTTTGATCTTTAGGTTGTCATTGTCTATGGGAATAGTGCCATATGCCAGACTGAAGGATAGCAAAGTTGACCCATATTCAAGAAGGGGAATAAAGACAATCTTGGTAATTACAGACCAATGAGCCTTACTTCTGTGGGGGCAAAGTTTTGGAAAGGATTATAATAGCTGGGATTATAAGAGATAAGATTTATAATCATCTAGAAAGGAATAATTTGATTAAGGATAGTTAACAGTTTTATGGAGAGTAGGTTGTGCTTCACAAACCTTATTGAGTTCTTTGAGAAGGTGGCCAAAGAGGTTGATGCGGTGTATATGGATTTCAGTAAAGCTTGATAAGGTTCCCTACAGTAAGGTACTGCAGAAGATAGAGACATGGAATTGAGGGCGATTTAGTGGTTTGGATCAGAAATTGACTGGCTGTAAGAAGATAGAGGGTGGTGTTTGATGTGAAATGTTATCCTGGAGTCACTTACTAGTGGTGTACCGCAAGGATCTGTTTTGGGGTCACTATTTTCGTCATTTTTACAAATGACCTGGATGAAGGCATAGAAGGATGGTTAGTAAATTTGCAGATGACACTAAAGTTGGTAGCGTTCTCGACAGTGCAGAGGGATGTTGCAGGTTACGGCGGGACATGGATAAACTGCAGAGCTGGGCTGAGAGGTGGAAAATGAAATTTAATACCGATAAGCGTGAAGTGATTCACCTTGGAAGGAGTAACAGAAATACAGAGTACTGGGCTAATGGTAAGTTACCTAGTGTGGATGAGCAGAGAGATTTCAGTGTTTATGTGCATAGATCCCCGAAAGTTGGCACCCAAGTTGACAGATTTGTTAAGAAGGCATACTATGTGTTAGCTTTTACTGGTAGAGGGATTGAGTTTCAGAGCACGAGGTCATGTTGCAGTTGTACAAAACTTTGATGCGGCCGCACTTGGAGTATTGCGTACAGTTCTGATCACGCCATTATAGGAAGGACGTGGAAGCATTATTCAGAAACTGATCCTGAGTTCCAGATTCCAGAAATAGGGGAAACAACTTCACAGCATGTTTCCAGTGTTTCTTTTTTCACTTTATTCATTTTTATTGCTTTGCTTCCCTCAAGCATCTGCTAAAACTTATTTTCTCTGCCACCATTCACATATCTCCCTGCCCATTCCTTCTACCATCCTCATCCTTCTCCCTGTTTCTAAATTTGCATAAAGCCTGTGATTTTTTTTGCAGTTCTGAAAATCTTCAGTGACAAACATTAGCTCGGTTTCTCTCCTCAGATGCTGCTAGACCTGCTCAGTATTACTAGCATTTTTTATTTTGTATTCTCAGCATCTACCTTGTCAAGCCTATTAAGAAATATATGTTTAATTTCTTCCAAGGAATTTGGGCCTAGTCTATTTAATCATTCCCCATAAGACAGTCTTCTCATTTCAAGAATTAATCGTGTAAATCTTTGACTATATATAATACTGCTGATGTGATCGCACCAAGACCTGTATAATTGTAGTCAGGCTTCTTTACTCTTTCACTTATTCCCTCTATAATAAAAGACCTATATGTTGAAACTCAGGTATAAGGACAGGAGGTCCCTCTGAATGCCAACATATCCATCTTCCACATTTTTAAAATATTATTTTCCTGATTTCACTACCAAAAAGAAATTTCAAATTTCCCCACGTCATATGCAATGTTCTTGTGCTTTACCCTGTGTCCTTCTTACAGCTCATGTAACTTTGCAATGTCACTTACATATTATTTGGTCCTATCATCTAAGCCATTCATATAAATTGTAAAAAGCTGAGGCCCAAGCACAAATCCTTAGAATATCCTCACGAATTATATTTTGCCAATCTGAAAATGACCTGCTTGAATATCAGGTTTGTGTTGTTCACTAACTCATAAGCAATTTCACATCAAACAGTGAGAAATTTAACATGCAAGCAGGAAAACTATCAGATGAAAACAATTCATGCCTGATGGGTAGCCAGAAACAGTACTGGATAAAAACAAATTAAAACAGTACAGTTTTGATGATGAAAATTATCAGCATTTGTTCAGTTAAAGTATCAGTTACAGAAATACAGGCAGGAGAAGCAGCACTCAGTTGGTTTAGCAAGAACCAATGGACTTTGTTAGATGTTTTATTAACTTTTATGTTAAAAGTGGATTAGCTTCAGTTTTTTTTTTAAGTCATGCAATGTGGAATTATTTGTGATTCGTACTGTTATGTACAGCAATGGCACAAAACCTAGACTTTTTTCCAATGCTCCATTGCATCCCATTGGCCTCCAGTATTACTTTGCCTGAATTCAAAGCTATTAAGGAACCACAGAATAGTGAAAACTCAGGAGGAGATCATTTCATTTATCGAGTCCATGCCTGCTCTCTTCATGAGCTATTTAACTAGCTCCCTTTCCCTGTCACCCTGCAATCTCAATGTGCTTACATAATTTCCTTTCGAAAGTCCTACTGAATCTGCCTCCACCACCAAGATCCGTATCATTTTACTAAAGTCTACTATTAGGGTGGTCCCATGACATTGTCTTTCATTTGGGGCTATTCCCATTGGGAAAAAGTTTAGGTTTTATGCCATTGTTGTACATAACAGTATGAAGCAAATAATTCCACACTGCAAGATTTAAAACTGAAGCTAATCCACTTTTAACATAAAAGTTAATAAAACATTTAACAAAGTCCATTGATTCTTGCCAAGCCAACTGAGTGCTGCTTCTTGCTCCTGTATTTTTGTAATTGATACTTTACCTGAGCAAATGCTGATAATGATTTTGGGATTATTCACAATCATTTAGTTTAAGCATCGAATTAAAGTTCTGAGAATAAACTTATTCTGCAATAAGATTATGTATTTTAAAAAACAAATCTTACATGTAGTCATATAAACCTTCTAAAATGTTCTTACTTACCAAAGTTAATCTGAAAGAACTATCTAAATCAGTTTCAGAAACAGAAGTACTTTCTTGCCTACAAAAACAGAAAAAAGGATACTTAACAGTTTGCTTGTAACATGTTTTCAAACAGCTTCTCATATAACTAGGATTCCTTACAGTAGTTCCAAAAAGCAAGTTATACGTATCACCATAAGGCTCGCTATTTGAAATTCAACACTTCAATATATTGGTTCTTTTTTCATGGGGGAAGAAACTTCCTAGAAACACTAGGGAGCCAAGTAAGGAGGAGGAATGAAAGGAAATAATTATCACTCGAAGTATTGGAAAATTAAATTAGACTGGAAACTGATAAATCCACAGGATCCAATAATGTATATCCCAGGGTACGTAAGTGGCCATGGAAATAGTGGATGTATTGGTCGTCATCTTCCAAACTTTTATAGATTCTGTAGTCCTGGAAGTTTGGAAGAAAAAAGGAGATAGAGAGAAACCAGGAAATTACAGACCAGCTAGCCTAACATTTGTAGTAGGGAAAATGCAAGAGTCACTTATAAAAGACGTGACAACAGGGCAATAGAAAATATAAATGAGGTTAGACAAAGTCAACATGGATTTATAAAAGGCAAATCATGTTTGACGAACTTCCTGGATTTTGAGGACAAAAAGAGATGAGGGAACCAGTGAACGCGATTTATTTGGATTTTTAGAAAGTTTTCTATAATGTCCCAAATAATGCATTGGCACGAATTAAGAGCTGGTTATTGGGTTAGCAGTTGCATCTTTTCCAAAGCTATGACTAGCAAGGTCCCATAGTGATCAGTGCTTGGGTCCCAATATCCCGCAACGATCTGGATGAGTTGAACAAATATAATGCTTTCAAGTTTGGTGACACAAAATTTGGTGGGAATGAGTCATGAAGAATATGTTAAAAGGCTTCACGGCGATTTGGACAAGTCGACTGAGTGAGCAAATACATGAAAGGATGCAGTATAACATGGATAAGTGTGAAGATATCCATTTTGGTAGGAAAAAACTATAGGACAGAGTGTTATTTAAATGATGCTAGATTGAAAATGTTGATATCCAAAGGGATCTTTGTACACCAATTACTGAAAGAAAACAAGCAGGTGCAGCAAGCAGTTAAGCAGGCAAGTGGTGTGTTAGCCTTCACTACTAAATCACTTAGACCAGGAGCAAGGCTATCTTCATGCAGTGCATGGGGCCTTCGTGAAACATCTGGAGTATAATATGCAATTTTAGTCTCTTTGCCTAAGAATTTTTTCTTAGAGGGAGACCAGCAAAGACTGATTCCTGGGATGGCAGGATTGTCATGGATGAGAGCTTGGGTTGACTAGACCAATATTCACTTGAATGTAGGAGGAGAAGGGATCTCACTGAAACATTCAGAATTCTGACAAGGTTAGACCAACAGGATTCAGAGATGATATTTCCTCTGGCTGGGGTGTATAGAACAAGGGATCACAGTTTCAGGATACGGGTAGGCCGTTTACTACAGATGAGAAGCAACTTTGCAACCTCTTCACTCAAAGGTTGATGAACCTGTGGAATTCTCTGACTGAAGGCTGTGGAGGCCAAATCACTGTATATATTTAAGAACCCAGTAAGAATTTAGCAACACCAATTTTTAATCCAACCGATTTATTTGATAGTGTCGAAAGCTCGCAATTTTACTGTGTCTTCCTCAGGCAAATGCAGTGTTCTGGTCTGCACTAGCACACATCAGCACAGACAATCAGAGATTGCTGATTAGAATGCGAATCCTTACATCTAACCTGCTATTCAAGTGTTAAAGTGGCTAACAATGTGTGTGAAGGGAATCCTGAGCATTGGTTAGAGAATTGTGTATTTTCTCCAGACAGCACAGTAAGTGAGGTTTTTTGCTAACCCAGGCAAGTTACGGGGGTTACAGATAGTGTGTCATGAAGCCAAGATCCCTGTTAAGACCGTCCTCATGTGTGCGGAGCTTGGCTATCAGTCTCTGCTCAGCGACTCTGCGCTATCGTGTATTACTATCAAATAAATCGGTTGGATTAAAAATTGGTGTTGCTAAATTCTTACTGAGTTCTTACCACCCCAATCCAACGCCGGCATCTTTACATCATGACTACTATATTTAAGAAAACAGAATCCTAGACTCCAAAGGTATCAAGGGGCATGGGAAAAGTACGGGAGTATGCATTGAGGTAGGGGGTCAACTGTGATCATATTGAATGGTAAAGCAGCATCAAAAGGCTCAGTAATCCTGCTCCAGTTTTCTATGTATCTAAAGGCAGTTGGAAGATTGCAATCATGCAGGTCAGAAAAGAAAAATGATTTTTGTTATAGCACCAGGTGAGGCAAAAACAGAGTAGAACTGTGGACTAGGAAACTTTATTTTAGCAGCATCAATTCACTCTGCCTCAAAAGATCCAGTGTGCACGTGGCAGTACACAGCATTGTGTGTGGATCCCAAGATTTGATAAGAGATGTCACAAAATGCTGACTATCTTGGATATCTGCAATCATTGACAAATCTGGTGCTCCAAGGGTGGAGCATCAGTTGAAATACATCTGGCATAAATCAGAGCAGGAGACAGTTGCTGAAAAATGTGACTGGACAACTGGACAAACAGTAGAAGGTAAACAGAAAGCAAAGAAGAATAAAGTAACAGATAAATGCAAATCCCAGATCCTCAAATTAGTGCCAATTCTGTTCCATGAAAATGGAGTAGTGTGTTGAATTCTGAGCTGCAAGGCTCACGAGAAAAGACTGGCCTCAGGAGTGCAGTACAGATTCACCACAATAATAACGGAGCTAAAGTAGTTATATTATGAGGACAGATGGAGTAGGTGAGGCTTATATTCTCTTGCCATAGTGCTGTAGGAGGTTCACAGCATGGAAACAAGCCCTTCGGCCTAACTTGTCCATGCAGCCTTTTTTTAAAAACCCATAAACTAATCCCAATTGCCCATTTGGGATTAGCATTTGGCCCATATCTCTCTGGACCCATTTTATCCATGTAACTATCTAAATACTTTTTAAAAAGACAAAATGGTACCCACCTCTACCAGTTTCAGATATTCACCATCCTTTGTCAGAACAAAATGCCCCTCTGGATACTTTTGTATCTCTCCCCTCTCACTTTAAACCCATGCCTTCTAGTTTTAGGCTCCCCTACCTTTGGGAAAAATATTAACTATCTAGCTGATCTGTCCCCTCATTATTTTATGGACCTCAATAAGACCACTCCTCAGCCTTCTAGCAAAAAAAGTCCACAGTTCTATTCTATCTTTGCCTCACCTGGTGCCATAACAAAAATCATTTTTCTTTTCTGACCTGCACGTTTGCAACCTTCCAACTGCCTTTGGATACATAGAAAACTTTATAAAGTTATGAAGAGTTTATAACTTTTGGGTTATAAACTCTCCTTATAACCCAAACCATCAAGTCTCGATAGCATCCTAGTAAATCTTTTCTGCACTCTTTCTAGTTTATTGTGTACAGAAGAGTAAGGATTGTCCTAATGGAAATGCGAATGAGAGTCCACACTATCCAAGGACTTCACAGTCCTGAGCAATCATTAAAATGAGCATACATTAAAATGGAATCAGGCACTTTGTTAACATCTTTGCGCTAAATATGGGCTTGTAAAATACAAATGGCCTTTGTCACAATTTTAAATACAAGAGGGTACAGGGAAAGGCATTTTCACACAAAGAGGACATGGTTGAGTGCAAACACTATGTCTGCAACCATCAAAAATACAACTACTTGCTCGTTGATGCTTATGAGAAACTGTATTGAACCAATTAAGGCATTGTAACCGTGCTAATAGGACACTGAAAGGCAGCAAGGTGGCCAAATATTTTTACCTCAAATGCACACTTTTGTTTCATTTCAATTAACTTTTAGACCATTGGTTTCAGTACATTGGGGATACTATCCTCTGTGTTTCACCAGGATTTATTAATGATATGCAATGACAAAGAGAAAATTGTTATTGAAGTATAAGCAAATAGATTCATGGTGTGCAAACAGAGGTGTTGTTCTGCACTGTAATATACAGTGTTTAAAGTAACAGTACAAATTGAAATAAAGCAATCCAAAAAGGTGTTCATTAAATTAGAGTTTCACAGGCTCCACTTCTTCTGGTGAGGCAGTTCCGAGTCAGTGCATACCAGCATAAAATTAGAATAGGCAGTTCAGGGGCAATGTCTGGAAGTATTTCTTTAAACAAAGGTCAGAGGAAATCTGAAACACACTGCCAAAAAACAACTGCAATTAGGTCAAGATAATTTCAAACCAAAAATTGATGCATCTTTGTTAGAAAGTGGAAAGTCTCATGGACATTATATTTGTCAGCCTGATGATTATTTTAATCTTTTAACACAAAATGGCTGAACATTGGCACTTATTCACACAGATGTAGTATGAAAACTTTGATTCTTTTTATAAAGTTAGCAAAAATGAACAAAGATACATTTTATTGAACACACTTAGCATAGATTGAACATTTGAAAGCAGTTCAAAGGAAGCGCGTGGGGGAACTTGCAGATACTTCTTGTAACTTTTCAACGTTCTCTCAATTCTGCAATCATTATTTTGAATTGGAAAATCCTGTATGTTAGTCCAATACTTGAGAGGTGCTAGAGCAAAACAGGAATTTATAGACAAAGATATCTAACAACTGTTGTTGAAAACTGCTGGCATCAATAAGAATGGGATGACTGAACGTGCAGGAAATTGTCAGCAAATCAGAAAGAGCCAGCTTTGTAACGTGCAGACAAACCTTACAGAATCGTTTGAAGAGGTAATTAACATAGGATAGGGGAATATCTATGGATATTATTTATATCAAATGTCTTATAGAAATCCATAAAGAAAGAAACCATGTAAGAAAGAAACCATGAGCAAAAGTTGAAGCTTATGGAATGGAGGATAAATTATTGATCTAGTTAAGACATTTGCTGAGTAGTGAATGGCAGGATAAGAATAAAAGGTAATATAATTGGTAGGATATATGTTCTTAACAGGACACTGTTAGTCATATGTGTTGGGGCCACAAATAATTGCCATCTTTATTAATGATACATGACGGAGTAAAGAATCAAATATCCGAATTGGTTGATGACAACAAGATAGATGGCACTGTGAGCAATGTACATGGAAGCACGAAATTACAACACTGGTAAGTTAAGTAAATACGGAAACTGTGACAATAGAGATCAATGTGGAAAAAAAGTGTGAAACCATCCTTTTTGAACCTAGAAGTTAGAACAAGGTACTTTCTAAATGATGGAAAGCTGTACACAATGATCCCAAATAAACTTGATAATCCAGGCACAAAAATCATTAAAACATGATTCAGCAGCACAGAAAATAAACAGAAAGACTAATAGACTAGAATATAAAAGATCAGAAAATCATATTACAGTTACACAAAATCTTAGTTAGATCACATCTGGACTGGTGGAGACAGTTGTGCTCAAAACATTGAGATGAATACATAAGCCTTGGAGAATTAAGATTATCAAAGACGTTAAAGATGTGGAGTAAAGTTGGTCTGTGGAATTATTCACAAATCAGCTGTGTTCTGATTGAATGGAACAGCTCAAGGGGCTAACCCATGATCTTACGTTGACTTGCTCTTATAGCACTCATGAGTTGCATTGAAATAATTCCCATTAAGCAGGCTTTACACATTAGAACTCAGATAGCCAGGCTGTGAAGGATACTTATTTATTTACGGAGACACGCCATGCAGACAGTGCACCCCCAAATAATGCCTCGTTCAGCCCTGTTACTCTATGAGCCATGGCTAGGTTGTGAATTAATATCCATTTGATAAATTATCAATATCACAACATTCTCTACATTATTAATCTAGGGTAATTGTAAATTAAAACCAAAAACATTGGGTCTTGAGGCCAGAGGTCTAATTTTATTTCCATTTTCAATGTGCTTTGAACAAAATTATTATATTCTTATCTGAATGTGTGAAACTATTTCTAAATGGCACATAATTCCATCACTACTCACCTTTCTGCTTCGTTATTATTTTCTTCATCTATATTTGGTTCATTGTCCAAGCTTTCTTCAGGCATATCCAGGAGTGGAACTTTGGAAACAGACATGTTTTCCACAACCTACAAAATTTCCAAAAGAACACAAGTTATTTAAGTGTAGCCAAGATATGAAAGATGACAATTCCACTGAGTTCTGTCAGTTTCAAGTTGTGCAACCCTTAAATCATCCAAGCAGTTCCTTCGAATAAAATAAAATGGTCACTTCAAAATTGTCTGCTTCAATGCTCCAGTTTCAATTTACATTCTTTGAAGGGATATCCTTACATGCCAGTTTAATTTGCAGTTGTCTGTGTTCCAGAATTGGTAAGCCATCAGGAAACCACCATAAAGTTTGATTTAGGATTGATATCTTACCTGTGGCAATGTGCACAAATGTTGCTTTGATGGCTCATTCAAACAAAATGTAATACCCTAAACAGTTGTCTTTCAACATCCAAGAACAAACATGCATGTTTTAAATTACCCGATGTTGTTTCAATGATATTAGATGCTTAATGAGCATAATTCTGTGCAATCTACTATCCCAAACTATTTACCATCACTCCAGGTTCCTAATTTAAACTTTCATGAATTTTGGATTGCTTCAGGATTTTAAACACAAAAATCAATTTAATCATCAAATAAACATTCGATCATTATGCCTCATCAGTATCTCAAGGGTGCTTTTTTTTCTGTATCATGTATTTCATTTGGACAAATCAAAGAAAATACTGTGCTAATATGTTGGCCCAAATCTTCCTGCCGCCAGACCAGTGGAGATGAGATGCATGTTGAAAGAGGAACATCAGGACTCTACAGAAGTCCTGACATGCATGAAAATTGCCCAAGAAGCTTAAACTTCTAATGGATTGATTCCTTGTTACCTAGCACCCTCTGCAAATGTTTTCAACCCTGAGCTTAGACTGCAGACTTGGGTGGATATACTGGGCTTGTGTGCTTAATCTGGCAATGTTAGATGATTTTAAAACCTGATGTACATAACTGCACAACTGACCCACCCATGCAAATCCCAGACTATCCCTTCACCAATATACCCATGCATTCACACATTCACTTTTTCATTCAAAGACTAGACCTGAATGCAGCAGGTGATGCTGTGAAAGACAAAGAAGCTACGTCCACTCCTTCCCCCAACTCTATGATTCACTGGACTTGTCAGAGCATTGCTACGTTTATTGTCTGCGCTGCCTACTTCTCTTTCAGCTGGGGTCAAAAGATGCCAGAAGAGAATCGGCAGTAAGAACTTCCCAGGCAGCAACGCATCTAGCATTGTCACTGACGAGATCTAGGCCATAATTTATTTATCTTTGAGGTAGTGGGTATTCCATGTACTCTTTAGCATATGCTAATAATGAATCAGAGCTAAATGTTAAACCAAAGTGAGCAATATCAAAGTCACAAGACTTGGTTTATTTTTAACTCATAACCACACTAAACAGGCTGCATTTACATAGCACTTTTATCATAAAAGACCTGATACATTTTCTAGAAGTGTCATGCCAGATGTTAGGGTGTCACCAAATACTTGGCCAAACATGCAGATTTTAAGCAGTATCTTAACAGGGGTAGCACAATAAAAAGACTAAGGAAGATAATTCTGCAACTTAGCACTAGGATAGTTCATAGCATGCTCACCATGGAAATATGAAGTAACAGAAGCACAAGAGGTCAGAGTTCAAAGGGTTTTGGGATGGAGAAAATTGCATTAATAGGGAGGAGAGAAACTGACATATGAACATGAGGACTAGAGCCAAGAAAGACCCACAATCAAAGCTAATGGCTGGATGGAACTTGAGGCAAGTTAGGATTGTGGTAGTTTTCCCATCAATCTCAGTCTGCAGAAAGTGGAAGATGAGAGTCTGGAGGTACTATAATGAAGGTTTTGACATTTGATAGCTGAGGCAGGAGTGAAGACAAAGATCACTATGGAATAAGCAGATCGTGTGTGTAATAAAGCATGAGCTGGCAGCTCAGGGTCAAGTAGGACAAGATAATCGTTCATGATCTGGCTTGTCCCTGAAAATGGTGACAATTCAAAAATGAAGAACAGTGCAAAAGGGTATGCACAGAAAATAATAGCTAAAGAGTCCTGGCCATGGAAAAAATAGATGGAAGTCTGGATGCCAAAGACTGAAAAATATATTCTCAGAATAGCTGCTACTAACAATATGGTAACCAAAGATATGCAAAACATTTATACAATCAAGGATGCAAGTGGAACAAATTTAGTGGAAGAAGAAAAATCCAAGTTGAGATCAACACCTTCACAGGTTTATGAATGAAGAAAACCTGAGAACAAAGAGGTAGTTGCAAATCAAGGAATGACAACCAGCACCAATTAGGGAGAAAACAGCATCAAAAGGAATAAAAATCAGCACAAGTGAAACAGAATGAAATGCAAACAAAAGTATAGACCTGTCGCAGGCACAGAAGTTAGTACCAATTTTCAAATGAAGGGAGGGATTCAAGACTGCAAAAATCTATCAACTAAATTCCCAACACATCCCTTTAATAAGGCACAATCAACAATCAAAAGACCGAAAGAAAATAGTTCAAATCTATGGAGATCAGTTTAGATTCATATCTAGAAACAGCTCATGCCATTTTTGATCGAGATAAATTAGAAATTTTGGGAGGTCAGTGCAACAAGAAGATTGTATTAATTAATCAATGAAGATACAATTGGTTCCTATGTGCTGGAATTCATGGAGCGCCTGATAAGTATGTATATCTATCACAGGGCACATACAAGTAATGCCAGACAGAAAAAAAGCAGTATCGGGGGAACAGTGGGAGCTTTGAAGTTGGATTGCAGCAAGGACTGGCACCAAGTTCATTCCTCCTCCTGATTTATAAATGAGTAAGATACGAAGTGCCACATTCAAGCTGTCTGCAGATGGCACACTGAGCTACTCACTAGGAATAGAGAGAACAGGACATAAGTACCTTCAGAACAACAATGAAAGTCAGGGATATGAAGGCTGGCAGAGCAATGGATTATCAGTTTGGTCTAGGAAAAAGGATCAGGATTAAAGTGTAAAATTATGGATTGAAAATTAGATAAAGTCAGTCATTTGAGAATCTGGGGTCAGTGGTGGCAGAAAAAAAGAGCACTTACTCAGCAATAAATTACCTCTGACATTTTGGGTTCCACTACCATGGTTCTGACCTCATTACATCCTTGGTTCAAACATAGATAAAATAATTGAATTCCAAGGACAAGGCAAGAGTGAATGTCCTTCACTGAGGAAGCATTAAGAAGCCCTAGCAAAACTGAAATTAATGGGAATTGGGAGAAAATATTTCATTGGTTGTAATCACACCAGGCATAAAGGAAGATGGTTATGGTGATTGGAAGGCAATCATCTCAGTTCCAGGACATCAGTTCCTCAGGTTAGTATCCTAGGCCCAACCATCTTCAGCTACTTCATTAATGACAATCACTTCAAAGTGGGGATGTTCAGCTTGTCAGTATTTGAAGACCTGAACAATGTTCAAGTTTTGGTTGATATGCAGCCAGTTGCATTCAATCCACAAAACTACCAGGCAATATCCATTTCCAACCATCTCTTTTTGACATTCAATGGCATTACCATTGCTGAATCCCTCACTATTAATATCCTAGGGGTTACCACTGACCAGAAACTGAACTCAACCAGTCACATAAATACTGGGACTACAAGAGCAGGTTAGAGGTTAAGAATTCTATAACATGTAACTTACCTCCCCCAAGCCTGTCCAACATTTTTAAAGGCATAAGTCAGGACCGTAGCCCTTTTCAGACTCGAGGGATTTGACAAGAAGCAACCCACTTTCAAATTTTCCAAAGCTGCAACCTCTAACCAGTAGAACAAGGGCAGCAGATGCATTGGAACACCACCATCTGTAAATTTCCCTTCAAGCCACACACCATCCAGACTTAAAACTATATCATCCTTCACTATCACAAGAGTTAAAATCCTGGAACTCCCGAACAGTACTGCAGGTGTTCCTACAGAGTAAGAAGTCTCTCACAACACTAGGTTAAAGTCCAACAGGTTTATTTGGAAGCAAACACCACTAGCTTTCAGAGCACTGCTCCTTTGTCAGGTGGGTGGGAGTTCTGGTCACAAACAGGGCATATAAAGACAAACTCAATTTACAGAATAATGATTGGAATGCGAGTCTTTACAGCTAATCAAGTCTTAAAAAGATAGAGAATGTGAGTGGAGTTAAGCACAGGTTAGAGAGGTGTGTACTGTCTCCAGACAGGACAGTTAGTGAGATTTTGCAAATCCCGGTGTTCTTACACCTCATGGTCTGTAGAGTAGGAGGAAGCAGTTCACTACGACCTGCTCTGAAGAATTAGGAACAATAAATGCTGGCCTACTCAACCACACCCACATCCTGGTAAAAGAATAAAAGACAAAAGTATGAAATGCAAGTTAAACAGCACATTAGCTTTGACTGGAGTAGTTGAAAGGAGTGTTCATTATTGTAAGGTATTGCTGAAATTGAAAGGAAGAATTAAAAGATAGCTAAGAGATTGATTTTGCAACATAGTGCAGAAACTTGTGTAACACAAGGAGAGGAAACTGATAGAATGATAACGAGGTGCGAATGGCGTGATGGATGTACTGAATAATGATTAAAATCAAGATCCAACATACAAGGGGAATCAGTGGAAATCAGCATCAAAGAAAGCAGCCAACTGGAGACAAAAATGTATGGGTCATCTTTTTGGGATTGCAAGGAAGGAGGAATGGTGGCAAAAGACTTAAACACAATGGGACTGGAGAAGGGTGATCAACCAGCATTGTGGCTACACCAAATAAAATAGGAGAAACAAAAAGTACATCCAAGTAGCACAATAAGGGAAATTAGATGTGTAAAATGGTGCACAATGTTTGTAAAAGCGAAAACTAAAATTACTCTGATTAGCATTTAAAATTATAAATATTCAGGAATTACAAGTGATTTCAACATATTTATATTTTCAATGTCAAAACTGTTTTTGTTATACAGGTCACAAGATCTTATTTCCAATCAAAGTTAATTGCCAGACTAAAGAATCTTACTTCATTTCTTAGTACAAAATTCAATTATATTTAATTGATATTACAGATTTCATGACATAAGCCAGTCCTTTGTCAGAACTCATCCTGTTTATATTTCTGATAATATAAAGCAACACATGTATGATTATTGCATACGTTAAAGACTATAAAAGTTGAATTTGCATTAAATATGGATTTTCTCCTACTCAGATAAAGTTTGCATAAACTGACATTGGGGAATATTAATTCTGGACCTGAACTTTCAATCCACTCATGGCCAGAGCGGATTTGCACTTTGCCTCCTGAGACAGTAAATCAACTCCCAAGGTTAATCTTGATCTCTGGAGATGTTTACTATACTGAAAAGGCTAGCAGATTACAGTATTAATAAGGAATTTAATGTGATTTCAAACTTTAGATCATTCATACTCATTTTGTCACAGATACACATGTTTTTACTCACATTTTCAACATCCTGGTGCAAACTAATTTTCAGTGCTTCCAAGATACAATTGTGGGGTGAAAGCTGCTGATCATTGTCTTCCAAACTATCTGCATGTTGCAAGGTTTGAGAAAGGGCTGTTTTATTAACTTCAGTGTTGTGACTATTTGCTTCTGTGAGGTCATTTCTGGAATTTAGAAATTGAAAATCAAGAAAGGCTACAATCCAGCTCACTTAGACAAAAGTATTGAGAACTACTTTTTTTAAAAAAATTAGGCACTCAATTTCTTTCCACATACACTGTGGAATACCATTACAAAGCTGGAGAATTTAAAACATATTGTATCAGTATAATGAGGGCAAGATTAAAGTCATTCTCTTCTGGATCCATTTTAATCTCATGTTTAATCCAATTTCCTGCAAGGCAACATCAAAGGTAGGGAGAACAGTAAGAGTCTGCAAAATGGGATGACAGCCAAGAAATCTCATTGTTTGTCTGACAAATGAAAACCCTGGATTTTGTTCATGAATACGTTTAAAAATTATTGCTCGTAAAAATCACTGCAAAAAAAGTTTTCATTTGTGTAGAAAACAAACACCACTTATCATTACATTCATCAAGATGAAATTATAATCTTAAGTCAAATGTCACATTTTCGAAAAAATTCACCAATTTGAAAGTGAATTATGAGACTCAATAGTATCTCTATATTAAAAAGTATGTCATAGAATCCCTACAGTACAGAAGTAGAAGATTCAGCCCATCAAGTCGACTGACCACAATCCCACCCAGGCCCTATCCCCCATAACCCCACATATTTACCCTAGCTGGTCCCCCCTACACTAGGGAGCAATTTAGCATTTCCAGTCTATCTAACCTGCATAGCTTTGGACTATGGAAGGAAACCAGAGCACCTGGGAGGAAGCTCACGCAGAGAAATAACTATTAAACCTTTTAAGACAAGGTTATTTCAAGCAATTTACTGGAACAATCACATCTCCTAAAGTTGCAAACCACTCATGAGTGAGATGCGCTTTCAGAGAGTCGGTAAACTCAATAGGCTAGTTAGGTTCCTTCTGCACTGTAGGAATTCTATGGATTTCCTGCGACCTCTTTTATAATACACCAATCTTCTGAATTACTGAATGCATCAGAACTCCATGAATTTGAAAGCCAGTCTCCATTGTGTAAAGCATTCATTTTTCTTAGGTTTCATAAGCCACATGAACTCAATTAGCTCTTCAGCAACCACACCTGCATTTTTATTTTAAAACCAATTTAAGACAGTTTATTTTTTCTCTCTCATACATATTTCCTGGTGGCAGTAATACTAATTTAGCACTGATGCAAATTATTACCTTATCAAATCCACTAACTGTCCAAAAATTGCTTTCTCATGCAACATGTCATGTGTGTCATAAAGGTTACTCCACGGTATAGCTATTTCACTAGAGAAATACATCAGTATTTATAAAAAGACCTACTCCTACTATTTTACATGGAGTTACAAAAATTGCATTAACTCTGACTACTTAATGATATGAGATAATACTTTAACCAATACCAAAACAAAACTGTAAAAAGGTATTGTAAAACTGAAATAAAAACAAAAATGCTGGAAATCAGATGCTGCAAGATTGAGACAAAGTTAGAAAATAGGAGCATAGGGAGGTCATTCAGCTCACTGAAGCTGCTCCTCCATTCAATATGATTACGGCTGACCTTCTGTCTTAATGCCATACTCCCACGCTCTTCCCACCTACCTTGAGTCTAAGCATCTACCTACTTTCTTAAATATATTTAGTGACTTGGCCTTCACAACCTTCTGTGATGGATTTCTGTTCACCATCCTCTAAGTGAAGAAGCCTGCTCTTCATCTCAGTCCTGAACAGTCTACTCTAGACCTCCACCACTTTCAGATTCTGCCAGACTTGTTCAGCATTTCTAACACTTCAGTTTGAAATGTTAAGCAAAGACAATCTTTTGCACAAACCATAAGCATTCAGCCTTGCACAGTTAAACATCCAGAACTAACACATTCATGTCTACAATTTTTTTTTTAGCTTCACCGTTGTCTTCATTTTCCAGTTCAAAACTATGATGCATCATTTTGATTGCCTTGTCTTGCTGTTTTGGGCCGTTCATCCTTAATGACGCACAGTCACATCTGAAGCACCTATTAACATTCCCAGGATTTATTTGCTGGTTCAGTTTTGTCTTTTTTATTATTCATTGTTGGGATTGCAGGCAAGCAAGGCCTGGATTTTTTGCCTATTCCTAATTGCACTGGAGAAGATGGTGGTGAGCTGCCTGTACTAGCCGGAGGTGCTAAAAGGTGCTGTCATCTTCATTCTGCTTGCCTTTTACCATTTTATTATCAGGGCCATTTCAAAATCAAATGATCAGCGAGTCCTCTAACCCTTGCAACTTCAATGTCCCATTTATTCCATAAAAGATAAAAGAATAAACTTTTCCTCGCAGAGACCAGTAACCACATAAGATAGCTTAGCAAAATCTAACAATTTCAACAAATGGTAAGAACTTCATTTGGGTATTCCTGAACAAGTGTTTATGTATGATGTATTCTTCCATTGATAAATTTTAGAAAGCAAAAGTTCTTTCAGTCTGTTCATGTCTCAAATTTCACCTAAAAACTGGAATAGAAAGTCCAAATTGTCAACATTATCCAATTCAAATATCTTCTGATTTTTTTCTTCTTGCAGGAAGTGATATGATTTATTGTTACGTGCATTGGTATACAGTGGAAGTATTGTTTTTTGCATGTGATACAGGCAAGACATACCATTCAGAGTACACAGGGGAAAAGAAAAGTAGGGTGCAGAATTCACCCTCAAGAATATTTGGTAGTGGTAGTAGAGATGATAATCAACAGTTTCCACTCCTAATTATAGGACAGAAAAAAATCTGCAAAATAGTTTTGCTACAATTGTAAATCCAAACAATATTGTGAAGAAAACTAATCAGTACTTACTCTGCAGATATGGTCAGTTGGTTGGTACAGGAACCATGAGCACTGCAACAGAAAATACATAACATGCATTTGTTGTCAATTGCTGTTTTACATTCTGGAAACTACAAAATGTGCCTGCAAAACACAAGTTGCAAACGAAGAAATACATAGGGTGGAATTCTCCCAAAAAAATTCTAAGTGTTGAATTCATGGGAAAACTAGAGTAATTCACACACTTTTTCAGTGGGAGTTCAGATCAGAATCTCCCACACTGTGCAATGCAGAGACCACCAGCATAAATATCATTAAATTGCAGGGGGCAGGGCCTATTTACACCCAGGAGGTTGAAACCAGTGGGTCTTTGCGCATGCGAATGGCTCCGAACTGCCAGCCCTGCGACTCCCACAATGCTGCCCCCCCTCTCCCTCAATAGCCTGATCGCAGCGCTCCCCACCCCCACCACCATTCCTGGGCCAGCTCTGAACCCCACTGATCACTTTCTGCCAATATACCCTGTTCCCCCTAGGCCACTGCCCGATCCTCTGGGGAGGGGCAATTGCCCCTCATTCACTTCAACTAGCTCCCCAAGAGTGGGGAGCTAGTATAATGCCTGCTGGAGTATAATGCCTGTGGGCAGGGTGGGAGAGGCTAACAGGCCTGGAAAATGCAGCCCCCAGCCCACTAATAATATTTAAATGATATTTTAAATGTCATTTAAATACTAGCCCCACCGATTTATGACAAAGGGCACTGGAAGACTAGAAGGGCATGAAACCCACACATTTGCCTCCCATGCAATTCTCGTGGGCCACTACACTAAAATATTAGCACAGCAGGATGGGAGAATTACGATCATAGTATTTTAACAGATCACAAAGATTTAATTCTATAACATAAAACTATAAACCACAGAATTATAACTACAAAAGGAACTACAAAAGATCGTAAATGTAGCCCATCAGGCAAACCAGCCTCCCATCCATCGATTCTATCTATACTTCCTGCTGCCTCAGTGAAGCAGCCAGCATAATTCAGGACCCTACGCACAACGGGCATTCTCTCTTCCACCTTTTTCCTTCAAGATACAAAAGTCTAAGGTCACTTGCTAACCGACTCACGAACAGTTTCTCCTGCTGTTGATTAAGTTGATCTTTCTCTACACCCCAGTTATGACTGCAATACCAAATTCTGCACTCTCTCGTTTCTTTCTCTATGAAGGATAAGTTTTGTCTACATAGCATGCAAGAAACAATACTTTTCACTGCAAGTTAATACATGTAACAATAATAAATCAAAATCAAAAATTGGATTGGCTTGGCATCAAAAGTATGATATAATAACCAAGTTATTTTGGCAAGGAAAACAAAACTTGCTTTTATATAGTTCCTTTCTTAGCTTGTGGGCATTCTGAAGTGCTTTACAGCCAAAAGAAGTGCTTTTCTTTTTGAAGTATTACTTTGTAAAATAGAAAAATCAGGAGGCAATATCATGACAGCAAGGTTCCAGTAATAACGGAGAATTACCTTACTTTTTTTTTAAATAATACAGTGGGATTTTTTCCCTTATTAGAGAGGGCAAATAAGGTTTTGCTTCAAAGTCTCACCTCATGTCTAAAATTTTTAAAATACTACAGAAATACAAGCCGAGATTAGATGCTCAAGTGACTGGTGTAACTTGAATCCTGAGTCAGGGCCTAAAGAATGTTTCCAAACAACAACTTGCACAAATAGTTTACAAAATTTAAGTTATTTTGTATGATCTAAATGACAGCTAACAGTAAAGTTATTGCACAGCAAATGCTAGGGTTAGTAACAAACACAAATAAGGACTCACTGATAATTTGCAGGGTCTTCATACATTATACAACTTGAAAGAGCACACTGGAAAATTAAAGCAGTCTGAGAATATTTAAAAGGTATTAAAAGGCACCATTGTGACAAATATGTAACTCATGGTTAATGGTAATATTTTAATAATGTTTTGGGGAGATCATTATTATGAAGATAATCAATTGCCAGAACATCTAAAGTGGCAGTTCAGAAGGTCACCCAGGTTTATATATCAGAGCCCAAATAGAAGATGGTGCCATAAAGCAATAGGTGGGCTTACTAAGTTAAAGAACCGAGATGCAACTGCAATTTTCCCAACTTGCTGCACTAATTTTTTATTACTATAATAAAGGAACTGGTGGCCTAACCCAGCAGGAATGAAGAAAGGCCCTCCACAGAATCAGAAGGCAGGGGATGTCTAGACTGAGTCTGCTGGCAGTGCTAGCCTGAGCCCACTAGCATTGCCCAAAATTCAAAGTGCCAATGCCCAGGGGATACCTTGGTATTGCCCATTATGCATGGGGCTGTGCCAAGGGGTAGGCCCTGACAGGGATCCTCCACTGCCTCTCTGCATAGGAATTGGTAGAATAAGCCAGCCACTGGGCAGTTGGGGGGTGGAGCGAGGATAGATGCGAGGCAGTCGGCCTGCTTTTGCCCCCATGTAGTCAGTTCATTCCTTTTCAGTGTTTTGGGCAGTAGTCTTTTAATTAGCATGAAGTGGGACTTCTGTTCAGCTCCAAGAGACCCTGCCTTAGAACTGCCAGTCAGTGGCCAGCATCACTGGAACACTAGCAGGAACAATGGCCACTGCCTGTTCTGCATGCAGGCCAGGAAAGGGGAATTTAGCCATGGACCCAGACATTCAGTGGGCCAGGCCAAGATACATAGAACAATACAGCACAAACAGGCCCTTCAGCCCACAAGTTGCGCCAATCACATCTACCAATCCACAGACCTATCTATAACCCCCTATCTTATTTGTTTCCATATCTCATCCAGAAATTTTTTTAAAAGACCCCAGCAAGTTTGCCTCAATAATCTCCGACGGCAGCCAATTCCATTCACTCACCACCCTCAGTGAAAAACTTACCCCTAACATCTCTTCTGTATTTGCTTCCCTGCACCTTAAATCTGTGTCCTCTCGTAGTGACCATTTCAGCTTGGGGAAGTAGTCTCAGAGTCCACCCTATCTATTCCTCTCAACATTTTATAAACCTCTATCAGGTCGCCTCTCAACTTACGTCTCTCCAGTGAGAAGAGTCCCAGCTCCCTCAACCTATCTTCGTAAGGCCTGCCTCCCAATCCAGGCAGCATCCTTGTAAATCTCCTCTGCACTCTCAATAGCCTCTACATCCTTCCTATAGTGAGGCGACCAGAACTGCACACAATACTCCAAGTGGGGTCTGACAAGAGTCTTGTAGAGCTGCATCATTACCTCCTGAATCCTAAACTCTATTCCTCAATTAATGAAGGCCAGTACACCATACGCCACAATGAGGGAGATGGGAACGTGTTGAACAACACACAAGGGAGGCAAAAATGTGGGGAAAGGCCTCCAATTGGTAGTAGGGACCTGCAGGAAACATTACTTCCCTATAAATGTCCAGCAGCTCAAGATTAAACCTGCCAGTCTGAGGGCCCATCTCTCTTGCTACCCATTAATCTGAACAGTAGAGGATTGATGCCTATAATTGGGTTATTAATTTCCCATATGGGACTCAACTGGGTCTTGGATGGCTGACCCAGCTAACACCTCTCCTGCTGCTCAAAAATCACAGTGGAGACAGTGAACCAGAGGTAATGCATTGGGGAATAGGCAGGTGGATAAGCAAATAAAATTCAAATAGTGTCAATTACTAAGCCTTTAATATTTTACCTTGCTGACAAAACAATGTCAGATTCCGTTATATTCTTAGTTATTGTCAAGTGCTCAGCATTCATCAAGATCCTCTCAGATTCTTCAGGAAGTACATCAGTTTGTTCTATTTTATCACCCTCTTCACATGATTCAGTAACCTGAAATCAAACAGTAACAGTGTCATGGATAAAACAAAGCTGAAAAATGCACAAGTGATATCCCAGAATGTGTTGCTGAAAGTTAAACAAATATATAGTTATCAAAAATGTGGTCTGCCAAGAGATCCCCAATCTTTAATAGAATAAATAGTGAAGAAAAATCTATCCTACAATTAGTTGGTCATTAACATTTCATTTGAATATTATGTGCTTGTGTTTGAGATTCCAGGCAGATCGTGGAATGACCTTAAAGTTTCAATGCAAACCAAGAAAGCAAAACACTTCAAAAAAACTATATAGGTCAAAAGTTGACAATTAAAGAATTCTGCTCATTATATGACGTCAAAAATTATAATAAACTACAAGAATGACCACAATGCTTCAGTTGTATTAGAGGATAAAGATAAGAAAGTTTGAACCAAATATTGAAAGAACTGGGAGGAGTGGTAAACCACTCCTGGGATTCATAAGCTCTTGATATTTTGTCGTTACAATAAAGGCAAAACATACAGGGACACAATGACTAACAGCGGTGACCAGAAATTTGGACAAATGTAGGGGGCAATTTTCAGCCTATTTCACTGTTCAGAGAAAACACTGACACAGGCTGAAAATCCAGAGAGAAATCCGGAAAAGCCATTTTCCCCACCCCTTGCTGATGACGTAGCAAGGTTCATGTCCACAAAAAACTGGAATCTCATTTAAATTTATTTAATATATTTGAATATATTTGAATATTAACTGTCATATTTGCAAACCTTGCCAACAATGACTGTTGCTTGGAGGCAAGGGGAAAGGAAAGATGATTACGCCAGTAGGGAAGAAGAGAGATGCCAGCATTCATCAGAAGCGTGTGTGCGCGCGTGTGCACGTGGAGGTGGGTAGGTAGTGAGGCTATTTTAATCTGATTAGAGGTTTAAAAGCTGTGCTGATTTCAGTCATGCCACAACAAGGAGACAAAAATCATGAAACCATAAATAGGAGTAGGCCAGTTGGCAGTAATTCTGCTCCACCATTCAATATCATTGCTGATCTGACACAGCCTCGACTCCATTTTTCTGCCTACCTCCTTTAACTCTGAATTCCAATCAATCTTGCCTAATTTGCACTTGAACATATTCAATGACCCAACCATCACAACTTTCTGGAGAAAAAAACTGTACCCTCAAATTCTAAGAAAAACATCCTGCCAGCAACCACCTTATCAAGTCCCTTCAGAACTTTATTGAAACATATAAGATCACTTATTCTTCTAACTAATGAGTATACTTCAATGAGTATAGACCTAACTGTTCTATCTTACCTCATAGCACAACCCAATCATCCCAAGAGCAACTGAGTAATTCTTTTCCGAACTTGAATCCTAAAATATAATACTTAATTTGTGGTCAAAAGCCTTGTACAGTGGTAACAAGACTTCCCTATTTTTATACTCCATTCTCTCACTAAAGGCCAACATTCCATTTGTTTCTTAATTGCTTGCTATACTTGAATGTTATCTTTTTGTGATTCATCCATCAGTACATCGAGAGCCCTCTGTTCCACAGATTTGGGAGTTTTACAATCAATAGATCAAACCCAAACTTTGGTTCTGCTGCACAGTCATGAACTGTTTTGCACAAAGCAACAAATAACTAAAAATGGTGGCTCCAACAACATTACATCCTTATTCAGGGGAGAGCCATCAGTGCAAAAAGACAAGACTGATACATTTGCAATTGTCTTCAGCCACAGTATCGCATGGTTGATCCAGAGGTTCACAGCATCACAAATACCAGTCTTCAGCCAATTCCATTCCCTCTACGCATGTCAAAAGGCTTTTAGAGAAGCAATGGCCTAGTGGTATCACTACTATTAATCCAGGAACTCAGCTAATGTTCTAGAGGCTCAGGTTTGAATCGAATTTGAATTCAAAAAATATCTGGAATTACAAATCTACTGATGACCATGAAACCATTGTCATTTTCAGAAAAACCCACTGGTTTGCTAATGTCCTTTAGGGCATGTGACTCAGGCAACTAGGGATGGGTAATAAATGCTGGCCAGCTAGCAACATCCATGTTCTACAAATGAATAAAAAATAACAGTAAAGGCACTGAATACTACAGAAGCAGCAACAATGTTCCAGTAATAGTACTGAAGTTGCACGTGGAAACTGTCCAGACATGTCCTCTCCACAAGATCCAATTCAGTGAATTACCTCCTTGTTATATAGGTATTTAGCAAAGTCTTGTGCAAGAAAAAACACAAAGTAGGCCTTGTAAACATAAAACACTGGGAAACTCTTCATTACAGGTGTATATTGTTTCAGTTAAATTCTACTCTTAATCAGGTTCCATAATGTGAGGAGCCAAACTGTCCAGGAGTCACATTATCTGCACTCAAGGGACAGTTCACACCTCAAATCCACGATATATATATGTCACATGCACTAGAGTACTCTTGTTGATCATCAGCAAAGTAATAGAAAGTATTGTCGACACTGCGGTCAAGCAGCACTTGGGCATCAATTCACACATGGATTCGTTAAGGGGAAAGCGTGTTTGGCAAATTTATTAGATTTCTATGAGGATGTGACAAGTATGATAGATAGAGGGGAACTGGTGGATGTGGAGTTTTTAGACTTCCAGTAGGCAGTTGAAAAGCTGCCTCAGAAAAGGGTGAGGCGCAAGGAGTTGGGGTATGATATTAGTGTGTATAGAGGATTGGTTGTCTAATAGGAAGCAGAGAGTAGGAATCAATGGGTGCTACTCTGGTTGGCAGCTGGTGACTAGTGGAATGCCCCAGAGATCAGTGCTAGGGCCTCAACTGTTTACCATGTACATAGATGATCTGGAGGGAGAGGATGAGCGTAGAGTAACAAAATTTGCTGATGACACAAAGATGAGTGGAAAAGCAAATTGTGTAGAGGTTCTGGAAAGTCTGCAGAGAGATCTGGATAGGTTGAGTGAGTGGGTGAGGACCTGGCAGATGGAGTATAATGTTAGCAAGTGCAAAGTTATCCACTTTGGTAGAAATAATAGTAGGGAGGGTTATTATTTAAAAGGTGAAAAGCTGCAGCATGCTATGGTGCAGAGGGACCTGGGGGTCCTTGTGCATGAATCATAAAAACCCAGTCTACAGGTGATCAAGAAGGCAAATGGAATGTTGGCCTTTATAGCTAGGGGGATAGAATACAAAAGTAGGGAGGTCTTGTTGCAACTGTACCAGGTGCTGATGAGGCCACAGCTGGAGTACTGTGTGCAGTATTGGTCACAGCATTTGCAGCAGGATATATTGGCCTTGGAGGGAGTGTAGAGAAGGTTTACTAGGCTGAAAGTGGAGATGAGAGGGTTAACCTATGAGGAGAGATTGAGTAGACTAGGTTTGTATCATTGACATTTAGAAGATTGGAGGAGGTCTTACAGAGACATATAAGATAATGAAGGGGATGGATAGGGTAGAGATGGAGAGATTCTTCCCGCTTAAAAAGGATAGCAGTACTAGAGAGCACAGCCTCAAAAAAAGTTTGTGCGTGTGTGTGTGTGTGTGTGCGCGTGTGTGCAGGGAGCAGGGCTGTTTAGATCGGAGTTGAGGAGGAACTTCTTCACTCAAAAGGTGGTGAACCTTTGGAATTCTCTGCCAGTTGAAGTGGTAGAGGCTACCTCACTGAATATATTTAAGTCACAGGTAGCTAGATTTTTAATAAGCAAGGGAATTAAGGATTATGGGGAGAAAGCAGAGAAGTGGAACTGATCCATTTCAGATCGGCCATGATTTTATTGAATGGCAGGGCAGGCTCAAGGGGCTAGATAGCCTATTTCAGCTCCTATTTCTTATGTTCTTATCAATGACCTGCTCATTGATACCTTATTTATGTTCCATCCAACTCAGCTCTCAACTTATTATAGCCTTGGTCCAAAACATCTGACATCAAGGCAGCATTTGACTTAACCCCAGCAAAACGGCAGTCAATACAAATCAGGAAGAAAACACCTGCGAGCTAAGAGTCATACCAAAAAGAAGGCAAGATGACTGTCGTTGTCAGAGATCAATCACGTGCTCAGGACATTGCTGCATAAGTTCCTCAGGGTGGTGTTCTAGGTCTGATTATGCTTGATGATTTTGCAACATTCTTCTCAGATACTGAACGCAAGGAGATGGAGCAAGACTATGGCCCGTTGGGCCTATTTCACCATTCAATACTATCATGGCTGATCTTGAGCTTAAACTCCATTTTTCTACGCACTCCTCATACCCTTGAATTCCCTCCAGGCCAAAAACATGTCTATCCTTGCCTTAAGGGCTCAAGAGTGGTGCATCCAGAACCCTCCAGGGCAGAGAATTGCAAAGATGTACAATCCTTTGTGTAAATTAATTTCATCTTAGCCCTAATGATTGGCCCCTTATCCTGAGACCATGCCTCCATGTTTTAGATTCCCCAACCAGCAGAAATTCTCTCTCAGTACTCACCTTATCTAGCCCCTTCAGAACACTGTAGATTTCAATAAAGAGATCATCTCTCATTTTTCTGAACACCAGAGAATATGAGCCCAATTTATGCAGCCTATCTTGGGACAACCACCTTTGTGGTCTCAGGGACCAATTTAGTGCAAGCTTCACTGCACAGCTTCCAACACAAGTATATTCTTTCTTAAATGTGGAGATCCAAACTACACAGTATTCTAGATATAATCTCATTAAAATACTGTACAACAGTAAGAAGACTTTTTATTCCTGTACTTCAATCCCCTTGCTTAAACTGGACCAGTCGATGGGCGACACGACAGCTCAGCGACTATCACTGTTGCTGTGCAGATACAGGGATGTGGGCCGGTATCTGTGGGAGTTTGCGCATTCTCCCCATGCTTGCGTGGGTTCTCTTTGGGTGCTCTGGTTTCCTCCCATATCCCAAAGATGTGCTCTTAGGTTGATTGACAAAACAAATTGTCCCTAATTTGTCTCCCCAATTTGGTTCCAATGCAGATTTCCGTAAACATAGACAAGGCTCATGGGTGGAAGTGGGAATGTTAAAATGGCAGCGCAGCCTCGTTGGGCTGAAGGGCCTGTTTCCTGTGATGTGTTGTTCTTTGTTCTATAGTATGAATAGAACAAGTCAACATGACTGTATAAAAGGAAAATTCTGATTGACAAATGGAACTTGAGGATATTACTAATAGGTAGATGAGGGGAATCAGTAGATGGTAGTATACCTGAATTTCCAAAGTGTATTTGATAAGGTGCCACAAAATATTAATGGGTCATAGACTGGGGGGGTAATAGCATGGATAAAGGACTGGGTAATGATAGAAAGCTGAGAACAGGCATAAACTGGCGCTTTCAAGTTGTCAGGCAGTGAATAGTGGAGTGCTGCAAGGATAATAAAGCAATAAAGCAATTTGCCCACTTAATTGCTTGCTACACTGACACACTAACATTGTGTTTCTTGTATGAGCATACCCAAGTCTCAAATATTTACATATTTCCACACTTACGATATTTTGCTTGTTTATTCTTACAAAGAAAGTGAATAACTTAACATTTTACATTATTCATCATCATACTGCCCACTCACATAACTGCTCTTTGCAGCCTGTGTCCTTTGAGTTTACCTTTTCAACTAAATCAAGTACATTGCTCTGTGTCTTCATCCAAGTCATTAATATAGATTATTAATAGCTGAAGCCCCAGTACTGATCCTTGCAGCACTCCACTATTCACTGCCTGACAACTTGAAAGCGCCAGTTTATGCCCATTCTCAGCTTTCTATCATTACCCAGTCCTTTATCCATGCTATTACCCCCCCAGTCTATGACCCATTAATATTTTGTGGCACCTTATCAAATACACTTTGGAAATTCAGGTATACTACCATCTACTGATTCCCCTCATCTACCTATTAGTAATATCCTCAAGTTCCATTTGTCAATCAGAATTTTCCTTTTATACAGTCATGTTGACTTGTTCTATTCATACTATAGAACAAAGAACAACACATCACAGGAAACAGGCCCTTCAGCCCAACGAGGCTGCGCTGCCATTTTAACATTCCCACTTCCACCCATGAGCCTTGTCTATGTTTACGGAAATCTGCATTGGAACCAAATTGGGGAGACAAATTAGGGACAATTTGTTTCATCAATCAACCTAAGAGCACATCTTTGGGATATGGGAGGAAACCGGAGCACCCAAAGAGAACCCACGCAAGCATGGGGAGAATGCGCAAACTCCCACAGATACCGGCCCACATCCCTGTATCTGCACAGCAACAGTGATAGTCGCTGAGCTGTCATGTCGCCCATCGACTGGTCCAGTTTAAGCGTACACTAACGACATGAAGCAATAGGCTACTCTTGAAAAAATCTAAGAGCAGCCCTTCCACGACCCATCGCTTGTATGCCCCTTGTTGGGCAACAAGGCAAGCCAAAGTACCTGTAGAAAAGAAATACATCAACAACGTGCACAACTTCTGCAATTCCCAGGAACAGCCAAGGTTCATAATCCCTATTTAAATCAGTCTACTATATTCCTCCATCCCTATTCCGCTCATATGCCTCTCTAAGCATCTCTTAAATAACTCCAGTGTGCCTGCCTCCATCAACTTACTTGGCTGTACATTCCATACCCCCACAACCCTCTGTGTGGAAAAACTTCCCTCTAACATCCAAATTATACCTTGCCACCCTCACCCTAAGTCCATGGCCCCTCATGATATTTGATTCCAACCAAGTAAAAAGCTTACCACTGTTTACTCTATCTATACCCTTCATAATTTTGTACATCTCTATTAGATCTCCTCTCAGTCTCCGTCTTTCTGAAGAAAACAGCCCCAATTTACCTAACCTTTTCTCATAACCCAGTCCTTCCACACCAGGCAGTATCCTGATAAACCTCCTCTGCACTCTCTCCAGGGCCTCCACATTCTTCCAGTAGTAAGGCTACCAGAACTGGATGCAGTATTCCAAATGAGATCTAACCAACGTTTTATACAACTGCAAAATTAAAGGCCAGCTCTTGTACTCTATACCCCTTTCTGTAAAGGCTAGAAAACCATAAGCTTTCTTCAATCTTCTCCACTTGTTCTGCCAACTTCAAAGACTTGTGCACATGCACTCCCAGATCCCTCTGCATTTCTATACTTTTATAGGTTACTCTTTATTATATAACTCCACCTACATTTTTCCTCCCAAAATTCATCAGGATTAAATTCCATCTGCCATATATCTGCCCAATCTACCAGCCTATGTCCTGCTGTATCACCTGACACTGCTCTTCACTATCCGCAAGTCCAGCCATCTTTATGTCATCAGCAAACTTGCTGATCACACCACTTACTCCCTCTTCCAAGTCATTTGTATATATTACAAATAGAAGAGGTCCCTGTACTGAGCCCTGCGGCACACCACTAGTGACTGACCTCTAGCTAGAAAAACACTCTTCCACTATATTGTCTCCCATTACTAAGCCAGTTACTTATCTATCTAGATATCTGTCCTTGTATTCCATTAGCCTTGACCTTTTCAACTAACCTCCCATGAGGGATTTTGTCAAATGTTTTACTGAAAAGTGTTAGGATAAATGCCTGTACTTCATGAATCTCTTTCCCACCTTTCTTTAAAAATTACCAACTTACAATCTAATGGGACCATTCCCAAATCCAAGGAATCTTGGAAAATTATACCTAGTGCATCCGTCAACACTACAGCTCTCTCTTTTAGAGCTTAAGAATCTTTTAACTTGGAAACTAATTCTTCCTGTTTGCAAAAAATTAACAGATTGGACCGCTGCAATCAAGTGCACCTTACCAATCCCTACTTATTTTACACATGAACAAAAACATTTGTAATACTGTATTTGTACTTTCCTTATTTTTGGCCAATATCAGTTCTCCATTTAACTTATCCAAATTAGGTTTTCCTGCTCACTTTTGTTTTTACCATTTCCTTACTTGTTTCCTTTCTAGTTCTTATTTCCATTTTTCCAAACAGCCTTGCTTAATGATTTATTACTTTGCCTTAATTTAAATTAGTTTCTTTAAACAAGTGGAAGAATTCATGGGCTGTAATGATAAACCGACTGGCTTGTTGTTGCTTTGTGTAACGCAGTAGTTGTAAAACTTTAAGAAATTATAATCCAAGACAAAATTCTAACTTTCACTGAAGAGCAACACTGATTTGACATAGAATTAGTAAATGATTGTGTAGTATCTATTGCTTTTTGGCTTTGTATGAGAACAAACTATAGGCTAGTTAGTGCAACATTTGTCATAGGAAAATGCTTGAAATCTTTTGAGGAACAGCAAGACAATTAGAAAATCATGATAAAAACAAGAGAGTCATCATGGTTTTTGGCAAGAGAAATTAACTATTAATTGAACAAATGCGGATTAATTATAGAAAGCCTGTATGGATTGAAGGACAAATAATGTTCAATTCATTTCACTGCAGTCTTTTGCTGAAAAAAAACAGAAGGTTGATGGTGGTAATGATGTGGTATGGATAGACTGTAAGACCATAATAAACAGGAATAGAAGTAGGCCTTTCAGTTGGATCACAGCTGATCCGACATTTTTCAAATCCACTTTGTCCTTTCTCCATAACCTTTAATTCCCTTACTGATCAAAAAGTTATCTTAACCTCAAATATACACAACGACTCTGCCTCCACTATCTTGTGGCCAGGAGTTCCAAAGATTCAATCCTCAGAACAAATTCATTCTCCTCTGTATCTTAAAGTTAAAAATTAGCCCCTTTATTCTGAGGCTATACCCTTCAGTCCTAGACTCTCCTATGAGGGAAACATCTGTTCAGCATTTACCCTATCAAGTCCCTTCAGAATCCTATATGCTTCAATGAGGTCACTTCTCATTCTTCTAAATGGAGTAGAATACAACTTCCAACAGGCATTTGATAAAATGCCACATGAACAGACCTGTCAGAAATGCTGAAGCTCAATGTACTAAAAAGACTAGTAACAATGATATAAACTTGAGTAAGGTGACAGGAAACATTAGTGGTGAACAGTTTTTATGTGGACCAGACAAAGGATCGATATTCAAATCGCTGCTTTTCTTAATCTATGCTCACGACAAACTTGGATGGGCACAGCAGTTTAAAAATTTGCAGATTACACAACCTGGAAGTATCACGAATTGTTAAAGAATGCAGTGATAGACTTAATGGAATCATAAAATAGTTACAATACAGAAGGCCTCCATTTAGCCCTTCATGCTAGCACTAGCCTTCTGAAGGAACAATTCACTTAGTGCCTCACCTGTCTTTCCCAGAACCCAGTAATGTTTTCTCTTTTTAAATAATATAATTCCCTTTTGAAGGCCTGAATTGACCTTGCCTCATAATACATAAGCAGTGTATTCCAGACCCTAACCACTCACTGTATGAAAAAAGTTTGCTCATGTTACCATTGCTTCTTATATTTGTACATAGAACAGAAAAACTTGTGGCAGATCTAATATATTTCAGCAGGAAGGACAGGGAGAGACTACATAGAGTACAATTCAAAAGGAGGTTCAGAGCAGAGGGGCCTGGGGTAAATATGACAAATTGCTGACTTTAACAGGGCAGAATGAGAAAGCAGTCAAAATGACATATGGCATCCTAGACTATAAATAAAGGACAGAGTACAAAAGCAAAAGGGAAATTATACAACAAACAAACCTTCAGACAACTCTTTTGGCCTTAATAAGAGCACCGGAAATTTTAAAAACCAATAGAAGCACAAAAAATCTCAATGTTTCTGGGAATAACAGTTCACCTTTCTAACCACATAACTGAAGTCTGTGGCTGTACCCCTTACAGAAAAGTTTAAGTAGATTTGACAAACATGTTCAGAATCATAAGGTCTGGACAGAGCAGATAAGGAAGAAACTGTTCACATTGGTGTGCTCTGGTTCTCAACTCATTTGCCAATTTCAGGTGATTAGCAAAATAACCAAAAGTGACATGAGGCAAAACTCTTCTCAAAGAGTAGTAAGGGTCTGGAATACCAGAGTGGGTGTTGGTGGGGAATTCAGTCATAACTTTTAAAAAAGAATCAATTAGCTGAAGGAAAAAATGCACAGCAAAAAAATAAAAAGCAGATGAGCACAACTAGCCGAGTTGTCCACATGCTAAATCACGTGCTAAGATTATAAAACAAAAGGTGTCAGAATGGCAAATGTGTCAATGTGATGTCCACTGGAGGCCCACATGGAAACTAAACTGCTGGGTAAAAAGAAAAACAAAAAGATGGCCAATATAGGTTATTAAAGTGTGAACTAACATTTTAAATTAGCTGGTTTTCTTGGAGGGCATGATAAAGGAACTGATAAAACTATGCCAGAGGATATAATGTACTTTTATTCCAAAAAGCCTTGGTATAGTTTCTGTAGAAAGACTGGTACCAATATATTATCATTTCTATAAACCAAAGTTCCATCAGGGGTTTGGTTCCAATTGCTTAATATCTTCACACCACTGAAGTGAGAGATCACTGGTTCAGTGGAAAAAAACTGCAGATGATATAAATTAAGATAGTGGACTGTAAAACAGAACAGGATAACAAAGAGGAGTATTTGAATATACTCAGGAAGTGGGCATACACATGGCAGATAAAATCCAATGAAAAATCCTTGCCATCAGGCAATTACTTAAATGGAAGAAAAACAACATGGATGGAAGAGAGCTCTCGGATTCCCAAATACAAAACTACAAGTTGTTACAGTAACATTAGTGACAGCAAGTAAAGCAAGTCAACAGATGTTGGGATCTACTAAATAATCAACACTAAGTTGCAACAGTGGTGTGTTAACCCTGTCCATTGTAAATCATTGATACAGCTGCACTTAGAATACAGCATATAGTTCTAATTGCTACCATACAATAAAAGCAGCTGTTGAAATAATACAGAATGATACAGCAGTCAGAGGGAGTGGATTTATTAACCATCCTCACTGGAAGAAAACAGGCCAAAAAATGATTTCATTTATAGGGTTCCAAAGGTACCAGGTAATGATAGGCTATAACCTCATCAAGAACAGAGGACACATTCTGGAGCTGGGGATGATGTAGGGTGGGTCAGATCTACAGAGCAGGCACCCCAAGGAGACAATTCAAAAGAAGTGGATTTATAAAAAAAAGGAAATGACATGGATTGCTTCCAGAAAATCAATATTTTATGATGTAACCCATGGACTTTGAAGTTATATAGTTCCAAAGCTATCCAGGACTAAAACGTTCTCCCACATCAAGTCTAGGACTTTGATTATTCAGGATTGGTCACAATGCCTTCATCTTTTAATCAGGAAACAGCAAGGATAATAGGGAGCAAACTAATTGACCCTTTTGCCCAGCAGTTCCTACGTTCCAATACTCAAATTGAACTGAAAACAGTGTTTAACTTTTCTGTCCCTGGGAAACATGAAGTTTAATGTTAAATAAATAAATTTAATAAATCAAGTTACCTCAACACAAAATGAATTTGAAATATCCGTGGGCAGAAACTCTTCATTTGCAAAGAAATCACTGTAATTTTCCAGAAGTTCAGACATTATATTGCTAGCTGTTTCTTGTTCTTTCATATCTTCCACATCTGCGTAAATACTGCAAAATAAATACTTAACTTTATTAAATTATGAACTGCTTTAACATTTCTGGGCATCTAGAGCATTAAAATTTCCACCCATATGTTCAACTAATACAATGTTGAAGGAAGACATTTTCTTTTCCAGTAAACATTTTTTGATGCATTTTCTACTTTAAAAATGAAATATTAGCATATATGTTATACTGTTACACCATTACAGAACTTTAAGAGCTCTGTGATTGCTTAAAGAATGAATTTGAAGAGGCGTTTCAAAATATATTGCATCTTAATCATTAAAAAATTAATCTGATAAATCATATGCTACAACAGCCCAATATTCCCAAAATGTATTCCCAAATGCTATTTCCCCAAAGCAGGCAACAGGAAATTGGCAAATCTTATTAGAGCGAAGAACAAAACAGCACGGGAAACAGGCCCTTTGGCCCAACGAGTCCACGCCACCACCTCGATGTTCCCACTCTACTTGTGATCCCTGTCTATGTTTATAGATCTATGGATTAAAAACCAAATTTGAGACAACTTAGGGAGAATTTGTTTTGCCAATTAGCCTAAGAGCACATCTTTGGAATGTGGGAGGAAACCGGAGCTCCCGGAGAAAACCCACGCAAGCACAGGGAGAATGCGCAAATTCCCACAGACACAGGCCCAAATCCATGTATCTGCACAGCACAGCGATAGTCACTGAGCTGTCGTGTTGCCCATCAAATGGTCCAGGTCAAGCGTACACTAATGACGTGAAGCACTAGGATACTCAAAAAAAATCCAAGAGCAGCCCTCTCACGACCCATCGCGTGTATGCCCCTCGTTAGACAACAAGGTGGACCAAAGCACCTGTAGGATAAAAACAAGTACATCAACATCATCATCTATTTACACACTTCCCAGGGACTCCCAAGGCTCATGATCCCTATTTTAAATCAGTTTTCTATACCCCTCCATCCCCATTCTGTTCATGTGCCCATCTAAGTATTTCTTAAATAACTCCAGAGTACCTGCCTCCACCACTTTACTTGGCAGCGCATTCCATACCCCCACCACCCTCTGTGTGGAAAAAACTCCCTCTAGCATCTAAATTATACCTTACCCCCCTCACCCTAAGCCTGTGACCCCTCGTGCTATTCGAGTCCATCCTAGGAAAAAGCTTAACCCTGTTTACTCTATCTATACCCCTCAATCTTGTATACCTCTATTAGATCTCCTCTAAGTCTACGTCTTTCTAAGGAAAACAGTCCCAATTTGCCTAACCTCTCCTTGTAACTCAGATCTTCCATACCAGGCAGCATCCTGGTAAACCTCCTCTGCACTCTCTCCAGAGTCTCCACGTCCTTCCGGTAGTAAGGCGACCAGAACTGGACGCAGTATTCCAAATGAGGTCTAACCAGCGTTTTATACAACTGCAAAATTAAAGGCCAGCTCTTGTACTCTATACCCCTTCCTATAAAGGCTAGCATACCATATGCTTTCTTCACAACCTTCTCCACTTCCTCTGCCACCTTCAGAGACTTGTGCACCTGCACCCCCAGGTCCCTCTGCATTTCTATACTCTTAATGGGTCTACCCTTTAACATATACTTTCCCCTACATTCTTTCTCCCAAAATGCATTACCTCGCATTTACCAGGATTGAATTCCATCTGCCATCTATCTGCCCAAGCTACCGGCCTATGTCCTGCTGTATCACATATATTCAGTTGTCAGGCTGCAAATATGTGCAAACACGTGGCTCACTGTGGGCCCTTACCCTAAATTTGTTGCACTGACTGCCCAGGAAGAAAGAACAGTAAAATGGTGGAAATTAGAATACAAAAATAACATAGGACATTACAGTGCAGCACAGTCTCTTTGGCCCTGGATGTTGCACCAACCTGTGAAACCATTCAATCTACATTATTTCAGTATCATCCATATGTTTATCCAATGACCATTTAAATGTCCTTAATGTTGGCGAGTCCACTTAATGTTGCAGGTAGAGCATTTCATGCCCTTACTCTGAGTAAAGAACCTACCTCTGACATCTGTCCTATCTCTAGCAACCCTCAATTTAAAGCAATGTCCCCTTGTGCTAGACATCTCCATTCAACAAAAAAGGCTCTCACTGTCCACCATATCTAATCTTCTAATCATCTTATATGCCTCTATTAAGTCACCTTTTAACGTTCTTCTGTTTGAAATGGGTTTTTTTTTCCCCTTTCTAGGAGTCTGGGACAGGAGGAGGGGGATAATGATGAAGGGCTGGGTGGGCCAGGCTATAAACAGTTAAAGCACAAGCAGTATGCAGAAAGTGTAGGAATCACTATCACATCAGCTTATTGCAGTGCAATGGGCCACAAGCAGCCATCTGATCCATTCAGAAATAGGAGCTTGCTGCTTATTTTTATTACTAATTTTCGGGGGGGGGGTATTTTCTCCATTAGGGAAAAATGAAACTGAATAAAAACTATTATTGGCAAACAGTCCCAGACTAAAGTTCCTAAGTCTTTATGCACTTGAACTATGTTTCCCATTATTTGCAAAATAACACTGTGGGGGTGGGGCAGGAGAAGAGAAATTTAGAAAGTTTGTGAAAAATAAGACAATATTGCTGAGTAATATTATGGGGAATGATAACCAGAGAATGACAGGAAGGGCCAGAAATGTATAAGCGTAGGAGTGCAACAATAGGGTCGAGAATAGAGAAAAATAGCAAAGCAATACAACTGAAGACTCTATGTGAACACATGCATTTGAAGCAAGATCAGTGAATTGACAGCACAAATATAAATAAAAGGATATTACATGCTAGCCATTACAGAGTTAAGATTGTAAGGTGTCCAGGGGTGGGAACTGAATATTCAGGGTAACATTTCAAAAGGACAGGAAGAAAAAGATGCAGTGTAGCACTGTTAATAGAGGATGAGATCAGTATCATAGTGAGAAATAATCTTGACGTATAAATATAAGAAATAGCAAGGGAAAGTCACCATTGAAGGTGGTTTATACTTCTTTAACAGTAACTAAATGGCAGAAGAGTATAAATTAATAAATAATGGGGAGGCTCGTAAGAACAGCCGTGCAATAACCGTAGGTGATTTTAATCTTCACCTAGATTAGATAAATCAAACTAGTAAACAGTAGCTTTGGAGGAAGGAGCTCACAGTGCAGTTTCTTAGGACAATATGTTCTGGAGCCAACAATGGATAAACTGTTTTAGATCCAGCAATCCATGACAAATACTAACCACAATAATGAAGGAGTCTTCAGGGAGAAGTGACCACATCATCAGTTTGATGGTTTGAAACTAGCATCTTAAAAACCTAAATAAAGGCAAGTGCTGAAGAACAAAGACGAGCACTTCCTTGGAGTGGCAGCATCTGATTGCCAGTTACTTCAGAAATCCTGTCTTGCCCAATTTTCTGATTCAGATGAGATCCAGACAGTGCTACACAGTATGTCCCTATGGGTCTCGTGTTGAGTGCAGCTCTGGTGAAGGTAAGCAAGCCACCTTTTTTTTTTAAGCAACATTAGCTGCAGGTAAATTTAATAATCCAAGGTAGTCATCAGCTTGTTGTCTGTGCAATAGGTACACAGAAATTGAAAGATACTTGATTCTAACCTTTTCTGGTTAACTATTGGTGTAATCCAGGTGCAGCCATATCAGATTTTAAAGTCACATTTTTTCAAATAGTTCCAAGGCACAACAATTGCCCAGGGAAAGGCTGCACTTCTGGGCAATTGTTGTGCAAAAAAAATGCTCCAAAGGGATTGCCAAGCGCATCTCTCCCAATGAGATGCCTGGAGCTTGTAAGTTACAGCCCAGAGTTAATTAAGTGGACATGGAACATAGATTCCAAGGTAAATCATTAACTAAGCACTGGCAAAAATTAAAAAACATTATACTGCGAGCTCGACATCACCTCCCAACATTTATAGACCATATTCAATATGGAAAAAGTACAAATCACAAAACTTTAAAAAAAGCCCTTTAATCCAAAAAACAAAACTTTCATAGGATGCAGCATTTAATTCAACATTGAGTTACAGGTTATCAACTGAAAAATACCAAAACAGCATTTAGTTTCCAGAAATGGCATAATGTGTGATAACCTGGAACCAGACCAATTTTCAATTTCCATTGCAAAAGGATCGCTGCTTTGGCACAGCAATTAGCAGTGCTGCCTCACAGCACCGGGGACTTGGTTCAATTCCAGGCTTAGGTGACTATTTGTGTAGAGTTTACCCATTTTCCCCACGTCCGCATGGATTTCCTCTGAGTGTGCTGGTTTCTTCCCAAAGATATGCAGGTTAGGTTGATTGGCCATGTTAAATTTCCCTTAGTGTCAAGGGACTTGCAGGACAAATATGTGGAGTTATAGGGATAAGGCCTGGGTGGAATTGTTATTGGTTCAGGCTGATGGGCTGAATGGCCCCCTTCTGCACTGTAGGGATTCTATGATTTTATTGGATGGCACAGTGGTTCACACTGCTGCCTCACAGCACCAGGGACCCAGGTTTAATTCCAGCCTTGGGTGACTGTGTGGAGTTTCCACATTGTCCCTGCGTCTGTGTTGGCTTCCTCCGGTGCTCTGGTTTCCTCCCACTTTCCAAAGATGTGCAGGTTGGGTTGATTAGCCATAGTAAATTGCCCCTTAATGTTGGGAAGCTAGCAGGGTAAATAAGTGGGGTTATGGGGATAAGGCCTGGACAGAATTGCGGTTGGCCAAATGGCCTCTTTCTGCAGTGTAATGATTCTATCGGATTACATGCAGACATACCACTATATTTACAGCGATGTCCAAATTCCAAATATTTGTTGAAAAGGTAATAATCTACCATTTAGGAGAACAAAATATTTGAAATAAAGGAGAAACTTCTCAATGCTTGTTTAGTAAATGCAATTAAGATAGTACCAACATATAAAAAGTTTGAAATATATTGGCAGCTTTGTTCTTCTCTTTTTATTCTAAAAAAGTGTTCTGATATGAAAATGAGATGGTGATGCAACAAATGTCATAAAATATTCAGATTTGAAGATAATATGCTATGTACAGGATATATTTTTATACATGCAATTTTATAAATTAATACAATCTACAACTAAAGAGGTCTTACTGGAAAATATCCAGGTCGAATACAGCAGCAAGATTCCTTGAAGTCCACTTTTCTTCCTTTTGTATTGCTACTTTGACCAGGAATTTACAGAGGAACTTCAGGAGATTGCAGTTAACAGCTGGAAGCTCATCTAAGAAGCATTTCAACTTCCTTCCAAGTTCATCCTCAATATTGCCTGGAAAATAAACAATATTTCAACAGCTGCAATATGTAAAATACAGCCATTTTAACTTTTGTATTAAAAGCTTTATTCTCTGAAAAGTGAGAGTGAAGTCATTTAAAGTTTATTTCTTAGTCACTAGCAGGCTTACATTAACACTGCAATTAAGTTACTGTAATTTGTATGAAGGTGAATTTGGGCAACTTTAAAATCAAATTTCAATTTTTTTGCGCACACACAACACAATGTACTACATTTTGGCTCCTCAATTTTGATAAGTATGCTCAATTAAGTTTCCTAATCCAGAACAATTTTAAGTTACTATGTCCAAGCAGATTTGAATACACAATGAAGCAGTAGATTTAGATCAAAGCCAAATCCTTTTCACATTAATTTTAATCTTGCCAACAAGGGACAGAGCAAATGTTCTCTTTATTCAACTGAAAATAATTAAAGAGTAAAACTAGTTTTACTGGAGTCATTGTAATTTTAAATTATAACCTACAGGAATTTTGCCATCCATTGGGAGGAGGCAGAAGGAATAAATAATTGCTTCCTTCACTCATTTTGGTGCTGAGACCTACATACTGAAAAATCCTCAGCTGTCAATGTTCTAGAATTACTTTAGAAAAAAGGCAATCGGATGCTGCCACTCCAAGGAAGTGCTCGTCTTTGTTCTTCAGCACTTGCCTTTATTTAGGTTTTTAAGATGCTAGTTTCAAACCATCAAACTGATGATGTGGTCACTTCTCCCTGAAGACTCCTTCATTATTGTGGTTAGTATTTGTCATGGATTGCTGGATCTAAAACAGTTTATCCATTGTTGGCTCCAGAACATATTGTCCTAAGAAACTGCACTGTGAGCTCCTTCCTCCAAAGCTACTGTTTACTAGTTTGATTTATCTAATCTAGGTGAAGATTAAAATCACCTACGGTTATTGCACGGCTGTTCTTACGAGCCTCCCCATTATTTATTAATTTATACTCTTCTGCCATTTAGTTACTGTTAAAGTATAAACCACCTTCAATGGTGACTTTTGCCTTGCTATTTCTTATATTTATACGTCAAGATTATTTCTCACTATGATACTGATCTCATCCTCTATTAACAGTGCTACACTGCATCTTTTTCTTCCTGTCCTTTTGAAATGTTACCCTGAATATTCAATTCCCACCCCTGGACACCTTACAATCTTAACTCTGTAATGGCTAACATGTAATATCCTTTTATTTATATTTGTGCTGTCAATTCATTGATCTTGCTTCAAATGCATGTGTTCACATAGAGTCTTCAGTTGTATTGCTTTGCTATTTTTCTCTATTCTCGACCCTATTGTTGCACTCCTACGCTTATACATTTCTGGCCCTTCCTGTCATTCTCTGGTTATCATTCCCCATAATATTACTCAGCAATATTTTCAAAGGCTATTGCTGTGGTCTAAAAGAACCCCTTCACATGTTGTTTCAAGAACTGGCTGCAGAACCAGTAGGATAAACTTAGACTCTGCCTCGTAAGCCTCAACTTGCCAAGCATTTAACTCAAAGCTGTTCACATCAAAATATTTTCCATTCTATAACAAATTGTTGTACAAAATAAAGTAGCTTTTGAGAATGAAGATAGTCTACTCAAGATATATTTCCTTTCAATTCAAGTAAAAGAAACAATAGCACAGACATCAGATACAATTCTTGGCACAGATAGATCACAGAATCCTACAATGCAGGAGGCGGACCATTTGGCTCATCCAGTCTGCACCGACCACAATCCTCTCAGGCCCTTTTCCCCATAACCCCATGCATTTACCCTGGCTAATACTCCTGATACTAAGGGGTAATTTAAAATGATCAATCCACCTAGCAACACATTTTAGACTGTGGGAGGAAACTGGAGAACCCAGAGGAAACCCATTGACATGGAGAGGACATACAAATTCCACACAGTGATCCAAGACCAGAATCCAGGTCCCCGGCATTGAGAGGAAGTAATGCCAACCACTAACCACTGAGTGGTACAAGCAAGGTTTCCACAGATGATAGGTGTGTTTCAAACACTAACCCACAAGGCTTTGTTTGGCTAGACTATTCTTCTAAAAAAAAGAGGATTGCAGGTTACCATGTAATGTTGACCTTCTAACCACGTCAATGCCTATGCAGAATGAGTTTAAGACCTTTGGTCAAAAAAAATCACCAATAATCATAATTTTTCTGTTTGAATAAAATGATTCATCTTACACATGTTACAAGAGCAAACAGAAGAAAAACAATAGTATTCAGAGAAAAAATAAAGCTGAAACTCATTATCCATTTGAAAGAGACTGCACTCATTCCAAAAACTCATGGTTTTGAAAATCAATATCAATACAAATCACGATGCAACTCAGAGTTACCAGTTATTATTTCACACCAATGCAATAAAGAGAGAAGAGATGAGCAAGTAGAGAAAAATCGAGAAAGAAGGCACTGCAGTAAAATCCAGGCCAGGAAATATTTGCTCTAACAATGATTTTTAAACACTAAACAGGAACTTAAATTACTCATTCTTTTAAAACTAAAGTCATACAAAACACTGAATGTGCCTCAATTCACAAATCAAGCTGCTTTTAGAGACGACTTTACAAGAGATGCTAGTTTGGAATACAAGTCCGAATTGTTGAGCTATAAGAATGCTTCTATGCACTATTGTCTCAAAAATGGCACTCCTACTTGAAAAGTATTTATTGAACACAGAAGCCAATCACAATGCAGTTTTTATGAACTAACAATGGCCCCTGCCCAAGTAATTTCAATGAAAACCCTGAATTATTTGTGCAAGTGTATGCTATCCTTGGACCCGAACTGCAGTTACCTTACCATCTTAATCCATGGAGGATCAGAAGTGTTTACCCTTGAATAAATTGGAATCCTCCAGAGAATAGCAAGTTTGATCAACAGAATGGTTCTTCAGAAAGTAAAAAAAACTGCTCATCTGTATTATCTTGACGATAAAGTTGTTGTTCTGCTGCCAAGTTATCCAGCATTTTGACTACTTAAAATGCACTCCCCACTACATTGAAGATTTACACAATTTATTATGTATGTGTAAAGGCAGCTCAGCTTATACTATAAGCTTCTGTGGAAGCTTGTGTGGAAGGACTGAGGGCAGAATTTGCCTTCAAACTGAAGGAGCATAATGACAATTATTTTACATATAACTGGTACAACTCCAGGCACGAGATAAATGCTAATCTCAATTTTTACAATGTGCTGACTTGGTTTGTGATATGAACTAAACTTGCCATAGAAAGTTAATTAAAGTCTAAGTCTTAACAGCATGAATAGAAACATAATACCATTCACGTCCTTCGAACCTGTTCAAGCATTATGGTTGATCCATATCTTAACTCACGATACTTACTTCACTTAACTCTCAAAAATCTATAGTTCTGACTTTAAGTTAATTGAGTCGGTATGTACTGTTTTCATAGAAAAATGCATTGTATCCTTTCAGTGACAGAAAGGTTCCTTAATTTCACTTCTGAATTTTACGTCCTCTTGTTCTAGACTCCATTAGTGGGAAATGTTTCCAACGCTATCCATTCCTTTAAAGGCCCCAAAGCCTCGATACAATTATCCTTTAACCTTATATATCCCAGAGAATACTAAATCAAGTTTATGTAAATTCTCCTCATAATTCAGTGCTTAAAGCTTTGGTAGCATACAGAAATCTGCATTGGGCTCCTTCCAAGGCCAATATTTATTGAACAGAGAACTCCAGATGTGGTCTAACCATGGCTTTGCACACCTGCAACCCAAGTGCTTCCTCTTTAGCCCTCTAGAAAAAAAATGCCAACATTCTGGATTCCATTTTAATAGTGGCTAACCTTTGTGAGTAGACCCCTTGATTTCTTCAGCTCACCACTGTTCCTACCTCCATTTTAAAAATATTCAGATATTATATTTTGAAGCAAGTACTAATTCACTGCCAGCCAGCCTTCCTGGCACTAGGAACTATTACAAGTGTGGCACTCAATAACATTTTAAATAATTTGTAGAAATTAAAATATGCATTTTTTTCATTTGTCTTTATCGAATCTTTCTGTACCTGATTTAACATGGAATTTCCCTCCCCTCTAATTTATATTTCCCGATCTGTCATTGCACTGATTATTTCACAATCTTTTAATATGACTGGTAAAGAAGAAACAGTTGCTTCTTCACTCAGTTCCAGGTGTCATTTTCCCTCACAGCACCATTAGCACTTTCAGTAACTTTGCACACAAATTAAAACCCAAATGTGCAAGAGCATGGCTAATTAATGACATGCACTGGTTATCAGGACAAATGCAAGAATCCTAATCTCAAATGTATACAGCTAGCCATGTTTGCAAAATCCAAAACAAAATTTGATTTGAGATTGTCCAGCAAGGGCTACCCTTTCTTAAGTATGTCGAGAGCTATGCTAGCAACAATTTAAAATAATCAGTCGAGCTCACAACATAGTTCATTTACATTCACTAGATGTTACTAAGTTATACACAGACCCATTTTCTGCAAATAAAAGGAAAATGTTTGAGTCTTGCTCTCTCTTTTGAATTAGCCAAGAGCTTGATTTTTAGCAATATTTACCTAAGTTCACCAGTTTGCCTATAAATCTGAAGCCAAATGCATTTATTTAAATAAATATTTCATCCAAATATCAGTTACACGAGTTTCTAAACAGAATTGCAGATTTATGGCATGGCCATATACGCTACAAATATAAAATAAGATTTAAAAACAAAAAATTTCTATTGCGATTGTTAAGATTTTATCTTTGGGTACTAGTGAATCATATTAGATTGGCTTAAATTTGTTTGAAATCCATTTTAACCATACAAATTTTGAAAAGACTCAACTTTAAATTGTGGCGACATTCAACGTGCTACATGTAATGAAAAATACATGAAACAAATGAAAATAGACATCAAATTTCACAAGAGAATGCAAATTTAAAATTTACCTCCTCAGTTACGAACATTACAAAAGCCCTGTTAAACATTAAACACTGAAAGATCAATTGTCACATTGAGAATGCTTCCAAGACTTACTTCTGTTCATTTCACTGTAATCATAGTTTCTACACCTAAGTAAGCAAAGGCATTACACTGTCTAGTTTTCAATATATTTGTATTGATAGAAATTTCACCTACCATATGCCTCCAGATACTCCACAAGATGCTTTACTAAAAACTGAACTCCATTCTCTGGATGATGTCCTTGTTGCTGTAGCTCATTAAGAGGAACTCCAAAAATTTTGTTAGTAGTTAAAGAGTTGCTGTTACTCGGTGAAGGAGAGAAGCTCTTCCTCATATCTTCCCTCAGCCAAATAGCAAAGCCGTTTTTGTCTATACAAAGAAATAAGTACATCAGCACACAAATTTTCCTCCATTCTATTTTCAGCTAACATTTTAATCTAGATAAGTGCTTTCACCACTTTCCAAAATGGAAGAAAATCACACTTTTTAAATAAAATACCTAGTTCTATTTTACAATGAAGCAGAACTGCAAATGTTAAAAAGTGCAGGAAAACTTTGTTTTTTGAATTAAGTATATCACATAAGCCCACCAACCTATTTTAGAAATCATTAGGTCTGAACTGATCACAAATTATATTCCTATTTTATATCCAGTGTTTAAACAGATCACTTCCTAAAATCATACCGAGTAACAGCAACTCCAACTTCAAATGGAACCAAAATTATTCACAAATTCCTTAAAAGGTCTGGGGCTTCTTTATTCATTCAGCTGTTTAGTGCCTTGCTTATTGACAATATCCCAGGTTGCATGTGTTAAGTCACCCAGGACAATACAACTGGTTACATCCAATGGGTTAGAGAGGGAAAACAACTTTAAGCCTATTAAACTTTAATATGCTGAATGCTATCTACCAATTAAGTGAATATGCAGATGTCAAGTGAAACTGGATCAGGCTATACATTGATGCTACTAACATATTATTAGTTTGGTTCAGTCAAGAAAAGTGGTCCTGTAGTTACACTGCAGGAAGATTAAATCCTCATATGTACAGGTTACAACGTGAGAAAAGCATTTGTAAAACAAAGTTATTATATCAAGTAGTTTCCAAATACCAAAAAATTCCCACAATGCACGCTCTCCATTTATTGAAGAACATACTAAGGGCAGCATAGTATTTGCCCTTGCAGATTGAGGATCAAAATATGCAAATTTAGAGAGATAAGTTAGCATCCATTAAACCAGAGACTTCCAAGACAAACTGACAGCCAAATCTCTCAATCAAAGGTAGCTTTACACAATAAAACAGAGTGATCAACAAAAGTTACTTGAGACCAGATCTTCAGTTGAATTTTTCCACAGGTAGTCTGGAGGTTGAAACATTGTTGTGATTTTAAACTGTTAACTTGATCAATCCTAATCGAGTTGTTTTGCTACAGCGCTTGGAATAATATGAGATGTCAGATATTACATTAGCTGCTCCAGAACAAAATGCTGGCACTAAAGGAATAGCCAGAACTCCTCCAATTCAAGAGAATACCTGAACAGAACTGAAATTTTATCAATACCAGTCTCTTTTTAACAGTCGTTTAGAATATGCAGCAAAGCACAACATGGGTCTCTAATACCACCAGTTAGAAAGCCAGCGAACATGCTATTTCGGAATAGAAATAATACATCATGCATTATATGAAGTATTTGTATCCAACTTGAAATTGATTTGTTCAAGATCACCAGTTGTGTTTAATAATACAAGGTTGAGTTAATTGAGTTTAATTGCTCTTTAGACCAGAATCAAAAGATAAAAAGCTTGCATGATCGATGAAATCATTTAAGCAATGGGCAATCTGTTCCTGCAGTTCTTCCTATTGCTTCTGTCACATTTAAGTATGGCATCATAAGTACAGTACATAAAACAGTGGGCATCCACAGTGATGCTACTCTGGGCAACTCAAAAGATGACCTGTTTAGTAAGGTCAGGAATGTTATGCAATTAACTGTTAATATTAACCTACAAGATATTTCATTGGCTGTTGAACAATTGAATTACATGTAGGTCAATTAAAAGTCTATAACTAAATATAAGCAGATATCAATTATCAGACTTTAAGCAAACTTTTTCAGGATGTGCAAACCCACATTCATTGTTAGGTGCCTTGAAAGGCTGTCCTAGGCTTTCGACTTGAACTTGAGCTGGCAGTACTAGTGTTGCTGGATAATGAATTCCATGATTTGGCTCCAATAAAAGGACCTATGTACAAGTCAGGATAGTGTAAAAGGCCACATATGACAGCATCCAGGTCAACCAAAACGTCTATTCATAGATACTGCCCGACTTGAAAATTTCCAGCATCTTCTGCTGATTTTAGATGTGACTACATTATGAAGGTCATAGATTCGAAGGTGCTGTTGAAGTGTGCTTCATAATACACCTTGTATATAACAGACATTGCTGCTAGTGTGCCACAGTGTTGTACATGCCATTCAAATTCAGTACCGCCACCCAATTATCAAATAGCTTTGCTGTTTTGCAATTGAACCATTCAGTCAGTAAATATTTAATTACACTCCTGACACAACTTGTAGATAGTGGGAATACTTCCAGTAGTCTGTCCTATCAAAATACTGATGATATGGTTATCCAAATTAAACTAAATTGTAATCCCCAGAATTTGGATGGGCAAATCAGCCATGGTACTGCTGTTGAAATTTGACGATGAAGTTGTCTGCTCCTGTTAGAAATCTGAGGGGCAAAAATGGGGTCCTCTCTGCTGGTTCTTTTTAAACCAGATTTCTTGGGAGTTACTTTTATGAAGAAATAAACTTAAAACATCAAAGCATTAATGTCACAAGTAGGCTCACATTAACACTGCAATGAAGTTACTGTGAAAATCCTAGTGTAGTATTATACAAAGTTCAGTGCCATATTCAGCATGAGGCAAAATGTGCATGTGAGGAGTACAATTTTGAGACCTCTCGTTGATCTTCTGTAACATTACTTAGGTGAAATTAAGATAACAGGATTTGATTCTTAATGCATTAAAATGTGAAGTACTTGAGTAGTTAGGGAGAGAAAAGTATTTTGAGATAGTGAATACTCTGGATTGAGTTAAGCAATATTTAGAAGGGAGCCTGAGAATTCAGGCTAGCAAGCCCATAGTTGAACTGTCAACTAACTGAAGAGGAATTAGTGTACTTTGGGCAAGAAAGTGGTGAAGAATGAGAAGTAGTTCAAAAATTTTACACACTTGATACAAGTACATAGCAACACTAACTAGAGTGCTTATGTTTTCCACAAAAAGGTTCTGATTACCCATTACTTGTATACAGAAGAACATTATACAAAAGAACATTTGAAAATTCACTTGGTTTAGGCATTATTTGGGGCAAGTTTTGACACTGAAGTATGTGCAAGTGGGTAATGATTAACACAGGAAACATTAGCCAAAAACAAATCTATTCTGCAGCTTCCCCATAAGCAGTCTGCAAAGTTTTATAAGAAACAAACAATCATATGAACGAGGTGACACATCCATCAAGCTTCCAGACAGCACAACAATCTCAGAAATTGCATCTTCTCCTGAATCTAACTACGACAGCATTAACTTCAACTTATGCATTGAAGCATGTGATCTTTAAGCAAAGGAACATCTAAAAATAAAGGAACCACCTTTCATGGGGGAAGATATAGGAGGGATGTCCAAGGTAGATGATTCTTCACCCAGAGAGTGAAGAGGTGTGGAATAGACTGCCTGTTGTGATAGTGGAGTCAGGCACTTTAGGAACTTTCAAATGGTTATTGGATAGGCACATGGAACACTTCAGAATTATAGAGGGGGGATAGCTGGATCTTGGCACAACATTGAGGGCCAAAGAACATTACAGCACAGTACAGGTTCTATGTTCCATTCAAAAGACTGATGGCAGCAGAGCTGAAGACGTTTGCGAGTCAGTTGGTATATGACATAAGATATACAAGATAATGAAGGGCTAGATAGAATACAGGTAGAGATTCTTCCTGCTTAGAAAGGACAGCAGAAAGGAGGGCACAGCCTCAAAATAAGCCAGGGAGAATAGCAATTTAGATCAAAATTGAGGAAGTACTTCTTCACACAAAGGGTGGCGAGTTACTGGAATTCTCTGCCTGTTGAAGTGATGGAGGCTACCTTGCTGAATATATTTAAGTCACGGGCAGATAGGTTTCTGATAGACAAGGGAATTAAGAGTTATGGGGAGAAAGCAGGAAAGTAGAACTGATCCACTTCAGATCAGCCATGATCTTGGACAGCGGAATAGACTCGAAGGGCTAGATAGATTACTACTGCTCCTATTTCTTATGTTATGTACATGTTCTCAAATTTTTGAATTGTTTTCCCAGCAGAAGAAACTGAAAGAATATGTCCGGGGTTCAAAGGGTCCTTGATTATGCTGGCTGTTTTTCCAAGACAGCAGCAAACGTAGACAGAGTCAATAGGTGTGAGGTTGGTTTGAATGATGGACTGGGCTTCATTCACAACCATTTTGAGCAAGAGGTCGGCAAGGAGACATCATCCATCCCTCAGGTCAAACTGGTAGCCAAGGTCACCATCACAGCTGTCAAATTGGCCTTCTTGAAAGTTAGGCCACGGAAAGTGGCTGACCCCAGATGGGGTACCCAGACGAGCACTCAAATCCTGCGTGGACCAGCTGATGGGGGTATACACAGACATCTTTAAACTCGCCTTACTCTGATCTAAGATCCCTCCCTGCACCAAAGGAAAGTTAAGCAGCATGCCTTAATGACCACAGTCCTGTTGCTTTGACGTCCATCATTATGGAGTGCTTTGAAAGATTAGTCATAGCATGCATCAACCCTGGTCACCCAGATGGCCCGAATCCACTAAAATCACCTATCGCCACAACAGGTCCAATAGCAGATGCCATTTCCCTGGCCCTAAACACAATTCTGGAACATCTGGATAACAAAGTACTTTATGTCAGACTCCTATTTACTGTTTACAGCTCAGCCTTTAAAATCAATACCAATAAAACTCATTTCTCAACTCGATGGCCTAGGTCTCAGTTCCTCCTCTGCAACAGGATCTTAGACTTCCTAAATCAGACACCAATCAGTACAAATAGGTAACAATACTTCTTGTTGACTATCCTCAACACTGGTGTCCCACAAGGCTGTCTCCTCAGTGCCTTACCATCCTCCTTTATACATGTGGAAAGAGATAGAGAATCTGGTAAAATGTTGCAATGACAATAACCTGTCTCAATGTCAATAAAACATTGAGGAAATAACATTGAATTCAGAAACTTAGTGGAGAACATCATATCAACGGTGATGAAGTGGAAATGGTCAAGAATTTCAAGTTTCTAGGTGTTCAGATCACCAATCTGTCCTGGTCCTTCCACGCCGATGCTATAGTTCAGAAAACTCACCACAGCCTATACTTTCTCAAGAGACTGAGGAAATTTGTTATGTTCATTATGACTCTCATCAAATTTTAAAGACGTACCATAGAAAGCATCCATTCTGTCACAACCTGGCATGACTCCTGCTCTGATTAAAAACTGCAAGAAACTACAGAGGATTATGAATGTAGCCTGGCCCATTATGCAAACCAGCCTCCCATCCATTCACTCCATCTACTCTTCCTGCTGACTCAGAAAAACACTAGTATAATCAAAAACCCTGTGCACCCAGACATAGCTGCTTCTTCCCTATGGCCAGACTTTTGATATATTAATTTAATATACTACCATATATTAAGCTGACCTTTCTCTACACCTTATCTGTAACTGCAACATTTCTGAACCCTCTTCTTCTCCCCTATATACTCTATGAACAGTATGTTTTGTCTGCATAACACACAAGAAACAATACTTTTCTTCCCAGTACATGTGACAATAAGGAATCAAATCAAATTTTTATCCAGCTATATGGGAAAAGCAATTCCTAGTTCTACTCTTACCTGATCAGAGCCTGAATATCAATTGCTTCTCTTCACTCTTGAGCAGAGTTACCTGTGGTATTCCCCTTGGCTCCCTTGTATTTTCAAATACATGCTGGTCCTCAGCAACATTACCTGAAACCACCACCATTTTATCCATGTATGCCAAAAACCAACATCCTCACCACCACCTCTCTCAAGCTCGTCGTAGTGTCTAAATTGACGGAGTGTTTAGTCAGCATTCTGTATTGAAGGAAATTTCCTCTAACTAAGAATTAAGACTAAAGCCATTGTCTTTGGTCCCTGGCAAAAATTCCATTCCCTAGTTATCAACTGCTTCACTATTCCTAATAACTGCCTTATAGGCTGTACCAGATCGTTCACAGCCAGTCATATGTTTTCAATAGCACACCCAACTTGACTCTTGTCTCAACTCATCTGCTGCTAAAACCCTTCCATGCTTTTGTTACCTCTAGATTAATCTAATAATCCTGGCCAGCGTTCCACACCCCATAGACTGGATCTCACCCAAATCTATGTTGTCAATTTCCAAACTCAGACTGAATTCCATTCACAGCTGTATGCCTTAACTACACTGACTCTTGGTTAATACCCAATTTGAAAATGCTTATCCTGGGTCTTCAAATACTTCCATGACCAAGAACCTCCTTGTACGTGCAAACTATCTCCACAAACCTGCAAATTAACTGAACTCCTAATTTTAACCACTTGAGCATTCTTGATTTTGATTGCTCCAACATCGGTGGCTGAGCTTTCATCAGCCTAGACCCCAAACTCCAAAATTCTTTTCCTAACCCTATTTCTTCCCTTAAAACCTAACTTTCTGACAAAGCTTTTAGTGCACTAATATCTTACGAGGCTCCGTCTCATCAAACCCACGAAGCCTGCTTTCCCAATACAGCATGTTAAAAGGTGATATAAATACAAGTCATCATTTTGCACTAGAAGGGGTGGATCTGTACACTTTACATCACCAGGAAGATGCTGCTGAGGGGGGAGATCTTTGAAATGTCATTATTTTGTTTATTTGAAGTACTTGATTTTTTTTGAAGCATTTTTCTTTGCTAATTTTCCCCAACAACCTCCTCAAAGGATATTTACAGAATTTGGCTTTTATCATTTTGTAAGCTTACATCTCTAGATTCTTAAACAAGCAGCGTCAACTAATTAAAAAATTTAAGATAACATTGCTCTTAATTCCAGAAACCTACCTCGGAGCACAGACACCCACTTAAAAAATAACTTATACACCAATCACCCTTAGTGAATAAGCATTTTTAGCCAGCTATGGTTGCTTGAGATTGTGGCAGAAGATCAACCTGTAGTTCCTCATTGAAGAAACGCAGAATTCGTCCAATCTTTCTTGGCAATTAACCTAGAGGAAATAATAATAGTTTCAACGTACAGTTCAAAATAATATTGTACATTTATTAATAGATAAAAGATTCCAAAATTTATACTATTTTAAGGCATTTTATTCCTTTTCTCTTAAAGCATTAAGGTCTTTATAAAATGCACTCTAAAGCTTGCCATTAAGTGAAAAAAATGCATCCTAGGCAATGCCTCATTTAAGCTTCCTTCTCACACCCAGATATGCTTGGTTTCTTTAATGCTTTGCTCAAAGCACACTGACATCACTAGCGAAAGATGAATCAGTTTACCGAGCCTCTCCTTACTAATAAGTATGAGAATTTTAATAAGTCAATACCATTTCAATGAAAAAGCAAAAGAAAAGGCAAAATATTGCAATTGCTAGAACCTCAAAAATGCTGGAAATATTCAGCAGGTCAGGTAGCATCTGTTGAGAGAGAAACTGAATTAATACTTCAGGTTGACGACTTTGTCAGAATTGAAGTAGTTAGAGATGTAACAGGTTTTAAGGAAGGGAAATGGGTAAAATTGAGGAAAGACAAAATGGAACGACTTAGATAAGATGAAAGGTGAGAGAGATTAAAGGATAAACCAGACAATGGTGATAAGAGATTATAGGACAAGTTAACAAAAAGATAGCCCAATATGGAGTAAATAGGAATAGCAGAAGCAAGACCTGTCCTCCAACAAATGGAGTTGAAGGATATGATCTGCAATTGTTGAATTCAATGTTTTGAGTCTAGAAGGCTATGAAGTACTTAAAGATGAGGTGCTGTTCCCACAATTTCAATTGAGCTTCACTGAAACAGTGCAAGGAAATCAACAGAGGCAAGAGTGAAATTGGGCTGAAAAATTAAAGATGATCAGAAGCTCACACCTGTGAACAGAATGGACACATTCTGTAAAGTGTAACCAAATCCATGTTGAGTCTCAGAGGAGACTGCATTTTGAACGGTTAATGCAGTATACTGAATCACTATTTCACTTAGTGTTGGGCAGTGGATGAAGTGGAATAGATCCACTCAAGACAGAGTAGCCCTGGGAATCCTCAATGACCCCATGAAAGCTCAAGGCATCAGGTCAAATATGGGCAAGGAATATTCCTGCCAATTACCACCTTCCTGCACACAGGAACCAGTATTTTTCCATATTAAACACGTCTCAAAAGAAGCTTTGAGTGTGACAAGGACACAATGTACCCTGGGCTGGGGCACTGCAACGCATCACCAAAAGGAGCTCAGAAGCACCACGAATGATGAATCCCAAAGGAAATCTGTCATACTGGGCTTACAGCAGGTAGCTTGAAAACCAGAGGCACAATCTGCTTGACACGGTCTTCACCAATCTATTCAACTCAGATGATTTAGAAGTCCATAACATTCCAATTTCACACTGAGGGCACACTGTTGTGTTGCCCTAACAACACACAAAATAAAACAGTTTCATAACAAATCTAGTAGTTCAAAAGCTAGACAACCATGATACACTGTGGGCTATCAGCAGCAGAAATGTGTTCAACCACAATTTGTAACATCATGGCCCAGTATATTCCACACTATTTACCATCAGTTCAAGGGACCAAACCCAATTCAAGTTTAGGATAGCATGTGAGGAACAGCACCAGGCTAACCTGGTGACACTACTGTACAAGATTATGTGCACACTAGACTGCTGAGTCAGCATTTTATAACCAGACCTAAGCAACCCACAACCAATGAGTTAGAACATAGATCTCCAAACTCCGATCAGGATGCAGCCTGCAAACCGTAGTCTGGAGACCTCTGAGTTAGAACAATGCTCTACAGTCCTGCCATATTCAGTCATGAATGGTTGTAGAAAACTAAATAGCTAGAATGCAGGGGCTCCCAAAACATCCCCAATAATAGGGGAATGCAGAAAGTTATTACAAAAAAATACAAGGCTCAAGCATTTGCAAACATCTCCAGCCAAAGGTGCAAAGTGGATGCTTCATCACAGCCTTGGTCAGAGATCTTCAGAAGCACAAAAACTGGCGTTGAGCCATTCAATTCAATCTACATGATGCAGATTGGGTTCTGCCAAGGTCACTCAACTCCTGATCTCAACACAGCCTTGGATCAACACTGGACAAAAATACTCCAGAGGCAAGATGAGTGACTGCCTTTGACCAAGTGTAGTTTTAAGCAGCCCTAATAAACCACAGACAATGGGAATCAAGGGGAAACCTCCTCCCCTGGTTGAGACATACCTAGCATAAAAGGAAGATGGTTGTTGGAAGTCTATCATCACAATCCCAGGACATCACTGCAGGAGTTCCTCAGGACATTGTGCTAGGCCCAACCTCATTCAGCTGCTTTAAATACCTTCGTTCCACACAACAGCAGAAGTGGGGATGTTCACTGATGATCGCACAACATTCAGCACCATTCATGCTTCCTCATATAGTGAAGAAAGCCATGTGCACATACAGAAACCTGAATATTGTCCAGGTCTTGATCACAAGTTACACATGTCCCAAGCAATGATCATCGCCAACAAGAAAAGAATCTTAACTACAGCCCCTATACATTCAAAGGCATTATCATCATTGAATCCCCTCCTATAAACATCCTAGGGGTCACCATTGACAAGAAACTGAATTGGACCAGCCATACAAACATGGTGGCTGAGAGACTAGGAATCCTGCCGCACATAACTCATCCAGTGACTCCCCAAAGCCTATCCACCATCTACAAGACAGGAGTACAATGGAAAACTCTTCACTTTCCTGGATCAGTGTAGCTTCAACAACAAGAAGTTTGAAACCATTAAGAACAAAGTAGTCTGCTAGATTGGCATCCCTTCCACAATATACTCCTTCCATCACCAATGCATAATGGTAACAGTGTGGCACCTTTCCACGAACATTTACTCCCTCCATCATCACTAATGCATAGCAGTAACAATGTGTACCATCTGTAAGATGCACTGCAGAAACTCACTAAGGTTCCTCAGGCAGCAATTTCCAAACCATTTACAAACAAATGTCAGCAACCATATGGAATACAATCACTTGTAACTTATCTTCCAAGCCAATTACCAACGTGGCTTGAAGATATATCACCATTTCTGTGGTGTCATAGAATCAAAAATTATATTCCTTCTCTGCCTAGCATTCTGGGTGAATCTACACATGGACTGCGAAAGTTCAAGGCAGCAGCTCACATTCACCTTTTCAAGGGCAATTAGTAATCAACAATAATTGCTGGTGCAGCCATGAATTAATATAAAAAGTAATGACTGAAAACACCAGCCACAAAAACATTGGGCCCTGACAACATCCTGAGTATTAAAGATGTCCACATCACATCTAGCTAATTCTTTCACAGGATGACAGCATTGTTGGCAATGCCATTTGTTGCCCTGCCACAATAGCCCTTGAACTGAAGAGGTTTGCTGGGACAATTAATGGGCATGAATGGCAGATAGCCTCCTTCATTGAAAGATATTAGTGAACCAGATGGGTTTTTACAATAAAAGTTGTCATAGTCACCAATATGGAGACCAGCTGCTATGATGGGATTTAAACCCATATCCCCAGAGTATTAGCTGGGATTTCTAAATTACCTAACCAGTGACATTACCACAATTTCCTCCAGTGTCATTGTTGTCTCCTCCAACACAACTACAGCACTAGCGCAATCCAACAATATGGAAATTTGCCCATGTATGTCTTGTTCACAAAAAGGACAAATCCATCCAATTACTGTCTGGTTGATTAGTGATGGAAGGTGTCAGAAACAATGTCATCAAGCAGCAATATCTCATGCCCAGTTCGGGGTTCAGCCTCATTAAAAACATGCATGGAAGAGCTGAATTCCAGGTAAGCAACTCCCCTTGATATCAAAGCAGTATTTGACAGCATAGAATTAAGCAGTTCTAGCAAATTAGCATCAATGGGAATCAAGAGAAACTCACTACTCATTGCAGCAAGACCCCCTACAAAGGTCAGCAGAAACCAATCATCATTCAGTTTTGTCTTGATGACAGAAAGTGCTGTCAGAGGGTTATTTTTCAAACTGGAGGTCTATGATCAGCGGTGTGCCTCAGGGATCAGTGCTGGGTCTACTATTATTTGTCATTTATATTATTCGGATGAGAATTTAGAAAGCATGGTTATTAAGTTTGCAGATAATACCAAAATTGATAGCACAGTTGTCAGTGAAAGTTATCTCCAATTGCAACGGGATCTTGATCAATTGGGCACTGGGCTGATGTACAGCAGACGAAGTTTAATTTAGATAAATGTGAGGTGATACATTTTGCTAAATCGAACCAAGGCAAGACCTACTCAGTTAACAGAAGGGCGTCGGAGAGAGTTATAAAACAAAGATCTAGGGGTAGAGGTACACAGCTCCTCGAAAGTGGAGTCACAGGCAGACAGAATGGTGAAGACAGCATTCGGCATGCTTGGTTTCACTGGTCAGAGCACTGAATACAGAAGCTGGGCATCTTGTTGAAGTTGTACAAGATATTGTTAAGGATTGGAATACTATGTCACCCTAAGGACATTATTAAACTAGAAAGACAGCAGAGTAGATTTACTCAGATGCTACTAGGATTTGATGATTTGAGTTATAAAGAGAGGCTGGAAAGACAGGGATACTTTTTCCTGGAGTACAGGAAATTTAGAAGTGATCTTATAGAAATCTATAAAACGAGGGGCATAGATCAGTTAAATAATCAACACCTTTTCCAAAAGATAGGTGTCTAAAACTTGAGAGCATAGATTTAAGGCGAGATTCACAAAAGGGTCCTAAGGGGCAATTTTTTCCCCACACTGAGGATGGTAAGTGTCTGGAACAAATTGCCAGAGGTAGTACAGGTGGGTACAATTTTGTTTTAAAAAGCATTTAGACATTTATATGGGTAGGATAGGTATAGAGGGAAATGGGCTAAATGCAACCAATTGCGATTAGCTGAGTGGTTAAAAAGGGTGACATGGACATATTGGGCTGAAGGGCCCATTTCCATACTGTAAATCTCTATGACTTTGAACATAGAAAAACTACAGCACAAACGGTTCTTTCGGCCCACAATTTGCACCAAACATATCCCTACCTATTAGGCTTACCTATAACCCTCTATCTTACTAAGTCCCACATACTCATCCAAAAGTCTCAAAAAATTCTATTAAATCTTCCTCCACCACCACTGCCAGCAGCCGATTCCACACACCCACTACCCTGAGTAAAAAACTTACCCCTGACATCTACTCTGTACCTATGCCGCAGTACCCTAAACCTACGTCCTCATGTGGCAGCCATTTCAGCCCTGGGAAAAATCCTCAGAATGCACTCGATCAATACCTCTCAACATCTTATACACCTCCATCAGGTCCCCTCACATTCTTCGTCTCTAAGGAGAAAAGACCAAGCTCTCTCAACTTATCCTCATAAGCCATGCCACTCAATCTAGGGAGCATCCTTGTAAATTCTTCTCTGCATGCTTTTAATGGCTTCTACTTCCTGTAATGAGGTGACCAGAACTGAACACAGTATTCCAAATAGGATCTGACTAGGGTCTTATACAGCTGTAGCATTATCTCCCAACTCCTAAATTTAATTCCACAACTGATAAAGGCCAGTACACCTTCTTAACCACATCTCCTACCTGCTAAGCTGATTTGAGAGTCCTATGAACCCGGACCCCAAGATCTTTCTGATCTTCTACACTGCTAAGAGTCTTACGCTTAATGTTATATTCCTTCATCCCACTGGACCTACCTAAATGAACCACCACACACTTATCCAAAGAACAAAAAACAAAACAGCACGGGAAACAGGCCCTTCGGCCCAACGAGCCCATGCCGCCATCTTGATGTTCCCATTTCTACCCATGATCCCTGTCTATGTTTATAGATCTATGGATTGAAACCAAATTTGAAACAATTTAGGGAGAGTTTGTTCTGCCAATTAGCCTAAGAGCTCATCTTTGGGAGGTGGGAAGAAACCAGAGCACCTGGAGAAAACCCACGCAAGCATGGGGAGAATGTGCAAACTCCCACAGACACAGGCCCAAATCTACGTATCTGCACAGCACAGCAATAGTCACTCAGCTGTCGTGTTGCCCATCAAATGGTCCAGGTTTTCGTCCATCTCTCCACCCAGTCTTGCATCCTATGTCTCATTGCAACTTCTGACATCCCTCTAAACTATCCACAATACCTCCAACCTTTGTGTCATCTGCAAATTTACCAACCCATCCCTCTACTTCCTCATCCAGATCATTTACAAAGATCAAATAGCCAGGGTCCCAGAACAGATCCCTGGGCACTTCACTGGTGAGTGCAGAAAAAGACCCATCTACAACCATTCTTTGCCTTCTGTGGACAAGCCAGTTCTGGATCCACAAAGCAATGTCCCCTTGGATCCCGCCCACCTCATTTTCTCAATAAGCCTTGCATGGGGGACCTTATCGAATGCCTTTCTGAAGTCCATATAAACCACATCTATCGCTGTTCCTTTGTCAATGTGTTTAGTCACATCTTCAAAAAGCTCAACCAGGCTTGTAAGGCACAATCTATCTTTGACAAAGCCACACTATTTTTATCTCTCCAAATGTTCATAAATCCTGTCTTTCAGGATCTTCTCCATCAACTTACCAACCACTGAGGTTAGACTCACCAGTCGATAATTTCGGCTATCTCTACTCTCTTTCTTGAAATAGGAACCACATCCGCAATCTTCCAAAACCTCTCTCTTTTCCACTGATGATGCAAGGATCATCACCAAAGGCTCTGCAATCCCTCCCTTTGTCTCCCAAAGTAACATGAGGTACATCCCATCCAGTCCCAGCGACTTATCTAACTTGATGCTTTTCAATAGCTCCAACACATCCTCTTTCTTAATGCCAACATGCTCAAGCTTTTCAGTCCACTGCAAACCTACACTACAACCAAGATCTTTTTCCACTATGAATACTGAAGTATTCATTGAGCCTCTTCTGCTGTTTCTACCAGTTCTATACAAACTTTCTCACTGTCACATTTGATAGGTCCTATTCCTTCACATCTCATCCTTTTGCTCTTCATTTCTTCAGGACATCATTGAAGGAGTTCCTCAGGGTTATTGCATTTTCCCTACTGCTGATTTTAGGCTAACTGGTTTGTAAATCTGTTTTCTGCCTCCCACCTTCTTTTAAATATGTCCCACCCTCCCATCACTAGGACTAGTCCAGAACTGTGGAAAACAACGAACACATCCACCACTTACATAGACACTTCCTTTAGTACTCTGCAATGTAGATCAGGCCTACGGATTTAATCAGCTTTCAGTTCCATTAGTTTCACCATGTTTATTTTTCTAAGAATATGAATTTCCTTCAATTCCTTCCCCTCGATTCCTTAGCTTTTCTAAGCAAGTACGTGTCTTCCTCCATAAAGACAACTCTGAAGTAATTGTTTAATTGCTCTACCATTTCCTTGTTCTCCATTATAAATTCTCCTCTTTTGGAGTGAGAGACTTTTGTCTTCACTAATAATATACTTATAGAAGCTTTTATAGTCTGCTTTTATGTTAATTTATCTTGACTCAGTTTCCTGTCAAACAATCCTCTACCCTTAACTATCCTATTGAGTACAGTCAGACATTTTAATATGAAATGGCTACCTGGGTTATATTCCATAAAGATTACTGGATCCAAAGGAGCCAAGTATCAGAATGGCATTATGACTTTCAGCAGAGGTGGGAAAAGGAGAATCCACAATCAGCTGTCAATATTTAATGTTATGTTTACTTATTGTCACAAGTAGGCTTACATTAGCACTAATAAAGTTACTGTGAAAATCCCCTAGTCACCAAATTCTGATGCTTATTCAAGTACATAGAGGGAAAATTTAGCATTGCCAATATACTTAACCAGCATGTCTTTCAGACTGTGGGTGGAAACCACAGCATGCAGAGGAAACCATGCAGACATGGGGAGAACGTGCAAACTCCATAGAGTGACCCAAGCCAAGTGTTGAATCTGGGTCCCTGGCGCTAAGGTGGCAGTGCTAACCATTGTGCCGCCATCTGCCCTGCTAAGTTAGCTATATTGATATATTATGTTGTCATAGAAACCTGGTGCAAGTTTCTGGAAAAGATAACTTGAATGACAGCATACAGTGTTGCATATCAAGTATTCAATGTAAATGGTGACATTCAAGGGGAAAAACACTTCAAATGATTTAGATTATTATAGTTCTGAAGAGATGAAAAGGAGGCTCCATGTTAGCATAAACACTGGCACTGACGAGTTGGACTAAATAGCCTGTTTCTGTGCCGTTTGCAATGTTTCAGTATAATGTTTATAAATCGTTCAAAACTGAGCACAATCTGAACTGCGTAATTGGGAAAAAGAATCTTCATATACAATAGGACAAAACTGAAGCATTTCCAAGTCGGGTTTGGTTCACTGAGTTGTATTTCTGTACAGAAAAAAGTCATACTAAATAACTGTTATTTGCAAAGTACCAAGCCTTCCTCCAAAGATGTTTAGACGATAAGTAGCGGAATATTGCATGTTTCTTTCACAGCCACTGAACTATTAATATGCCAAAGCACAGCAGCAAATTAAATATAAACTCCCTGAAAGAGGGCAACGTGCACAACAAATTTGCACGACGAGAATGTGTACAAGCATGTCCACTGAAAACATCCTGACGACCTTCTAGAACGATCTACAAAAAATCTCCATCACCCCACCACCCAAAAAAAAACAAGCATGCGTGAAGGCGTTGATGAAAGTAAAGGCGGTCGCTGCAACCAAGAAAACTCCAGGGCATGGAAACGATCACACCCGACAGGCACTAAAACAGACAGCTGCACCAAAACGCTATTATTGTGCAAAATACGTGAACTTTTGACAGCCCACTATCATAGATTTCCTTTTTTTCAAATACAAAAGTAAATCGGCTCCCGCCAATGAAGCGGCATTCCGGCCACCAGTAAACAAGGTATAATTATTGTTTTCTAATCAAATAAAAAAAACTGCTTAAATCTGTCTTCTACGCGAATATGTTTGTACAGAAGTCAATATGGATAAGTGTAATTGAGAACTATCATCTCGAAATGTAGAAGTGATAAAAGTAGCAGCCAAGCCTATAATCACAAGTGGCCACCAGTAAACAAGGTACAATTATTGTTTTGCAAGACGGAAACGGAATTAGTTAAGTCCGTTTTCTACGTGCGTATGCTTACATAAGTTAATACAGATAGATGCAGTTATGAAAAAAAAATCTCCGAATATAAGACTGCTGGCCGAACCTGATAACCAGTCACTCCCTCCCCCACAAACTAAATGACCATCGCTGCAGCTCCTGGCTAGCAGTGTGGCGCATGCGAACTTGCCGTTGCCGGCTCTGCAGCCACCGGGCGCGTGCGCAGTGCAGCCCCAACGGCCGGCACTCAATTTGGCGGCTGCTCGAACAAGTCCGCGGGACTCGGGGCTGATCCCATATACATTACCTGTCCGGGCCCAAGCAACGCGAGCTCGGCACGCACCGCTCCGGCCTTGATGGTCTCTAACCGTCACCGTCTGAAAATATGGCCTTGACGCGGTTTTAAAAGCGCTGCAGCCGCTAATCTCCCGAAATTGCTGCGCTTTCTTTCGACTTTTTTTCCCCCTCTCTGTGTGTGTTGTATATATGTCCGCTTCCCCCCCTCCCTCCTCTGCCACCGCCGAGATATTTTCTTCGCGAATGGTCAGGCAAGCTGCGTCACCAACCGAATCTGCTACCGGAAGCGGCGTCACGGGGCCGAGCTGAGCGGCCATTGGCTAGCGGGCGGTGCGGTTACGTCATCGGGAAGCCAGCCGCTGCTGTCAGGCAGGGCGTTGCCATGGAGCCCGGGATGGGAGCAGCAGCGAGTCAAAGCATTTGGGGGTCAGCCTGCAAGGAGGAACAGCATCTCCCAACAAATCACCCTTTTACTACATATTCAATTTTAACCAGGGGAGCTGCAATATATATATATATAAATTTACTACATTTTAATCAGGGAAGCTGCAAATGTATATATAAATTTACCACATGTTCCAATTTAATCAGGGGAGCTGCAATATATATATTTACTACATATTCCATTTTAATTAGGGGAGATGCTATGTATATAAAACTTTACCACATATTCCATTTTAATCAGGGGAACAGCAGTATATGTATATAAATTTACTATACATTCCATTTTAATCCTATGTATATATAGGAGCTCCTATATATACATACATATAAATTAATTACATATTCCATTTTAATCAGGAGAGCCTGCAATGCGATGTTCAGTTTGGCATATTACAAATTAAAATGCCATTTTGATGGTTTACTGTTGGATATTTCAACTGTACTTTATGCTTTATTGATCACAATGAGAGGATGTAATAATATATATATTAAATTTGTTACATGTTCCCCTACGTCAGGTGGAGCTTCAATGTTCAGATAGGCATTTTACAAATTAAGGTGCCACTTTGACTTTATTTTTGGATGTTACTACTTCAGTTTATGTGATGATTTACTAATTACAATGAGAGGGTATGATAAATAGGCATTGTAGTCAGAAAAGAGACTAATGCTGTACACACTAGCACTGTAATGCCAGTGCTGGAATGTGATGCTGCAGTAATGCAGTCAAAACTGGCACTATTTTTTTTTAATTTGGTACTTATTCTAATTAAAAAAGCTCATTCAAATTATGTCCAGTCATGTTCCCCACATGAAGGACAAACAAGATCTAAGCTGACAAGACATTGCATCACATCTTGGGCTTGATCAAACAAAATGCAGGCTAATAGGATGAGGCATTGCACCCACTCCTGAGCATGATCTAACAATTCACCTTAGCCAAAAGGCCAAGTTTGGCTTTAAAAAATTGCATTAGGTAGAATCCTGATTTAACTTCATTGATTACCTTGATTCTTTACCTTAACTTAGGCAAATCACGATCACAGGCATCAGCACATTCCAAGTGCAATGGGCTCGCCTCATTCCCTGCTTAATCATGGTTTCATGCCTGCCACTGTAATCTTTATGCAATGAGTAACTGACACAACAATGCTACAAAATACAACAGGCCATTCAGTATCCCAAGTGACAAGTCTTGATTGTGAGACTATAGAGACAGTAGGCTATTTGATATAAGTAATTATCATGCTGACCCTAATTTTAAAAATGTCACACATTTGGAATTCCAGCATGATTCAAGTACAAGAGAACTGGTCGACCTTAGTAGTCAAGTAACACTGTCAGTTGTTGCACCAAGCCGTTACCTTGCTGAGGTCAGAAAAGACAAAGTAGTAAAATCTTGTAAAAACAAAAGGTGCTGGAAAACTCAGTAAGTCTTTCATTTTCTGTTTTACGAATTTATAGACATTTGCCTTTATGTCGTCTATAACTTTAAGGCACCAAATTTAGGAAGGTACTGAATGAGTTTGGATTGAGGAAAGATAAGAAATGTTTTTTGACAAATGCATGAATTGCTAATACCGTAAATGAAACTAAAAGTGAGTGACTGGTCTAAATGAATTGGGTAGTCATTCATTCTGAGAATATGGGAATTGCTGGCAAGGCCTGTATTTATTGTCCATCCTGGTTGTCCTTGAGATAGTGGTGGGTGCCTTTTTTTTAACTGCTGCGGTACAGATGGTGGTGGTACTCCCACAATACTGTTGGGTCACAGCTATATATGTCAAATCAGGATGATGTGCGATTTGGAGAGGAACTTGGGATTAATAGTATTCCCATGCACTTGTTGCTCTTGTCTTTCCACTTTTTTTTATCTTTACACGGGATGCGGGCATTCCTGAATTTATTGCCCATCCTAATTGTTCTTGATCTTTCGAGGCATTTCAGAACACACTTAAGACACAATCACATTGCTGTGGGTCTGGAGTCACATGTAACTCAGACCAGACCTTAAAGGAAATTGGTGAATCAAATGGGTTTATACAAAAAAAGGTGACAACTTCATAGTACTCATTAATGGGACGAGATTTATATTCCAGATTTATTAATTCAATTCAAACGCAATTTCACATATCATCACAGGCCCCTGGATTATTAGTCCAGTGACATTACCACTACACAACTATCTCCCCTCAGAAGTTTTGGATTTTGGAGGTGCTGCCAAAGAAGACTTGGCAACTTGCTGCATCGTACACTATAGATGCAAAATCCAAAATATATTCAAGGTGGAAGGAATGGCTATATAAACTGAGAGCTCATTAAGCAATTAAGAGTATTGATTGAATACACAAACAGTGTAGTCATGCTAAATTTTTACAAATATTCTGGTTAGGCCTCAGCTTGGGTATTCTGTATCATTCTGGATATCAAACTATGGGTGACATGTGAAAGCACCAGAGAGAATACAGAGGGAATTTAGCAGAATGATACAAAGGACAAAGGACTTCAGTTATATTGAGAAATTAAAGAAACTGGGATTGTTCTCCTTGCAACAGAGAATATTAAGAGGAGACCTTATAGAGGTCTTCAGAGTTATGAAGCATGTTGATAAGCAAGTATGGAGAAAATACTTCCTGTAGTCTGTCAGTCTGTAATCAGAAGGCATAAATTTAACATAGTTGGCAAAGGTACTAAGTAGAATACTGAGGCATATAGAAGAACAGAGGGACATTTGCAGAATGCATGCCCACAAATCCCTGAAGGTAGCACAGTTGATGGATAAGATGGTTAAGAAGACATATGGTGTACTTTTAGCTGATGTACAGAATAAGACAGGAAGGCAATGCTAGAACTGTATAACTCATCAGTTAGCCATCACATTTTAGGAAGGATGGAATCACCCTGGAGAGAATGCAGAGGAGGTTTGCAAGGATAGCTACAAGGAAAAGTCATATAGAATAGGGTTTTGTGAAACTGATGAGGCTGGGAGCAGATTTATCTATCCAAAATTATGAGAGGACCTAGAAAGGATAGAAAGGACCTAGTTCCTGTAGCAGAGAGATCAATGACTTTCAGGACTCCACCAAAAGCTGGAAAGTGTGATTAGGCTATGTAGCTCTGTTTCAGCTGACATAGATGGGTCAACTAACACCTTTCTTTGCTGAAAACTTTCTGTATCTCTATTGGAGAGAAATGAGAAGAAAGTTATTCACTCAGAAGATTGTTAATATCTGGAATGCACTGTCTGAAAAGATGGTCGAATCAGGCTCCGTAGAAATTTTTTAAATGACACAATCTTGAAGATGACTAATTTGCAGGGTTATGGAGAGACAGCTGAGGTGTGGGACTAAATCAGGATGATGGGCTAAGTGCCTTGCCATGCTGTAAGATTCTATGATTCTGATTTGTGTGAACTGTGCTGATTGAGCCGTGAAATTTATTAGATTAACTCAACAATAAGTTAGATGTGATAACTGAATTGAAGTTATGGCAAAGACAGCTGAGTGAATTCCTGAATGAGTCATTACATTTCTATAAATATAACAAAAGTCAATATTGCAAGATGCTGATTGAATAAGATGCTGACCAAAGGAAGCTTGTGCTGAGATAACATGAAAGAGGGAATTTCGTCTGAGTAGGAGTTGAGCTTTGGGATGGATGAGGCTCATTACATTTTCTGAATATTTTATAATGGTTGTACTTGTTAATAGCTAAGAAGGTAGGAATATAAACATGGCAATATTATGAGCTAGGTTGGAGTTTGTGCAGCATGCATGCTGCAGAATATCTTGATTCTGCAAAATGTTCAGGAGTGCACATGCATACCTTGTACTAAATCTTGAGTACCATGCATGTATTGTTATTCATCTTCTGTTGCAGGCATGTAGCTCTGGGCAAGTGACGTCTTTGTTCAAAATTGAAATCCAGATCAAATGTATTTGTCCACTAGTGCTTGTTGCATTATCAGCATTTCTTACATTCGTGTTTACAATTAATCACTTCAGAGGGATGTCTATCTTACTACTACTTTTAGTATTTTTTCTAGATGCTGCCCTTATAGGAAAGGTGTGAATTGGCTAGCTGCTGAATATGACTCAGGATATGTGGGCTCCCAACTTTCTTCTACAGTGACAACTGCTGATGCTGTCTCCAATATTTTAATGGTCGCCTGGATCTGATTGCTCTGTGTGGATCTTTGAAAGAGACAACTTCATGAAATGAGCAGAATGTTGCCCCAAGAAACTGTTTTTCCTTCTAACATCATCTGCTAACTGGCAACTCCTCAACATGTTTTTTTTTCAACTTCATTTACGGAATATGGGCTTCATTGGCTGGACCAGCATTTATTGCTCATCACTACTTGCTCTTGGATCTCTGCAGTCCCTGACATGTAGGTACACCCCCTGTATTTTGGAGGTAATTCCAGCTTTTTGACTCAGTGACAGTGAAGGAATGATGATATATTCCCAAGTCAGGATGATGGATAACTTGGAGGAGAATCTCCAGATGGTGTTCCCAGGCATCTGCTGCTCTTGTCCTTCAAGATGAAAGTAGCCTGGGTTTGGAAAGTGTGCCCTAAGGTTTCGTGGTGGGTTTCTGCAGCATATTTTGTAAAGTATACAGCTGTCACTATTTGTTAGTGGTGGAAGGATTGAATGTTTGTGTTCGTTCGATTACTTGCTACTTATACTGTTTGGTACATTATTAGGCCTGTGTTGTAACTTCATCAAGTTGGCACCTTATTCTTAGGTATGTTTGGTGCTGCTCCTGTCATGCCCTCCTGCACTTTTCATTCAACCAGGTTTGACCCCCTGGCTTGGTAATAATAGTAAAATGGAGGATATGCCAGGCCATGAGGTTACACATTGCAGTTGACTACAATTCTGCTGCTGCTGTTTATGTGCTACAATGGCTCATGGATGCCCAGTTTTGAGTTGCTGGATCTCTTCAAAATTTATTGCATTTAGCATGGTGGTAATGCCACAACATGATGAAAAGTATCTTCAAGGTGAAGATATGACTTTGGCTCTGCAAGGACTTGGCGACATTCACTCCTACTGATATTGTCATGGACAAATCTATGCAAAGCAGTCTAATGAGGAAAGGGTCAAGTATGTATTTCCTTCTTGCTGGTTCCCTTTAGGACCCAGCTAGCTTAGTCGGTGGTGGAGTACCAAGCCACTCTTGGTGATGGACATTCAAGCCCCCACTTAGAGTACATTCTATACTCTCGCTACTTTCAGTGCTTTCTCCAAGTAATATTCAATACGGAGAAGTACTGATTTATCAGCTGAAGGGCAGTATGAGATTTCCTTGTCCATGTTGGACCAGGTTCCATGAGATATGGGGTCCAGACTTGATGTTCAGGTCTCCCAGGGCAACTCTCTCCCAACTATATGTAACTGTGCTGCCACCTGTGCCAGATCTGTTCAGAAATGGTGATGGTGGTGTCTGCAATGTTATGTGTGTGGTATGATTCCATGAGAATGACTATATCAAGATGTTGCTTGACTGGTCTGTGAGATAACTCTCCCAATTTTTGCACAAGAACAAAGAACAAAACAGCACGGGAAACAGGCCCTTCGGCCCAACAAGCCCGTGCCGTCACCTCGATGTTCCCATTTCTACCCATGATCCCTGGTTATGTTTATAGATCTATGGATTGAAACCGAATTTGAGACAATTTAGGGAGAATTTGTTCTGGGATGTGGGAGGAAACTGGAGCACCTGGGGAAAACCCACGCAAGCACAGGGAGAATGCGCAAACTCCCACAGACACAGGCCCAAATCCATGTATGTGCACAGCACAGCGATAGTCACTGAGCTGTTGTGTTGCCCATCAAATGGTCCAGGTCAAGTGTACACTAACGACGTCAAGCACTAGGATACTCTCGAAAAATCCAAGAGCAGCCCTCTCACGACCCATCGCGTGTATGCCCCTTGTTAGACAACAAGGCGGACCAAAGCACCTGTAGGATAAAAACAAGTACATCAATATCGTCATCTATTTACACACTTCCGAGGGACTCCCAAGGCTCAAGGTCCCTATTTTAAATCAGTTTTCTATACCCTTCCATTCCTATTCTGTTCATGTGCACATCTAAGTATTTCTTAAATAACTCCAGAGTGCCTGCCTCCACCACTTTACTTGGCAGCGTGTTCCAAACCCCCACCACCCTCTGTGTGAAAAAACTCCCTCTAGCATCCAAATTATACCTTACGCCCTTCACTCTAAGCCCGTGACCCCTCATGTTATTTGAGTCCATCCTAGGAAAAAGCTTAACCCTGTTTACTCTATCTATACCCCTCATAATCTTGTACACCTCTATTATATCTCCTCCAAGTCTATGTCTTTCTAAGGAAAACAGTCCCAATTTGCCTAACCTCTCCTCGTAACTCAGACCTTCCATACCAGGTGCATCCTGGTAAACCTCCTCTGCACTCCCTCCAGAGTCTCCACGTCCTTCCGGTAGTAAGGCGACTACAACTGGACACAGTATTCCAAATGAGGTCTAACCAACGTTTTATACAACTGCAACATTAAAGGCCAGCTCTTGTACTCTATACCCCTTCCTATAAAGGCTAGCATACCATATGCTTTCTTCACAACCTTCTCCACCTGCTCTGCCACCTTCAGAGACTTGTGCACCTGCACCCCCAGGTCCCTCTGCGTTTCTATACTCTTAATAGGTCTACCCTTTATCATATACCTCCCCCCTACATTCTTTCTCCTGAAATGCATCACCTCACATTTATCAGGATTGAATTCCATCTGCCATCTATCTGCCCAAGCTACCAGCCTATGTCCTGCTGCATCGCCTGACAATGCTCCTCACTATCCGCAAGGCCAGCCATCTTTGTATCGTCTGCAAACTTGCTGATCACTCCACTTACTCCCTCTTCCAAGTCATTTAAATATATTACAAATAGAAGAGGTCCCAGTACTGAGCCCTCCGTCCCCAGATATTAGTAAAGAGAACTTTGCAGAATCAACAGGGCTGGGTTTGCTGTTATCATTTCAGGTACCCAGGTCAATCTGGCTGGTCTGCCCAATCTCATTCCTTTTTGTTTTCTTTACAATTGAATTCAACTGAATGGCTTGCTAGGCCATTTCAAAGGACATCTAAGAATCAACCACATGGCTGTGGTTGATGCTATTTGCATAGCAGCTCTTTCCTTTTGCTTTTCTCCCCATTACTCTCATTTTCCCTCTTATTCTGTTTCTCTTTGTCAGGTGAACTATGGAATAGCACAGAACAGGGGTGGTAGTGTTTGTGATATGATATGTGGTAGAAAAAGAAATCACCAATTGTCAGGATTGAATTCAGGGTAAATGTTTGTAAGGGAAGTATAAACTTCAGCAGCTTTCTTCCCCAAGAGTTGCAGTTTTGTCTTTGTTTTATCACACCTACCGTGTTTCGTACTCCTTCATATCAACCATTTCCCTTCATACATTTGCATTCTTAATCAATACCCTATCTCTTCCTCTTTGAACAACCACTGACTACATCCTGCATCCTCTCCACTCCTCCCCATTCTTCCCTGTAGTAACTTCATTAAGGCCAGTCCTCTGGTGCAACATTGCTTTATTCAAACAAAGAAAAGAGTCATGTTGCTTTCAACAAATCAAGATCTGTGCTCTGGACCTACATAACCCACAGTCCAGGATGTGAATGTGGATTTTAAATTTCTGCCACTAGTCTCTCATTGGGCAAGTTCCCACTCGCTCAGTAGGAAAACTTGTATTCCGCAAAGCCCACAGGGAGATTATTATTGATATCCTATGTCCTTCATATGCACTATAACATCCCACTCCTGCCCCTCTAGTCCATAGCTCCCCCAGTATGCTCACTGGGAAGGAGTTCTTTTTGTCGCTTTAAAGATAAATTGTGGTGGTGCCAGGTCTGGAGGCATGAATGGAATTGGGGACTTCCATTTTTGGAAAGAAAGTCGAAGTATCAGTAACCCAGGTTCCTCTTCAGGGTTGATTTTGCTCGGGGTGCTGCTTCCTCAGCTTCCATCTCAGCGATTGTTTCTCTGCTGTCTGGAATAACGGGTTCCAAGTTAGCCTCAAGCTGTTGTCCTATACTGGTAGCAGCCGTGTCTTTCATGGCTGGGTTTACAGCTCACAGCACAAGACCCTACATAATCCCCAGTCCAGGCTGGGAGTGCAGGTTTTAAACTCTACTTGTCTTACTCGTTTAATAGGGAAACAGTCCACAAAGCCCACATGAGATCTATTAATGACACCCAATGTCCTATGTGGCCACTATAACAACCCCTAAGGATGTCAGAGGTCAACTCACCCTCAAGCAAATTCCCTCATCCTTTTCAGCCCTTAATTGAAATGGGACTGAATCATGTCTGATATCTTCTGACAAGTCATCACCTATCATTTCCACCATGACCCTGGCACCATATATATTCTACCTCTCTTCCTTACCTCCTGAAGGAATCATTCTCTTTGTGACACCATAATTAATTCTTCCATTTTCCTAACACCTGCTCTACTTCCTCTGACACCTTGCTGTGAAAGTCCAAAAGAGGCAATGCTTGCCCATTCACCTCCTTCCACACCATTGTCCAGGACATCAAGCACTCCTTTTAGGTGAGAAAGCACCTGTACTTCAGTCAATCATCCGTACTGCTTATTGCTCATAGATTTCATTTACAATGGGCAGCTCAATGAAGATACGATGATGGCTTTACTGACCACCTTCATTTTGTCACAAATGCAACCTTGAGCTAAACTTTTAATCAGGATTGGGAACTGGACATTGGGCACAAGTCACATCCCCAAACAGCTTGCTCCAGACACATTTCAGTCAATTAAAAGCCAGGGAGCTGGTGTGCTGTCCAATCAGGAATGGTGGGTGTGTTCACAAAACTGAAAGGCCAACTGGTGACCCTTCAACATTCAAAGATCAGCAGCTCCATCAGCTGATGTGGGAGCTGTCAATATGAGGCACAGTTAAAAAGGGACAGGCAAATAAATTAATTTTATTTTTTAAAATGCCTCATCTGCCTGTGAATCTTTTCCCAACCTGAGCCACCATGTTGGCCTGGATTATGGGTTACCTGTATTGCTGACTGAAAATACAATTAATTAATTATATCTAATTTGCCTAAATTGGCTAACCATACTTGCCAGCAGACAGCCAATCTGACCCCAAGCTAGCCTCTTTCAAATTGGCTCAAGGTTCCAATCATGACAGGGAACCGGCAGAGCCAAATTGTGGACTCATCCACTTCTAATCCAGACACTAACCTTTTTTAAAAGTCTAGCCTCTTGAATTCTCTATCTTTGGCCATTTCATTCTGTCTTTACCTTTTGCTAGTTACACAGCCCACTGGAGCTCAACTCAAGATAGGGAATAGCATTGTTTCTTTCAACTGAGCCTCTAGCTTTAACTTTTATTTTAATTCCTGTGTCCTTTAATTGTAGTTTCAATTTTTCTCTTTGGCAAGGATGGTCTGATGTGGAGGAGTTCTATCAGTTCAGTGATTGGGCTGAAAAGATTCCATTAGAACACAAAGCTGGTTGGATAGTCTGCAACCTTGGTATTAATCGTTATTTTCTTTTTCCAGAGTTGCTGAGTCATTCAAGTTTGTTCTGCTATGCCAGTTTCTCACATTTTCAATAAAAATGCTCTGGGGCCATCTATCCTGCCTGTCTGCCCCTCTACCGTGGCTACATTCACAGCCAAGTGTCTCTGGAGAGGGAGCATGCTGTGTCCACAGGACCAGTTGACACCTTTCGCACCTGTTGGGCACCGCAGAGGCTGGAGTGCATTATTGACCCTAATAATTACATTTTAATTTGACATTTTTAAGTTTCCTTTGTACTTTGATTTTGTTTGGGCTGTTACTCTTCCTTTTGGAGAGCTGCCCCTTTTACTTTAACTTGAATTTGTTTATTTGGTTTGACCTTAAAAGAGGTCAATAAAAATGCTTCACCCATCCCTTTGGCTATTCATACATTCTCTGTGTTCTATAAATATCTTTAATTTATTTTATTTCTCTTATTTCTGTTGTCACTTGGTTATACCAGTTCTGAGATTGAGTCATCTCTTTTTCACTGAATAAGGTCATTCTACTGTTTCTTGTGTGTATGTCTGTGTTTGTTTTTCCCTCTCCTTTCACTGTGTTCTGCTCCTTCTAAAATGACATCTTTCTGTAATACCTTCCAGTTCTGAAAAAATGTTAGTATTATCTTTTCTACACAGATATTGACCAACCAGCAGTGTTTTAGCTCAGATTTCTGGCCTCTGTGGCATTTGCCTTAGATGTCCATGAAAGTTCGTCCTTAGAAGGAGAAAAAGCCCAAGGAGGGTCAGAGTTGAACTGCAGAGATGGATAGAAACTTTAATAAAGTATCAGGTGTTTAGAGGGATTTGGATTAGAGTGTGTTAGCCGAGTGGAGAAACCCTCACAATTAATGCCTCGCTAACAGTTCTCAATAATATCAAGACAGAGTAGCAGGCAAAAGGTAGTTTCTAGGTGGATTGGAGAGTCTTATGGCAGCACTGAGGATTCAGTATATGGGGAAGGCTTACTGATGAAAGAAATGGGTATAGAAGTCTCCAAAAGCACAGAACAGCAAACTCAGCATCACACTGAGCTCAAAATTTATTGACTTGGGAATATAAAAAAATGAAACTAAGGGCCTAACCTAACATGGAATCAGGGTCAAAGCAGGGAAGGCCTGAGTAGAAAATAGAAATTCGCCGAGGAGTGAGATAGAGTTAAAAGAAAGTAAAGAAGAGTAACCAGAGAGAGATTGGTATCCTTGAGATTAATTTCTTCTCTCTCTCTCTCTCTCTGTTTAGGTGTGAGACTGTGTGTGCTTTCCCTCAGGTATGTCATACTACCGGTAGATTTGGACTAAATCCATCAATAGCAATGTAAAACTCCCCATGCTGACTTCCTAGGAATTTAGATCAGTGGAACCAGTTGAGCTAGAACTGAGCATCTAGCTCTTATTTTCTATATATAAATTTGCTAAAAAATGGAAATATGCTCTACTATGCACATGCCTGAAATTCCATCTGTGAGTGGTAGATTAGCAATTAAAAAATGGATACATTATCTAAATGGATTGAAAATTGAAAGTGACAGAAAAGGCAATGATAATATGAAATGTATCAGAAAAGTAACATGGCCCTATGGGACTAGGTTTTCCATTCAGGCACAATTCAGAGTTTCAGTAATCATGCTCAGTTCTCAGCATTTGATGTCACTCTAATTGGAGTCTTGCCATCTGGAAATTGGGGAATTAACATGCTCTTATAGGACGTATGGGCTACTGTAACTTAAGGGCATTAGCACTAAATCCAAAATAGATTCTTGTAGCAGATTAAAAACTTTTGTGACTTTGAATCTATGAAGTATACAGAAGGACAGCAAACTCAAAATTTGTAGCTGAACCAACAGAAGCCAGGCAGAGAAAGAAGGCTTTCTTTGGGTCAGAGTGACGCATACCTCCAAGGGCGTAGGAGTGGCAAGAATTGGCATTATGGCAGTTGGTGCCGTAATAATCATGTGAAAACTCCAGTTGAATGACCTTATCAAGTCCCACATGCTAACAGAAATAAGCAAAAATGCATATCTATCATTTCAAATGACTTCCCCCTCAGACCGTTAAAGTGCATGAATTACATACCATCAATGCCAAGAAGCCAGCATTGTGACCATTACATCCCAGCCTTCACTTGGAAATATTCTTACATTGAGAGCAATCAAACTTCTAAAAACCACATATGGAATCTAATTGGTTACATGTGCAATTTTCTCCTATGTGTTTTATCTTCCAATCCCCATACCACCTCCCCATTCGCACCTCACTCCATCTCTTCCTGCCAGCTGCTATTCCCGCCCTTGTCTATAACAGGTTGCATACTGACATTTTGGATTTTTTTGCAACTTTCATCAATGTAATTCGCACTGATGCAGCATCTTCAGAAAATATGTTACATGGCTTCTAGGTTGAGATGCATGGAAGCTTCCAGGGTGTATTCATTTGTATACCTATTGTGCAAATAATGATATAAAATCAGTATAGAACTAACACAAGTAACTGAATCAGCAGGCGATCTCTATGAAATCTTCTAAATACAATGTTCACTCTGTTATTCATCAGAATGGCAAGAAGGGAAGAAACATTGCTTTCTCAACTTATCACATTAATATTTTTATTACACTTGGTATAGAATTATAGAAGTTCAAATATGGTCTATTAACAGGGAGCAACAGCACATAGTATGAAATGATAAATTTGCAATTTATGTCATTCAGACTCCAAACCATTCATGAGCGATTTATGGCAGGATAAATGACTCATGGCTGTTATCCCACCCAACTTGGGTATAAAGGGCAAAATTTCAAAATTTGCAGATGACTCAATACATTGAAATATTATGAACTGTGGGGAGAATTATATAATAAATATTAACAGGACATAGGTTGGTGGGATGGATGTACATGTAATAGATGTAAATTAAGTGTGCAGCATTTAATTTTGGTAGGGAGAACAAGGAAAAGCAATGGAAAATAAAGGTGCATCTCTGAAGAGAATACAGAAACGGATAGATCTGGTGCTATATGCAGACAAATCTTTGAATATGACAGAACAGATAGAGTAATTAAAAGGGCATATAGAATCCTGGGCTTTACAAGTAGTGAAATAGAACTTGATTTTGCCATTCCACTGATGGACATACTTGCACCTGGCAGGAGAAAAATAGATGGAGACTGGAATTCCAAAATTGCCACCTGTTTCCCATTGGCTGCCATTTTAATTGCAGTGGAAAACCTGGCAGGTTACAACCCGATATCCATGAAAAGGATATTACTTTTATTTTAACTTTGTTTTTCCTGGAGTTCAAAATTTCAGTGAGGTAGGGTTCCGATACCTATGTGAACAATGTCAGGTCAGAGATTTTGTGAACTATGGGAGACCCCTGTTTGATGTTAGGTTCATCTTGACAGGGAAATTAAAGTTGACAGGAAGTAAAACCAGAACTCCACATCATCAACACAGCAGAGAAGACAACAAAAAGAGAAAATGCTGAAAATCTCAGCAGGTATGACAAAAGGTCATCTGGGCAAAGGGTCACCTGGAGTCAAAACATCAGCTCTTTAATCTATTTATAGATGCTGCCATATCTGCTGATATTTTCCAGCATTTTCTCTTCTGGTTTCATATTCCAGCACCCGCAGTAATTTGCTTTCATTACGGGAAAGACAACACATTGCTCAACTTTATCTTTTTTGCTTTGTCTTTCTGTTCCGCCCTCATCCCTCCATCATTCTGCTGGGCACCAGCACATTCTGAAGCATAATTTCTACAGCAATCATTTATATTGATCTTTAATTTATGAGAGTATTATAGTTTGGGACTGCAGTTTTAAATTTAAAGTAAATGAAGGAAGTCATGTGACCTGTTCTGAAATCTGCCTATCTGTAAGCCTGGATGGTTTGATTGTTATGGATCAAGGGAAGGTTTACTTTGTTTTGCTGGGAAGAAGGTGCAAACACTTAAAGATAGTGACAGTAATCTCTGAGTTTACCACGAGTAAACAATAAATTTCCCGAAGTCCCAGAAACGAATTGTTGGTATCAAGTTATAAATAGTTCTATCCACTTACTTCTAAAATGAAGCAATGTATAGATCAAAGATAGATAATTAGCATTTGTACTTGGATGCAAGGTTACTATAATTCCTATCACCATGGGGGGATAAGAAGCCATTTTTGTTATTAGTTTACAGGCTTGTCTACAAATAAATGAATATCACAGACAGTCAATGGTTTGTTTGATGCAATCTGCAGCCAGCTAAAAGACAGAGTAGAGGATAGAGGCAGCCAGTGCTGTACCTGAAGCAAAGAAAATGCTAACTTTATTGCATACTGTACAGAACGTGAGTGGGACCTTGTAATAGGATTGAAGAGACCAAGTTTCTGAGGATTTAAAGGAGGCTGGAAGATTCACCTTCTACGGGCTAGAGGGAGTGAATCTCCTATATAACTCTCACAGTGAAAGTCAGGATAAAATGATTCATGGCTGTGGTCCCACCCAACTTGGTATAAAGGGCAGAATTTCAAAATTTGCAATGACTCAATACATTGAAATATTATGAACTGTGGGGAAAATTATAATAAATATTAACAGGATATAGGTTGGTGGATGAGTGTACATGTAGTAGATGTAAATTAAGTGTGCAACATTTAGTTTTGGTGGGGAGAACAAGGAAAAGCAATGGAAAATAAAGGTGCATCTCTGAAGGGAATGCAGGAACAGACAGATCTGGTGTTATGATTTTGCCATTATTATGGAATCAGAAGTTATGGAAGTAGAATTAAGCAAGGTATCAAGAGCTAAGAATAATTTGAGACTGACTCCTGGAGGATCAAATGTTGACTTAAGAGTCAATGTAATGTGTAATCGTGGCATGAGATTTATGGTTGTGTTCATAGTTGAATGGGAAATATTTTCTCCGTAGTTTAAAGTATAACTTGCTACAAAAAGAAAATAGTGTTTAGTTTTTTTTTAGTCATTTGTTGCAGTAAGAGTTTTAAAATGCTTACAGTATCATTTTTTTAGTTAATAACTCGAAATTCAAGTCTCATTTTTATGTTATCTTCTCTATAGAGATTGCAGTAACAGGTTAAGGATGTTTTCAACTTCCTATTGCTGATAGCCCTCCAAATAGATAAAAAATTACTTGCAATGACCTCAAAACTTAAGAACTAGGAGCAGGAGCATTCAAACCCACTCTGCCATTTAATGAGATCATGACTGATCTTCTAATTCAATGCCATTTTCATGCAAATTTTTCCTCTACTTTAGAATCCTCACAGCTATTGATTCACCTCTTCCTGGTCATGCTACACCTTCCTTAAATCTTACTTATTTATCACTTTGAAGGAAACTTTGGTGCACAATGACTGCCAAGTTCTCTTACCTTAAAGATCAAAGCCAACCACTTGTAGGAAGGCACAATGCTGTTGACATGAAGAGGCTGAGGTTGGTGGCATTTTGCCGGCAACAGTTTGAGTATCTGGATTGTCTTCACATTCAGACAGCCACAATTTTCAACCCCCTTTTTATCTCCATAATTTGAAGTAAATGATACTTAACCATAATAGTCTGTCAGCCTCCTTTTTTTGTCCTCCATCAGTGGACATATTGAAGGAGGAAAATGATGATAAAAAGGATGGTAAGGAGCATGCTATTGAATAGTCACTGCTATATGATGCTACCATCTCTCAGGATAGCAGCAAGAGCCAGGCCTCCAGTCACCCTTTCAAAGCACCATGCCAGTGGCCTGAAAGAATTGACATCAGACTTCTGAAGAGCAGCCTCCAAGATACAACGAGCAGTAGCTCTCTGCCATGGAGCTGTTTCTTTGAGAAAATGTCCACCTCATTCCCATGACTCTTTTCTGGAGCATTAGGAATCAACCATATCTCACAATCCTGGCCCTCAGACTGATAGAAACACTGATTATGGCAAATAGTAAACGTATACAAAACAAAAGAACTTCCAGACTTGAAAATAGATTTGAAAATGACTATTAATTTTGCATCTTACTACAGGGCCAATTTAATAATAGGATTGTTGCGCTCTTGTATTCAATTAAATATCTAGAAAGGAGAGCTAATCTGGCTGGACTTGATGAGGTAACCTCTTATGAATATGTTTCCTATTTTTTGTTCCATGAGTACAGTAAATTCAATGATTGGAGGTGGTAAATTCTGGGGAAAGGCACCTACTGGATTTGAAATAACTGATTAACTTGGGTGCAGTGAAGAATCACTGTGAAAACCAGGAAGGGACGATAGGTAGAATTTGATAATAACATCTTGATGTTAGCTGAAAGAGTCCAACTTAGAATGGAGTAGATATCTCCCCTGCACTACAAGTGCAGAAAGAAAGATGAGATATGATTGATAAAATGCTTTCTCCCATGTCGATCGATTGTGGAACAGATGAGGACAGATAAAATTCTCAGGCCTGAAAAGTGCCAAGGTAAAGCTTGACATCACATAATTGAAATTAATCTCTACAATATACACATCATAAGCATTGTGCACTGGATATGGTGCAGATTCTGTGAAGAAGCATGGGCAGCACTGGCATAACGTTTTTGTGTTAACATCCATTCTCACAAAGTCGGTTGGAGGCTGGGTACTGAGGTATCACTTTAAGTGCTTTTAAATGATAAAGCCAAAAAGAGCATGAAACGTCAGAGATGCAATCACACTTGCCATTATTTCCTCTGTCTGATTTCCTCCACCCCCATCTTTCTCTTCCCCATGCTGTTAATAAAGCAGCAACAATACAGTGGAAAGGATGTGCAGGATTAATTTTGCAATGCAAATGTAAATATCAGCTACATTGGTAATTCAAATGATTCTATGGAAAAAAAAGCAAAATTTTTAATACAGTATTAAACTGTATTTCATATCATGAAGAATCAACTTACTGAAATGAGTGCAGGAAGTTTTTTCTTATAGACAAGCAGAACTAAAAGAGAGTGAATGGTGAAAATGATCATTTATTTGCTCCTTCTAAATATGACAGGCCTAATTAGGTTGCTATGCAAGGCCTTGGAAGACTTGCAACTTCCTGTTTTTGCCACCTGAAAATCAGAAGAAGTCTGCCATATATGTTTCTGGAATTCAAAAATATATTCTGTAAGCATATCACAGCTGAATTGATCTCCCTATATTCTCCCAATTTATTCTTCCCTAAGGATAAGTAAAATTCACAAATGATTGACTGATAGATGTTTTACAATTTTTGTACAAAACCATAGATCTCATGTGTCTAAAACTGAGTTTGTTCCCTCAAAATTTGATCCTGTGTTTGGGAACACAGGAAAGAAGAGTAGGGACTTTGGTCCATTGAGCTTGCTTCATAGATGTCTGATCATTACCTCTTAAACGTTTTTTTTTATATTATCGCTTGATGTCATTAGTATTCAGATAACTATCCAATTCTGTTTCGAACATGCCCAATCCCAGAGCCTCCTGAGGCCTTTAGGCAGAGAATTCCAAAGATTCATCACCCTCCGAGTGAAGAAATTCCTCCTCATCTCAGTCTTAAAAGGCCTGTCCCTTATTATGAGTATGTGTCCCCTGGTTCAAGACTCACCAGCCATAGAAAACATCATATCCATGTGTATCTTGTCACACTCTGTAAGGATTTTGTAAGTTTCAGTGAGGTCACTTAAAGTTGAGTGCCAGTTTCCTCAACATCTCCTAATATGACAATTATCCGAGATTAATCTGGTGAGCCTTTGTTGCACTTCCTCAATGATAGATACATCTTTCCTGAGATAAGAAAACCAAAACTAAAATATTATAGACACAGGGTGGTATTTTACCATTTTTAGTCTAAATGCCAGGCAGCCGTGGAAGTCAGGGAGTTCCACATTGTCTTTTGGGTATGTGTTCAGGCTCTTCCCCCCCCCCCCCTTGCATACACACTCTGGCTGCAAAACACTGAGTAAGCCTGTTGTTCACTGCAGAAACCTGTGGGTGGAGCTTAATGTATGCGAAAGCCTGAAGAGGGAGGTAGAGCGCATATGCAGGTCTCTGATGCTGTACTTGCATATTAATTGTAGCAGGGGTACAGCAGACAAAGAGAGTTGTCAGGCCCCTGCTACTGCAGAGAGCCTGAAGCAACTCTCTCCATTGCAATCATGGACGACCATAGCTGTAGATGTATCCCCATACTACTCAGACTGATTGCAGAATGCTTTTCTCCCCCACTGATTGCAGCCCCGCTGCCCTCCCCACAACTGATCGCTGCAGAATGGCAGCAGGACCCCTCTCCCTCCCTCCCCTCTCCAATTATGGCCCTGCTGCCCTCCCCCCACCAATTGCTGCAGAATGGCATCAGGCTTTCCCCATTAGCCCCATCCCACTGGACTCTCCCCACTAGCTCCTCCCCCACTGGCCTGCCCCACCCCACCACCCCTCCCTCAGCCTCCCCAGGGGCTCCAATGAGCTCTGATTCCACCAGCGAAGCCAAGTCAACTACTCCCTGTTCATGGGGAACATGTCTATTCCTCATCGGCGAGCCGGGATGATTGAACACTGGACTTGCTAATGACATTGAAATACTGATTTAAATAAATTCCAAAAATGAACCTGCCTTTCACTCATTTCCAGCAAGAGGCTAACCGCAGTAGAAATATATTGTCGCAAAATGGTACTGGTCGCAAAAACTGGTGCCAATCATACTAGTCGCTTTACATCCCACTTCACAATCGCGTCATGTCTGAAAATGCAATGGTAAAATCTCGGCCACAGTCTCACCAAGGCTCTACACAATTGCAGCAAGTCCTTTTTCCTCCTATACTCCAATCCCTTTGAAATGAAGGCTAATATACTGTCTGCAGCTTCATACTAACTTTTAGTGGCTCATGAACAAGGACACTCAGGCTCCTTTGCACATTAACACTTCCTAATGTTTCCCCATTTAAGAAATAATCTGCTTTTCTATTTTTTTCTCCCAAAGTGAATAATTCCATACTAATTCACATTATATTTCATCTGCCATGTCCTTGCCCATTCACTAAGTCTATCTAAATCCCCTTGAAGTGTCCATGCATTCTCTTCACAACTCACATTCCCACTTAGTTTTGTGTCATCAGCAAATCTGAAATAATACAATTGACCTCACATCCAAATCATTTTGATGATAGTGAACAGATGTGTTCACAATTCTTGCTATACTCTTGCTATCCTGAGTATTAACTCTTTATTCTTACTCTGTTTTCTGTTTATTAATTCTCAATTCATAGCAGTATATTTCCCCAATCCCACATCTTATCATATTGTTTGCTAACCTCTTGTGTGATCAAACACCTTCTGAAAATCCAAATGCACCGCATCCAGTGGTTCTCCTTCATCCATGTTACAAGTAACAACCTCAAGAAACTCTGACATTTTTGTCAAATAATATAGGTTTATGGTGAGAGGGAAGAGATACGGAAGTGTCCAGAGGGGTTTTTTTTCACACACAGAATAGTGAGTGTCTGGAACAAACTGCCAGAGGTAGTAATAGAGGCAGAGACAATTTTGTCTTTTAGAACAAAGAACAAAACAGCACGGGAAACAGGCCCTTTGGCCCAACGGGCTCACGCCACCACCTCGATGTTCCCACCTCTACCCATGATCCCTGTCTATGTTTATAGATCTATGGATTAAAAACCAAATTTGAGACAATTTAGGGAGAATTTGTTTTGCCAATTAGCCTAATAGCACATCTTTGGAATGTGGGAGGAAGCCAGAGCACACGGAGAAAACCCACACAAGCACGGGGAGAATGCGCAAACTCCCACAGACACAGGCCCAAATCCATGTATCTGCACAGCACAGCGATAATCACTGAACTGTCGTGTTGCCCATCAAATGGCCCAGGTCAAGTGTACACTAATGACATGAAGCATTGGGATACTCTCAAAAAATCCAAGAGCAGCCCTCTCACGACCCATCGCGTGTATGCCCCTTGTTAGATAACAAGGTGGACCAAAGCACCTGTAGGATAAAAACAAGTACATCAATATCATCGTCTATTTACACACTTCCCAGGGACTCACAAGGCTCATGATTCTTATTTTAAATCAGTTTTCTATACCCCTCCGTTTCCATTCTGTTCATGTGCCCATCTAAGTATTTCTTAAACAACTCCAGAGTGCCTGCCTCCACCACTTTACTTGGCAGCGCATTCCAGATGTGATGATATCATGCACGTCCTCACAAGCTCATGCGATATTTTGGTCAATGGGTGCCAATACAATCAACAGCATGCCTACTAACTATTATACTGTTCATTGATGAAATTAAATCCTCATTTGACCAACATTTTATGTATCCCATGCCATTTCAACATTGGCACATGGGAAACACATGCAGATGGACCATCCATTTTTTTAACTTTTAAGACTCAAGAGTGGGATACAAGGGGAATGGGATAAAAGCATGGATAAATTGAACCAAAGGGCCTGTTTCCATGCAGTAAACCACTATGACCCTATGATCATCCTTTCATTCATAAATCCATGTTAACTCTGCCCAATCATATCATTATTTTTCAAGTGTCCAGTTATCCTATGCTTTATAATATGCTAACACTTTTCCTCCAACTCATATCACGACAAACAGGACCACAGCACTCAGTTTTTTCTCTTGCTCCCTTTTTAAATAATGAGGTTGTATTTATTACTATCTAGTCTGCAGGAACCTTTCCAGGATCTGTGGAATTTTGAAAGATATCCAGAATTGCATTCGTTATCTCTATAGCCAACTCCTGTAAAACTGGGATGCAAGTCATCTGGTCCAAGGAATTTATCAACCTTTAATTAATTTTGAGTATTATCTGTTTATTAAAATTAATTTCTTTCAGTTCCTCATTTTCACTCATCACTTGGTTCCTTATTGTTTCTGGAGGATTTTCTGTATCTTTTTCCATGGAGACTGACACAAAGTAATTGTTTAATTTCTCTGCCATTTTCCTCTTTTCCATTATAAATTCTCCTGTCTCCACCTGTAATAGACCCGCATTTGTCCGTGCTTATCTTTTCCTTTCCACATACCTAATGAAGCTTTTACAGTCTGCCTTTATATTCCACACTAGCTTGCATTCATATTCCCTTTTCCCTTTATAAGCTTGGTCACCCTTTGCTGAATTCTGAATTGCTCCCAACCTTATCACTTTTTCTGGAAACTTTATAAGTCATTTCCTTTGATCTAATGCAATCTTTAACTCCTTTTATTATCCATGGTTGATTCTTCTACGGATTTTTTGTGTCTTAGAATAATATATATTTCTTGAAGACTAAGTAAGACTTCTTCAAATAATTATATTGCTTGTCCACCATCAAATCTTTTAGGGCAGTATTTCACACGTGATATGCACGTTTGACAGACTGAAGTGACTGTGGTTCCCAATCCTACCTAAGATCAATTCAGAATCATGATATTACTCTAGCTGGCCATTTAAGTGGCAGCTGGTGTAAATCACAAGCACGTTAGGCCAGCATGCTCAGCAGAGGCAGGAGTGCAATGGGTGCCATGTCCAATGACGGCCCACCGCAAAGTTTAAAAGTGGCATGAAGAGGCCACAGAGACATCACTTCCTGCAGAATGACCAGCACTGGTAGACATAGCAGACCAGAGGGGTGTTCTGGGGCCTGCAATAGGATAGCAATGTCCTGTAACCTCCACATTGTGCTGAGCTCAACATAAAAAAATGTCTCTCAAAACCTCAAAACTCCATCACATTTCATAACCTTAAGTTCCCAACGCCCCAACCAGCATATCTGCCATTCCCCTTTTATTCCATTTCCCCTTTTATCCCTTCTTGAGTCTTAAAAGTTAAAAAATGGATGGTCCACCTGTGTGCCAATGTTGAAATGGCATGGGATACGTAAAATGTTGGTTAAATGAGGATTTAATTTCATCAATAAACAGTATAATTGTTAGTAGGTATGCTGTTGATTGTATTGGCACCCATTGACCAAAATATCGCATGAGCTTGTGAGGATGTGCATGATATCATCACATCCTTTTTGACATGCTACCAGATAAGGCATGTTAGCCCAGCAGATGTAAAATTCTACTCTTAATGTATTTTCCAATCCACCATAGCTAATTTGCTGCTCATATCTTCATAATTTAATTTGTTCAGATTTAGAGTCCTAGTTTCAGAATGAACTGTATCACTTTCAATCTTAATGTAAAACTCCATCATATTATGGTCGCTATTTCAGAAAGATTCCTTCATGACAATAATCAAGGTTATTGATTAGTTCTTTCTAATTAGATAATGCTAAATCCCCAGATTTAGTGATCCCCAGATGGTTCCTCATAGTACTGCTCCAGAAACCCATTTTGTACCTGCACCAGGAAAGCATTTTCCAATGCATTAGTGCTAATTAGGTTTATCCAGTCTATATCATAGAATCCCTAAGGTACAGTAGGGGATCATTCGACCCATCAAGTCAATACTGACCACAATCCCACCCAGTTCTATCCCCATATCCCTACTTATTTATCCTATTAATTTAGCAAGGTCAATCAACCTAACCTACATTCTTTGGAGTATGTGAGGAAACCAGAGCACCCAGAGGAAACCCACACAGACACAGGGAGAATGTGCAAACTCCTCATAGACAGTGACCCAAGTCAGGAATCAAACCCTGGCGCTGTGAGGCAGCAGTACTTGCCATTGTGCCACCCATTATTGAAGTCACCTTTTTTATATCACCATTATTACATACAAACTTTTTAAGCTACTGATAGTGACTTAATTCTTGTGAAATGCAATGTATTAATTTATCTTGCATCATTTACTTAAAATTATTCTGGTAATATTTGTGTACATGCCCATTTTCAGATTTATTAAACTTTCAGTGAATTTTATATAACTGAACTGTCATATGTTTTACTGCACAGTTTTCTTCTTCTTTAAAAGGAGGTGGGTCATTCTCAGATTTCATTCTACAGCCATTGTCAACTTTATTGTAACTCACTCAAGCTTCATTGTTTATGAGACACAATATGCATAGAAGGAAGGAGAATTAGAATTCTTTCAAGTGGAATAGATAAAGATGAACCCAGCTCCTGGATATCACTGCAGGAGTTTCTCAGGGTAATGTCCTAGGCCCATTCATTTTCAGCTGCTTCATCGATGACCTTCTTTCCATCATAAGGTTAGAAACAGGGAGTTCTTTGATAATTGCACAATGTTTAGCATCATTTACAACTCCTCAGGTACTGGAGCTATCCATGTACAATGGTAACATGACACAGGCAATGTCCAGGATTGGGCTGATAAGCAGCAAGTAACATTTACACCACTCAAGTGTCAGGTAATGACCATTGCAAACAAAAGAGAATCCAACCATTTCTCCCTGACATTCAATGGCATTATCATTGCTGAATATCCCACTATTAACATTCTGAAGGTTACCATTGATCGAAACTGAAGTGGACTAGCAATATAAATATTATGGTTACAAGAGCTGGTCAGAGGCTGGGAATTCTGTGGCTAGTAATTCACCTATTGACTCCCAAAAGACTGACGGCCATCTACAAAGCACAAGTCAGGAGTGCGATGGGTACTCCCCACTTGCCTGATGAGCCCAGCTCCAATAGCATTCAAGAAGCTCAACACCATCCAGGACAAAGTAGTCCACTTGGTTGGTACCCCATCCACCATCTTTAACATCCACTCCTTCAGTTACCAACACACAGAGTGCACTATCTACAAGGTGCACTGCAGCAACTCACTGAAGTTCCTTTCACTGCATCTTCCAAATCTGTGACCGCCACCACTTGGAATGACAAAGGCAACAGATTGATGGTGACACCACCACCAAGTTTCCCTTCAAGTCACACACTATCCAGATTTGGAACTTTATCACCATTCCTTTGCTGTCGCTGGGTCAAAATCTTGGAACTCCTTTCGTAAGAGTACTGGAAGTGTGTTTGCACCTCAGGAACTGCAACAGTAAAAGAAGGCAGCTCATTGTCACCTTCTTAAGGGTAAATAGTGATAAACTGACTCAATACACATCCCATAAATGGATAAAAAAATAATTCAGGTCAATGATCTTTTATCAGAATTGAAAATAGCTAGAGACCTAACAGGTTTGTATCAGATAAAAAGGCAAAATAAACAGGATAGGGAAAGAACTAAAGGGAAGTTTTATAGTTGGGTGGCAGGCAAGGGAATGCAAAATGATAAAAGGGACAATGGCGTAGGGCAAATGCGATAATAAAAGGGTCCAGAGGAGCTGTAAATGACAATAGCAGAGTCATCACCAACAGTGATTGTTATGATTTGAAATTGTTGAGCTCAATGTTGAGTCAGGGGAACTGAGCTTCCATTAAATGTCATTAGAACAGACAGGGGGCCAAAGGACAGGGTGGAGTGGGATGGAAAATTAAAATGACAGACAACCTGATAATCAGGGTCACACACTGATTGGTGGTATTCCACGAGATAACTATCCCATGAGCGTTTGGTTTCCCCAAAGTTGAGGGAATAATCTTGTGAGCAGTGAATACTGTATACTAAAAGAAATAGACTTAAACTACTCTTGCCCCAGAAGGAAGTGTTCAGGGCTTTGGAGGGTGGGAAGAGAGATGCTGCGACTCTTGTCCTTGCATACAAAGTATTCTGGGAAGGAGAGGGCCTGTTTGGGGAGGCTTGATTAAAGAGTTTTTGCTGAGGGAACAGTCTTTTCCATTAGAATACTGAAAGGGGAGCAAAGGATATAACGTTTGAGATGGTGGATTGAATATGAAAGCTGGAGGGTTGTAAGATGAGGACAATGGGTTCCTTATTGTGGTTCTGGGAGGGAGAAGAACAGGTGAGAGTAGAAATTCAGGAATTGGATGGGAAAAGTAAATGACTGTCTTTTATTTGTTCCATATTGTTCTCTGTAATTTCGCCTCCCTTTGCCATGTCCCAGGTCTTCCATTTTGATCTTTCTTCTGCATCCCGAGTTCCTTCCCTGCATACTTTTAAATCTGTTACATCTCTAACCCTGTCTGGCCTGCTGAGTATTTCCAGCATTTCCCATTTTTTAGTTCAGCAATGTCCCTCTGAAGATAAAAGAGGAATTCAGTAAACCACCATGATCTATGAACTATGAAGATTTCAGGCCGAAATGGAAAACAGACATAAAAATCACTCGAATATCACTGACTTTAACAAAATACATTTTGAATATTATCTCTAACTTCAAACTTTATCCTGAGTTTTTCCGTGATCAACATTACAATTCCCAATAATTGCTGGGTAGACAGCTCTGTAATCAGGCATTTGGTAAATGATTGCTTTGTATCATCTTTGTACACAGTAATTACAATATTTTTCCCTTCTTTATTTACAAAGTAGCAGTAGTAATTTCAATTAAATATATCAAACCACACAGAGAAGTGTGTATATACAATGAATAGGAAGCATAGAAGAATGAATCCATTATAGTTTTCCTTTTGGAGGTGAATATTGTTTTAACAGCCAGCTACCTGACCACAGTTTTCAGAATTGGTAAATGAATGACAAATGTAGTTCAACATAGACGAATGTCAGGGAGTACATTTTGATAAGAAGAATAGGGAGGTCATGTATTACCTGGAAGGTGCAAGTTTAGGTGAGGTAGAGGAGCATAGGGAGTACAAATACATTGATCATTCAGTCATTAAAAGTTGCACCACATTCTAACAAGACTACAAATGCAAACCAAACATCCAGCTTTATTTCTAGAGGAATGGAATTGAAAAGTAAGAAAGTTCTGCTAAGCCTGTACTGAACCTCGGCTAAACCAAGAGTCCATCTGCAGTTCTGATCATCACAAAAAGGACATGAAGATTGTGCAGAGAAGGTTTACAAGAATAATATATATATATATAATTTGTTTTTATCTAAGCATAATTTTTAGTTCATCCAAAAGTCAGCTGCCTATATCCAAACTTCCCATCATCCCTGTACTTGCTGATTACATTCATTCCCAGTCCAGCAGTATCAAAAATTTTAAATTGTTCTCCCTATACACAAATCACTCCCTGACCGTGACCCTCCTAACTCTGAAAGCTCCCACAGACTTACAACTCTTTACCATCTCTGCAGACCTCCAATTCTGATGAATGCGTGTTTCTTATATCTATTGTATCACCATTGATTGCTGCGCATTGGGTTAGCAAGGCCCTAAGCTCTGAGATTCCCTCCCTGAACCTCTACTTACTACTCTCATCTCTTTTAAGGTAGTTTTTTCTTTTCTAAGGTAAAAAAAGACCTTTTTAAGCACTCTGACCCCTAATATTAAGTTATGTACCTCAATATCAACCTTCCTATGACACCACTCTTATGAAGTATCTTGGCCTGTTTTCTGAAATTAAATGTATAGTATAAATGCACATTGCTTTTGTGCAGTGGAAAATTATGAACATAGTTTTCATTTTAAATTTCTTTTAGAAGTTCATTCAAATGAAATCAAGTATGAATTCAAATGAAGCTCAGAAATAGGAAACTATTCATCAAACATTAATTGATAACCTTTATTTACTATTAGTGTCACAAGTAGGCTTACTTTAACACTGCAATGAAGTTACTGTGAAAATCCCTTAATTGCAATATTCCGGCACCTAAATGCAATATTCCTGTTCAGGTACACTGAGGGAGAATTAGCATGGCTAATGCACCTAACTAGCACATCTTTCAGACTGTGGGAGGAAACCAGAGCACCCAGAGAAAATCCACACAGACACGGGGAGAACATGTAAACTTTGTACATGGAGTGACACAAGCCAGGAGTTGAACTTGAGTCCCTAGTGCTGAGAAGCAATAGTGCTAACCACTGTGCCACCATGCTGCCCCTACACTGCCAGCTAATAAGTAAGCATTTGTGACACAAAAGCAAAACTGTGTCAGTTTTCCACAACGTTATGTTCTTTGATAAGTAATGACTACAAGTGGAACAGGTTTACTTTGATTTGATGCTGAAATAAAGAGCTTTAAGGTAACAAAACTTTACATTATATTGTTTGGTCTAAAAATCTGAAAGTCACTGACACTTTTTTAACAAAAATCAATTTACAAATTTTCTTTGCAATCACACAAATGTCTTCTTTCCTCATTTTAAAAGCTAAAAAGATAGGAAATATTACAATAATGGTGTTATTTTCTTAAATCATACTGTAGTTCATCCCATTATTACTTATTCACTTGTACTGAAAATAAGACTTCCAGAATATATACAGCCATTTCTGCTTAGTAGAAATATGTACATCTAATGAGAAAGGATTTGGTTTTTTTGAAAAATGGAAGTAAGCTTTTGTCAAGTTGTTCTTTTATTGTGTAGTTCCTCTACTGGGTGTTATATTTTCTCTTGGAGCTGGTCGATTGAAAGGCTGGACCATTATGAAAGGTGATATTCTGAGTGGGACTAGCACTGTGTTCATTTGTCAGAGGTATTGTAGCATAGGAGGAACCATTCAGTCCACTGACTACATGCTAACTCTCTAGACCAATCCAGTAAGCGCCAGTTTAATCCTATACCTGGTTCTATCCCTGTAGCCCTGCAAGTTTATTTTCCTCAAGTGAAATCCAATTTCCTTTTGAAATCACAGATCCGCTTTCACTGCCCTCCTATGTCCAGTTCCAGGTCATTATCACTTGCTGCACAAAAAAAGTCGTCCTCATGTTCCCCCTTAGTCCAAGAGCATAAAAAATAGAAGCAAGTGTAGACCATAATGCTCCCATGAGCCTGCTGGGTCATTCAACATGATCCTGAATGATCCTCTGTCTTAACCCCACTTTTCTACCCACTCCCGGAAAGACAAAAAACTTGTCTGTCTCAGGCTTGAAGATAATGTTAGACATTCGCAATCATAGGATCATAGAGTCAGTGCAGAAGAGGCCATTCATCCATCAAGTCTGCACCAACTCTTTGACTGAGTACTTACCCAGGCCCTTTACTCCACCTTATTCCTGTAACGCCATACATTTACATGGCTTATCTATATAACATTAGGATACCGGGCAATTTAGCATAGCCAATCCACGTAACCTGCACATCTGTGGACTGTGGGAGGAAACCCACAAAAGACAAATGGAGAACGTGCAAACTCCACACAGTCAGCTAACGCCAGATGTGAACCCAGGTCCCCGGAACGGTGATCGAGCAGTACTAACCAATCTGCCACTCTCTTCCGCCCTGAACACGTCCAAATGTTCTCAGTCCTTCGAGTGAAGAAATTTCTGATGGTCCCCATATCCTGACCCTTTTCTAAATTCCTCAACCAGATGAAGCAGCCTTTCATTATCTATCTCGTCTATCCCCCTCAGAATCTTTATGTTTGGCATTTTATAAATAAAAGCACCATTGTTTTTTTTCCAAATGTGTTCTGTCAACGCTTGTGCGTCCCCAAATAATATCAACAAAAGGGGCGCATATGAAAATGTTTGGAAAAGTGTCATTGTGTTTTGTATGCTTGATATGTTACCGAAAATAATGTTCGGTCCTTCCTAGAGTGTCTCTTTACTCAACTGTACACTGGTTACCGCGTATTATTCATGCAGTTTGTCATTCCGTGAATGCGTGGGTGTTGGTCTCTTCCAGTTTACTTTTGCACCATACTACAAAAAAAAACTCCAATAGTGTATTTCACTGGTGTCCTGGATCTCGAGAAATGGCTCCTTCCGACCGCCGCTTTGCATCAGTTTTTTGCTGATGATCAAACCCGGTTCCAGGAACACTGCAATGCCATTTGCTGCACAGTTGATTTCCGGAAAGGCGGTCCTTGTTGTGTCAGATATTTATGCTAATCACGCGGAGCTCTGCGCTTTTTAATCCACGCCCAGGCAGTGCAGATAGAGAATACTATCTGAATCTCTCGTAGAGCGGGACAAAGATAAGGTAAGTAATACTCGCAGACTCTTGGTTTTTTTTCCCCCAACAACCTTTCATTCCTTAACATTGGGATACTAGAGCATTCAAACATTCCTCGAATTTGCACGCATTTGGATTTGAGATGCCTTGATATTCGCGTTTTTTTACAGATTTGCTGAGCAATCATATCCTTTATTAAAATTAGTAACGGATGAAGGTGTGAGATTATTTAGACAAAGGCGTGTGTGAATCTTCGAGGCGAATCATTGAGGGGTTGAAAATAAAATGGGGATTTGCAAATTTTGGAGAATTGATCAAGATTGCTTAATTTCAGTTTCTGGGTGTTGCAACATTTCCTTTTGTTTTACCTGTTTCATTGTCAAATTCAGAGTGGTATGAAATTCAGCCGCCTAATCCTCTCATTTGTTTTATTTTTTTTAAACAATAATACTGAAAACCTGAATGAATGTCTTTCAGTAGGGCGGCTCCCATTGACCACAATGCTAAACAGAGGAATGTGAAATTAACGTGATCTTAATACAATCTCTGGGAGGAAAAATCTGCAGAGAAAAATTATTGGACATTAGCGAGATCTGATGTTAAATTTTCTGTTTTCCTATAAGGCTGACAAGCGCTTGTAGTTTTCGATATAGTTTCATGCCGTGCTTCGTTGAGCATTAATATACTCCTCGTTTTCACTGAAACTCCTGCAGTTTCTTGCACAAAGAGAATATATTTTAAATAATATTCAAGGCTAAATACCTCACACTATTTGCTAGTGTGTGCATTGTATTCCCCATAAGTGACTTTATCTGCCGCATTGCACTGCACAGTCTTTGACAGTAATTTTTATTTTGCAGCAGACGCCATGTCAGACAAACCAAATCTTTGCGAAATCATACAATTTGACAAGAAAAAACTGAAGAAGATAGAAACCAAAGAGAAAAATCCTCTGCCAACAAAAGAGAGTAAGTATGTCAAAGAGAGGGACAGCACCCCCCCCCCCCCCCCCCCACACCGATTGCTGACCACACCTGGTGATACTATTGTGAAGCATAAATATAAATTGCCACCATTTGGCATGAAATAGTGTGAAGTGTACATAATTGTTGTTTAATACTACAGAATATTGTTATGTCCAAACGTATGTGTATAATTTTATTTTACTCGGAAGGTTATTGTTATCGAAACCCTGCAGAGGCAGTTGAAATTAAATTGCATGGGTTTTGCTAATAGATTGGTTCTTTTTTTGTTTCAGCAATTGAAGAGGAAAAGAGGCAAGAATCAGCTTCATGAATGTGAAATGGAGGGGATGCAACTTTTATTTTTTTTTAAGTTGATTGGTCTTTGTTTCAAAACCCTTACTGCTCACTGACTTGCGAATGGGAGTCTGTTGTAGCATCCAGTCCACTCCCACAATGGGGACTACTCCCTGTATTGCACCAAGGGACCAACTTATCAATAATGGTGTTTGGACCATACCGTGATAGGAAACAATGTATCTGCAGACTAAATATGTGAAGTTGGTTTTATTTTATTTGTGTATCTAAAATCCATTTTCCATGGACACTTCTATGCTTAACATGTGACAAAACTAATAAAAACCAATGAAATAATGCAGTGTGTGGAATAGTTCAGATTTTTTTCTTGCCTTTTTCTCATCCTGAAGAAATCTCTACAGTAATTAACAAAATCCATTTAGATTCTTTTTACTAAAATCTCCCAAATGAACTGATGCATCTGATAAATGTTGTACCTATCTTAAGGATACTACTTGAATCAACATTGTAGTAATTTACTAGCATTTATTTTAGAATTTTACCAACTGTTAAAGAGATGAGACCACTGTCAAGTGGTTGGGTAAAAGTTATGTTTTGAATCTTTAACAGTATTTTCAATTAATTTTCATATTAACATAGACTTACAATTAAAATGATGTATAGTGATCCTTCATTGTAGGTTGCATCAGTTAGAAGCCTCTGTTTTACATTCTGTTTGAGTTATAAATCATCTTTTGATCCCAGCTATGTGATGCTACTTATTATCCCCAAGCTGAGGCCAGGTAATCTGTTCCCAGCCATTTGCAAGACAACTTGACTAATGATTTCTCTTCCCTCCCTGAGGAATAATCTCAAACTATATAGTGAAGATTAAATATTATTGATAGAAGTTTGTATCCTGTTTTCAGATTGTAATATGACAACTTCAATGTATTACAGTGTCTAATGTAGTTGTCCTTTCATATAATTGTAACAATGCCAAGTTCTTGATAGTCTAATAAGAGTATTGTCTGGTATAGCTCTAAAAATGCTATAAATCTTCCTTTTAATGTATGAAAATTTCTGCTTAATCTCCTAAAGAATCTATCATTGATTCAAATAGTTATAATGCACATAATTCATACTCATTTTGAGAATCACTTTTGTCCAGTATGAAACATAAATGAAGCTGTGACTTAAATCAGTCATTACTGTCGTTTATCACCACTGAATCGTTTTTAATCAAAATGTTAATTCTGGCTTGCCAGTAGCATTTAAAAGGCTATTGTAATTAAAAAGTGTGATGATTCTTTTTGCTTCCAATTCCTAAAGAACATTTTAAATTTAATTTTTTCCAGAAGGCATCATTTTTAGATTGATACTTCCTATAGAATTGCACATTTTTTCCAAATAACCATTTTGTACATTTGAAATAAATGGCAGTCGCATCCGTTAGAAGTCTACATTTTGCTCTATAATTTATTTTTGACCTCAACAATGTGATGCTACTCATTATTTCCCCAAGCTGAGGCCAGGCAATCTGCTCCTAGACGTTTGCAAGACAACGCAATGATTTCTTCCTACTCCCAGAGGAACAAGCTCAAACTATACAGTGAATATTAAATATTACTGATGCAAGCTTGTGTCCTGTTTTCAGACTCCAGTGTTATAATTTCAATGTATTATGGTATTTAATATATTTAATCCTTTCATATAATTGTTGCAATGCTTGCTTGGATTCTTGATAGTCTGTAAATAAGTGCATGCAGTATTGTCTGGTACAACTCTAGAGATGCTACAAATCACCTCATCTTCTGGAAATGTACGTAATAGACATTAGTTATGAGTAAGTTTGAGCTTGACTGGATGACCCATCCTCCCTCCTCACAGAACGTCTAGACTCATACAAAATATTAGTTGGAAGATGGCTGTTGTTGCAACCTATGCAAGTTATGCTGATTTACACCATCGTTTCCAGGAGCGGGAAATAAGCAGAATTTGTGGAGAGTGGACAAGCCCAATACTAATTCATGGAGCAGATAATACCTTATTCAGATTGCTTAGTTTTATTATATTTATTTATATTGCATTTACACATGGATTTAATGTTTACTCCATTAATTTATTTTGTTAATTCTCCACAACGTATCTATCAAATTCATGATTTAATTTGTCTCTCTTTAATAAGCATTATTTTCGTAACACAAACAATGGCAGGCTTACTACAGAAATTACTCTAGTTACAATAAAACACTAATATTAATTAATAAAATGACTGGTTATATTTTAACAGCAGGTAATATGCAATGGAATTTATACCATATAACGTGCAATTATATTTTAAAGATATATTTTCACCATTGACTGAGGTTTCAAAATATCTCGAGGACTTTATTTCTACGATGACGTATGAATTTTATGCCATCCGGGAGAGAGTCGCTGGATACAATAGCCCTCTGTATCGTGTTCACAGATGTGATTTTTTTTTCTCCACACAACCGTGTTATCTGTTCATTTTTGAAAACTGCTACCGTACAATTAATTGTAGGCCAGCGGATTCCTTATGCAACCAAAGGTAATCCGTACGACTTTTCATATCCAAATCTTGCAAGATTATTCAAAATAAGAAACACGTTGCAGCATTTAGAATGAAAACACAGGAGGATTTCAACTGCACAATAAGTTTAGAATCAATATAATCAAAACAAGGCTCACGTCTTTGACAAATATATTTCTAAAAATTCCTGTTTAATTTTCAAATCCGCGGCTGCGTTTTCACGTAGCGTCCGTCGAAGGTAAAACATTTTCAATATCTGAAACGTATCTTTGATGCTATGCATTGTTTTGCATATGCATGTAAAGCGTAATGTCGACGTTTCCACCATCTCTCAAGATTTCTACAGGGAACAATGGACAACTCTGGTAAAACAGCGGGCTGGGAGACATGGAAGGTATATTAGCAGATCCCGTATTATTTCATATCGGATATCAAATTTAATATCGTAAAGGTTCCAATTTAGACAATGCGAGTGAGATAGCAGATGGGCAATTGATTTTGGAACATGCTAAACTTGGAACAGCTGGCATCACAGTGGAACAGACGAGGCAATTCTTAAGTCTTTGTTGAAGGGGACAGACATTTGTAAAGAAATCAGGCTGACAAAATGCAAGTTATAACCACTCTGCTTGCTGGACATTACCTGTAATTAGGAATTATTGATATGTTTCCTGGTGTTTGCAATTAAAGAAGCATATTAAATGCAAACGTTTATTTTTAATAAACATGGTCGTGCCTTGTACAATTTTAGCTGGTGCTCAAGTCATTTCCAGAGTCTACTTGAATATTATAAACGGTGATCCGTTTTGTGCTGTGCATTGTGCTGGCTGTTACATTGTGTCTGGAAAAACAGTCAGCTGATGGCATTGATGTCTGCACCAAAGAGACAGCACGTTTAGCTGGTCCAAGCATAATCAGCAGTGCTGGATTAGTTCCCAGGTTGAAGGCAATTTACAATAGAAAATACTATGCTATTTCTTACCAGACAATTTTGTTTATTGGTATCTACACTTCCTGCAAAAATAACAGCCGGCTTTTTTCCACAATCTCCTTAAATCCTTCTGCCCCGCCCCTAAACTTACCTTAAACAAATGACTAACTTCATTTTTTTAATCAAAATAATAAATTTCCAATCTCTTATATGTACTCTGTTCTGCATTGTTTTCTTTTACTAGCTGACTTTGTATGGATTCAGGATCTGCTCCGGCACTTAGATTAGAACTCACTACTGATAAGAGTATTGATAAGGAATCAATAGTAGCCTTCAAAATACCAAGATCATAATACTCCTTTGGAAGCTAATATTGTTCAACTCACTTTTTCCCAGTATATCCATCCCAGAGGCACTCCCAATCCTAAGTGAGCCAGGCCCTATATACAAATTAGGAGCAGGAACAGGTCATTTGGCTCCTCAAGCCTGGTCTAAAATTTGATAAATTGATGACTGATCCATGGGAGTAGAGACACCATATGAAATTGCATATTCAAGATTCTCTCGGGAATCCTGCCCATTCTGATCTGGAAGCAATTTTATGGTGGGGCAGGCAGGGTTCAGTGGGAAAGCCTGCACTTGTCCCTATTAAGGACCTTTTCCCACTCTGCCTGAATTTTTAGGCTGGTTGCAGATGACAGATCAGGGGAATTGAAAAATTGAACTAATTACATCTCAGGGTGGGAAAGCCTCCTTTTGAAGGCCTGGAAACCCTAGACCTCCATTGCCCTTTTCTCCCTCACCACCTATCCGCCAGGACTCAATTGCTCCCGCTTGCAACCTCCCCAAGTATCCCCTCCAGTCACTGGAACACCTATCACTCACCTGGCCTCCTTGACCCAACACTTAATTGCAGACATGCTAGTCAGTTTGACTGGCAGTTAACCAAGGTGGGACTTCTTTCCCATGATAGATGAAAGTCCTGCCTGCTGTCATTCAACACTTGTTAGAGCATAAAATGACACAAGGCTTGTTGAAAGTCAATGGGTGTATGTTTTGAAAAATTCAGACCTTCAGCAGCTCACTAGACCATTTTGGGGGGCAGCTGAAAGTCAACCACATTGTTGTGAGTTTGGAATCACACATACAATGGCAGATTTCCTTCTCTAAAGGGCCTTAGTGAGTAGATGGATTTTTGTGACAATCAATGTTAGTTTCATGGTTACCATCACTGGAACTAGCTTTCAATTCCAGATTTTTCTTTTTTTTAATTCATTCATGGGACATAGGCTTCGTTGGCTGGCCAGCATTTATTGCCTATTTCAAGTTGCTCTTGAAACTGAATGACTTGCAAGACCAATTCAGAGGGCAGTTGAAAGTCAACCACATTGCTATGGGCCAGACTAGGTAACAACAGCAGATTTCCTTCCCTCAAGGGCGCTAGTGAGCCAGACGCATTTTGTCAATAATGGACAATGGTTTCATGGTCATCAATAGATTCTTAATTCCAGGTATTTTTTATTGAATTCCGAGTGCACCATCTGCTGTGGTGGGATTTGAATCCACATGCCATAACATTAGCTGAGTTTCTGGATTAATAATCTAGCAATAATACCACTTGGAGACTGCCTCCCTCATTTAAATCACACCAGCTTCTATGGTGGGATTTGAACCTATGGCTCAAAGCTTTGGGCATCTGGATTATTAGTCCACTGACATTACCACTACACCGTCATCACCCCATTATAAATACATATGCTCTGCAAAACATATTGGGGTGCAAACCAAAGGGTAACATTTTTTATTTCAAATATTGGGAATTCTTTTAGAGTCATTGTCATAAAGTTTTACTGCACAGAAAGAGGCCCATCATGTCTGCAGCGACCATTCAGCACCCATCTATTCTAACCCAAATTTTCAGCACTTGGTCCATAGCCTTGTATACTATAATATTTCAAGTGCTCATTTAAATACTTCTGAAATGTTATGCAGATTCCTTCCTCTACCACGCTTTCATGCAGTAAATTCCAGATTCTCACCACCTTTTGAGTGAAAACGTTTTTCCTCAAACCCCTCTAAATCTCTTTCCCCATACTTAAATCTGTAATCCCTAATATTAACCCCTCTTATCTACCCTATCTACGATCCTCATAATTTTGTACACCTCAGTCAGGTTCTCCACTGTCCCATCTCCTCAGCTTTCTTTGCTCAAAGGAAAACAATCCCAGTTTAACCAGCTTCTCCTCATAGCTGAAACATTCTAGCCCAGGCAACAATCTGGTGAATATCCTCTGCACCCTCTCCAATATAATCATATCCTTCCTATAATGTGGTGAGCAGAACTGCACACAGTACTCCAGCTACGACCTAACGAGTGTTTTATATGACTCCATCATAACCTCTCTGTTCTTATATTCTTTACCTCAGCTGACAGAGAAAAGTATCCCATAGACTTTCTTATCTAGCTTATCTACCTGTTCTGCTGCCTTTAGGTCCCTCTGGTCTTCTGTATCTTCTAGTGTTCTATCATTCATTACAGGTGATAAAGGAGCAGCGCTCTGAAAGCTCATGCTACCAAATAAACCTGTTGGATTTTAACTTGGTGTTTTGAGACTACTTACTGTGCCTGTCCCAGTCTAACGGCGGCAACTCTACATTACCATTCATTACGTATTCCCTTTCCTTATTAGTCCTCCCAAAATACATTACCTCACATTTTTCAGGGTTAAATTGCATCTGACTGGCCTGTCTATATTGTTCTGTAATCTAAGACTTTCCTCCTCGCTTTTTCCCACACCACCAATTTTTATGTCATTCTCAAATTTACTGATTGTACCACCCACATTCACATCTCAATCAATAATGTTTACGACAAAAAGCAAGGGACCCAGCACTAATCGCTTCAGTATACCACTGAACACTGTCTTCTAACCACAAAAACAACCATTAGCCAACACCCTCTGGCTCCTGCCATTAAGCCAATTTTGGATCTAATTTGCCAAATTATTCTAGATCCCATGGGCTCTCACCTTGACCAGTTTCCCATGTGGGACCTTGTCAACAGTCTTACTGAAGTCTGTGTTGACTTGCATTCCAATCATTATTTTATAAGTTGAGTTTGTGTCTTTATATGCCCTGTTTGTGAACAGAACTTCCACTCACCTGATGAAAGGACAGTGCTCCGAAAGCTAGTGACTTGTGCTAACAAATAAACCTGTTGGACTTTAATCTGGAGTTGTGAGAATTCTTACTGTGTTTATCCCAGTCCAATGCCGACATCTCCATATCATAAATCTCTTGTGGCCACTTACTTTTTCTACTAGCCTAGGATATACCTCATCTAGGCTGGGGATTTATCCACTTTTAAGCCCGTTTAAACAGTTAACACTTCCTCCCTTTCAATGCTAATGTACTCAATAATATCATTGTCTCCCTCTCTGTTTTCTATACATATATTGCCCTTCTCCATAGTGAACACAGATGCAAAATATTCATTTAATGCCTCACACTTTGCTCCCCAATGGGCACTTCACTTTCCCTGGTTATCCTCTTGCCTTTAATATTCGTATGTATCCATGGGATTTTCTTTTATTTTGCTTGACAGAGATTTTTAATGCCCCATCTTCACTCTCCTAATTTTTTTAAGTACCTACCGCCTTGCACTTTCTGTACTCCTCTGGGGCATCCACTTTTGTTAGTCTCCTGTATCTGCCTTAAGCCTGCCTTAAGCCTCAAATAGAGTACTCCCTTACACTTAGTAATTTATTTAGACTTAGTTTCTCCAGTCCCATGTTGGACAATGGGCAGTAAGACTCTGCCATCAGCCCTTGTGGTGTCCTGTTCTTGGAAATTCTCCTTAAATGTACTTTGCCAGCCTGTCTTCTTTAACAAGCCTATCTTCTTCTTGTCATTCTGCTGACACCACCTGGTGCGGCATATATCCTTCCGGCAAAATATGTGTCCTGTCAGCTCCAATTGTCTCTTTATCATGAAGTCCACAAGTGACTCTGACCAGTCCTCTCTAGCAGCTCTTTGTAGGTGATGCTGTTCTTCCATGTGATACTCAGGATCTTAGGTAACTCTGAAGAAGTGTCAACTTATGTGATGCATCTGCAGTTCTCCTCCACGTCTTACAGACATAAATTGAACGTTGTGCTATTAAGGACATGTAGAGTCATCATTTCATGGTCATGCAAGTGGCATTTAATGGCCAGAATGTGTGGAACCATATTGTTAGACCAATACTGCTTTTCTGATTCTTGTGTCAAAGCCAATCTCTACAACCCTCTCAAAAGATTTTGCTTCCTGGGTAGGAGAAATGGTTGACATCCTTAATGTTCTGTTGTCCAATGGCGATAGCCTTATTGCCATTCAGTCATCATTGTCTTGGACTTGTCAAAGCTGATGATCAGACCAACATTGGCTTGTCTATTCTCAGGACTGGTGGTGATGTCTTGAAGCAGGCGGGATTTTTTGACCAGCAAGATGATGTTGTCGACGAAATTCAGGAGTGTCAATTGGTGGTGTTGCAACAGGATGCCAAAGATTGCACCTATCATCATTTTCCTCACAATGGAATTAATAACTAAGAGGAAAAGGAATGGGGTGAGTATGGAACCTTGCCATACTCATGTACTGATGTTGAAGGAATCCCTGGTGCCTGTGCTGGTCTTAATGCAACAGCTGAAGTCACTGTATAAGGCTTTGAAAATGTTAATATTTCCTCATACAAAAGAGTGGGAAGAACTTTGTATACAAAATGATAACAAACTTCAAATTGGACCACTTTGACTTAAACACAAGAATACGTGAACTATAGGCATTAAGCTAAACATAACATGACTTGATCAAAATTGTTGACAGGTTTTAGTTGTAAAACAGAATTTCCCTTCACTTATTTATTTTTATTTGTTTTATTAGTATCACAAGTAGGCTTACATTAACATTGCAATGAAGTTACTCCGAGAATCCCCAGTCACCACATTCCAGTGCCTATTCAGGTACACTGAGGGAGAATTTAGCATGGCCAATGCACTTAACCAGCATGTCTTTTGAACTGTGTGAAGAAACTGGAGCACCCGGAAGAAACTCATGCAGATACAGAGAGGACATACAAATGCCAGTGACCTAAGGCTGAGAATCAAACCCAGGTCCATGGCACTGCAAGGCAGCAGTGCTAACCACTGTGCTATTGTGACGCTCCCTCAGTTAGTGAAATTTTTTTAAAAAGATTTATTTGAGTTTATAGTCATGATGTGGAGCTGCCAGTGTTGGACTGGGGTGGGGACAGTAAGAAGTCTCAACCTGGTATTCTGGGACTTCTTACTGTAAATTTATAGTAATAGTAGTAGATGCAGCATTCGTTAAGCAATTGTTTATCATTATTCTCCATTCCGTCAATGGTTTATTGAATACATTGTGAAACATTTAACTTTATAGATTAGAAATGTCTAATTTTTAATCCTGTATTTTTATGTATGTATAAAATAGTCAATTCCCCATCAACATGCTTGGGAAATGGTCCCTTTACAGCAATGATAATTGGGTCAGTGAATTTCATTACTCTCAGTATGGAACTCCCAATTATCAATAGAATGTTTTTTCATTCTTTAAGAAAGTGCTATGTGTCTGTGCTGGCCTCATTTGAGACATAAGGTATTTCATGAATGAACATTGGTCCCTCATGGTCTTTTGCAGTACAGTTTCAGATTCATTGACTATCTGTATAAAATACACTGGGAGACTGCCACACTATTTGATTCATCACTCCAATATTGAAAATCAGGTTGCCTTTTTTTTAACCAAACTTACAACACTAAATGTTTTACATTACAGATATTCTTCCCCCATCCAACCCTCGATATTGCTGTTTTTTATAGTTCAGGTAAATAAAAAATAAATAAAAAATAGAAAAGTAAGAGGTTACCTGGAACAATTAGCACTAGAAGATAAGAACATATTATTACATTTTTGAACTGTTCTATTAATACAGAACTGGAATTGGGGCAAGCACTGTCTTCCTTCTTGTAATGGTATAAAATCGAGAAAGGCCTAGAACAATATGTATTCATGTATTTTCATAATACCCATTCACTAATCTCCCAGTGCCTGGAGGACTTTTATTGACTATCTTGTCAAATCTTGATAGTCAATTATTTTTAATCATTAATTAAAATTAATTATAAAAAGCCACCAAAGTTTACAATAAAACGTTTGCTTGATTTGAGAAAAACCTTCTACCAGCTGCTTTTACACTAGGAATGTTGACTTCCTTACTGGTTTACAGCTGGCCAGTTTGGAGTGAGCTGTTAGTCAACAATCCATTTAAAAATCAAATATTAAAAGTCTAATTATTGAGTAACCAGGGAACATGAAAGGAAATATAAAATATGAAGTGACAGACATAATAATAGGGGAGCTGGGTTAGCAATATTTTTAATTTATTTAGGGGAGTGAGCATTGCTGACTAGGCCAGCATTTATTGCCCTTGAGAAGGTAGTGGCCTTCTTAAACCACTGTAGTCCACGTGTGTAAGAACACCTTCAATGCGGTTTCACCCAATGACAGTGAAGGAATGGTGATATATTTCCAAGTCAGGAGGGTGAGTGCTAAACAAAATAAGTGACAGCCATTCACTGGTCCATTCTTCAGGGTGATGTTTTGACCAATCAGAGATAAATTGCCTAGTTTAAATTTCAAACAATGCTCAGTTAACTGTCAGTCACCATCAACTGACGTATTTGCCGTGGTAACACCTCTACTGATCAGAGTCAACTTGCCAACCAATCAGAACTCTCGTCTCAGACAGTAAAAGTAGTTTGTTTCCCTGACTATAGTATTCTTGCAAACTGTTCTGATAAGTGCATGATGAAAAGCTTTGAGAGTTCTTTAAAAATGTGACTCAATACAATGACAAAGGAAGAGCGGTAGATGTGGTTAGATGGTTCTAACCTGCTATTCAAGTGTTAAAGTGGCTAACTCAGGATTCCCTTCACACACATTGTTAGCCACTTTAACACTTGAATAACAGGTTAGATGTAAGGATTCGCATTCTAATCAGCAATCTATGACTGTCTGTGCTGATGTGTGCTATTGCAGACCAGAACACTGCATTTGCCTGACAAAGACAAAAGTCAAAAGCTCGCAGATTTACTATCAAATAAATCGATTGGATTTAAAATTGGTGTTGCTAGATTCTTACTTTGGTCTTGTTAGCCATCTTACTCATGTAACTCAATTTTTTAAAAGGCAAAATTGTACCCAAGCTATTGAAAGGATGCAGAAGGAATTTACAAGGATGTTGCCTGGATTGGGAGGTATGCCCTATGAAGATAGGTTGAGGGAGCTAGGTCTCTTCTCCCTGGAGAGATGAAGGTTGGAGGCGACCTAATAGAGGTTTATAAAATGTTGAAAGGAATAGATAGAGTGGATTCTTGGAGGCTATTTCCCAGAGCTGAAATGGTCGCTACGAGAGGACACAGATTTAAGGTGCTAGGTGGCAAGTACAGAGGAGACGTTAGGAGTAAGTTTTTCACTCAGAGGGTGGTGAGTGAATGGAATCAGCTGCCGTCAGTGGTGGTGGAGGTGAACTCACTGGGGTGTTTTAAAAGACTTCTGAATGAGTATATGGGATTACATGGGATTGGGAGTTACAGATAGTTCTATGGCCTACTAGATATGGGTATGATCAGCGCAACTTGTGAGCCGAAGGACTTGTTTGTGCTGTAGTGTTCTATGTTCTAAAATCACTATGAGAAACAGACTGATTATAAATGTGAGAAATAGAAGAAGCTAAGGGACAGAATGAGCAGATACTGGCAGCTAATTTTAAAGGGAATCCAAAGTCTTTAATAGGGAAATGAATAGTAAAAGATTCAATTAAGGAGTGGAGCCAATTAGGGACCAAAAAGGAGATTGAGGGCCTAAATGATTACATCTGTCCTTACTAAAGAAGAAGATTCTGCCCAAGTCATAGTGAAAAAGGAGGTAGTTGAAAAACTGGATGGGCACTTGGAGTACTGTGCGCAATTCTGGTTGCCTCACTATAGGAAGGACGTGGAAGCTATTGAGAGGGTGCAGAGGAGATTTACAAAGATGCTGCCTGGATTGGGAAGCATGCCTTATGAAGATAGGTTGAGGGAGCTGGGACTCTTCTCCCTGGAGAGAGATAGGTTGAGAGGCGATCTGATAGAGGTTTATAAAATGTTGAGAGGAATAGATAGGGTGGACTCTCAGAGGCTATTTCCCCGGGCTGAAATGGTTGCTACAAGAGGACACAGATTTAAGGTGCAGAGAAGCAAATACAGAGGGGATGTTAGGGGTAAGTTTTTCACTCAGAGGGTGGTGAGTGAATAGAATCAGCTGCCGTCAGTGGTGGTAGAGGCGAACTTGCTGGGGTCTTTTAAAAGACTTCTGGATGAGTATATAGCAACTAATGGGATAGGGGGTTATAGATAGGTCTGTGGCTTGGTAGGTATAGATGTGATCGGTGCAACTTGTGGTCTGAAGAGCCTGTTTGTGCTGTCGTGTTCTATGTTCTATGTCATGAGGGATCTGAACAGAGCAAACAGGGAGAAACTGTTCTCATTGGACATGGTAAATAGGGAGAAACTATTCCCACTGGTTGAGAACAAGAGGACACCAATTTATGGTGAATGGCAAAAGAATCAAAGGCAGCATGAGGAACAACTATTTTTCATTTTAGGATCTGAAATGCATTTCTGAATGTGCTGGAGGCAGATTCAATCATGGAAATTAAAAGAGAATTGAATTATTAACTGAATAGAAAAACATTGCAGGCTGTGAGGAAAATGTTGTAGTATGAGACTTGCCGAATTGCACTTGCAAAGAGCCATTAGATATGACAGACCAAATGGCCTCCTTCTGTGATATAACCATGTTATGGTTCTATACTTTCTCCAAGTATTTCAGCTATCTATTAATATTTAAGATGGTATCTATTAAGGCATAACTCAATTAAGTGAAATGTTTCTAGTTCCAGAAATTGAAATTGCAAACTCACTTAAACTTTTTTCATATGGTATATGCTTGGACTGCTGTGCAAGCTCAGAATTATCTATTTTTCAAACAATGAGCCAAAATATTTAACCTTATTTGTTAAGAATTATGGCGGATATTCTTTGGGAAATGTGATTAGTATCAAGGATAGCAAAATAATCAGCATAACATTAAAAAGAGACAAATTGGTGAGGAAGTGAACATTTGCAATGAATGTCTGCCAGAGGCTTTCAAGAGTAGGCAGATCATGACATCTGATGTACAATGCTCATTTCACATCAGCTGTGGCATTTTAGAGTGTCATGCTCCAGCCAACACTTTCTTAAGCTCACACAATGGAACAGGCATTCATCATAGGTAGAATCTCCTACCACCAGTGCCATTTACAGGGATCATCAACTGCTTTTAGTTACTGGCTATTACTTAAATTCTACAAATGTTTGGTGCTTTGTATTATTGTTTCAAGTTTAAAAAGTCAACATGGAGTGGTATGGTGGTTCTGAAAGAATTTTACTGACTTCAAGGCTTCAGCACAAACTAGTTGCTCACAGCATTGGTGCATTAGTAGTTTTTACCTTGGTATACAGAATGGAGAATAAATAGATAGAATGCATAGCAGGACAAGCCACTGGAAGAAGAGGTGAAGACTCTTAACAGGAGGCCAAATACACCCAGAGTGTTTAAGAAGGCATTTTTCGATCTGCACCTCAGCAACAAACATGCTTTTTTCTGCTTCAGTCACAATGTTCTGACTGAAATCTGGCACCTATGGCAACCAGAAAAGTGCAAGCTCAGAGAAAAGCATGGACTACATTGCCAAAGACTAAAAGGTGAAAATGGCAATGGACTTATTTCATAGTTTGTCATTCATTGCTGTGTAAGGGAGGCCACTGAGGCCCTCAACTCAATTTCTTTCTTTACAGTCAGAAATAAGCAGAGCATGCATGCAGTTTCACTAGGATTTCAAATTTGCCTAACAGGAGCATGAGGAAGATGAAGAAGAGGAGGCATTTAGACAACACCTTTCTGACTGGGCTGTCTTTGAAGAGCTCATCCACATATGATATCAGTAACCGCAACCTCAATTCCTCAGTCATCAATTGTCTCACACTATCTCTGATGCTGATTATTGCAGTCTCCTCTAAGCCACAATGCTTCACATTAATTGCAGATTTTCTGGTAATCATCACTGTCTTCTTGTGGTACCTCCATTAGCTAGTCAGGTTGCACTTTTTGGTTGTCAAAGGCAAAGGATAAGGTTGTGTTGTGGGAGGAAGAGTGCATGTTTATATTATTAATCAGAAGTGGGTGTGAGATGAAGAAAAGACGGGATGTGAGAGAAGGATGCCATCATTGCTGAACGTTTCAAATCCTTTGCTAGCCAGAGACTGAGGAATAGGCATCTTACTATTGGTTGGCATTTGAAATTATGTGTTGTTTCATCCTACAATTTGCACACGTATACAGTAACTGGTATTTAGAGATAATCGGCTGCTCCATCCTACAATATGTATACAAACGGTATTTGGAAATGATCTGCTGCTCCATCCTTTACTGAGAACACTGCATTTGCCTGACGAAGGCACAACATAGTGTCGAAAGCTCGTGGATTTACTATCAAATAAATTGGTTGGATTTAAAATTGGTGTTGCAAAACTTTACTGAGTTTACCCCAGTCCAACGCCGGCATCTCTACACCATCCTTTACTACACAGACCATCAGCCCTGAAGCGATCACCATGGCGACGGCGCCATCTCGGAACTTCACCCGGCGGCCCCCGCAGCCTTCACGTCATATCCGGGCGTGGCGGGCGCGCTTCCTCTTTCTCTGCGGCCTGGGAGAAGCGAGCTGAGCTGAGGCTGAGTCCTCCCGCCGCAATCCAGCTCCATCCGACCTCAGGACGCTGCACCTCCATTCACAATGACGGAGCAGATGACCCTTCGCGGGACCCTGAAAGGCCACAACGGCTGGGTCACCCAAATCGCCACAACTCCGCAGTTTCCCGACATGATTCTGTCCGCCTCCCGAGGTACCGGCCGCTGGGCCCTGGGGCAGAGGGAGGGGATCCAGCCCGACCGCCCTGCCGGTCGACGTGGGCACCCTTTTCTCGGCCAGGCGTTTTACTATTGTTGACCCCTGTCTCTCTTTCTCAGTTGAATTTTGTTTGAATTTCCGAATAATCGGTGGCTGTAGGCGGCCAGGGTTATTGCGGGTTACACGTACACACTTCGGCTCTTTTCCGCCCATAACAAGTTGGGAGAGGCCTGGCCTCCCTGTCAGCAAATTACAACAATTCGCAGTAGTTAAGTGCAAAGACGGGAGTTGTGTATACATCAGAGTAATCAAAACTGGAAATCCATTTGTTAAATAGTTAAGTAACTGGGGATTAATTAGTAATGCTCGCAACACTTCAATGTCCCAAAGTGCTTTGAAGCAAATGCATTGAATTCACTTTGCAAATACAGTCAATTTTAGTACACGCGGTAACTAATTTAAAGCGCGACCGTGTCTTTGTGCTTAAAAAAGGAAACTATAGTGGCAAAAAACCTGCAGTTGGAAATCAGAAGCAATTTGGTAGAAGCTGTAGTGAGAGCAAGTCAGTTAACGTTCTGCTTTCAAATCGTTTGTCAGTCCTATTCCCTAGATGGGCAAGCGTGGTTACTTAATCAGGAGATGCAGCGTTGCTTATTCTTACATGTTAGAAAGTATTGGTTCACACTTTCTATTAGAAAGTACTGGTCAGAGGCTACTGACCTGAGAGGTTATACTCGTTATTCTCTGTATAGATGCAGTCGGATCTGTTGAGGACTTCCAGCACTTTCTTTTATTTGATTTTCAGCATTCCATGTTTGCTTTTTATAGAATACTACAGTGCAGGAGGAGGCCATTTGGTTCATCAAGTCTGCACTGATCATAATCCCACCCAGATTCTATCCCCATTGCCTCATGTAATTACCCTAGCTGGTCCCCTGACACTAAGGGGCAAATGGGAACTAGGATTGCCCCTTATTGTCAGGGGGACTAGCTAGGGTAAATACATGGGGGTAGAGCTTGGGTGGGATGTAGTTGGTGCAGACTCAATGGGCCAAATGGCCTTCCGCACAGGAGGGATTCCATGATTCTAACCTAGCAATAGCCTGACAAATTTGTAAGTTGTATTTCTATATCTTTTTTAATGTAGCAAAATCCCCAAGGCAATTCAGAGAAATGAATATCAAACAGTGTTGGCTGCTGCCATATTTGTTCCTATTGTAAGTTAGCTTTTTGAAAATAGGGCATGTTACTGAATAATGTAATGTTTAATGTATTATGTTAGTTGATATCATAGCTGGAAAATAACAAACTGCAACTTGAGTTAATCACAATGCTGTGTTTGAAAGACTTTATTTCTATTTTCAGATAAAACTATCATTATGTGGAAGCTAACTAGGGATGAGACCAGCTATGGCGTCCCTCAACGTTCCCTTTGTGGCCACTCTCACTTTATTAGTGATGTAGTCATTTCTTCAGATGGTCAGTTTGCCCTTTCTGGCTCCTGGGATGGAACACTCAGACTTTGGGATTTGACAACGTAAGGATACAGTCTTTTAAGATAACATTTGTAAGTAAAAGTGGGTCTGTTCTGGAAACGTTAGTAATATGATGTTGGTTCAAAGATATTAATGGGATAGTTGAACATTAATGAATGTTTATGATACAATTGGATTGATTAATTTGAGGCCAACCATTCCTACTCTTTTAGAGGTTCAACTACCCGTCGATTTGTGGGTCACACCAAGGATGTACTGAGTGTTGCCTTTTCAGCAGATAATCGCCAAATTGTGTCTGGTTCCCGTGACAAGACTGTCAAATTGTGGAACACCCTGGGAGTTTGCAAATACACAATCCAGGTAACTGTCCCAGCTTAGCTACTGTATTATGTGTGAACATGATTATTTCAGTTTATCACTACAATTTGATAATTCAGCTGTGAAATCATCCTGCAGCAGAATCTAAAATGGCTAATAATCCCACTCTAAAGAAGCCTTTTGTAATGCAACTTAAATGTAAATTTTAAATTTCTTTTACATTGTAGTTTCCATGTATTACATTCCTAGTCTTGTGATGAGAAATTAGTTAATCAAGGTGTATAATGGTGGGTCTGAACTTTTCAAACTTATATTGTTCATCTCAATTGAAAGCACACACTGGTACAATTATTTCATCCTTGATGTGTCTGGAGACTGTTCTGAGGTGCAACAAATTGTGCTAATAAATGGGTGAATTCAATCATGTTTTGCCCACAAACATAAATATTGATGCAAGTAATATTGGAGTTTCATTTTTGAGTCAAAATTATGCACCATATCTATTAATTTATTCTGGATGCTATGTTTACATGATGTCAAGTTGTCCAATTTTTTTTAAGCCTGATAATTCAATAAAACAAAACAGGCATGGCTAATTGGTGGTGGGGGAGGCAATGTGGAAGGGAGTGTAACATGTCCTTCAAAGAAAAAAATTGGCTATTTTTTTGCCTGGTCTACATATGACTGCAGATCCATAGTGGTTGACTTTTAAATGGCTTAGTGAGCCAGTTCAAGGACAATTAGGGATGGGTAATAAATGCTGGCTTAGCCAGTGACACCCACATTTCATGAAAGAATTTAACTCGGCAAGTGCCACATTGTTAATGATTTGGATGAAGAGAATGTAAAATGAATATTTGAAGTGTTACTATAACTGAAGAGGGTATTGATAAGCTATACCTGGAGTAATACGTACAGTTTTGGTCCTTTTAATTGGGAAAAGGACACTTGCATTGGAAGTAGTTCTGAGAAGGTTCACTAGGGCCTGAAACGGTGAGCAATGATACCTGCCATCTGAAGAGTTGGTAGGGAATGTATCTCTGATGCTGTAGTACCTGTTGTTATTTTACTTTGAAATAAGCATTGGCAGCAGGCAAGCCTTCTGCCCTCATTTTGATAGAAATCCTGCCTTGAGGAGTTGTCAGGCAGTCAGATTGGCCGATGGCTCTCCAGCCCATCCTGGCATGGCAGTAGCTGGAAGAGATACCATGGTTCTGTAGCCAAGGCACAAGCCTCAGGACTGTAGTTCTAGTAAATACTCAGAATAAGGGATGTCCCAGTGTTCACCAGGTGGATGGTCTTGCTGGGTGGGGTGTGTGATCTCAGCCTTGAGTACTCGCCCCTTTATCCTTCCCAAGATGAAGGGTGGGAATTGTTTGTTTCCCACTCAATCAGATGCAGGCCTAAAAATTGAAGCTGACCAGGCTTCATGTCCACCTCAAAAGTGTCTAGTTTAGGATGCTAGGAGTTTTGGAGAGTATCCTGTCCATGCTATTTGACACTCCTGCTTGGGAGGGTAAAACATTGTTCCAGGTTGATTCCTGTTCTAAGATCATGTGAAGAAAGATCAGGCCTTACTTTGGATGATTAAGGGTGGTCTTCTGGAAACATACTGAGTGGCATTGAGGATGATTTCCTTCATGAGGAAAGCTAGAGCGAAGGATCACAGTTTACCAATGAGGCTTCTCCCATTTAAAACAGATGAATTTCTTCTCTGTGCGTTCTTTGCAATTATGTGCCCTAAAGCGGAGGCTGAGTCATTGCATGAGGACTGAGTTGGGTAAATGTTTAGTCTGTGCTTTAGTTGAGAGTCTGGCAGAAAAGTAGAGTTGTGACTGAACTGGTCAGCCATTTATTGAATGGCAAAGCACTCTTGAAGTGCTGAATGGCCTACTCTTCAAATTATTATTGACCATGGTTTCTCAGGTGGGTGGCAGCAAGAACTGTCAAATGTAGGAAGTGAGAATGGTGAATCTGAATTGTTTTAATTTGGCTTTATCAATTTTGCTCCATTTTTCCCATGTCTTTTTGTAGGATGAATGCCACACTGAGTGGGTTTCTTGTGTTCGCTTCTCACCAAATAGCAGCAACCCCATCATCGTCTCCTGTGGCTGGGATAAACTAGTCAAGGTAAGAGTGGGACAGATGTTGATTACAATTAGTAGGTGGGCTTGTGGGAGCAAAGAATGCTGGAAATAAATTTCAACTGCTGTCAGGTTGGGTTAATGGTTGGATGTAGATTTCGCCAGAACTGAGATTTGGAGCTTTCTTTGGCAGTATCTGAACTGAGATCTCGGTTTGTTTTTAAATTGGGATGTAATAGTCTCAAATTTGGAATCTTCAAAGTGTTTAATGTTTAAATGTGTATTCATCACTAATCCAGGTTTGGAACTTGGCCAATTGCAAACTGAAAACAAATCACATTGGACACCCTGGCTATCTGAACACAGTTACCGTTTCTCCTGATGGATCCCTGTGTGCTTCTGGAGGCAAGGTAGATCACTAGCTTTATATAACTACTATAGATCTCCATAGCTTTACGTGATTACTATTAACAGGGAAAATAGGTGTTTGTTTGTTGGATCAGATGGCTCCTTGAAATAGACATTATCAACAGCATTTAACTGTTCAGTAAATGTATGTACATGAAATCTGATTTGTTGTTAGTATTCTACTATTTCTACAATATTTTCAGGTTAGTCTTAGTTTTTAGTTTCAAATGTGAAATATTATAAAAGCAAAGCCAGTAAAAACTCACGTTTAATGGTTTTCCAGAAGTTTTGAATTCTGTCAAACTTTGCCCAACATAAGATTTTTTTTGTTCCTCCATGTAGGATGGTCAGGCCATGTTGTGGGACCTCAATGAAGGCAAACATCTGTACACCTTGGATGGCGGTGACATTATCAATGCCTTGTGCTTTAGCCCCAATAGGTATTGGCTTTGTGCTGCTACTGGTCCAAGCATTAAGATCTGGGTAAGTACAGTTCGTGATTTTTGATTAAGGTGTGGCTTTCTTCCAAAATACTGGAAGTTGAAGCACTTCAATTGCAGTGATTTTGTGTTTCACTGGTATTAGAAAAAGTCTTGATGTATGGAGGAGATGATTCTCCCAAAAAAAGACTAAATTATCATAGAATCCTACAGTGCAGAAGGACTCCATTTTGGCTATTTGAGTATGCAACAACCACAATCCCACCCAGGCCCTATTCCTGTAATCCCACATATTTACCCTAGTTAGTGTCCTTGATACTAAGGGCAATTTAGCATGGCCAATCTACCTAACCTGCACATCTTTAGACTGTGGGAGAAAACCCATACCGACATGGGGAGAATGTGCAGACTCCGCACACTGTGACCCAAGCCAGGAATTGAAGCTGGGTCTTGAGAGCTGAGGCAGCAGTGCTAGCCATTGCACCGTCCTGGTGTCAAATTTGATTAAAAACTGGAGTAAATAACTTTTTTTTTTCAACGGGACTTTCACAATGAGTCTTCCCCACATGCATCGCAGAATGCACTAGCGTACATCAGTCCAACATTCGGTGGATGGGGCCTATTCCCGCTGGAGATACTGGCATCATGGCCCTAAGTAGACCACTGCACATGTGCCAAGATTGCCAAATGCAGAGCGGCAGCGGAATCCCCCATCCCATCAATTACCCCATTGACTCTACCTGATGGGCAATGTCAAGATGCCCCTGGGCCTTGACACTTTGCCCTTTGCAGTGGCAGAGGACCCAAGCTGGTGCCTGACCCTCTGAGGATCACGCCAGCAGGGTCAGGTTGCCAATTCCTGCAAGTGGGGAGTTATACTGAACGCTGTTGCGGTGAACCACTCCTTCAGGGGCAGCTAGTGGGCCAGGAGATTTCAGTCTCGGGCCAGCTAATTACTTTTATATTGTATTGTTGTGCTGATGTAAATTTCTGGCGCTAAGTGAATGGTGCCAGAAATCCGGCTACTAGAGATACACTGAGACCATGGCACCCAGCACGAGAGCCTGCTAAACGGTTTCTGCTCAAATCTTAGAGCAGGAGGATCCCACCCTCCCCACATGATGTTTTAACAGTATGAGAGAAATTCAGATGAAAAGCCACATTTTCAATATTAACTCTGATTTGTCCAGCCAGTGAACTATGAGCTGTATGTGGGTGTGTTCTGTTTTACTGACAAGTTTCGGGAACACTCATTTGCCTGACGAAGGCCATAAACCCGAAAGCTTGAGTTTACTATCATATAAGTCGTTTGGATTTAAAACTGGTGTTGCAGACTTCTTACTGTGTTTACCGCGTCCAACGCCGGCATCTCTACATCATCCCTTCCAAATATCCAGACCATATAGTTGGTGCCTTATCTTTGGATACAGGCTACCTTTAATTGTCTTTTTTTTGCACAGACAAAAACTAATTGAAATGCTCTTTGACACTGGGGCTATCCAGCACAAAGCCACTCCTTAGTGTGGCAGTATATTTTAATTATTTTCCACTACGTCGTTTGTTGAAAAGAAGAGTCCTATTTTTGTAACTGCTCATTGGTTGCTTGCACGTTGGATGGTTGAGTCAGTATTTTTTTTAAATGATGTTAATGTTGCTAAATTCAGTTTGTATTTGCTGAAAACCATCTTGTACAGATTAGAATGGACAGATATTTTCAATTGAAGTATTCCTTCAAATTTCACCAGTATCCTGATGATTATTTCTATTCACAGAAAACACCTGACCCTTATGGGGGTGATTACAGGTCCTGCAAATATGAGGGATATTGGACTATAATCTTCAATCATGGCAATTGAAATGTACATGGTTGTTCTGTTAGTTTTATACCTCTGAGTTTTTAAATGAAATTTTCTTAATGTGCATATGTTTCATTTAATCATTTTGTATTATTGTGTTTAGCAGGGAATTCAATCTTTTTGCCTTTGAATTACTTACAGGACCTGGAAGGTAAAATTATAGTAGATGAACTACGCCAGGAAGTGATTAGCACCAGCAGTAAAGCAGAGCCTCCACAGTGTACATGCCTGGCTTGGTCTGCAGATGGACAGGTATTTTCAATTGAAATATTACTTCAACTTTGACCATATCCCGATGATTATTTCTATTCACAAGAATACCTGACCCTTATGGGGGTGATTACAAGTCCTGCAAATATGAGGGATGTTGAACTATAATTTTCAGTAGTGACAACTGTGAAATGTATGTGGCTGTTGTATGTTTGTGTACCTTATTTATACAATTATACATATAGTTAATAGCAGTAGCTTGAGTGATTTTTGTCTGTATGGCATGTTTTAGCTACCAGTTTGCAAATCTGGAATCTGTGGTGGCTGGCTTGAAGGCCACTTAATTAGATAGCAATTTGAAAGATAAACAACCATATTAGTAGAATTAAATGATCTCTTATGTTTGCTCCACAGACATTGTTTGCTGGCTACACTGATAACCTCATCAGAGTGTGGCAGGTCACCATTGGAACAAGATAAAGTGTTTCTTCCAAGAAGATAGAGAATCTTTACTTGTTTGAGCTGATCTGAAATAAAATATTCCTGTTTTCAACCTGTATCTGAATTTCAACTTAAATACAGTGTTCTCTTTTGGATTTCCTGAGTGGATAACTGATCGAAGCACACTTAACCTGTTTTACAAAGTGACAACATCAAATATGAAGATCTGTATACATAACCATGATGAATCGTAATATTTAATTGTGGAAGGATTTTGCAGATTGCTAAATGCTATTTTCAAGTTTTATTAAAACTGGCCTAGATAATTTGATTACTGTTCTTTCATGTTGCATTATATGAAAGGCTGTATGTAGCTTTTTTTGGTCTTTGGAGGCTATTAGAAAATTCATATCGCCTTTGATTCTTTTGCTGGTATCCTGGTTATAGCCTCCTGCCAATAAGGGCAGTTTTTTCCTTTTCCTAGTCTCTTGTGATTTTTGAACACGGATCTTCTCCAATCTAACCATGCAGCCAAAATTCCCCATAATTCTTGTAAATCTTTTCTGCACTCTAATGCATTCATATCCTTCATAAAGTGTGGTGACTAGGATTGGACAGTAGTCCAGTTAACGTCAAAATATGACAACTTGCCACTTTTATATTTTGCAGCTAATCCTGCTTTTTAAAGCAACATTTCAATTTTAAGGGTTGTATCAGACTTGTTTGGGCACTTAGCCCGCAGCATGTGGCTTCAAGAGTAATGATGCCATTTGCCAATTTTGCTTTTAGCACATGCTGGCAGTGATGCCCTAATTTCTGTAGCAAAAGATTTGCAGAATGATGCAGTAAACAACCAGTTATCTTACTTCATTTGTGAAAAGATGGATAAAATTAGATTTAATTTTCTAGAAGTTTACTGAGCACATAGTGACATTTTCTGCAGCTGTTTCTACTACACATTGAAATACTGAAAGAAAACATTAGTTTTCAATTAGGAAGGTTTAAATAACCTGTAGGTGCAGAAGAATCTAATTTCAGCCTCTGCCTGTTTTCACCTCTTGATTTGCAATAGGAAATATAGCTCAACTAAGTATAGTAAGTTGTGAATGTTGTCAAGTTTGTTTTGCCATTCCAAATCTGCAGATAGGAGCAAGCAGTAAGTTAAATTTTGCCTTCCATTGCACTTCCCCTCACCAGCACACCTACTGATGACCTTGTTGAGTCCAGGCTATTTGGGATGGAATACAAATGTAAACTGACTTGCTAGATGAGATTGTTGGGTGTTATTTGCCTACAGAGCAGCCATGGTACCATTCACCTGTATGCGTCAGAAACATGGACAATGTACAGCAGACACTCATCTCTAGAGCAATAAATATAATCTGGTGCAAGATTCTTGAAACAAGTGTACTATGAACTTTCCTGTGGCAAGCACTTACGAGAAGGGCAAAGGAAATGCTGGGAGGAGGCAAGTGTAAATAGAGATATACACTAGCCTATGGAATTTTTCCTGATAACTAAAATTCTCCACTCTTGATCATAGCCTTGTTAATCTCTTTTCTAATGCACCCACCTCACCAAACCTATGGTAGTCTGCAGCTCCAGGATTGGAGTTTTTGGCTGCTATCCACGTCATTTCTTTTAATTTGAGGTGGTCTTGGGCGAGTGGCAGAGAAATCTGAGACTATTCGAGACTAGGCTCTCTATCGGATGAAGACTAACAAGCACATCATCCATCGAGCATCTGCCTGCCTGTCAGGGGCAGCTCTCTGGATATAATGTCATTGCCCCAGACTCCTGTTTGTGCTGATCCTGTCCTGTTGTCACAAAGAAAGATGTCACTAGAGAAGGTACTGCAGAGATTTACAAGGATGTTACATAGACTGGAGAATTTTAGTTATCAGGGAAGATTACCATAGGCTAATATTTACTTTTGGAGACTGAGGAGGGAGCTTCTTGAAGTATATATAATTGCAAAGTCTAGATAGAATGACTAGAAAGTCCATAAATTTGGATTGAGAAGTTCATAACTGGGTGGCATAAATTCAACATGAGAGTTGGGCGCTTCATAGCCATAGAGGTTTATAGCCCAATGTATCTGTGCTACCCTTTTTTTAACCACTAAGCTAATCCCAATTGCCTGCGTTTGGTCTCTGGCTAAAATGAGGACATCCTGAAACCCATTGTACAAAGAACCCCCAGCTTTTGTCTTGACACTACGGACTTCCTACAGAAACTCACCACACATGGAGCAGTTGAACCAGGGACACTCCTTGTCTCAATGGATGTCTTGGCGCTCTACAGCAACATCCCCCATGATGATGGTATTGCTGCAACTGCCTCAGTACTCAATGCCAACAACTGCCAGTTTCCAGATGCAATTTTAAAACTCATCCGCTTCATCTTGGACCACAGTGTCTTCACCTTCAACAATCAGCTTTTCATCCAGACACACGGAACAGCCATGGGGACCAAATTCGCACCTCAATATGCCAACATCTTCATGCACAGGTTCGAACAAGACTTCTTCACTACCCAGGATCTTCAACCAAGGCTATATATTAGATACATTGATGACATCTTTTTCCTTTGGACTCATGGTGAACAATCATTGAAACAACTGTCTGATGATATCAACAAGTTTCATTCCACCATCAGACTCACCGTGGACTATTCTCCAGAATCAGTTGCATTCTTGGACACACGCATCTCCATCAAGGACGGTCACCTCAGCACCTCACTGTACCGCAAACCGACAGACAACCTCACAATGCTCCACTTCTCCAGCTTCCACCCTAGACACGTTAAAGAAGCCATTCCCTATGGACAAGCCCTCCGTATACACAGAATTTTCTCAGATGAGGAGGATCGTGACAGACACCTCCAGACGCTGAAAGATGCCCTCGTGAGAACAGGATATGGCGCTCGACTCATCGATCGACAGTTCCAACGTGCCACAGCGATAAACCGCACTGTCCTCCTCAGAAGATGAACACGGGACACGGTGGACAGAGTACTCTTTGTTGTCCAGTACTTCCCCAAAGCAGAGAAGCTACGACATCTCGGGAGTCTTCAACATATCATTGATGACGATGAACATCTTGCTAGGGCCATCCCCACCCCCCCCACTTCTTGCTTTCAGACAACCGCGCAACCTCAAACAGATCATTGTTCGCAGCAAACTACCCAACCTTCAGGAGAACAATGACTACAATACCACACAACCATGCCACAGCAACCTTTGCAAGACATGCCAGATCATAGACATGGACGACATCATCAAACGTGAGAATACCATTCACCAGGTACACGGTACATACTCTTGCAACTCGGCCAACGTTGTCTACCTAATACGTTGCAAGAAAGGATGTCCCGAAGCATGGTACATTGGGGAGACCGTGCAGACACTACGACAGCGGATGAATGAGCATCGCTCATCAATCACCAGGCAAAACAGTTCCTTTCCTGTGGGTGAATACTTCAGCAGTCACGGGCATTCGGCCTCTGACCTTCGGGTAAATGTTCTTCAAGGGGGCCTTCGTGACACACGACAGCGCAGAGTCGCTGAGCAGAGATTGATAGCCAAATTCCGCACACATGAGGACGGTCTTAACAGGGATCTTGGCTTCATGTCACACTATCTGTAATCCCTGTGACTTGCCTGGGTTAGCAAAAAACCTCACTTACTGTGCTGTCAGGGGAAAATACACAATTCTCTAACCAATGCTCAGGATTCCCTTCACACACATTGTTAGCCACTTTAACACTTCAATAGCAGGTTAGATGTAAGGATTCGCATTCTAATCAGCAATCTGTGACTGTCTGTGCTGGTGTGTGCTATTGCAGACCAGAACACTGCATTTGCCTGACAAAGACAAAAGTCAAAAGCTCGCAGATTTACTATCAAATAAATCGATTGGATTTAAAATTGATGTTGCTAGATTCTTACTTTGGTCTTGTTAGCCATCTTACTCATGTAACTCAATTTTTTAAAAGGCAAAATTGAACCCACCTCTCCTACTACCTCTGGCAGCTTGTTCCAGACACTCACCACCTGAGTGAAAAAAATTGTCTCCTGCATCTTTTTGTACCTTTCCTCACCTTAAATCAATGCCCTCTAGTTTTAGACTCCCCTACCTTAGGGAAAAGATGTTGACTAGCTGCTCTATGCTCTTCATTATTTTATAGACCTATATAAGATCACCCATGCGCTCCAGCACCCACTTTTTTTTTACAGATAATTTGTTAGGAAATCTTTGGGGGTGGTGGGTATCTGGAATTCACTGCTTTAAAGAATGTTAGAGACAGAAATGATCACTGTATTTACAAAGTACTTGGGCGCACAGCTGAAGTGCTGGAGTTTACCATGTTGGCACCAAAAGCCAGAAAGTGGGATTGGGTTGGATGACTCCTTACTGACTAGCATGGACACAATGGACTGAATGGCCTTCCATTCTGTGAATTTGAAGTTTATTTCCATGTTCCTATTAATCTGCATCTAATACCACATCTATTGCCACATATTGCATGATTTTCTGTCCTCCACTGATTTCAGTTTTTAAATTTTTCAGTGTATGGGGTGGGGGGGGGGTGGGGAATGACAGGTTGTATGATTTCCCATCTCAAGATGGTGGTGATCGGCCTTCTGTCATGCTGCAGTTCTACAAAGCTGTCAGGCAGGGAGTTTGGCAATGATTAAAAAAGGGAAGAAAAATGTTTTAAGTCAGGATAGTGTGCAATTTAATAGAGGAACCTATAGGTTATGTTTCCAAGACTTCTCTACATCAGTGAATTAACAATGCTAAAACCGATCATAAAATGCAAATTAGGTGAACTGTAAGAAATGCCCCTGCACCACCACCACTGTAAAAATCTCCGCGTGATTTTGTTTAGCGTGGGTACCTTGAGGCACTGCCATTGTAGTCAAATTTTGGTGATGTTTTTTCAGCTTCCTGTTGCAGTCATTTAGGCGCACATTTTCCCTTCACCGGTTTTGCCGTTGAAAACGTTTTGGACCGTATTTTGTCTGGCACCTCCTCCGGACTTTGCTGTCATTGGTCGTCCTCCCAGGAGCAAGAAGCTCTTGACTGAATGGTTCAGGGGATAGCCGGATTGTACACACCTCTCCACTACGCGAAGGTAGCGCTCCACGCAGGGACCAAGGAATGTAACACATCCTGTGCTCCTGCAGTTCAGCTAGATACCATGTAACAGAATTGGAGTAAATCAGAAATTGGGTGAACCAGCTCTATGTCAAGTGGCAGCTACTAATACAGCTCAGTGCATATCAAATTTACAGTATTAAGAAGAGTCCATTGCTTAAATACTTGGCGGAATAACGATGATTTAAAAGCATTGTAGTGAGAAAAATATTTAATTGATATTTGAATCGATCTCAAACAGACATGCGGTAAAATCTGCATTTTCCTGCTTAAAACATTCAGTTTGTAGAAAGAGATCCTTGAGTTTAGCTAAGTGACAGTATTCACAGGAAATACAGAAAAGTTGCTCAGTGAGTTTCCCTACAGTCATTAAGATTTATTTACAAAACGTTGCAGACTAGCAAGGCATTTTATAAAATCTAAAGTAACCTGCGATAAATGTAAATTGATGTCAGAGATAGGTTGCTTCTGCAAAGTCTCCTGGGAGAGGGACATTAACACGAACTGTCCCTTAGCAACCAGAGCAGCCGATACAACAACAGAAGGGAAATAGGGAAGACTTTTGCTGTGTTTTAAAGAGCTCTTGTTACTCGCAAGTGTAAAAAAAATACATTTTTAGAATAACTTTTTCATGTTCTCGCTGCCGCTGCAGTGCTCCAGTTGCAGTGTTTTGTTGGGAATTTCAGCCAGAAGGAGTGAATGATGGAACAAGCGCAGTGTGCAGCAGAGGTGTATGTGGAGAGGACACTGGCCATCATCAAGCCCGACGCCATTGAGAACGCCAACGAAATCGAAGACATTATCCTCCGATCCGGGTTCACCATTCTTCAAGTAGGCTGTAGTTTGCACTGAGCAATATCCTGTATCAGTCAGTATAACTTTTACAATACTATACAAAACACTGTCAATTACAATTCAGTTTTAATGTTTTATAACATTGTTGCTTTTGGTTATGGGGCGATGGTGGATTTGTATATTTTGTCGTTTAAGAAAAAAAGTTGTGTTCGGTTTATCATTTTCAATTGCATTTCATTTATGGTTATTGTACATGTTGTTAAATACCGGAAATATAGAAGAAAGTAAGGCCATAGGGGGAAGACATGGACACGCTTTGTTAAAGTTTGCTACATATAGTATCTGTTTTCTTCACTGAAAACAGTAAAAAGTCTCAAAACACCAGGTTGTCTACAATGATTGGCTTCCCTGAAAAAAACAGAAGCAGAGTAATGGTGTCCATTAGGTCCGTAGGTCTTTTTGGTATGTGGTTAGAACCTGGAAAAATAGGATACATAAAAGGGAGAGACACCTAACACTGAAGTAAAGAACAGTTCAGAAACAGAAAGGGTCAAGCAGTGGGTGAATGCTAAGCTGTCTAATGTGGGATTAAAGTGCACGTACTTAAATGCATGCAGTATGGTAAATAAGCTTTGGTGAACTACAGATTTAAGTCAGGAACATGGATCGATGGTACAGTGACAAATAATACTTATTGGCTATTGAGGGCTTAATATTCCTGGCTATGAGGTATTCAGGAATGATGTGGAAGGGAAAAATAGGAGGGAGAGTGGCAGAACTGATTGACTAAATTACAGCATTGGAAAGAGTGGAAGTAATTGCAGGCTCCAATACCTAATGGTTAGAATTAAGGAACAATTGAAGTTATATTACAATAATGGGTGCATATTTTGCCACTAAATAATGGGAAGGATAGAGAGGAACACATTTGCAGGCAAATTACAGAACAATATGAGAACTATAGAATAATAATGTGGATGCCAAATATTCTAACATAGACTGGCAAAAAATGGGGAAAACTTTGATGAGTATATTTCTAACCCAAGCAGGAAGGAAGAATTGTTCAATCTAATTCTGAGGAAGAGCAGAAGTGAAGCTGGTTTCAATGGGGAATGTTGCTCAGAATATCATCTGGTTTAGAATAGTTATGGGAATGATAAGGAACATGTGTGAAAATCTTTAAATGGAAATGGACTAATTTTAGCAAGTTGAAAAGTGTCACCAAATCCAGATGGACTAGAATCAATTCTTGGTAGGCAAAGCAGGAATTGAACAGTGGCCAGCCTGCACTGGGAAGATAGTTTGGGTACAGAATAGACATGCTCTCATGAGGGGGTGAGAAAGGCATCTATAGCTGGAACTTCCTGGAGACATCTCAAGAGAAAAAGATGATTTGTGACAAATACCTGTAGAAGGTTCATAATACATTAAAGAACCAAACTGAATACAAAATTATACTGAGAGATCTATAAAGGAAACAGAGGCAAATAAAATGCAGGGGATTAGATTATCATAGTATTTAAAAGGGAATACAAAAGTCATTCATGGAGATATCAATAATAAAAATTTAGTTAAAGAGCCTTTTAAGAAGCAAAAGGGTGGTGATCTTTTTTCTGCTGGAATAAAGGAACACCAAGGGGCAGAAGAAATTGGTGGGAGAGCTTTATAGGCCTCGACACAGTGGTTGCAGTGTTGGGCAGAATATGAACCAAGGAGTCAGAGGTGCATAGAATGTGGAATTGAGGAAAATGTTAACTATTGAAAGCTCAGCAGGACTTGAAGTGCATCATAGAAAATAGTTATTATTGTTAGAAGCAGTGAATGAATCCTTCATTATGACATGGGACTGAAGGACATCTGTTTGCTCAAACTTTATTGGATTAGGCAAATAATTAGACTCAAACTATAATGTTCTTTTATTAGATGGAACATGTTTTAATGACAGATTCATTTTTTATTTGTTCCTAGTATCATATCATCATTGTTCTGAGATGTGAAAGATCATTATTTTTATTTACAAAAAAATGAGTTAAGTTTGAAATCAAATGGAGTTAGGGAAAAAGGAAACAGTTTACACATTTTGCTGTTTATAAATCCATCTCAAATTCAAATTCTGCAAGAAGTATATCAGAGTGGGAAAAAAATCATGTTTTAATATGTATTTTAAAATGTGAATTCAAGTATAATATTGAACTGAACTTTGTTCCCTTTGCAGAAACGGAAAATAGTTTTAAGTCCAGAGCTGTGCAGTGATATATATGCTGCACATTACGGAAAAATGTTCTTTCCCAGTTTAACAGCATTTATGAGTTCTGGACCGATTGTTGCCATGATTATTGCCAGACATGAAGCTGTAGCACACTGGAAAGAGTTGATTGGACCTGCAGATAGTTTAAAAGCAAAAGAAACTCATCCAGGCAGGTGAGTGATCTTAGAAATGAGGATGTGTGGGTAAATCTATGTCCTGCTATGGTGGCAATATCCTGTTAGGACTTAATTTTATCTTGCATTATGGTGGAGTTGTGGGATGAACTGGGGTTGCAATTTCTTTTATCCAACCTACTAATCTGGGAAATTAAATGGAAGGTTGATCTGATCCTGTCAATTTCTCACTGAGGTCATTAAGATTCCTTCTCTCTCCACCTGTTTCTGAAATCAGAGCATTATGTGGACTAAATGCAAACATCATGTCCTCCACTGATGCAAACTAGATTTAGATGTTTTTATTGGCTAATCCTGTTAATTTTAAATTAAATTTTTTGTCATTAAGAGGGTGAAGCTTTATCAACAAATGAGTAGCTTCAATTAATTCTTTAATAGGTAATAAGCTTAATACATTTTAATTCAAAAATAATGTTGAGTGCTGCAGTTGTTACATAAAAGATGCCAGTAAAATGTATATGAATTTTTGACTCACTTTATCATTGTCTGTCTGTTCCAGTTTAAGAGCGCTATATGGGACAGATGAGCTTAGGAATGCTGTACATGGGAGTGAGACAGTTTCTGCAGCAGAGAGGGAAATTCGGTTTATTTTTCCTGATGGTAAGTCTTTAATCTATAAAGTTATAAATTGTTTCCAATTTCCAATCCTAAGTTCCTTTACTTCAAGTAAAGCTTAGGGGTTTAAAAAAATGGATGACATGGACAAGTTGGGCTGAAGGGCCTGTTACCATGCTGTAAACCTCTAAGACTCTAAATAATGGCGGGTGTAGTCCCATTTTAGCTCTCCTCTTGTTTCCTCATGCCAAAGCAAGCAAAATTACCCAAATGATTTCATTTGAATAAAATGTTACAAGAAAGCTGTGAAAACAAGCTCTGACTAAAGTATTCAGAAACTGATGAAGGTTTCATAAAAAGTAACATGTACAGTTTCCCTGAAATACTGCTGTTGTCCTTCAGAAAAAATGTACGCTCAGATTTCCTGGGTCTGTCACTTACACTGGTGTAAAATGGGTGAATGGTAGGACTATCTGTAATCTTGTGTGTAGCCTACAAACAGGAAGAAGAGGACAGACTTTGGTCTTTCAATTCACTATTAAGTAACAACTTACATTTTAGTTTTCTGCTTATATTTACATCTTTTAAAAAAGATAAGAAGGAAACAAACTTGGATTCACAACAGGAAATAGTGCAAATAAACTAAACTGTAGATGATAAATGAGAATTGTTTGGGCCTGTAGGCTCTTAGAACTCCGAAGTAGCACTCCCTAGCCTGCATGAAATTCTGGGACAAATTACACTGACCAACATATCAGTGAGTGCATTAGTGTGCCTTCCCGACCAGTATTGTTTAAAGAGATTATAAACTATTTTCAGATATGTTACAGGTTGATCTCCTGTCACTGTTGCTTTGATTCTACAAGTATTTGCTGTTTTCTATAAAGAACAAAGAACAAAACAGCACGGGAAACAGGCCCTTCGGCCCAACAAGCCCACGCCGCCACCCCGATGTTCCCACCTCTATCCGTGATCCCTATGTTTATAAATATATGGATTAAAAACCAAATTTGAGACAATTTAGGGAGAACTTGTTTTGCCAATTAGCCTAAGAGCACATCTTTGGGATGTGGGAGGAAACCGGAGCACTCGGAGAAAATTCATGCAAGCACGGGGAGAATGCGCAAACTCCCACAGACATAGGCCCAAATCCATGTATTTGCACAGCACAGCGATAGTCACTGAGCTGCCGTGTTGCCCATCAAATGGTCCAGGTCAAGCGTACACTAACGACGTGAAGCACTAGGATACTCACGAAAAAGATCCAAGAGCAGCCCTCTCATGACCCATCGCGTGTATGCCCCTTGTTAGACAACAAGGTGGACCAAAGCACCTGTAGGATAAAAACAAGTACATCAATATCATCATCTATTTACACACGTAACTTCATGACTTCACAAGAAATAAGGGGAGAAAATAATTTCTTAAAAATTTACACTGTTGGAAGAATGAAAATTTAAAGAACTATATATTAGCTATAATTTATCATTATTGCAAACATCATGTCTGCAAAAATAATAAACTGAAGAAATTCTGTGGAATTTCTTAATTTCACAAACAGGATCAAATGAAAAACATTTTAATACCAAAAGAGAAAATGCTGGAAAATCTCAGCAGGTCTGGCAGCATCTGTATGGAAACAAAGGAGCTGACATTTCAAAGCTGGGCAATGTGTCATCTGGACTTGAAACATCAGCTCTTTTCTCTTCTGATAGATCTGCTGAAATTTTCCGGCATTTTTTCTTAACAGTTTCAGATTCCAGCAGTAATTTGCTTTTATTTGAAAACATTTTAATGACGTTTTTTAAGGAAACTGTATTCTGTATGAAAAGGAACATTGAGATGAAATATTCATTATTCAACCTCTACAGCTACTGCTGACCCAATTCCATCTGGACAGGATGCAGTAACATACCTGAACAAATTTGTAAATCCTACCTTGTTATCTGGATTGAATGAACTCTGCAAACGGAAGCCCACTGACCCTATTGTAAGTACTCTTCAGTTACTGATCTTGTACATTTATGTATGCCTTAAATGCTTATTAATTCACTCCTGCTTACTAGCATATTATTTTCTTTATTATTCTTAAAATGGACAGAAGGAATAATTTTCAATAATTTGTGTTCTGCTGATGTTGAAATTTTGACACTGGATTTTGTCACCACTGGATGGTTTGCATTACTTTGATCTGATTTAAGGATGCTGTGTGATATATTAAATTCCAGAATGATTCTTCTACCTGCTATGTGATGCAATGGCAATAACTCCACACAGTTCAGCCATACAAATTTAGTGTCAAGTAAAGGGAGGGAAACAGTGTAGAGGATCACATTGCCAACATCTCTTATGCAGATCCTTGTGACATTGCAAATGTATGGGAAGCTGCTTGTTATTCCTTAATGTCAGAGAATTGTGCACAATGGAAGGAGAAAAAGGTATGTTATAATTGGCTTCAATTAATTAATTGGATTGGTTAGATGGATTGGCTATGTAAATTGCCCCTTAGTGTCAGGGAGATTAGCTAGGGTAAATGCATGGGGTTATGGGGATAGGGCCAAGTGGGATTATGGTTGGAGCAGACTCAATGGGCTGAATGGCCTCCTTCTGCACTGTAGGATTCAATGAATTGGAAACTCAATTCCACTTGCTGTCCAGAGACCCATTTGGAAATTTTGTTTGCTTAATATTTTATACAGTTGCAATATACAATCATTTGGTGTAATTTTGGTTTATTTTTACTGAAGCAAGCCATGCAAGTTATTTTGCATGTGAGACATTTGAGTACTCAATAAAAAAATTGAATATGCTTTATAATGGAATTGATGTTTCTCTGTTTGGTTTATCATTACAGCCACTGTTACATTTTGCTTGCAAGTGACTCTCTGCTGCTGTGGATATTCTTTTAAAAATCACTGCTGAATTGTCATAAATTTTGTGCAATCCATTGTCAATTTAGAAACTAATTCCATCATTTTAAGGATTTATTCCCATGTCTTTATCAAACATATTCTGTAATGTACTGTAGGGAACATTTACATGAAAAAAATACGATTGTCCATCACTTAAGTGAATCTATTCTTAATTGTGCACTGTTCTTTTATCCCTGATGGAATGAAAGCCACCTCTCTAAACTGACACTCTGCAAGGGCTGAAGTGAAATATGATTAGGGCACTTTCATCTAATTAATGGTGATATAGGTCTAAAACACCAAATTGACCACATTTACTATTAGATAATCTAATGCTGGGAGGCCATTAGGATAGCTAGTATACAAAGTGCAGTAAGAGATGCTTTTCTGAGATGATATTAAGTTAAGTATAGGGAGATGTTGTCTGATCTAACCCAAAATGGGAAATCTTAATGTTAAAACATGGTGGAAATGGCTCCACTTTCTCGCACAGATGTGCATCACATTAATATCCATAAATAGTAACTATGTTTTAAAATGATTGAAATTAATTTACTCCTTTAGGTGTCATTTTATATATTGTGTTCTCTTGCAGACCTGGCTTGCAAGTTGGCTGATTGCAAACAATCCTAACAAACCAAAAATTCATGAAGATCTGATAAAAGAACCAGAAAAATTGTAACTCTGACAACCATCGAGACCCTTACTTGTTGGAAAAGTGAAATCCAGCTACAATTTCAGAAACATCTGTAATTTAACTAATGCAAACAAGCTGGCTTTGAGTTTTGTTACTTTCCACGTGACTGAGGTTGGAATGAATGGAATGAAATTGGAAATAGGGTTATGGGTTTTTTTTGTTGTCGAAGGATGGAAACAGTATTAATATCCATCAGCTTGCTGATCAAAAAAGATGAATCATTATTATTTTTGTGTTAAATGTTGATGCCAAGACATTTCCCTTCTTTCACCTCTAAATCTTATTTCCAATAAATTTAATTCTGTGATGTCTACTTATTTACCTACTCTCCAAAAGGCATATTTTCCCTATTTTCTTTATCAGAACCTCTCATCATCTTGGAAACTACTATTCGGTCATCTCTCAATGTTTTCTGTTCCAAGAAGAACAGTCCTAACTTTTCCAATGTGTCTTCACAACTTGATGAGTCTAGTTTGTACCCATTCCTATGCCTTTACTTCTTTCCTGAAATGTGATACTCAGAAATGTCCAGTAATTTATAAAAGATTGAGCGTGATCCCTTTGTTTTTATATTCCATTCCTCTATTCATAAACATAAACAATGCATATGTTTGGTTGACCACCTTTTGTCATTCTTGCCCTGGTACCTTTCAGAATTTATGTATATGCGCACAAAGCTCCTCAGCTCATTTACAAAATCGTACCATATGATATTTATTAAAGATGATTTTTCAAGTGTTAATTTAATTCTCAGTGTGATGAACACAGCTTGTACATCTACTTCTTATAACTCATTTCATATACTAATGACCCCTTGCGTCTTGGATCCCCTTCACACTTTTAGTACTAACACAAATGCTCTCTTGTTGCCAATTCATCAACCAGTGAAAGTATTTTTTTCCATATTTGATTTCTTCTGTTAGATTTCTCCTTTAATTATCCTTGCTCCAACTAATACATTAACATATTTTAAAGTTTTCCTCTAGAACTGTAACCTCACAAGGTTGGTATAATCTGACTAGGCATGCAGCATGTCCTTCTCCTAACTCCCCAATATCCTTCCTATTCAAACTCCGTGCAGTACTCTAATGGCAGCCTATTTCATATAAATCTATCAACACCTCCTTTCTTTTATTCATCAATTATTCCATATATATAACACATTTGCAATGACCTTTCTGTTTCTTTCATACATAGTCTTGCTTTTAACAACCTGTACACTTGTTTTATCTTTTGGAACAATTTTATGTTTTTGAAATCTATTTTAATTACAGTCTCTGTTCCATAATAGGAAAGTGGGGTGGGGGGATCTGTACCTGGTAGTTATCTATTTTAAGTTTCAATCTTTTTAATATTGATATCTTTTATTCTTTCCTTTCCCTCCATAATGTTCTCCTCTGGTAATCCAACAACAGCACAGCATGAGTAGAAAGGGCAAGCATTTACAAGTATCTTTAGCCAGAAATGAGAGTGGATGATAGCTACTGGACTAGCACTGTGTCAGGTGGTGAGGAAACCGACAAGAGAGAAAAACATACTTGATCTGTGGAGACAAAGTCCTGTGTTCACATTGAGGATAGCCTCCATCATGTTGTGTGGTATTACCATCATACTAAATGGGATAGACTTTGAACAGATCCAGCAACTCATGAGGCATTGGGGGCCATCAACAGCAGCAGACTTGTATTCAGCTACAATCTGTAACATCATGGGCTGCCATATCTCCCACTCTATCATTACTACCAAACTAGGGGATCAACCCTTTTTCAATGAAGGGTGGCAGGAGAAACATCAGGCATACCTAAAAATGAGGTGTTGATTTGGCAAAGCTACAATTCTAGACTACTTATGTGCCAAACAACACATGGAGCAAGTAATAGAGTTGAGCAATTCTACAACCAATGGATCAGATCTAAGCTCTGCTGTCCTGCCACATCTAGCGGTGAGTGACGAACAATGAAACAATCACTAGAGTAGAGGCTCTGCAAATTTTTCCATCTTCAATGATGGAGGGGTCCAGAACATAAGTGTAAACGATAAGGCTGAATCATTCACACAATCCTCACACAGTAGTACTGAGTGGATGATCTATTTCAGTCTTCTCAGCTGTCCCCAGCATCATAGATGTCAATCTTCAGTCCATTCTATTCATTCCTCATGATATTGTGAAATGGCTGATACTACAAAGGCTATGGGTCCTGACAATATTTTGGCAACAGTACTGAAAACTTGTGCTTCAGAACTTGCTGAGCCCATAGTCAGGTTCTTTCTGTACAGCTACAATGCTGCCATCTACCCGATCATGTGCTAAATTGCCCAGGTATATCCTGAACATAAGAAATGAGACAAAATCCAATGCAACCAATTACCACCCCATCAGTCTACTCTTGATCATCAATAAAATGATGGAAGATATCATCAACAGTGCGATCAAGCAGCACTTACTCAGCAATACCCTGCTCACTGATGCTCAGTTTGGGTTCTGGCAGGGTCTCTCAGCTTCTGACTTCATTACAGTTTTGGTTCAAGAATGGACAAAAAGAGCTGAATACCAGAGACGAGGTGAGATTGACTGTTCTTGGCATCAAGACAGCATTTGACCAAATGTGGCATCGATGAGCCCTAGCAAAACTGGAGCCACTGGGAATCAAGGGAAAATCGTTCAAGTCATACTGGCACAAAGCAAGATGGTTGTGGAAATCAAATCATCTCAGCTCCAGAACATCAGGCATTTCTCAGTGTATTGTTCTTGGCCCAAACATAGCTTTCCCTCCATCATAGGGCCAGAGGTGAGAAGTCTTGCTGATGATTGTAGTGTTCAGTTCCATTTGTAACTCCTCATATTGAAGCAATCCTTGACTGCATGCAACAAGACCAGGAAAACATTCAAGCTTGAGATGATAAGTGGCAAGAAACATTTGAACCATGCATATGCTAGGCAGGATCATCTCCAACCAAGAGGGAATCTAAACCTGCTCCTTTTAATATTCAATTACTATTGCCAAATTCTCTATCATTAACATCCTGGAGTTTATGACTGACCAGAAACTTTAGTGGACCAGCCATATAAATGCTGTGGCTATAAAGGTCAGATTTTGGGTTTCTGCAATGAAGCTTTCACCTTTTGACTCTCAAACGCTTTCCACCAATTAAAGTTGGGAGTGTGATGGAATATTCTCCACTTGCTTGGATGAGTGAACTTAAACAAGACTCATGAAGCTTGACACTATACAGGCCAAAGAAGCCTCCTTGATCAGCACTCATTCACCACCTTAAACATTCACTCCCTCCATCACTTGCACACTGACAGCAGTCTGTATCATCTTAATGCATTGTAACAATTCAACAAGGCTTCCTTAGTAGCACCTCCCAAACCTGTGACTTCTATCCCCTAGATGAATAAGGGAAATAGGTACATTTGAGGGCAATTAGGGATGCACAATAAATGCTGACCTTGCCAAAGACATCCAGTGAATGAATACGAAAAGATTTTTCTCTCAGCCACAGAATTGAACCAGACTGTTTTCAAACTTGGTATTCTATTTGAACTTGGGCTACCAATCCTTAATCTTTGTCAACATGGAGACTAGTTATATCTACTTAAGTTATCCACACTTGTTGAATCTGCTGCTGAATCTCATAGAAACATAGAAAATAGGTGCAGGAGTAGGACATTCAAAACTTCAAGCCTGCTCTGTCATTCAGTATGATTATAGCTGATCAATCAGCTCAATAGTCTGACCCCAGTTCCCCCTGAATATCCTTTGACTCCTTTTGCTCCAAAAGCTATATCCAACTCCTTCTTGAAAACATACAATGTTTTCACCTCAACTAATTTCTGTCGTAGCAAATTCCACAAATTTATCACTCTCTGGATGAAGAAACTTCTCCTCATCTCTGTCCTTAAACTTTTCATAAGCATCACGCAATTGTTGAACTGCCCAGGACAAGTTTTTTGTCATGGAACTATCTTATTATAGTGTATATTTTTATTTAGATCTATATTACCAGAAAATGCTGAAAATTTGAATGCTATTAAGTGTGTATGTTTATATGTATTTAACTAACAATGTTATTTTATGTTAAATTAATTTTAGATTATTGGCTGAAATAATTAAACTAATATGTAAAATTTAACTGGAGAATTTTGAAATAAATGTAAAATAACATTTACAAATGGTTATATATAAGTGATGCAGATGTATTTCAAATCAGAACATTTTTACTGTGATATTCTTTGAATTAATTTGGTATTTACAATATAAACTTAATTGCCAGTGATACTCAAGAACAGACAACTTTTGAAACCCAGCCCTGCATCATCAACTCTCCAATTACATACACCATTGAATGCATGAATTATCAAAGGGTGCTTTATAAGACTTTACATAGGAAATTAGCATTTGGGCAATTGCACTCCTTAGTATATCCAAGTGAATTGAATTCACATATAGGGTACAATAGCAAACATAATGAAATGTGAAGAGTACTGTAAATGGTATTAAATGGACAGACTGTCCATTTGGATGAACTTAACACAGAAATTTGAGATTATCATTTTTGTAAAAAGAATAAGAGGTAATATACATTAATAAGACTTTGAAACAGAGAAATCCAGGGAACCAAATATGCAAATCCTAAAATTGGAAAGAAATAATGATGGAATTGAGAAACACTGGCTATTGCTTAGTAAGTTTAAAGAGGACATCTGCTGTTCTCTATGGATGAATGGGGGCAATACCAGCGAATGGGGCTGTCATGAAAAAATTGACCCCCACCCCCTTATATCCAGGCCTAGTCATTGGCCGGGAACAGCACATCAACTATTTTGAAATGAGACTTCAGCCTCTTATACAAAGAAATGGAAGCTGAGCTCGTACTTCCTAATGACGCCGCCAAGAGGTATCTTGCATTTGATTAAGCGGAGGGAATAATTTATTATTTCCCACGTTTGAGATCACGTGAATTGGAATGGATAAATATCAAATTATTCAGAACTAAAGGAAGATCGGTAGGCGATCTGTCCCACGCAAAGTTGTCTTCAGCACATATTGTGGGATGGAAGTTGTTCCTGGATCCATATCACTCTGCGTTACAAACCAACCGGAATACATTCTCTATTCATATTCACAACGCCATGAAGACATTGAAATCCAGTGTTGCAGACAGCAACTTCTCTGGAAAAGCTTGTGTGCCAATGAAATATATGTTCTGATCAAGATCACGTTGTTCTGTGACATCGTAACATGGGGCGGTATTGTTCTTAGTGCCATGCATTGTTCTGGTGATGAATTCACATTTGTGAATTGTCATGGAAGGTTAGAGGCTGGGGTGTACTGTTGCTGCGCCATCTATCGTTCTATCAGCTTTTGAAAGATGCTGCCATTCATTGTTATCATATTTGGGAGCATTTGTTCTAATGTTGAAACGTAGTATGCACTAAAAGATTGCTATCCTTCCAGTCGATACATGGTTATTTAGGATATTTGAATGGAATTTTTGAGGATAGCGTCGTATCAATCATTTACCCAACAGTTTTCGACTATTTTAAAATCTTTCAAATTGATGTTATTTTGCTTTTTTTTAGAACTCAATAAATAATTGGAAACGCTGAGAAGTTTTGATTCCTTTTGGTTTGGTGCTGATGGTTACTTTTTTTGAGACGGTGGAGTTGGGATTTGGACTTGGAGTTTGTGCTTGCGAGAAATAATAGGGGGGATGGTGAGGCGTGAGGAGGAAAAGTGGGGGTTCGAAGGATGGAGCTATAAATAACCGGGAGGAGACAAGGTGGTGAAGGGGGCTGTAGCTGGGAGGAAAGAAATGGCGATAGTGAATAATCTTGGTGCTGCTCCAGCACACTGGTTGTGGAACTCTGTAACAACCTGCTGCACACTGAGGAACTCCACAAATGAACCCTGTAACAATCTGCTGAACAGAGTGTGGAACTCTGCAATTGAACCCTGTAACAATCTGCAGCCAGTCAGACCGGCAGAGCGGGCTCAACACCAGCAAAAATAACTCTTGTTTCTCTCTCCCCAGATATACCCAGATCTACCCCCGCTCCCCAGCATTAGCAGTAATTTGCTTTTTTAGGTCAAAGCCATTAATTCTTATGTCGCCATGTGCAATGTCTTAAATACCTTCATATGGGTGTGAGGAGTGTGGAAGGGAGGAAAGGGGAGGGGAGTGGGAGAAATGTAAAGAACCATAATTCTAAAATAACATAGCTGTAAATGACAGGGAATGAGTATCAGTAAAAATGTTTCCGCCCGGTTTCGAACCGGGGACCTTTCGCGTGTGAGGCGAACGTGATAACCACTACACTACGGAAACTGCGATGGCCAAGCCTCCGCTGACAACCACTTTGTTAAGTATCTGAGTCACATTGAAATAGCGTTGTTGCTTTCAGTTTATCAATGACTCCAATCGGGATAGGTTAATGATCATCATTTGATGCCGCGGCAGCTATACTCCCGTTATTATAATGAGGCGAATTCAGCACTGAACAGACTTCTCAGTGAATGCTGAGAGTGAGATTTTTATTTATCTGCTGTACTCGACACAAGCAGTATCTTTTGTGTTTTTTAAACTGCACTCATAATTTATGATTCTGCCCCTTTTTTTTAAATTAGGAAAAGCAGCACACATTGTAGGTGGAATCCACTTATGATTCCTCCCGCCATTGCGCTTAAAGTGGGTTCAGTTCAATTGGTGTGAAAAGCAAGAAGTCACACAAATCATCCGAGTTAAAATTGTTAATGTCCGCATCCGCACCAGAAAGAAAAAAGAATTCTGTTTCTGAATTAATGGAAATTAATTAATCATTAAGGTCCCCACTTTGAGGGGGAAAAAATGTTTCCGCCCGGTTTCGAACCGGGGACCTTTCGCGTGTTAGGCGAACGTGATAACCACTACACTACGGAAACCTGCATAGTAACAGAGCTGTGGGATCGGTAGTTCAATCCACATCGACATCCGGGGACAGCTCTCTTTTCGCATCGCCGTCACCCGGATGCAGGGTTTTGGCGCGTGAACATTCTAACGGCTGAAGAGCGATAGCGCTGAGGGGTGGCTCTCTGAAGGGGAGTCTGTCCGCCCTCTCTGCTTTTCCACCCCGATTCACCTCATAATGTCACCACATTGTCCCACCTCCCTTCTTAATTCCAGTCTCAAGAAATCTTTCCACTTGAACATCCTTCCCGCCGCCGCCATTGCCTATAATTTTATTACTGTGAAATCTCGGGTTATGATATTTCTCGGCCTTTTCTATTTCTTGAAAAAAATATGATTGTATTTGTCCGCTTCTGAAACTGACAGCTTTTAGAATTATCCATGAGAAAGCCCAATGTTTCCCTCCTCCAGCTGCCACCCTCATTATGACTTTGCCTGCGTTCAGGCTGTGGGCTTGTTGTGGGTGCAGCAACCCTGAGCAAGAAGAAAGTGTCAGCACTTCAATATTTGTCATGGCACCAAATCAGTTCAGTCAGGAGGGGGAAGACGAGATGTGGTTTTGAACAAGGATTAGAGTTCTCAGGCGAGGTCTTTTTAAATTGGAAAATCCCTGTGAGATTTTTTTCATTTTCCCCCTTCCCCCAACCAGTTTGGTGGCAACTAACCATTTAACAGCATATCTATTAAAACGCCTGCATTATTTCTATTAAAAGTGATTTCTTGATGACTTTCATTTATTTAAGTTGTTCATAGAATCCATGTAGTACAGAAGGAAGCCATTTGGCCCATCAAGCCCAAACAACAATCCCACTCAGGCCCCATCCCCACAACCCCATATATATACCCTGCTGACCCCATGACACTTTGTTTGTAGTATTAATATAAGGTAAATATATATACATCTTTGGTGTAGTACTAATATAAAATGATTATATTTAGTTATTCTTGTCCATTGCTCTTTGTGTTGGCTCAGTGGAGGAGCTTGCCCCACTTTGACCCAATTCCTTTACATTCTGTATGCATTTCTAAGAACTACAAAGTGGTGATCAGTTTAATTTCAGGGCGTCTTTGTGGCTTGGAATTTGATTTCATTAAATGCTCAGGACCAAGTATTGCACTGGATTTTATCAGATTATAATCCGGTGAAGTTTGTTGGGATGCTTTACTATGAAAAGGTGCCATATAAAAAATAAAACTTGCTATTGTTCTGTTGGCTGTGTTTGGTGACATTTCTGTTAACCTTGTTTATCCTAGACCTCTATTTTCAGGCATATGAGTCTCATAATTTTGATATTTTCAATGTTGACATCTCTGGTCTTCAATTAGAGCAGAGTGAATTGTTTTTCATGAAAGAAATGTAAATGAAATAAAAAGTGAAGAATGTAGTTTGCAAATTTATATGTTAATAATGTTCTACTTAAAGACTAAAATGTAAAATGGGTTGGTTGCAAAAAGAAAGTCAGTAAATATATGTGTGATGTTAATGGGCTGCTTAATCATGAACCTGTATTCTTGTATTTAAGGATTATGTTACACAGCCTGAATATTCCATTCCCGATACTTATTAAATTGGTAGAATAAAAATTGTGAAAAAAGTTTTTGTCAATGGGAAAGCTTCAGATCCCACAGAATGGTGTAAGCCATAAGTACCTGATTTGAACAAAGCATGTTCCAAGAAAATAGTTAATTCCACTTGTGACATTTTCTGTGAATTGATTTATGATACAAAGGGAACAGGGAATAAGGTACAAATCTAGATCAGTAATTTAATGTCTGGAGAGAAATTTTTACTGATAAGAGAAGCAACAACTACAGACATAAAACTTCAAGTAGCTACCAAATATGTTTAAGAAAGAGTGACCCAAACATAGTCAGCATGTTCCTAATACATCAAAACAGTATTACATTTTACAAGGGAAGCTTGGTCTTGTTGGTGCAGAGGGACCTGGGGGTCCTTGTGTATGAATCGCAAAAACATAGTATGCAGGTGATTAAGAAGGTGAATGCAATGTTGGCCTTTATAGCTAGGGGGATAGAATATAAAAGTAGGGAGGTACTGTTGCAGCTGTATAGGGTACTGGTGAGGCCGCAGCTGGAGTACTGTGTGCAGTTTTGGTCGCTGCATTCGAGGAAGGATATATTGAGAGGGGGTGCAGAGAAGGTTCACTGGGCTGATACCAGAGATGATTGGATTATGAGGAGAGACTGAATAGGCTAGGTTTGTACTCTTTGGAGTTTAGAAGGCTGGGAGGGGATCTTATAGAGACGTATAAGATAATGAAGGGAATGGATAGGGTAGAGGTTGAGAGACTCTTCCCACTTAGCAAAGATAGCAGGACTAGAGGGCACAGCCTCAAGATTAGGGGCAGGGGGGTTCAGATCAGATTTGCGGAGGAGTTTCTTCATGCAAAGGGTAGTGAATCTTTGGAATTCTCTGCCTGATGAGGTGGTGGAGGCTTTCTCGTTGAATATGTTCAAGTCAAGAGTGGATAGATTTTTGATTGACAAGGGAATTAAGGGTTATGGGGAGAAAGTGGGAAAGTGGTACTGAACACCACAGATCAGCCATGATCTTATTGAATGGCGGGGCAGGCTCAAGGGGCTGGATGGCCTACTCCTGCTCCTATTTCTTATGTTCTTATGTTAATGCTCGAGAACAGATTTGTACTCTTATCAGCTATGACAATGAAGATTTATGACAGAATCCATTCAACTAATCTATGAATACGTATCTGTGCCTATTACTAAGGCTGCCTATTTCCTGTTTTTCTTAAAGGGCATAAGACTGTGCCCATAGTTCATGCAGAGAACTGAAAATTCTGGTTTGTCTCATCTGATTGACAAACTCACTAAGGCTGTTGAGGAATATCACAAAGGTAATGAATAATTTTATTTTTGTGTGTTCAAATGAAATTATGAAGGAGTATTATTTTAAGTGACTAATTTGGCTCAGGTTGTTATATTGTTGTTACATTATGAGGCTTCTTAGTTTATTATATTTTGGGACTGTATCTTTAAATTTAGAGTAAATGAAGGGGATTATGTGATCTGTTCTGTAGCCTACTGACTGGGTAGTTTGAGTGTTAGAGATTAAAGCTGGGATTAAATTAAGGCATTCTTTGATTCTTTTCTCATGATAAACTCAGAGACTGCTGCCATTGTCTAGATTCTGATATGGATTTTGTCAACAATGTGTCATTCCCCACGAGCCACTTCCACTTGTCCTCATTTTGCCTTTTCCCATGTGATAGTAATTACAATTTTAAGTGGCATGCATGAAAAACAAGTATGATTTATTGACAAGGGAATTTTTCCATTGTTGAAATTTGCTGTCCACTGACAATGCTGCACCTACATGTGGTCTATTAAATAGCCTCCTGTTCAAACAGAGAGGCTGTTCATCACTGTCAGGACGCTTCACCATTTGAGAGTGTCACTTTCTTTGGCGAGATGAATAACTGCTGAAACAGACCAGCCCCAAGGTTTAGCAATGCTTCCCTCCACATTCTTTAAGCTATAAGGGAAAGGCAGAAATTGCTTTTTCTGAAAATGGCATTAAATGACTCTCTCACCAGACTAAAGCTGCCTGGATGTAGATGAGCAACTGCAGGACCACCTGCCAAACCAGATGTAGGAAATGGGTCAACAATCAGCTCTAATCTGCAAGTATAAGTGCTAGAGTTGCATCTTCAAACAGATGTCTCTTTTGTAGTCATCAGAACTGCTTATGAACAAGTTGGCAGCTATGCCAGAAGAGTGATTAGCCTTAGAGTAACATGGCAGTTAAAGCCAAAGTATTTGGAGATTTGGCTTTTGTGTGTGCTTGGATGCAACCTCTGATTAACAAGTATGTATGTATGATGTGGATGCATGTTCAGAAAGAGGTTAGGTACAGTTGACAAGTTACATGTCATGCAGGACACCAGACCCTCAGTTTATGTGAGGAGATATCAAGAAGAAGAGTTTCAGACCTGAGGTTTCTCACAGCCACCAAAATGAGGTGATGGAGATCACTGATGAGGAAGGAGTGCAACCAGTGACAGATAGCAAGGATGGATCAGCTAGGAATAAGGAGGAAGAGGCATCCATCCTGCTGGTGGTATGTGAGCATGCAGAATCAATGCAATGAAGTGTTCAAGCTGTAATGATCCTTGATCATGAAAAGTTCTTAATTATCTTGTCCAGGCTGCAACTAAGGGGGGACAAAGCAGCCAGGGATCTAGAAAACTGTCACTTGCCTCATCACCCTCTCTGCTAGCATAGTCACATCTACAGGATCTGCAGAGAGGTTTCAGATAGATTCAGGAGGACAAAGATTTAGTACCCCACAGACACATCTTAGCAGTTGAAGAGGATGTGACAGCTGGGTCCCCAAATAATTGCAGGATTGCTGGGGATCAGACCTCTGCTAAGTCCCATGCTGATAATGGGCTTCTGGTTGTGACCATAAAATGCCTGCAGAGGGTTTTATGGGAGAGATACCAGAGATCATGCAGTTTTACATGGGCAATGGAGGACTCCATGCTAATCATGATTTCTGCCACGTTGCAGAGTTTTGAATGCATGGGTTCATCCATGGAGAAGATAGATAGCCAATTAGAATCAGATGGAGCATTTGTTTCATATTTGCTCTACCTACATTCCATCCTTTTAGCTGTGGACTCAACATAGCAATGTCTAGGCAAGAGGGGAACAAGGTGCCTGGACCTCCCTTCAGGAGCTCTTTCCCCTCAGGGAGGTAATATTGGGCACCCAAATGGAGAACAAGCGTGTGCCAGTTTCCCTGAGACCTTCGTCTCAGGATATTTACAGTCACAACTGCTTCACGATTGACCTCAACAGTTCCACCAGGCGGGAACTAGAGGAAATGCCCCTGAATCCTGGTAGGCTAAGCCCTCAAGGCTCCACGCCTCCTGAAGATGCCCACCATAGTTATCCAATGCAGTGGGACATGACATAACCACACTGCTTTCACCTTAGTGAATGCCATTGGTGTTGCACCTAAATGTAGTGATAGAAAATCGGAAAAAATATGAGCACTAGGGTAGCACATGTTATTTTTCCATGCCTGTTTCAGAAGTTAAAATCACACAGTCTAATTGATTTATGTAAGTGTTTTTAATTATTGAGACTTTTGGGATTTGACATATTTCGTGCAATGTGATATCTAGAGAGGAGATAGAGATACATACACTACTTCTGAATGAGATGCATTACATTTTTGTGCATTCATTATTGAATCTTCATATGAGTTGTTAGTTTTGTGATGATCACGCTGTGCAGATGGCTTAAGATTATTGGATAGGCACATGGAGCACACCAGAATGGTAAAGAATGGGATAGCTTGATCTTGGTTTTGGGCAAAGCTCGGCACAACATCGAGGGCTGAAGGGCCTGTATTGTGCTATACTGTTCTATGTTCTAGACTCAAGGCAAGCACTGCATACATGCGCATAGAGAAAAAAAGGAAGCTCTGAAAATCCAGGTCAGATGGTGAGGCACAGAATGTCATAGCGATCAAGTGTTCCAGATGGAATAAGGGAGGGGGACACTGAGATCTCAAATAAGATGAGCGTGCATGGACATATTATAGGCAGGTAGGCAGGGCGTAATGTACAGAACAGTAAGAGATCCTAAAACAAAGTCCCAGCGAGGGGACAAAGACACAAAAATATGTACCAATTAAGAAAAAAAGGAGAAACAGAGAATGAGACTTCAAGTTAGAGACAGGGCTGTGGGGAGCAGACTTTTAAGTAAAAAGGGCTTAAGAGAATCTCTGGTAATTGAAGAGGGTCAGTGGGGCAAAGACATCCCTTTGGAGTGAGAGCGTTCTGCTCAATGGAGCTGAAGATCTAACTGTGTGTAATTTTGTACTTGGGAATCTAAGGAACTGAGACAAAGTTTTACAGCTCAGCAAGAGGTCCTTCAGCCCGTACTGTTTGTGCTTGCCATCAATCATGTCTCTCTTCTAATCTCATTTTCAGCACATGGTCTTGTATGTGCTCATCAGGATGCTTCTTAAATGTTATGAGAGTCCCTGTCTCTATCACCATCTTGAGCAGTGTGTTCCATATTCGTACTACTCTCTGGGTGAAAAAAAGGTTTTCCTCAAATTCTCTCTAAATTTCATGTCCCTTACCTTAAATTTATGCCCCCTGCTTATTGACTCCTCTACTATGTGAAAAAAACTTCTATCTGCCCTCTCGATACCCCTCATAATTATTTACACCTCAAGTAATTCCTTCAGTTCTCTCTGCTTTAAGGAAAACAAGCCTGACCTTACCTCATAGCTGAAATGCCCCAATTCAGGCAATATCTTGATGAATTTTCTCTGCATCCTTTTTAGTGTATCCTTGGACTTTCAGAAGATGAGATTAAAATCCTGGAAGTGGGCCATTGTCAATGTCTTTCAAACTGTAATTGAATTGGTAATTCAAGCCAAGTCCTGAAGATCTAAGAAGATAGCTGAAAGTTGGTCACTCTATTCTGTGGGCTGTTGGGACTATAGTACCTCTTTGGAGGAGTAATGTTTCATTCAGTGTAGCTGAAGAGCTGAAGCTGTGCTTGTAAATTGATGTTTGAGTGTACTCAGAAATCCAGAAAATGGGAGACAAGATTGAAGCCCTGTGAGATGGGCAATTGTTGAAACCATCTGAGTTGGAGTGATTTTTGGGAAGAATTCCAAGATGTGATCTTCAAAAGTGAAGATTGGAAGCTTTTGTAGGAGAGGTAGAGACAGAATTTCAGTGAGAACAGTTGACTCAGTGTTCCAATGTCTCAATGGGTTATTGGAAAATCCATGGACTCTATCATGTTTGCATCTGCCATTTATTGTGCAATGTAATGTGTTTAATCATGTTGCTTATTATGCATGCCCTGCCTGCAGCTGTTGTAGATGCGCCAAGTTTGGTGGCGTTTAAGAGGTTAATTGATAAGTATATGGAAGAGAAGGGAATGGTTTAGTTTGGAGGGGCATTGCTTTTTATTTTGGTCGGCACAACATCGAAGGCCGAAGGGCCTGTTCTGTGCTGTAATGTTCTATGTTCTATGTTCTATTATTTCATATATACATCATTTAACCCTGAATGTTAGAGTATAAGATAGATAATGTAAATTGTTTCATCTTTCTGACCTTTATAGTAAAATTTATTATTGTTTGTTCAAAATTTGTAGAATTTTTTCACTAGGCAAGTGTCTTAAATCTCACACTTTGTCTACTTTAAACAAAATAATATTGGTTCCTAAATGGATCTCACTACAAGTTGGAGGTCTCGCCAAAGATTGTAGTTGCCATAATATGTTGCTTGCTGTGGCCTGCAAGCCACCATTGGCAAAGAAATAGAGCATCATTTTATTCTTGAGAGCCAAGCTCATATGGGTTTCCACTCATATAGTGGCATGTCTTGATGAATGTGTCTTGGTGACCATTTTCCAGATGTCTTTTGTGCTGCCTGCTGTTGGTTTTGAGGCATCGGTCATTGGACAACAAGATCCTGCCTTTGCATTCACCTGAAATCAGTTGAATGAGACCAACAGTTATGATGGTAATTTCACAGTGAGGAGGGTAAACATGTTGAAAACATGCTTGTCCATGGTTTTCACCCATTTAACAAATTATTAGGGAGCCCTTTTAATGTACCCAGAATGAACTCCTCCTATCCAATAACAACCCTTCTGCTTCAATCTCCAACCTTTGTAACTGAACATGTATTTTCAATGAGCCACAAACAATAGTGCATGTTATATTCTAAATCTTATCTTATACTTTGTGTGGGTCTGTGGACTGCTTCCTAAAGGACTGTAATTCTGAGGAGAGTGTAATGGGTGAAAAGTATACAAAGGGAATGTTACTTTCTATAGTGTGAAATATAAATTGCTACAAAAAGAAAAGAGTGTTTAGTCAATGGTGCTTTTGATCATTTGTTACAATAAAAGTTTTAAAATGTGAAATCTTGATACGTCATTCTTTAAGCTGTTAACTGGAGGCTTAAATTTATTTTTAAAAGCTGTTGGTCGTTCAGAGATCATAACAATGTAACAATCTAAATAGAATTTTCATTGTTACAATTGTTTGTAGATTTGTAGTTTATTATAAGTGGTCCAATACAGCACTTAATTTTTTTCAATTTTTTGTTTTATTAAAGTCTTTGAGGACTATGTAAAATGTTGTGTGATCCTCAAATCACCGACTCAAAGACTTCCAACAAAGATAGTTTATTTCTCAGTTCAACAGTCACATGCAATACTTGTGCCTTGCCTGGGATCCCAGGGTATGTAGCCATGTCATTATGTTCTCAAGTGACAGCTCGGTCTCCATCTTGCTCATTTAGTTGAGACAGTGGTGGCATGAGATGCAATAGTGTGCACCACAGAAAATTATGTAATGACCATTGTGTAACATGCAATAAAACAAACTGATAATGGACATCTAATTACATATATATAATGGGCACACATCATTCCATAACAACTGGTGCATACCCCTGCTTTCATCTCCACGTCCCAACAACAATGCCCCCACCCACAACCCCCCAAGTTGGAAAGAAAGTTGAACTTCAAAAGTCAGTTAAGGACTAAGTGGTAATAAAGTCCTGGATTCTTGTCTTCAACCTGCTCAGGCACCCTTGATTATCGGGAATAATCTTGAAGATTATCTATCAAACAGCCAACACATCTTTTACAGGCAGGATCCTGGCTAACTAATGTCTTTGATTTATTTAAGGAAGTGATAGGCCCAATGAACTGTATTATGTTGTGTATCTAGATTTCCAAATGCATATGATAAAATTTCATACAGTAGGCTACTAGATTTTCCTCAAAACCGTGAAGAAATTCAAGGTAAGACTTGGGAATGGTTAAGTAATTTGCTGATAGAAAGGAATAACAAATACTTTGTTAGAGGGATCAAGTGGGAAGTACTGAATGTGATGCAATAGAGTTGATATTGGGGAAACTACTGTTTCTAATTTACAAATTAACTTTGATTGAGAGCCTCAATGTAAATTGTTCAAATTTACAGATGATATCAAACCAGGAAGGAAAGTGGAATCTAAGGACACTGCTATAAATTACAGAATACGTTAAAGCATGTGAGTAAGTGGAACAATGGTAGATAATATTTTAATGCAATAATGTCAACTATTGAATAAACAAAGGGAAAATGCAAACTCCAGTACATTCTCAAAGGAACTAGGAATGAGCAATAAATGCCAGTTTTGCTAACAACACTTTTATCCCAAGAATCATATTCCATAAAAGGTATTAAAAAGACTAAATGATTAAGTTGATAGGAGTCAAGAGTTCTGGTGTATTTGATTTTTAGTATGTCAAGCCAATGCAGAGGGCAAAGGAAAATATCAGCACATTGAATTACATAGCCAAAACAGAAATATAAAGTTAGAGGAAGTTGAGATCCAATTGTTAATGCCCTGATTGGATCATATCTTGAATATTGTTTCCAGTTGTGATCACAGATAAAGAGGAAATATATTCAAATGCAAGAAGCAGTGCAGAGTAAAACCGTGAGACTGATCTCTTATGTCAGAGTCAAGATTAGAGGGAAGGACTGGGGAGAATTTGGCTTTCCAGCTTGAGCAGGAGAGCTCAAAGTTGTCATTTAGGTACGTAAGAGAGTTAAAGTAAAGCAAAAGGTAAACACATATTTATTTAAATTATTGTGACAGCATTCAGATTAGTGGGAGATACATTTAGTACTGATCCCTGAAAGTTTAATTCACAGAGAGTGACCAACCCTTAGAATAGCGGAGGCAAAATTCAGGGATCATTTAGAAAACAATTAAAGTGGCAATGATGGAATGGTAGATTTCTTCTGAGTGAAAGAAATAAAATGAGTCAGTTGATTTTTCTCATCTAGAGATGATATGATTTAACTATACTATGCAGAATTGCCTTGATTCTGCAATTGTCCTTAGCCTACTGCTTTCTCCTGTGTATTCAAGTAATATTGAGTTTTCTAGCAGTTTAATAGTTAATAAAACAAGATATTTAGAATGTCTATTTTTACAAGACAAAAAAAAATCAACATGTAATTCCAACTGATTTAGAAAGTGACCTCTGGTGCAAATTGTTCAATAAATCTAGTCTTATCCTTACCAAAGAACCTAAGTTAAACAACTCTCAGAAGTTATGCAATTTTGTCTTTTTTTAAAGAGATATCTTTTGTGGCTTATTAATTTAAACATGTTCATGTTTGTAATGCAAAACATTGTTCACATGATTTAGGAAGAATTGAAAACTATAATACAGATAAATATTAATTAGATATATTGATTTATTCAAAACTGCCATCAAGAATATTGTATGACAATATTAGTTAATTGTGAACACAATTTTACAGGAGATATTGGTAATTGCTTCTGATCTAGTGTAAACAGGAAACTATTTATAATTTACCATCTTTACAGCTGGATTTTATATTGGCTGTTCATGTGATGTTTGCATTCAAATTTTCAAATAAATTCAAGCATATTTAGGCAAAGTGATCTGGACTCCATTTTAGTTTTAGACTAGGACTTAACATACAAATGGTTTAGGCTGATACAAGATCTTCATTGAGGAGAAAGAACCTGAAGGTTTTCCTGGAAGAATTGGTGCTCAAGAAAATGCTTATTTTGAGGTAATAGAGGCATTTCCTAACAGAGCTACTGAGCAGTAGTTGACAAATTGTGTGATCAAGAGTCTCTTTTGTATCACTAATGGAAACAAATGTGAAAATGAGGAAGAGCACCAACATAAGCGAAACTAGTTACTAGTCAGATTTACTGTATTATCATATGTACAGCCAGCGATCACTGACACAATTTTAATGCAGTTGGCAAAGTCCTGACCCTCAACTCGCACTTTCTAAATACTCTAACAATATGAAGTTATACCTTCTACTTCCTTTCACTTAGCATGTTTTCTCATTAGCACACTACATAATTTCAAGAATTACTTGTAAATATCCAGTTCACCCTTTTATGTGAGATGAATAACAGTCTGTTGGTTAGGTTGTTCCTTATGCTTAAATGATCTCTTTAGTCTCTGTTTAAAGGAAGTAACTGCATTTAAACATTAGTAGAGAGCTGGTGTTGACAGAGCTAACTTGAGGATAATGCCCTCTAAATAAGGAATGCAGAGGCAACCAAAAAAATGGATGAGGATAGAATGTAGTGATTTTGTACCAGTCAAGAAAGTTAAGTGTTTGCATTTACTTCATTTTGCTATCACCTAATGCCACATCTGTTTTCAAATGTGGAGTTGTGGGAAAGTTGGGCATGGATTTGTGAGGTGACAAAAATGTGTTTGCCACTTTGGACTCCAAGTTTATTTGTTAGTATCATAAGTAGGCCTACATTAACACTACAAATGAAGTTACTATGAAAATCCCCTAGTTGCCACACTCCAGCACCTGTTCAAGTACATGAGGGAGAATTTAGCATGGCCAGTGCAACTAACCAGCACTTCTTTCGAACTGTAGGAGGAAAATGGAACACCCTTGGGAAATGCACGCATATATAGGAAGAGCGTGCAAACTCTGCACACACAGTGACCCAATCTGGGAATAGAACTTGAGTCCCTGGTGAGGGAGCAGTGCTGTGCCACCGTACTGAAGCTTTCACATGGACTATAAAGGTTAGGAAATTTGCTTGAGAAGGCCTTGTTAATAGTAATCATACTATTTGTTAGTTTTCAAGATTTTGTCCCACACAAGTCCTTTAGCATTCACAAGTCACAGCAAATGGTTGGGAGATAGAAAGGAAACATGTGGACTTGATCTCTAAGACCAAGAACCCATCTGCACCTTAGGGAAGCAAAATATATGTAACAAGAGTCGACATATATTGAAATGCTGGAAGTACTCACATTGACAACGCATAGTCTAGCAGAAATGGTGTTTGTACAATAGTTAACTTAGAATAAACATATTTACTTCTCCTGATGAAATGTCTCCTAGTAGGGAATACACATCCTACCCTATCACCAAGGGAAAGCCTCTGGGAGGCCAATATTGTTGCAGAAATATATATGAAATAGGAAAAAAAATTATTGCACCTTAGTTGGGTTGTTTGATAATGATCAGAAAAGACATTTGAAAGTTGATGTTGGATAAAGGTGGCAATGCAGATATTGTGGTAATCCCAGATAAAGAGGGTATTTGATCAGGGAATTAGCATTGGATGAACATAGGACAACGAATACCATAAATCTGTTCTTCTAGGAGCTGAAGGTTACTTTTTAACTGATAATATTAATCATGTCATGAGGAATATGACCGTCTAAATAGGTAACTGCCTTGGCAAATTCTTTCTCATAAAGAATATAAGAATTTGGAGCAAGAGTAGGCTATTTTTGCAGATTCTTATAGCAGAATTTTAGCCATGACGGAGTACAGGAAGTGAGCACAACTTCCACAGTCTTGCATTTGCTGATTCTGACACAATTATGATTAAAATCTAAGGTGCTAGAGGCAAGCATGAGACTCAGGTGTGATCACAGGACAAGGGAAGCTTTGGAATGTGAAACCTGCTGTTAGCTGACAAGATGTAGAGATGCCGGCGTTGGACTGGGGTAAACTCAGTAAAGTTTGACAACACCAATTTTAAATCCAACCGATTTATTTGATAGTAAATCTGCAAGCTTTCGGCCTTTGTGTGCTGAGTTTCTGTAGGAAGTCCGTAGTGTCAAGACAAAAGCTGGGGGTTCTTTGTACAATGGGTTTCAGGACGCCCTCGATATAGCCGGAGATGTTCTCACACAGGGTCCCATTGCCCGATACAATGGGACGGCCGGGTGTGCTTGAAGTCTTCGAACAAGTCTTCTTCACCACACGGGATCTTCAATCTATATACTAGATACATTGATGACATTTTTTTCCTTTGGACTCATGGTGAACAATCATTGAAACAACTGTCTGATGATGTCAACAAATTCCATCCCACTATCAGACTCACCATGGACTTTTCTCCAGAATCAGTTGCATTCTTGGACACACGCATCTCCATCAAGGACGGTCACCTCAGCACCTCTCTGTACCGCAAGCTGACAGACAACCTCAGAATGCTCCACTTCTCCAGCTTCCACCCTAGACACGTTAAAGAAGCCATTCCCTATGGACAAACCCTCCGTATACACAGAATTTGCTCAGACGAGGAGGATCGTGACAGACACCTCCAGACACTGAAAGATGCCCTCGTGAGAACAGGATATGGCGCTCGACAGTTCCAACGTGCCATAGCGATAAACCGCACTGACCTCCTCAGAAGATGAACACGGGACATGGTGGACAGAGTACCATTTGTTGTCCAGTACTTCCCCGGAGTGGAGAAGCTACGACATCTTCTCTGAAGTCTTCAACGTATCATTGATGACGATGAACATCTCACTAAGGCCATCCCCACCCCCCCACTTCTTGCTTTCAGGCAACAGAGCAACCTCAAACAGATCATTGTTCGCAGCAAACTACCCAACCTTCAGGAGAACAGTGACCACAATATCATACAACCCTGCCACAGCAACCTCTGCAAGACATGCCGGATCATTGACATGGATGACATCGTCAAACGTTGAGAATACCATTCACCAGGTACACGGTACGTATTCTTGCAACTCGGCCTACATCGTCTACCTAATACGTTGCAAGAAAGGATGTCCCGAAGCATGGTACATTGGGGAGACCATGCAGACACTACGACAGTGATCAATGACAGCATCGCTCAACAATCACCAGGCAAAACAGTTCCTTCCTGTGGGCAAACACTTCAGCAGTCATGGGCATTTGGCCTCCGACCTTCGGGTAAATGTTCTTCAAGGGGGCCTTCACGACACATGACAGCGCAGAGTCGCTGAGCAGAGACTGATAGCCAAATTCTGCACACATGAGGACGGTCTTAACAGGGATCTTGGCTTCATGTCACACTATCTGTAACCCCCATGACTTGCCTGGGTTAGCAAAAAACCCCACTTACTGTGCTGTCTGGAGACAATACACATCCCTCTAACCTCTGCTGTTAGCCACTTTAAGACTTGAATGGCAGGTTAGGTGTAAAGATTCACATTCTACTCAGCAATCTGTAAACTGTCTGTGCTGATATGTGTGCTTTTGGAGACCAGAACACCTAATTCGCCTGAAGAAGGCCACAAAGGCCAAAAGCTCGCAGATTTACTATCGAATAAATCGGTTGGATTTAAAATTGGTGTTGTCAAACTTTACTGAGTTAGCTGACAATACAGCAGCTATGGACAGACTGCACGAGAGCTCCTAGACAAACAGGGAGGCTGTTCATTGTGACCGCTAATATTTCACATTACAATTGTTGCATGTTATTTGTGTGTATAATATTGTTATTTTTATTTATATTATTTATTAGGACTAGTTTGGTCAGAGCTAAATGTATTGGCACATTTTAAGGTTGGCACATGTTGGTTGCAGGAGTCAGGGACATTTTATTGTGGAAGAAAAAATATTGTGTTTTTGTGTTCACTTTTAATTGAATGTTCACATTAGTGTTCAGTGTTATGCTCACTACTCTGTAGAACATGGCTGAAAATTTACAGGTTCAGCTTGCCCTCCTTTCTATGCATCGTAAAGAACATTGTCTGAACTCACTGTCAGTGGGGATAATTGAAATATTGAGGGTGACCTCAAAGCCTTAAAGGATTCTATCAACTAACACACTGTGTTGGACTTACATAGAGACAGTGTGACATTATCCTTTGGTCCCTCCTTTTCTTATCCTGACTGACTGTTCCCCCTACACTGCATCACATTCAGGAATGATGTAGAGATGCTGGCGTTGGACTGGGATAAACACAGTAAGAAGTCTGACAACATCAGGTTTAAGTCCAACCAATGTATTTGATAGTAAACTCACAAGCTTTCGAGGCTCTGCTCTTCGTCAGGTGAATGGGGTGTTCTGGTCTCAAACAGCACATACCCTATCACCAAGGGAAAGCCTCTGGGAGGCCAATATTGTTGCAGAAATATATATGAAATAGGAAAAAAAAACATTATTGCACCTTAGTTGGTTTGTAAACAGACTGTTTACAGATTACTGATTAGAATGCGAATCTTTACACCTAACCTGCTATTCAAGTCTAAAAGTGGCTAACAATGTGAGTGGACGGAGCACTGAGCACAAGTTAAAGAGATGTGTATTGGCTCCGGACAGCACAGTAAGTGAGGTTTTTTGCTAACCCAGGCAAGTCATGGGGGTTACCGATAGCATGACATGAACCCACATACAGGAAGCCAGACTCTTCCTGGTTCTACTCCAACATGCCCCCCATCCCATTCTCTGTCTTTTCTCGGATGCATCATTAACCCCTCATGCCTGGGACTGCACTTCACACCCTCCCTCACCACTGCCACATGCTTACAGGTGTTTTGGATAAAGGTGCTATGTTTGCAAGCAAGTTATTTGAAAAATTTGTGCAAAAGAATGGTATATGCCATGTGTATACTGAACCATTTCATCTGACTTCAAATAGTTTGGTGGAGGGAGCTGTTCAAACTCTGAAGAGATTGAAGAGAATGGCAGGTGATACTCAAGTACAAAGCTTTCAAGATTTTTATTTCCGTATTGTGTCACACCACAGTTCACAACTTTGCTCTTTCCAGTAGAATTGCTGTTTGATAGAACATCAAAGTCTCATCCGCATTCGCGTCATCCAGATCTCAGAGCAAAACTGAGCAGGAGACAAGAGCAACAGCAGGAGGAAAACAATTACCACATCAGAGAGTTAACACCAAATGATCAGGTTTAGATCAGGAACTTTGGTAGTAACCAGAGGTGGTTACCAGGAATAATTTTGATAGAATTTATCTTGCAACACGGAAGAGTTGTTGCAGACACCAAGGATTTTCCAGCTGTCCATGCTCCAAAAACCAGAAAATCCCGTTTGAAATCAATGGACCTTTGCATAGCCTGCCCCTGATCGCTGCAATTTCCGTGGCGGGCGGGACTGAAAAATTACGGGGCAAGATCTTGGCAGTGATTCTCCAATTTTGCTGCATTTTTCAGCGCAATGGGGTTGGGAAAATCTCGCAGCGGCCAATGCCGCAGCCTGCCTGCCTGCGCGTATCAGGCAGGATACGCGCATGTATTCCTGCCTGATAGCATCTCCCAGCGCCAGATTTCCAGAAGCGTCATATCCACACTGGGAATGAAATCTCCGGGCCTACTAGGCTCCTCCCCTGCCCGTGCGAGGAGCATTTTACTCCAGCGGGGTTTACAATAGCTCTCCACTTTAAGGGAGCAAGTGGCTTGACCCCGCTGAAGTAAGGAAAGTACAATCAGCAACCCTCCCCCCCAGAGAATTGGGGGAGGGGGGAGGTGAGGACCGGCATTGTGAGGATCACAGTGCTATAGGCAATCGAGCTGGTTGGCAATCGGGAGGCCGGCAATGCAGAGCTATTGCATATGTGCCGATCTTGGTGCTAACAGATTAGCACATGCCAATTTCAGCTTTTCCAGTGGAGATAGGCCCCGCACACTAATTTGTAATGATGTACAGTGGACTCTGCAGTGCATAATGTATGGGAATTCTTCTCTGAACTCCCATTGAAAAACCCAGTGTGAACTACTTAGAACTTTTTTGGGAGAATTCTGGCCTAAGTTTGTTTAAATTATGACTTAGAGTCATAAAAAATGTCGGAGTTAACAGCTGTTACAGATAATATGGCAAAAAGTAATGTTACTGTGGGCAGTGATTCCTGTGTTTTTAGGTTTGCCAGTTGACTCTGCTGGGGGAATGAAGGAGGACACTGATGTACAGATTCTCAATCTATCTCTTCATCTACAATTCCAGGTCATCCATTACAAGATTCACTCGTAGTGTGACATAGATTGCAACATGACTCCTGACAGATTTTCATATTACTTTTATTGTATTTCTGTCACGATGGGAAATTAAGAGAGGAGAAATGTTACAGAGTGGTATTTTGAGTATAGTGTTAAAAGAACAAAGAACAAAACAGCACGGGAAACAGGCCCTTCAGCCCAACAAGCCCACGGCGCCACCCCGATGTTCCCACTTCTACCCGTGATCCCTGTCTATGTTTATAGATCTACGGACTGAAACCAAATTTGAGACAATTTAGGGAGAATTTGTTCTGCCAGTTATCCTAAGAGCACATCTTTGGGATGTGGGAGGAAACTGGAGCACCCGGAGAAAACTGACTCAAGCACGGGGAGAATGCGCAAACTCCCACAGACACAGGCCCAAATCTATGTATCTGCACAGCACAGCGATAGTCACTGAGTTGTCGTGTTGCCAATCAAATGGTCCAGGTCAAGCATACACTAACGACGTGAAGCACTAGGATATTCTCGAAAAATCCAAGAGCAGCCCTCTCATGATCCATTGCGTGTATGCCCCTTGTTAGACAACAAGGCGGACCAAAGCACCTGTAGGATAAAAACAAGTATATCAATATCATCGTCTATTTACACACTTCCCAGGGCCCCCCAAGGCTCATGATCCCTATTTTAAATCAGTTTCCTATATCCCTCCATTCCCATTCTGTTCATGTGCCCATCTAAGTATCTCTTAAATAACTCCAGAGTGCCTACCTCCACCACTTGGCAGCGCATTCCATACCCCCATCACCCTTTGTGTGAAAAAACTCCCTCTAACATCCAAATTATACCTTACCCCCCTCACCCTAAGCCCGTGACCCCTCGTGCAGTCATGAGGTTGTGTCTTTATATGCCCTGATGAAGGGGCAGCGCTCTGAAACCTTGTGGTTTGTGCTACCAAATAAACCTGTTGGACTTTAACCTAGTGTTGTGAGACTTCTTACAGTGACAGCTGGACAATGATGCTGACTTCCTCTGGTGAGTGACTCACTAGTAGGCCTGCCAATAAAACCAGCTATCTCTTATCTTTCCCATTCAGCGTGGGTTTGAAGGAAATATATTCTGTTGTTTTTCAAAATGATTCGGGATTATTTCAACTAATGGACCTGGAATTATACAACTAATTTTCACATTGTATCAGTTGTGATATTCTCAGACTCACCTGTTTAGTTCTAATATATGTTATCAGTGGGTTCAGTCCATTTATTCAAAAACTATCGAGGAGTCACTTGGCTTTAAAACACAAAATTTACACATAACTCAATCCCAAAATTCTTCCTGTTTTGAAGAAGAATGATTTAAAAAATTCTGAAGCGTGACACAAATCTTTTGGAGTTCCTATATGTTAAAGAATTACTGGTATCTAATGCTTAGATATGTGTCATCAATTGGGCTGCACGTTTTTGATAATTCAGTTACAAGAGGTGCTGCAAGTTCTCAGGTTGGTATCTCCTTTGAGGAAAGTGACATATGAGATGTCCTGACTAACAAGATTGCAATGATCTGCTTGATGAAATGGCGTGTAAATGATTCTTTGAGCTGGAATTGTCAACAGAGGGGATTTGAAATTCCCTTCCAACCACATACCATATTGACTTGCTACAATATCATGTTCTTTCTTTGCATTGGGTCAACCTGGAACTCCATTCCTAACAGCGTTATGAGTGTACAATTTGGATGCTGTGGTTCAAGAAGGTGGCTCACCACCTTCACAACGACAATTACAGATCGGCAACAAATGCTGGCCTAGGCAGTGATGCCCAAAGCCTACGAAAGCATACATTTTTAAAAATGAGTAGGTCATATAAAAGTTCAATACGTTGGTGATTTGGACAATGAGTAAGAATTTCCTCCAAAGTTAGTGTACAAGTAGTCAGTCAACTTGACTGCTCCCTGCTGAATTGTAGATGGAAAAAACATCTGTCTTCCAATATGGGAGCGACTGCTGGGCCACTGTCAGTGGTCACCAGATGTCTGAGATATCATCACAGCTATTCTTCGCCACCCCCTGCAAGAATTCCTTTTCCTTTCAATCCAGTTTATAGGTTGACTGAGGTTTATTCTTGCAGCTGCAGATCAATGGTAGAAGCAAGATTACTGCTGTTGGAGATTGGTACCCAGAGAATACCGATCTGCAGAAACCCAAGCAAAAAACAAAACTCGTTATTGTGAAAAATATTTAGTTTGGCCAGTGAAAAACAGTAGTCAAAAAAATATAATTTTCACAAATCTGACAAACTCCAGTATGGAGCACCTCTGAAATGAAGTTCTTATTTAAATTGCAGATCTCCTGGTGCTTGTCTTATGTTATTTATATGGTACTTGAGTCTCGAATGAGCTCAGTGTATGAGGGTATCATGGCCTTCAAAATAGGGAAATGTTTTCCCTTGTAGAATTTGGAGTTCAGTGTCCATTCTAGTAAACTGACCTCAATTTGGTGGGTTTTGTATGGCACTAAATAGGGATCCTTCGTCAAATCATACAGTGGGGTTGTGTCCTCTGTCTGGAAGACTTCTGGGCTCTGTAATAGTGTTAAGTACCATTCAGTTAACCTTAACCTACCTAAAAACATAATGTAAACATGCTTGATATAATTACTTCTTCCTCTATACATAACATGTTTGCTTGTTATTACAGCTGTTTGTTCCCACTATGTTTTTCTGGATTCAGTCTTTTAGATGGTTTCCACAAAAAAATGGGCTGAGTTTTGAAGGAACAACTGACTTTTGACCGTGACTGTCTTTGTTTTGCAAATGTCATTAGTAAACAGGCACCATGCTGATCTGCTGAATGGAACTGTCGGTCAAATTCAATAAAGGCAACAAAAGCTAAGGAAATTAAACTTTTTGGGTTTCCTAGTCATGTAATTGATTATCACATTGCTTACAATGTCAGAACAGCAAAGGAGATTTTGCTAATATTTCCTCAAGTCTTTTGATATCCAGTAAATTGTTGCATTTGTAAAGCTATCAATATGATAACTAACATAAAAAGATGAAGTGAAAAAAATTGCGATGAAGCTCCTATTTTCTTAGGATTCTACTGGAGTAGCAAGCATTTCAGACCTCCAGTACTTTTCCAACAGATTTCAAGAAAATTTGTTGGACTTTTAAAAAGTTTTTGATAGCTATAACTTTAACCAGTGAAATAGAATAATGATTGCAATATATAAATAAGTTGGCAAAAATATATTTTAACAGAAAATTTAACAGGGATAATTAATTATTCTGCCTCTGCTATGGAAGCGATGAAATATATTCATGTGTGACAACACCAAATGCATCATGTGGACCTAGGCAGTAATTATTGGTAAGCTATTTGTCAGTAGGGGCAGGCTCACATCCACGCTTGCTTGTTTTCTGGATTGTGACCAGGAGTCAAAATCATTGCTGTTCCTTCAATAAATGGAAACAAAAGTCTTATACTATCCAATTGACATTATTGGACTGCATTGGTTCAATGCAAAGGCTTATTACCACCTTCATAAGGCAGCAAGTATGGAAAATAAATTTAGACTTGCTAGTGATCCCTACATATCACAACAAATCAAAAATGTTCCAGGAGGTGAAATCATGGCTTGATAGTTTTTAAATAGGATAAGCTTTTGTATTGTGTTCTGCTTTTACAGGATTTCAATATATTTCACTATTTATTACTTTAACTGACAAAAATAAATTGATGTACTGATTTTTATTACAGACTTAGATAAATGAGTAGATTTATTTTGTTAGAAGATTAGTATCATCACTCATATGTATGTTATTTTTGTGTCTCAGAGCCCAATCCTTCTGCAGTTTACACTGCAGGGATCTTGAGTCTAAATTGTACCACCATCTAACTTGCAATACATCCTGGTGATAGGCCCCATTTCCACCAGGAACTTCACTGCAGGGAGCTTAAATATGATCCTTCCCACTGCCGATCTTTGCTCACTGTTAGTTCCAGTTCATTTGTATGTCACGATTCACACCACAGGGAGCCTAACCACAGATTCCAGCTATCATTGTCAGTCTGCAGAAACTGCAGCCTTGTTTGTACTCACAATAAAAGATTGGATTAGACCTAACATTTGTGCATTTTTAACCTCCAACTGGCAATTGTAAATAATTCTATGCTTTGAATCAATTTTAAATTCAAGTATTCTGACATCTTGGTAGGATTCACACAGGGAAAAATATGAAGACAGTAGAATATAAGTGACAAATTTGCAACCTTATCCCTTTTTCTTTATTCTCACAGTCCATCCTTTCAATCTATTTGTTCTGTGAGCTGCTTTTCAGTTCTTCATATGTGACACTTACACAAACACTTTGCGGCAAGTGTCATTGGACAGAAAACGGAAGACGATGCTCAGTTAATTTCTGCAGATATTATCCCAGAGGCATAAAAACCAAATACAATAGGGATGAGTTTAATTTAGCATGTACCAGCATGCATGTTGAGAATGAGATATGATCTTTATGAACTAAAAACAGAAAATGCTGGTAAAGCTCAGCAGGTCTGGCAGCATCTTTGGAGAGAGAAACCAAATTAATGTTTTGAGTCTATGACTCTTCTGAAGAATCAGCATGAACAGCATTTTCTGTTTTTATTTCAGAATTCCAGCATTCAGAGTATTTTGCTTTTAATGATTAGTATGGCTTTGATTCTATGTGTGGTGCCTTTATCCATGAGGCCATTCAAACAACCTGCTTAATAATGTGCTGAATGCATTCAGACCCTGAAAGCTGTATTAATAAAATCTCCAATAACAAACGTATACTCTTGTCTTCATTCAGCATCTTACATGACCTCAAAATCTGCCAAATCCAATTCACAGCCAATTAAGTAATTCAGAGGCAGATGAGTTCTTAATTTAATACCTAAAGCAAAAGAAGAACCTGTGACAATGTTGTAACGGTCTCATATTACACTAACAGGTTGGCCTAGATTTTAACTGAAGTACATAGTGAGGCTGGAACCCACAACCTACTGATTCAAATATGAGAATGTTGTCAGCTGAACCAAGACAACACACAATATATTTTCTCACCTCAATGACACTGATTCTTGCTATAATGTAGTTTGCTAGGCACCATCAGCACTCCAAAGCAGTCTTTGATGATGTGGAGATCTTGGCGTTGAACTGCGGTAAACACAATAAGAAGTCTCACAACACCAGGTTAAAGTCCAACACGTTTATTTGGTAGCAAAAGCCACTAGCTTTCGGAGCACTTGTTGCCCCTTTGTCAGGTGATGGGGCAACAAGCACTCCAAAAGCTAGTGACTTTTGCTACCAAATAAACCTGTTGGATTTTAACTTGGTGTTGTGAGACTTCTTACCTTGATGAACAGCAATGATCTATTGAACTTTGCAGGCCATTACATTGGGACCTGTTCTAACACTCAAGGCTGCCAACTCTTACGATTTTATCAGGAGAGACACAATTTCTTACTAAAAGCAAACTCCTCTTGGAGAGTTCTAAAGTCTTGGGATTTTTCACAGGCTACTATGTACTTCGAGAACTAATTTTCTACTTGCATAAACATGAATTATTGTTTTCAGGTAGGGTATTTCTAGAAAATGTTTATTTAACTTTGAGAGTCTTTAAATTGAAAAGCATTTTCCAACATTTTCCTTTTGCTTGCTGCTTGGGGATCAGATTGTAACTGGGTTGCAACTCGCTGCTGATCTCTTGCAGAGACCCAAAGGTGCTGCTTTTTTTTAAATTTTGTGTTTAGCCTCCAACTATTTCCTAGAAGACATCACTCATCTCATTTAAAGAGGTAAGTATCCCCACTTTTGGTAAAGGCACAGCATACAGTAATCATATTAACAGTTGCAGCTTGACAATGACCAAATAGTTTATAAATTGTTACACTTTTGCATAATACATGCATAATATGAAGGCTCCTGTTACATTCATGTTAGGTAAAGAAATAGAACATCTTATGATATGGATTGATTTATAATCGATTTGAAATTCACTTAATTTGATTCTATCTCTATAATTTAAAATAATAAAATACTGAATATGATTTTCCTACCAAAATATTTCTCTGAGTGCAAGGAAAATAATTATTTTAGCATCCAGAGGGTTAAATGCTAAAGCATGGTTGTATCTATGTTATTTCTATCTACTTGTATGGCTTTGTCACTAAGATGGCCCACATTGCTACGCTCAGCACCATTGATGACATTTTATCTAAGTGACTCATTATGTGGAAACTCAGTAGCACTGAGATCCTGGTATAATTATAAGTACTTTTATATTTAATGCTCTTGCAGTTCTCAAGATACTTGGCCTTTCGCTTCCAGTGTTTACATTGTAAAATCTCTGACTATATCCCAGTAGTAGAATTACAAGTCCATGAAAATTTGTGTCTACAAATCAGCTGAGAAGATAACTGAGACAGTTTTAGAAATGTTAATCTGGGGAACCAGTACACAGAATTCACACTTCGAATGATCAAAACGGCAGAACTAACAAATTTAAAGGCATGAAACTTGATTTCCTTCCTAATGAGAATGTTAATCAGCCTTAATTTGTAATGGAAGCAGGAATTAATTGGAATGAGGACTGTTGGAGATCAAGGATCTTAGAGCAGCAGACACTGGGTCTGCTTTTGTAACCATCGGCAAACTGCGAGACTGGATGTAGTTTCATATGACCTTGTCAGAGATTAAATAAACCACTCATGAGACTTACAAATAATTGTCAAATTGAGAAAATAGTGCTCATGGTTTTTATACTAAATACTTGATTTTTAAGAGATTTTCTCCTGATTTATGAGATGATGTGGTTAACATTACATGATGACTTGATACCTATATGTAAAGATTTTTCAGAACAAGTCACTTGATGATGATAGGGAGAGGAAACTGTGATTAAGCGTAACATGAACAATTGCACATTAACATGAGTTGTTGCAAATTTTCATATCAATGGTACAGTTATTTTGTTTGGTAGATGTTTGGAAAGATTTTAACATCAAGTTGTGGGATAGATATGTTGGGATTTGGAAGGTGACAGGATGTTCGGGGACTTTGGAACATTGAAACATAGGAACAGGTCATTAGGCCCTTCAAACTTGCTCTACGATTCAATAAGACCATGGTTGAACTGTTGTAGTCTCAGCTCCATTTTGATGTCTGCTCCACATAATCCTTGACTCCATTGTCTATCAAAAAGCGATTTAATTCTACTTTGAAAATATTCAATGATCCAGCTTCCAGGAGAAGAGAACTCCACACACTAATTATCCTCAAGAGATTAAAATTCTGCGTCAACAGGGAGACCTCTTATTTTTAAACAGCGTCCTCCTAGTTCTAGTTTCCTGCACAAGATTAAACACTGTCCCAGTGTCCACCCTATTAAATTCCCTCAGGATCTTCTGTTTCAATAAGATTGCTTCTCATTCTTTTAAATTCTAATGTCTATAGGCCCAACCTGTTCAGCCTTTCTTCGTAGGATAAATCCTTCATTCCAGGAATGAGTCAAGTGAAATTTATCTGTACTGCTTCTATTGAAATTATATATTTTTCCAAATAAAGAAATTAAAACTGAACACATCTCAAATATAGTCTCACCAAGGTCTTATACAGCTCTTTTAAAACATCTCTAGTTTTATATTCCATTCCACTTGCAATAAACACCAAAATTCCATTTGCCTTAATTAGTATGATGACACTATACTATGGATATATTAGACCTGAATAATGATAAATGTGAAATTGATTTCCAAAACTGTAAATGAATTTTTAAAGAAGTTAAAATTAATCAAAACAAAGTTAAAATGCTATTTTTTTGTGATAAAATGTTTCTGCCCAGTCTTGAATGTTCTATCCACTGAACTACAGAAACCTGCATTATATTAATTCAATATAAATTCCACCAGCTACGTGGTGGAATTTTGAACCTTTGTCCCCAGCATGTTAGCCTGGGGACAATATCATGATGCAATTTGAACTTACATCTGCAGAATATTAGCCTGGGCTTCAGGATAATTAGTCCAGTAACATTACCATTACAATGTGGAATTAGAGATGGTGTAGTCATTTGCAAGTATAGAAAGACCAAGGTTGGTGTTTTTATTTATGTGAAGTGTAATGACAACAATTTTGAAAGATGAGGAAGACAGTATTTGATGAGAGGGTAACCACTAATATCAGCAGGAGAGTTTATCTGATGATCATCAGCCTTCTGACATTAGTTAGTTATGTTGTATTTCCTGCAATGTATACCATAAAAAAAAGTACTTATGTTAGTAATAAACTACTGATTTATGTATTAGGATTGGAAGAAAGGAAAAGAAAAATCTCTATTTATATATTGCTTTTTACATCTGAAGACATCCCAAAGCACTTTACAGTCAGTTAAGTGCTTTGAGTGGCATGATGGCACAATGGTTAGCACCAGGGACCCGGGTTCACTTCCTGGCTTGGGACACTGTCTGTGTAGAGTCTGCATGTTTTACTCATGCCTGTATGTTTTACTCATGCCTGTGTGGGTTTTCTGCAGGTGCACCAGTTTCTTCCTACAATCCACAAGATGTGCTGGTTAGATGTATTGGCCATGTTAAATTCTTCCTCAGTATACCCGAACAGGCAGTGGATTGTGGTGACTGGGGAATTTTAACAGTAACTTCATTGCAGCGTTAATGTAAGTCTGTATATAACAAAAATAAATAAACATAAACTTTTGTCACTAATATGTACATCAAATGAATTTTTAAACAAGCTTTGAGAGTTCAGCTATTTCAGTTAGCCTTTTCTTCTCAAGTATCATGTTAATGAGAATATTTCAGACTGGGATTGATGCTGGAATGCCTTACTGTTGTAGACAGTGAAATATGTACTTCATTTCAACATTCTCAGCAAGCTAGCCTAAAAATAGTTTGTCTTAAAAATGCTAGATATTTTGAATGTTTTAAATAAAAATGCAAGTACAAACTTGCAATTGTTTAAATATAGAACATAGAACATTACAGCACAGAACAGGCCCTTCGGCCTTCGATGTTGCGCCGACCAATTAGGAACAAGCAGTGACCCTCTAACCTAAACCATTCCCCTTTCATCCATAAACTTATCTACTAACCTCTTAAACGCCACCAAACTTGGCGCATCTACAACTGACGCAGGCAAGGCATTCCATACCCTTACCACCCTCTGGGTAAAGAACCTACCTCTGACATCTGTCCTAAAACCACCACCCCTTAATTTAAAGCTATGTCCCCTCGTGCTAGCTTTCTCCATCCTAGGAAAAAGGCTATCACTGTCCACCCTATCTAAACCTCTAATCATCTTATATGTTTCAATAAGGTCCCCTCTTAGCCGCCTCCTTTCTAACGAAAACAACCTCAAATCCCTCAGCCTCTCCTCATAAGACCTGCCCTCCATACCAGGCAACATCCTGGTAAACCTCCTCTGTACCCTCTCCAATGCCTCCACATCTTTCTTATAATGTGGGGACCAGAACTGTACACAATACTCCAAGTGCGGCCGCACTAGAGTTTTGTACAGTTGAAACATGACGTTGTGGCTCCGAAATTCAATCCCCCTACCAATAAAAGCTAAGACTCCGTATGCCTTCTTAACAACCTGATCAAATATAGATGAGATCCTATGGAAGTCACTGATATAAACAGGGTAGTTTCAGTAGCTGGATCACTTCACCTGTAATCAAACTTGTCCAATTAAAATAAATCCAATAATGTCAGACTGACCTCAGGACTTCTTCTTAGGTCCAAGGTTCATTCTTGTTGTTTATCTCTAAACCTGTTTCAGTGCATACTGTTGTAATTCTCATTTTTTTGTGTCACAGCAGTTCATGACACTATACTATGGATGTATTAGACCTGAATAATATAATTGTGAAATAGATTTCCAATTAATTTCTTGAACTGTAAATGAATCTTTAAAAAAGTTAAAATTAATGAAAACAAAGTTAAAATGTATTTATGACACATTCATGAAAATATGATGCTGGCAAATGTGGGAGAAAATGGCATCATTTAGTAAACTAGTGACAGAGATTTTTAATTAATTTAGCATACTGCATTTCCTGTATAATCAACCATTAAGTTGGAGGCAAAAAAGAAAAGATAGCAATGACACTTAATTGTGAAAAAGCCAAAACTATGTGAAATTGCCACTTGAGTAACAAAAAAAAATCTGTGAAATTCAGTGTCAAACCCCTAAAACAGTGTAATGTTTGGCATGTAATTCTTCAGGAGGGCATTTGGTGTTATCACTCTAGCTGTCATTATGATAATAATACCTGTACAATCCTAATTTCCCAAGGATGTAATCATATCAAAAATTGTATTAATGATCTAGAATAATAAATCTTCATTTACTGACACTAGCAACCAATAACAAATAATTCAGAAGTGATTTGTAAGAAGAATCTATTGATTATTAAAAAGTGATTTTTTTTAGTTTGCTAATCTTCAAATTATCAATCTCTTCATTTAATAAGATGGTAGAGATGCTTGCTAATTTGCTACAGGGAATATTCAAATACTAAAAAAAATTACCTGAATTTGGAAAAAAAAAGTGATAATTATCCTAATTGTTGAAATTGTTACTTCTGATATTTTCACTTGATCAATAAAGGTAAAGTCGCTATAATCCCAGATGACCATAGACTGGTGGTGATATAACCTGAGGATCACCACATATCAGGTGAAAGGCAAGATTGAGAAGGCGGGGATTCATGGTACAGGAATTGAACCTATACTGTTGGCATTTATCTACTGCTTATACTGGGGGACAGTGCCACAATTCTCCCACAGTTTGTGTGAAAAGTATTGCCCTCCTGAATAACCTGGCTCCAATTTTATGGTTATGTAACCTTATCCTCAACTCTCTAATAAAGTAAAGCTTTCTCTCCTTATTATTCTAGCCTTCTAGTTATAAAGGTTAACATTTTATAGCTTTTTTGGTTATCTTTGTACCTAACTGCTACATTTTAGTGATCTGTGTGCATGGACTCATAAATGTCTTTGGATTTCCATTGTTAATAACTTTTTACTGTTTGAAAAATACTTAATCCTTTCTTTTGTCCAAAATGAATGATCTCATAATTAGCTGCATTGAAATCCACCTACCAAAGTTTTGGCACTGCTAGTCACCATCTTCCAATTTGTGCATACACATTTTATCTCAATTCTGTATCGCTTACCATCTAACCAATATCCTAACCCAGTCAACGTTTTGCTTTTGTTTCCACAACCTAATTTTCTAACTAATAATTTTTTACAAGGAGCTTTATCAGATGCCTTCTAGAAGTCTATATAAACTATATCTATAGACACTCCCCTGCCTTACTTGCTTTCTCAAAAAAATTAAATAGTTTCATGAAACATAACCAACCCTTACAAATCATGTTGGCTTTCTCTAATCAGTCTAAGTATGCAACCAGTCATTATACATTCTGTTAACTACTAATGTTATTCATCCATTTTTTGATATATATTTATTTATCCAATAGTCATCTTAACTTAATGTTAACTCTTTAAATAGAGAAATTTCACATCCATGATGGATAATTATAGAATAGAATCTTGGATTCTACTCTACGTAGAAGGAGGCCACCTGGCTCGTTGAATCTGCACAAATTCTCCGACAGGGCATCTTATCCAAGTCTTATCACCGTAACCCCATATATTTACCTACTAATTTGAATATTAAGGAGCAATTTACCATGGTCAGTCTACCCAGCATGCACATCTTTGGACTGTGGGAAGAAACTTGTGCATCTGGAGACATCCGGAACACCCAGAGGAAATCGACACAGATACGGAGAGAATGGGTGACTGTGTGGAGTTTGCCCAATGTTAGAATTGAAACACATCCCTGTTTCTGTAAAGAGCAGTGCTAACCACTGTGACTAAATTCAGTAATATCACTGAATCATATTATATTGACTCAGTAATATCCAAAAAGAAAATTAGATTAAATCATTGAAAGAGACTAAATGCAACATTGTGGGAAAGAGGTAGGAGAGTGGGACTAACTGGATTTTTCTTCGAAAGAACTGACACATTTTGATGGGCTGAATGCTTCATACTGTCTGGCTCAATTCTATGATTCTAGTATATATTTTCTTGCAATGGTGAAATAGATAATCTAGACTCTAAATTTTTTCTCTTCTGGCAAATTTGCTTTGATAGCTTACTTATTTTCACCCTAACTTTCTCCCACTCTTTCCATTCCTGAAGGTAAAGGTACAGTGGAGAATGGTTTTGTGACTACAATATCCCTCTAATAACAGATGCACATAACAATTCATTCTGCTGGATCATTATAGTCAAACTTATTACTTTTCTCCATGCATGCATGCCTTGGGAGTCCCTGGGAAGTATATAAATAGACGATGATATTGATGTACTTGTTTTTATCCTACAGGTCCACCTTGTTGTCTAACAAGGGGCATACACGCGATGGGTTGTGAGAGGGCTGCTCTTGGATTTTTTTCGAGAGTATCCTAGTGCTTCACATCATTAGTGTATGCTTGATCTGGACCATTTGATGGGCAACACGACTGCTCAGTGACTATCGCTGTGCTGTGCAGATACATAGATTTGGGCCTGTGTCTGTGGGAGTTTGCGCATTCTCCCCGTGCTTGCGTAGGTTTTCTCCGGGTGCTCTGGTTTCCTCCCACATCCCAAAGATGTGCTCTTAGGCTAATTGGCAAAACAAATTCTCCCTAAATTGTCTCAAATTTGGTTTTTAATCCATAGATCTATAAATATAGACAGGGATCATGGGTAGAGATGGGAACATTGGGGTGGTGGCGCGGGCTCATTGGGTCGAAGGGCCTGTTTCCTGTGCTGTTTTATTCTTTGTTCTTTGTTCATATTTTCCTGCCTTTCTACTTCAAAAGATTTATGAGCTAGTTGAAGGCTTTTAAATTGCAATCATGTCACATGTTAGTGGGTACATTAATCTCAAAGTACACATTGTGTTTTGCGAGAAATACTTAAAACTCAATATTAGATGTGTAAGAAGTAATTGTTTAATAATTAATTTCTCAAACATCTGTGTTTAAATCTTGATCAGTGATATCTAATAATCATCTTAATTGTTTAAATAGCCAAATTTCACAAGTACTCTTTCAACAAAATTATCATTTTCTCAACAGACCATAGGCGTCTCTCTCTACTAGAGTGAGACAGTTTCACTCCTTGTAGTTTGAAGAGCACCACTCCACAAGCATGGAGCAAAGTGAGGAGATAAGGCCTCCAAAAATTATCCCACACAATATAGGAATTGAACCTGTGCCATTGCCATCATTCTGCACCATTTAGTTACTACATTACAATAGTTAGTAATTTCAAAAGTATTTAATTGGCTGTAAAGCATGTTAGGACATCCAGAAGTCAGAACGATGCTTTCTTGTTCTACTGATGCAATAGTCCATTGATGCAGAATCAAATGTATATTGTCATGAACTCTAAAGTAATCACGTATTTGGATAAGAAATCTATGAAAATTAGCCATATTGACACTTGTAAGAGATGGGAGATTAGTATTAATAGATTAGATTATAATTAGATTAATTTTACTGTATATCTTATTTATTAGCTAAACACTTAATGAATGTGGAAATGATTTGCATGGATTTCCATTGTTTATACACTTTCTGGAAAGCTCACCAGTGCCATTTGTTCATTGATCAAAGTGGCAGCAATGGTAATAGCTGCGAAACAACATATAAAAAGGGAGAGCTAACATTGAGGTAGAGGCAATCAAAGAGGGAATCTTGAATGGGAAACGTACAATCATTGTAAGTGTGGATGAATCTGTGGGGATTGGGAGAGGAGAAATTGCGCCGACCAATTTTTCCTAATTGGTCGGCGCAACATCGAAGGCCGAAGGGCCTGTTCTGCGCTGTAACGTTCTATGTTCTATGTAGAACATGAGGCTTCTAAAGTCTGTTTTGATAAATTTAAATCCTTAAATCTTCTTTTGTAACTTGTTTGCTGGGATCCTTTGTATACTATTTGTTCATATCATCATAATCAATTTTTAATTGAACAAGTTCATTAAACAATACATTCAAACATAACTCTTAAGAGTAACAAGCCCTAATGCATACTTAAACATACCATTTGCTCCAAGCTTTTCAGCTGGTCCTGATCACGTGAAAAAAATATTAATGCTAATTTTATAGGAGTTTTAGAGAGCAAGCATAACTGTTAGGTTTAACACTGTGTTGATCAATGCCCACTTGTTATTGTTATTTAAAGGAAGAGTTTTTACAAATCAAAGGAAACATGCTCTTTGTTTCAGTTCAAAAGGAGCAGCTAAAGTTAAACTCAGTTAAAAATTGTGTCAGTAGAATAATGTGTGACCAATTGATTGGGATACATATGAAAAGGTGTCATGTCACTTGGGTAAAAGGGAATGTGCCATTTGTTGTTTTCTGTGATTGATAATCCTTATTTGTGTTAACAAGCAGTGGGTATGAAAAACTCAGTCAAAACTACTTCTTTAAATTTTTAGATCACTTTAATAGCAAATAGAAGAACGTGTATTAGATCTACAGAGCAAAATTAAAGATTTTCAACTTCTCAGATCTGTCATAAAGTAACTTAATTATAACTGTTAGTTCCCCAGAAACCAAAAGTCAGTAAAAACAGGAAGTGCTAGAAATTTTCAGTGGGGCTGGAGAGAGAAACAAAATTTGAGTCAAATATGACTCTTCAAGCCTCTTTTATTTTCCACAGTGTCCATATTAGCACATTCATTTTCAGACAAGAAGGTTTCACACAACTAGGAGTAATGCTGAAGTAAATCTGATGATTTGGAAGACCTAGTTAGAAATAGGAAGTGAAAAGGATTTTTTTAAGCACTATCCCATCTCCCTTACATTGACAGTAGGGAGTCTAAAGAAATATTGGGTTTGTAAGAAAATAGATATGATGTGGTCATTGTAACAGAGTGTGAGATAATAAATTAACCAATTAATTTGTCATTGTCCTATTGTTCCTGAGTTTAATTGCATTTTAATTGATTAATTTGTTGTTGGACATTCTTTTTAAAGCTAAATTACACATAAAGTGAAATTATTTAAGTAATGAATTACAGCTGTCCGCTATAACATGATAGCAAAATACTGCAGATGAACAAAGAACAAAACAGGATGGGAAACAGGTCCTTTGGCCCAACGAGCCCACGCTGCCATCCCGATGTTCCCACCTTCTCCCTGTCTATGTTTATAGATCTATGGATTAAAAACCAAATTTGAGACAATTTAGGGAGAATTTGTTTTGCCAATTAGCCTAAGGGCACATCTTTGGGATGTGGGAGAAAACCTACGCAAGCACGGGGAGAATGCGCAAACTCCCACAGACACAGGCCCAAATCCATATATCTGTACAGCACAGCGATAGTCACTGAGCTGTCGTGTTACCCATCAAATGGTCCAGATCAAGCGTACACTAATGACGTGAAGCACTAGACTACTCTCGAAAAAAATCCAAGAGCAGCCCTCTCACGACCCATCGCGTGTATGCCCCTTGTTAGACAACAAGGCGGACCAAAGCACCTGTAGGATAAAAACAAGTACATCAATATCATCATCTATTTACACACTTCCTAGGGACTCCCAAGGCTCATGATCCCTATTTTAAATCAGTTTTCTATACCCCTCCATTCCCATTCTGTTCATGTGTCCATCTAAGTATTTCTTAAATAACTCGAGTGCCTGCCTCCACCACTTTACTTGGCAGCGCATTCCATACCCCCACCACCCTCTTTGTGAAAAAACTCCCTCTAGCATCCAAATTATACCTTACCCCCCTCACCCTAAGCCCGTGACCCCTCGTGCTATTTGAGTCCATCCTAGGAAAAAGCTTAACCCTGTTTACTCTATCTATTACCCCTCATAATCTTGTACACCTCTATTAGATCTCCTCTAAGTCTATATCTTTCTAAGGAAAACAGCCCTAATTTGCCTAACCTCTCCTCGTAACTCAGACCTTCCATACCAGGCAGCATTTTGGTAAATCTCCTCTGCACTCTCTCCAGAGTCTCCACGTCCTTCCGGTAGTAAGGCGACCAGAACTGGATGCAGTATTCTAAATGAGGCCTAACCAACATTTTATACAACTGCAATATTAAAGGCCAGCTCTTGTACTCTATACCTCTTCCTATAAAGGCTAGCATACCGCATGCTTTCTTCACAACCTTCTCCACCTGCTCTGCCACCTTCAGAGACTGCACCCCCAGGTCCCTCTGCCTTTCTATATTCTTAATAGGTCCACCCTTTATCATATACCTCTCCCCTACATTTTTTCTCCCAAAATGCATCACCTTGCATTTATCAGGATTGAATTCCATCTGCCATCTGTCTGCCCAAGCTACCAGCCTATGTCCTGCTGCATCGCCTGACAATGCTCCTCACTATCCGCAAGTCCAGCCATTTTTGTATCGTCTGCAAACTTGCTGATCACTCCACTTACTCCCTCTATCAAGTCAATAACATATATTACAAACAGAAGAGGTCCCAGTACTGAGCCCTGCGGCACACCACTAGTGATCCACTTCCAGCTAGAAAAATACCCTTCCACTATTACTCTCTGTCTCCTATTACTAAGCCAGTTACTTATTCATCTAGCTACCTGTCCTTGTATCCCATGAGCCTTGACCTTCTGAACTAACCTCCCATGAGGGACTGTCAAACGCCTTACTGAAATCCATATAACAACATCAACAGCTATCTCTTCATCGACAGTTTTCGTCACCTCCTCAAAAAATTCTACCAGATTTGTAAGGCACGAACTCCCCTTGACAAAGCTATGCTGTGTAACCCTAATCAGATCGCAATGCTCTAAATGCCTATACATCTTATCTCTAAGAATCCCCTCCAACAACTTCTCTACTACTGACGTCAAACTCACTGGCCTATGATTTCCAGGGTTATCCCTACTACCCTTTTTAAACAATGGTACAACATTAGCTATTCTCCAGTCCTCTGGGATTTCACCTGTGTCCAAAGAAGAGACAAAGATTTGCATCAGAGGCCCAGCAATTTCACCTTGCACCTCCCTAAGCAGCCTGGGATGAATGCCATCAGACCCCAGAGATTTATCAGTTTTAATGCTACCTAGAAGCTCTAACACTTCCTCCCTCGGTATGGATATTTCCCTCAACTGGTCCACAACTCCCTCAGAGACAGGAGCTGTCAACAAGCCCCTCTCCTTCGTGAATATTGATGCAAAGTATTCATTCAGGATCTCTGCCATTCCCTCGGGTTTTAAGCACAGTTCCCCTCCTCTGTCCCTAAGAGGTCCGATTTTTCCTCTAACCACCCTTTTATTCCTAACATAGGAATAAAAAGCCTTTGGATTTTCCTTAGTCATATCCACCAAAATCATTTCATGCTCCCTTTTTGCTCTTCTAAACTCCCCATTTGAGCTCCCTCCTACTCTTTCTATATTCCTCCAACACTGTCACCATTCCCAGCCGCTTTGACCTATCATACGCCTCTCTTTTCTTCCTAACCAAGTCCTCAGTATCCCTAGTAATCCATGGCTCTCTATTCCTATCTTTCTCATATTTCCTCTTAGCTGGCATATATCTTTCTTGCAACATTTTCAGTATTCCCTTGAAAGACTCCCATATGCCTAGGGTGGACTTACCCTCGAACAACCGTTCCCAATCAGTTTCCATAAGTTCCTGCCTAATCCGACCGTAGTTAGCCTTCCCCCAATTCAGCACCCTACCCCTAGGGCAACAAGCATCCTTTTTCATCTGTATCCTAAAGTAGACAGAATCGTGGTCACTGTTAACCACATGTTCCGCTACTACAACATCAACCACCTGCCCTGGCTCATTACTCAGAACTAAATCCAGTATAGCCTCTTCTCTAGTTGGGCTAGCCACATATTGCTCCAACGATCCTTCCAGTACACATTTTACAAATTCCTGCCGATGCTGGAAATTTGAAATCAAAAAAAAATGCTGGAGGTCAGGCAGCATTTTTAAAGAAAATTGATCTTTTGCGTTGATGATGATCCATCAGCACAACTGGGGAAAGATAGAAATGAAATAAGCTTTGAGCAAGTTGGGGGGGTGGTGGACAGGTTACAAATGCAGAGAGTAAACAGGAAGGTCATGAGAAGGTGTCTGGGTGACCACTTTGCAGAACACCTCCCACAAGAAGAACTTTGAGCTTCTGTCACTTGTCATTTCAATTCTCCATCTTGCTCTTACTCTGATATTTTTGTCCTTAGCTTCTTACAGGGTTCCAACAAAGCTTAATGCAAGCTCCAGAATAGCTTGTATTTTGACTTCCGCTCTATAACCTTGTGGATCCAACATTAAATAATAGTAGATTATAATATGTATTTCCATTGTTTCATTTATTTCTTTACTCATTCATCTTGCCTTTAAGCAACTGCCATTCAGCCATTTGAACCCAATGTGGACACATCCATGTTTGGTCTCTCTAATTGGAGAGGAGACTACCTGTCTACTATTATCCCCCATTTAGGAAAAAGAGTGCGTGGCAAGGGATGTCAGGGATGCTATGATTGTGATCATATTCATGAAAAGTGACCCAGAGAGAAGATCGTTGCAAAATCCTTCTCGGTTGTCTGCTTCCATTGGACAAAGAGCTCCTTCCAGAGTTACGGTGCAATTTTCATCCATGATCTGCACTTCATGGCAAATCCAAGAAAAACATAAGGACCAACATCTACAAGCCCTTTTCTCACCTCACAAAAGCCTTTTACTCTGTCAACTTCAAGGGCTTATAGAATGTCCTCCTCAAATTTGTTATCATAAATTGTCACCATCTATGTTATAATGACATGAAAGCCATGAATATTACAAATGGAACCACCAGAGACCCTATCTCAGTGTGGACTGGAATCAAACAAGTCTGTGTCATTGCACCAACCTTTTTGCCATCTTTCTCACTGGAATGACACATCTCACCTCTAGCAAATTACCCATAGGCATGGCTATAATTTACAGAACAGACTGGAAAACTTTCAATCTTCAATCCAAAACCCAATTCAATCTAACTTCAGTCATTGAGCTTCAGTATACAAATGACACTTTGTGTGCACTCACTTAGAAACTCCAAGTCGTTGTTGATTCCTTCTCTGAAACAAATGAGCAAATGGCCTTTTACTAAGCACTTGGAAAACTAAAGTCCTTCTCCAACCAGCTCCTACACCACAACACCTTCCTCCATCAATTAAAATCAACAGCAAGATCCTGGAAAATTTCCAAAACTTGGGAACTTCCTGTGTATCAGCTCAGCCTTTGGCTGATGGACAAGAAGATTTTGAGATCAAGATTTTAAATCTGTCGTAGCCACACTCCTATATGCTTTGGAGATTTGGACAACCTACAGCAGGCCCCTAAAACACCGAAGATGAATTATTAATTTTCACAAGATCCTCCAATTTCTGTGGCAAGAAAGAAGATCCAAGAGCAGCATCCTCTCCCATGGTAATATGTCAAACATCGAGGCATGAATCACTCAGAACCAACTCTGCTGGGCAGGGCATCTCATCTGCTTGCCTGACACCTGGCTCCAAAAACAATCCAATCCATCACACAAACCAGCCTTCTATCCATTGCCTCTGTCTACATTTCTGCTGCCTCAGCAAAGCAGCCAGCATAATTAGGGACGTCACATACCCTGGACATTGTCTCTTCCATTGGGAAAAAGACACAAAATTGTGAGGCCATGTACCAACAGACTCAAGAACACCTTCTTTCCTGTTGCTGTCAGACTTTTGAATGGACTTATCTTGCATTAAGTTGATCTTTCTCTAAACCTTAGCTTTGACTGTAATATTACATTCTGCACTCTCTCGTTTCCTTTCTATGACCAGCATGTTTTGTCTATACAGCATGCAAGAAACAATATTTTTTGCTGTATGTTAATACATGTGACAATAATAAATCAAGTCAAATCAAATGTAGACTGAACTGTAGGGGGCATGATTAAGTAAGAGTTTTGCAGATGGTACAGAAATTAGTCATTTCATTGATGGTGAAATAGAAAGCAAAAAATACACCAGTCAGGTGTGTAGAAAAGTGGTACATGGATTCAATCCCAAAAATTTTGAAGTAACAGAGGGCTAACAAGTATCAGAATATACAATTAATAGAGGATACTTAGAAGTATAAAGGAATTGGAATTTGTTCTTTCCGGTAGGGTAGGGGGTTTTAGTTAAGTCAGGCAACATGGAAGGCCAAAGGGCATGTTCCTGTGCTGTAATTTTCTCTGTTCTTTGCTCAAAAGCAACTGCTCTACAGAGACCTTGGTCATAGCGGCATACTCCCAAGAATGACTATGGACGTACTTTACTCGCTAACTCATGGAATTCCCTGCCTTGTGACTGACCAAAATGGAAAAGATTCATTTGAACCAGCACCATACACCTTGAGAGGCATCATGAGGAATACACAGAGGTGACGTCATGGTATCAGAGTGCACAACCCTCTCAGCAATTCATCTACCCAAATTTTCAAGCACCATTTGACTGGCAGATCACACATTAGACTTATCAATTATCTCAGAACTCATTAACCAGAATAGAAGAAGCAAGCCATCCTTGATCCCAAGGATCTTCCCATGATATGAAATTGAAATAAGTGCAAGTAAGCTGCTGTTTCTCTTGGAAGGGGTGTTTGAGGCCTTTGGAGATGACATACTTCCTTTTGAATTTCTAATAGATTTCTAGTTTCCATTAGAATTTGAGCAAACTTATTCAAGTAGCCTGACTGTATTATTTAAAGTAGATTTAGTTTTTTGTTGACTGGCCAGTTTTGTATGCAGTCCCATAAATAAATACATTTATTTATATATTAAATAGCTTGATGATCTACTGCTTCCAAGGATGAGTCCACACATTCAGGATGAATACATTTTTAAAATAATTTTTGGTAGGCTCCATTAATTAGTAGCACAAATTGCTGGGTACTACATTGCCATGGTAGCCTGTTTCCATCTTGGCCCACAGCTCCAGGAACAATAATACTCATTGGCAGATTGTTTTGAAATTCCATTTACGTCTAGGCCTGCTTTCTACCGAAGCCATTCAATAAACTGATGTTGCATTTATTAATATAATTAATTAATAGCATTGCCCCTAAAACATATCTGTTGACTCCATATCTGAAAACTTAAAAGCTCTAATCAATTGTATGATTCAGAATGTACAAAATATTAATGCAACAAGTTGTATATGTAACTGGGAAACAATTTTAGGGGCCCTGATTATCCTGGGAGAAGAAAAATATTAGTATAATTTTAAATATGAATAGGTGGTACTCAGCAAGCTTTACAATTGAGGCAGGTATGTGAAAAAGTGTGACATAATTAGGATGGAGACATGACAAATGAGTTGAATCAGGAAATATGTGTGACTGCAGTAAGTAAATGCAGCTGCACTGTTGTTTTATATTTTATATTCAAAATTAATAGTGATAAATTATGAAATGCAGTAATAGTTATCAGGACAATCCCAAGAATATCAATGTCAGGGGAAACAAAAACTTTGTATTGTATGAGAAGGGAGTGCTAGTTGATTGGCAAGTGAACTCTAGCCAAGGCATTGCCATGGAGAATGCACCAGTTAACAGTGACTGACACTTAACTGCCAAACAATTGAAAATTGTTTGAAACTCTAAACCAGGCAGCTTGGTTAGTCAGGCATTGCCCTGAGAAATAAACCATTGAATGGCTATCACTTATTTTGTTTAGCTAAAAAAGGCAAAAAGTGTGTATGTGTTATTTCTGTCTGCAAAGAACGAGGCCCAATGTATTATATATGTAGCTTCCAGTACATGCAAATATGCCACACTGCAAGCCTGATTCTCAATCTTCAATTGGTTGTCAGCATAATTTTCAGCAGACTGAGGATTATTTAGCAAATGTTGCCCAATCACAAAATTGCATCTAATGTTGACACTGTTTTGAGTTTTGCAAGCATTGGTTTGAGTGTGGTCTATACCTTGCCCATTGCAAACAACAGAAAGGGCATGCTCTTTGATATGGTCCACAAGTCTTTGGGATGTATGGCCTACATACTTAGCATCACACTGACACCACATTACTCATTTGGGTGATACGCAGAACATATTTTTGGCTTGATAGCAACATTCTACTAGTAATGAATACCACTCATTTTGCTACTGCATAGTGGAAGTTTGAAACATCCAGCTTCACATGTTGCTCAATTTTGAGATACCTTGCCCTTCTAGGGTAATCTGAGATTGACTGACTGGGCACTTTTTAGGTCTGAAACTGACAGCCCAAGGCCTGTTTATGTATTTGTGTGATATAAAGCATGAAATGATCTGATCAGAGCAGACATTAAATTTTCTTCCTGTAGTCATATCTCCTGATATGACTACAGAATCGGCCATTAAATTGTCATAGCTCCTGACACCTCTTGTTGCATCCAATAACATCAGATGAAGACAGCATTTTAAAACCGTACTTCACATACTTACACAGCCCTGGGAGAATCCCAATGGTAAGAAATCTCACAACACCAAGTTAAAGTCCAACCAGTTTATTTGATAGTAAATCCACAAGCTTTCGGGTTTGCCCCTTCGTCAGGTGAGTGACCCCAAAAGCTTGTGGGTTTACTATCAAATAAACTGGTTGGACTTTAACCTGATGTTGTGAGACTTCTTATTGTGTTTACCCCAGTCCAACGCCAGCATCTCCACATCAAGAATTCCAATGGGACATGGCAGATAGAGTACCTTTTGTCGTCCAATACTTCTTCAGAGCAGGGAAGCCACAACATCTTCTCCGGAGCCTTCAACATGTCATTGAAGAAGATGAACATCTCACCCAGGCCATCCTCACACCCCTATTTCTTGCCTTCAAATAACCGCACAACCCCGAACAGACCATTGTCCACAGCAAACTATCCAGCCTTCAGGAGAACCGTGAAGATGACACCACACAGCCCTGCCACACCTCTGCAAGACGTTCCGGATTATTGACACAGATACCATCATCTCACGTGAGAACACCATCACCATGTACACAGTACGTACTCTTGCAGCTCAGCCAACATTGTCTACCTGATGTACTGTAGAAAAGGATGTCCCAAGATATAGTATATTGGGGAGACCATTTAGATGCTATGAATTAACACTGCTCGGCAATCACCAAGCAAGAGTGTTCTCTTCCTGTTGGGGAACACTTCAGTGGTCATAGACATTCGGCCTCTGATTTTTAGGTAAGCATTCTCTAAGGCGGCTTTCACGACACACGACAATGCAGAGTCACTGAGCAGAGACTGATAGCCAAGCTCCAGATACACGAGCATAGTCTCAACTGAGATCTTGGGTTCATGTCACACTATCTGTAACCCCCATGTCTCGTCTGGGCTTGCAAAATCTCACTAACTGTCCTGGCTGGAGACAAAACACATTTCTTTAACCTGTGCTTAATGCTCTCTCCACTCACATTGTCTGTACCTTTAAGACTTGGTTGGAATGCGAGTCTTTACAGATAATCATTATTTTGTAAATTGAGTTTATGTCTTTATATGCCTTGTTTCTGAACAGAACTCCCACTCACCTGACAAAGGAGCAGTACTCCGAAAGCTCTTGGCTTTTGCTACCAAATAGTTGGACTTTAATTTGTTGTGAGACTTCTTACTGTGAGAATCCCATACCATGGATTAGGTATATTTTGCAGTTTTGCCTTGTAAAATGGCATTATTATGTATGCTCCAGTGGAAACTAGCTCTCTGCAACCAGCAAAATGAAAACATAGAGGCTTTATAGAAGAATCTATTCACAATTTCCAGAGCCATTCTGCAAACTTACCTGAGAGAGATTTCATTGCAATGTAAAAATGTAATTTAAAATTAGCAATCCTGTCTACATCTTCAATACAAATATCACTGAACTACTATCACCTACAGCGTCGTAATTTTTATTAAATTCCCAAAACTCATTCCTGCCAGCTGTTGAACTGTGATGCAAAATCTTAGAAGTAATGATCTCTGCAAACAGCCCAGTTGCAATTCTACTAACTTCTTGATAACTCTACAAAAGATATGTTCATCAACATTGTTTGGTTCTCCACTGCTTCCTGTCATATATCTTATCCTACCAAATTTAGCATTTCATTGTTATCTCAAGGATAGGAGTGTGCTAAATGATTAACTGTTTCATGACCACAAAATTCAAAAAAGTCTTATTCAAATGACTCAGATCCAGCAGGGAGCTGGAGGTAGATTTGCTACAGACGTGTGTTTCTGAATCTGCAGGAATACCTGTCGCAGTTGACACTAGAATGTTTATGATATTGTAAGATTGTGGTGGAAGAAGCAAGTTAAGTCATTAAAGATAAATCATGCTATTTGCAGCTGTATTCCTATTCTGGGTACTATCTCAGCATGTCTGAGGCAATGATGTATTTCAGCCTCTGGAATGAAGGAAGCTGCTACAAACATCCCTGAATATGCCATATTCTCTGTGATGGACCGTGGTGATGTGAACCTGCCATGTAAAGTTGTGCATATTTGGCTAATGAAATAACTACCCTTTAACTTGCTCACAAAACAACCTAAGCTGATGCTTGTGATATATGCAGTGCAATTGCAGCACGACAGGACGGAGAGGATTACAGGATATCTCCCTAAATGCAACACAGATATTTGGGTCTGCAATTCTGACATTGGGGCACCACAATAGCATAATGGTTAGCCTCACAGCACCAGAGACTCAGATTCAATTCCCAGCTTGGCCACTTTTGCGGAATCTGCACGTTCTCCCCATGTCTACATAGATTTCGTCTGGGTGCTCCAGTTTCCTCCCACAGTCCAAAAGATATGCTAGTTAGATGCATTGGCTATGCTAAATTCTCCCTCATTGTACCCGAACAGGTGCTGGAATGTGGTGACTAGGGGATTGTCACAATAACTTCATTGATGACAAGCCTTCTTATGACAACAATAATAAATTGAAAATTTTTGTTAGGCAGGTTACCAAGATTGGCTTCTCCAAAATCCACTATTTAAATATATATTCTGACCTACCAGATCTTGACGTCACTCACTATCTCTAGCTCAATCCATTCAGAATCCCACTATCCAAATACCACCCAGTGCTGGCTAATTCTACCCATTTGATATCTAATAATTGCACCTAGAAGTATTTGTATTTCACTACAGATTCCTTGTCACAAAAGGAAGTGTTCATCTTTGGCCATTCGTTTTCAGGTGTTACTTCCATCTCTAATAGTTTCACTAACAAAGGTATACTACAATCTTTTGTCCTGTGGACATGCTCAAGCTAGCAAAGCCTTTGCTTGATTTAGTATTAGCATCTTGGCACTTTTACCTTAAAAATGGACTACTTAATTGGTGTCTTCATCTTTTCTTGTGATCTAGGGGATCCATTATAGACATTGAGCTTTTTTCCCCCCTCTTGGTAGGTGTAACCTCTCTAGGCCTTTACTGCCATAGAGAAAATCAGATGTCCTCCTGGTATCCTATTATTGTCACATTGTCAAATACTTTTGTGGGAAGTAAGGCAGAGTGGTCAAAAAGCAGAACACCACAGCCGATTCATACCCATTCTACTCCCCGATTTTGAGCTACATACTAAGGGTACAAACTTTAGAAAATAGCTCGGTTCTGTGGGTGTGTGTTCTTCCATGCCTGTTTGTGGCTGCTTTACTGAACTCTTCATTAAGAGGAGGAAACAGGTTCTGTTACTACAATTTTCTGACTTTATCCAGTGGCAGATATGCAGCACCTTGTCCTGTTACTAGCATTTTCCTAGTCAGAAAAGTACCACTCAGAACAGTCAATCCATGAACCTCCAGAGCTACCCAATGTCTTGGCATCATCAGAATTCTACACTTTTGCCTTGATAGAGTTGAGTTTACCATCTAGTCACAGCACACTTCTTTCATGGTGGTAGGGAAAACACAAGTCAGGAAGGACAGAAAAGATAAAATAGAAAGGGGTTAAGATACAGGCCCATTTGTGATCAAGTGTTTTAGATAGATTCCTTGAATGAAATGCACTGTATGTTATCATGGAAGGACCATATGATACCAGAAGGATATCTATTCTCTTCTAGGCCTTTCCTGTTCATTGTCAGATATTTTCATGGGAAGGTAGAGTAGTTAAAAAGCAGAATACTATGGTTGATTCATACCAATTCTACTTCCTGATCTTCTGAAAAGTTACTATAAGAACTACCCTTCCTCTTCCAGCTTTTTTTAAAAAAGTGAATATTTTCCAAACTTGATCAGGTCTGAACTGTTTAATTTCTCTCTTCACTTTGGATTTCTAATCTACTTCAACTCTCACTTAGATTTCCAAATGTCAACTTTGTCTTTTCATTTCCACCTTACTGGGCTGAAGTTCCATTGGTACCAGGAAGACTCCAATAATTTGTTTAAATACATTACAAATAGACCAGTCAGTAGCTGTAAAAAGTGATGATTGAATCATATTGTGTACTATTCAGTCACCATTTGAGTCTAAAGGATATTCTATTGGCACTCAATTCAATTGCTGGATATTCAGTTGCTAACAAGAGTGCCTGAATAGCAATTACCAACAGTCCTGCTTTAGCTGCAGTACAGCCAACTATAGCAGTGTTGATTTGGCTAGATAATTGTTATGTACTTTAATATCATGATGTAATGATTTACCTATAATTCCATGTCTACAAGCAATTATTTTATACTTACAGTATAAAAGCCCTAAAATTAGGGGTGGGTGATATTAGAGAGCTCATGGTCGTTTGCCGTTCTATTCAACGTATTTGAATTAAAAAAAACTTTGAGCCAGAGCTGAAGGGGAAACAAATGAATATTGTACTCTAAATGCATGAGGACGTTTTTGTATATAAATAGAACGTCTGACAAAATACTGATCGATCACATGTAACGTGCATTCCGTAGAAAGTCCAATTGTTCTCTAAACCCGCCTAGAAGATCACAAAGAAATGGTCAGTAGTATTTGGCAACCGTTACATGCCGCAAACTAAATCCACTTGTTTAGAATCTTATGACCTTATACATCGAGGTTGATCAGAATTCAGGAAGGGTGACTATCATTCTATTCGGTTAAAGTAAAATACTGCAGGAGGTCTCCGAGGAGAGCAAAGGTTAAAATCGATTCCATGTAACTTTAGAATTGAACTTCGTTTCCAATGTTGCCAGACCGGCTAAGTTTTTCTGACTTTTGGATAACCAGTTTATTTGGTAATCGTTCCATATGTACATGCAGTTCCTTTTAGGTCTTAAATCCCGATAGCTTTCTATTTCAAAATCTGACACCAAATGATTAATGCACAACTCCTGAAATATGCTAAGCTACTGTTTTTAAAAATTGTGGCAAGAGTAGCATTACATCGCGAACAAGCTGAGACAGGAAAAAGTTGTTTTTCTGATTCAAGTTTAAAAGGAATAGCTGTATGCCCTTAGAATAAATGAAAGTGGGTGACTTGTGCTGCTTTCCATTTCAAAGTATTGAAACAGTTAGATTTACCCATCAGTATACCTATTGAAGTCGAAGATAGAAACGTTACAACTGTGATTCGCTTTGTTTTTTTTTTAAACTACACACTGGGAGTATGAAAGCAGTCAGCTATTTGCTTGAAAAAAAAGTAAACGGAGTAGGAAGTGAGCATGATTAGGCCAGGTGGCTTTTCAGGATAGTATCATCATGGCATTGATGAAGCCAAGAATCTGTTCCCATGCTGTAACGTTTGAGTGATGCGATTATGCGCATTGGCGCTAACCAAAGCAGTTAAATAGAAAGACCAGTTTTGGTACAAAATTCCGCATTTTTTCAATAATCGAGGATAGCACTATACTCAATTTGCAATCCTTTAAGCTACCTTGCCATCTCTTCATTTGTCTACTGGATGTTTGATGAGCAATCCATTTGAGCAGAAATTTTCTAACTACCAACTTCGTCCATCTCTCTAGCAACTGAGAGAGTGAAACAATCTTCATAACTCCAATGAGCTTCAGCCATATTAAGTTCACCCATTTATACATCAATAGCTCATCTGCTGCTTAATATTTATGTCAATTATAAACTTGACTATTTCGACTGTTGGAGAGCCTTCCATATCCTCCATAAACTTGTAATCCAAAACTCGTGTCGTTACTTGCACCAAGCCCTATTGGAGTCATCATCCACGCACTCTTGAATCTGCATCGATTCCCTGTTAAGCAATGCCCAGTTCTCAAGTCGCGTTTCTGCCGGCCATCCTCAAGTGGGCATATATTTACGCCAATTTCATGTGGCTCAGTGCTGACTGTCTAACGTCCCTATTAAGCGCCTTTACCCGTTAAAGACTTGAAAAGAAATGTTCAAGTGAAACACCTTCAGCTATCCCAAGCTAAGGTCACTTCTTCAGCCTCCTTGTACTATCCAAATTACATCAGCTCTAAATAGTAGAACCCGCTCTAGTTAGTCAAGTTCAGGACAAAATGCAGTTTTATAAATTAGCAAATGAATTTATTTGAAAATACGAGTCAACTTTGTCTACTTATCCAAAATGTTACAAAACCGAATGTTCTACGAATTTCGCCCCGACATTTGCTCATTATTCGAATAAACCCGAGGAGATGCTCAAATGAAAAACAAGTTACTTACAGCAATTTCTGATGCTACATTACCACCCAAATTCCTAGAAGTGTCTGTGTGCAGTTCCATTAGTGCGAACGCTTTTGAACTGGTGCAAAATAACGTTAAAAATAAAGTGCATAAGAAAAATAATCGTGCAGAAACAAAATGTGGAATAAAGTCCCATACCCACTTCACGTAAAGAAATTGCTGGATTCAAATATAAACTAAGCATTCCTTTAGGTTACTTTCAGACTAGAAAGTAAATATTCGGCCGTAAAAAAACTTTAAAAACGAACATTAGTTAAAACTTGCTCCCAAAATATTGCGCAAAATAATCTGCAAACAGGCCACAAGAACGACGGGATATAGCAGTTTAGTTAAAAATGAACGCAGAGAGTAGCAAGTCATTGAAGTCTTGCATCGATTTTAAAACCATTAGAGGAACTCAGGAGTCTCACCAATTCTGGGCCCGATTTTTGCGCTTGTTGAAAGATCTGTGCCTCTCTCGCCGAGAGCAGTAGTGTTTGGTTACGATTTGTTTACATTGCTGACATTTGACTGTACAACACCAGTGAAACTTGCAATTGCAACTGCTGATGATCTCCGTTTCTCTCTCCTCTGGCTTGAGTCCACACTCTCCACACAACCGCCTGCAGCTCCTCCTCTCCCATTGGGAGAGATTCTTGCCACTTTGGAGACATTCCCTTCCTTCGGTTCCTTGCAATCCCAGTGTCAAGTTCCGGACGCAGTAATCGGGAGAATCTTCTAAGTAGACAAGTTCTGTCCGCGGCACTGCCCTAAACGCATCCGCTATCGCCGCCCGGTTATCCGCGCTGTTCCCTCCTTTCATGCGCCGCTTCTCCAAATCGATCTTCACAGCCTGTTGGTGTTTCACTTTCAGTAAGTTCCCAATATCTCGAAAGTCAGCTAACTGGAGCCAGCAAGTCTGGATACTGCAGCTCCCCGAGACGCCGTGACACTTGCAGGTTCGCTTCATGGTCTCTTTGACAGCCTAAAGAACATTAATCCATAACACCATGACTATAATCAGTGTTCGTATTAGATCAAAACGATTGTAGAATTATACATCAATATAGAATTAATTAGGTTCCATCACTGCCGCAAATGGGTTATTGATTTGATGTCAGCTCTGTAGCAAAGGTAGCCAAGTCATTTACTGGCTAAGTAACAAATGTTCATCCAATCAAATATTTTTGTCCAACCGTTCGTCGCTCAAAATGACTATATACAGTGGTCTGTAAACTGGAGGTTCTAGGCCTGTTCTTCCCCGAATTGGTTCATCTTAGTCCAGACTACAGATCACCGCAATGGGCAGGGAGAACAAAATAGCCAAAAAATCCCATTCCCATCCAGAAATCCCAGCTGGAAAGTACATGCATTGATAACAATGGTTACAATACACAAGCCGATCACTCGGACAGTTTTCTTCCCGGCTTCCTAGAAGGAACTCACTTGGCTCCAACTCTTTTGGATATATCCAATTCTAATATTTGAATGAACCTATAGTCAGACAGTATATTCTAGATCCTAACCACTGACTGACAAGCGGTAAGGACTTCTTAATGCAATCACCTTAAATCGGCGTCATTTGATTTTTGATCCTCCCGCCAACAAAGTTTCTCCCCATTGATTCGCCAGGCAATGACTGAATACACCTTCAAAACATCGTTATCTTCTATTCTCCTCCCCCCCCCCCCCCCCCCCCCCCCACAACCAATGTTTGCTCAATCTGAAGCATGAGACTATTAATATCCGGAATGTAGCACAAGCAGTCTTGGGAGTAGTTCTTATGATGTACTAAGAAGCAAACGAACTCAAATTAACTTAGGGACAAATTTAAAAAAGGGGCAGCCCCCAAAAGGGAAGGGGGACGAAAGGGAGTCACCTTACGGCGAATTTAAGGAAATGGGTTCGCCACTGGCTACGTGGCAGGCAGAAAGGTGGTGTTATTTCACTCCAATCCCGGGAAGACATCGTTCTCACTTCCCGAAAGAAATGACTAGCTATCAAAAGCTAGGAATAACAGTACGAGTACTTCAGACTTCAATGAAGACGAATTGCCCATATCTTTATGGGCAATTGTTAGTGTTTCCAAGAATGCATCATCCGTGAACATTACGATGGAGTTTATTGATAAAAATTTGATGTACTGGAAGTGAAAACATCTATACAGGTGTCAATAATAATCGAGCAAATGCGAATAATTTAAACGATTTAGAAACACTTTCATTCACGCACATACTTACCCTTCTTCCAGCTTCGTTATTGTGAAGGTTCATGGCAGCTCTAGAATCCTGCCCAGTCTCCAAAGCATCGACAAATTGTTTAGAAATTCGTTCTCCAAATTCAACATTATCACTACATCCACCCCAAACCCAGCCTCGTCCACCTGTAGAAATAGATGTTCAAACTCAAAGGCGCAGAAATGACTACGAAATGGACTTGAAATAAGCTTGAAATAAACAGCGCGTCTAAAGTGGATCACAGTAAGCGCCTTTTCTTCAAAATAAGTCAGGGAAGGAACACAAAAGGCTGTCCACCCTACCAGCCTCACCACTTCTTGACTCATCGCATCCGCAGTTGTCGAAATCTCCCATACTGCAGTTCCTCGTCAGGGTATACATGACACCTGCAGAACTTATTGCATGCACGAAGGATGTTTCTCTGGTAGCTAATACAAAGCACATTAAAATTAATAACTCGAGTAAAGTGCTACCTGGAAACTGTAAGCTTGGGTAGAGTTCTTACCACTCCGAAGACCATTATGTGTGGAGAGTTGCAGTGCGCTCTCTGGACAATTCCAACGGTCCCAGGTGAATTGGTGTTTACATTCGTCAATCCCAGATTCAGCTCCAGCAGCAACACTGCTGGAATAGGTCAGAAATGCCTACCAAAAAAGTAACCTCAATCCGTTCATCAAATACATCAACATCACCGGTATATTTATAAAGCGACATAAGCCAGATTTTTAATACGATACCTTACAGTTTGATTACCGCAGCTACGCTCGCAGCCAGGTGTCCCTGGAGAGGGAATATACGGTGTCCACGGGCGCAGTTGACGCCTTCTGTGCCCGCTGGGTGTTTATGGACTCTTATAATCACATCTTGATTTAAAGTTTCCTTTAGACTTTGGTTTCTGTTCGGGCTACCCCCCCCCCCCTTTTTGGGAGGCTGCCCCTCTTAATTTGTCCTTAAGTTAATTTGAGTTCGTTTATTTGTTGGGTCGTCGAAAGAACTACCTACAGTTTGATATTAAAGTTTGTTACTTTTGCGCACGTTTTCGTAAAGTTAAATGGTTGAGAAAATCGAGACGTTACTGGACGTTTAAAGGGAAATTTCTTTATTCCTTGTAATTGGAAAATGTTACAAATTGCTAATGGAAGGCATACAGACAAGCTGTGAATCCATTAATGTGTCTAAAATCATCATAGTTGAGACCTTAAAGCTTGTTTGTAGTTTAGGACAAGTTCAATTTACCTTTGGTCCAGTCATCAAAAAGTTGTTTACCGACCTGTAAAAAGAACGCAGTAAGAAGTTTAGTTCTGTACAATGGGAATATCCCACTTTGTAGTTAGGCACTGGAATTAAAATGTTTGAAGAGGCTCAACTTACCACAACACTGTTGGAGTTATCCTACTATAAACTAGTGCAAAGCAAACAGTTACTTGGGCAAGATTCATGGTCGTAGTATCTTATTCACCGAAATAGCTCGAAAGTTGAAGGTTGAGAGAGTTGTCCCACTTTATATAGGCTGCACAGCGGTCAGGAAAATACTTTTGTTGGGAATTAACCAGTTCGGGGCCGGGCAGAGTGTAAACAAGACACATCAACCAATCGTAGACCAGAAAGGCCTAATGAATTTCAAAAGGATTGTTAACACATAGCCAATAGTCATTTATTGAATATCTCCATAATTAGGTAGCTTTATGCGTATCCCATACACCACGTAGCCCCTGCTCATTTCGGGAGGCTTACCTACCTCTAACATACTAATTATGTGGATAAAATCTAACTTAGAGTTATTTTATCGTGAAGTTGCAAAGCATTGCTTTACCTTCCCTGGAAGTACTGTTAATTGGGAATAATCTAGCATTGTATGGACGGCTTATTTTAACTTGTTTCTGGCGAGTGATTAGAGTTTGGAGTTGTGAATTGCGGCTTTTCTTAGTTTCGATTGCATTTCAGAAACTTTGTCCTCTGGCTATCTAGACAGTATATTTTCAAAGTGTGTTTATTCACACGACCAGTTTCATTCACTGTAGCCTATTTCAAATGGAAAATTATAGTATTTAGAATTGGAGCACATATTGCTCCTTCTACAGTAATCACTTGTCCCATTTTAGATATTACATCTGGCTTCAAGCCCCAGTGCTGAATTTAAGCGTAACATTTAAAATAACACTTCGGTGTAGTACTGATGCTCTGCGCCAAGATATTAAACCAAATTCCGTTGTCAATTGAAGTGAATGCTGATGATCTCATGGTACTATTAAAGTGACCTTAGATTAACATTCTCCCAAAAATCAATAGAAAAATGTAAGTTGCAAAATGTCCGGTCACGTATCTAGTACGTCTCTAATTCGTTATATGGGAAGGATTTGGGACTTCGCGTCTCGATAAAAGGTGCTTCGTAGAATCAAATTGTTTAATCCAAGTTGTCCGAGGCGAAGAAACGCAATTTAGACCGAGTGCTAGTTCTACATGGATGTAATTTTTTAAAAAAATATCGCACCGACAGCAATGGCATAACACTTATCCAAGGTCATCAAATCAAGTGTGAGCTAAATTTTGGCAAGTGGTGAGAGACTATTCCAGAAAGTAGTCTCGCACTTTTGACTTCCCGCTGGTTACAGAAGTGCTATAGCTCACTGAAAACCATTATAAAAATTAACAAGTAAGATTTCCATTAAATGGTCTGTAGAGTCCATTAGAACGGTGGTCTTCAATACAATTAGAAGTGTAATCAAAATCTCAGTATAATTATGTACAAATTCAGTGATGCCATGCACAAAACAACAATCTTTGAGGAACCAGGAGGACCATGTGTCAAACCATCACCAATAGTACACGTGGAAATTTATAGAATTTCCATCAAATGATGGTGATTTTTAAATTAATGAAAAATGTGCAATTTAATGCTCCCTAGGTGATGTGAATGACAGTTAAATGGGTACTACTAATAGTAGCGATAGGCAGTCGCAGGCTAGTCTGGTCACTTATTAACGGGATCCAGTCGTCCCGCAGAGATATGTATCCAAGAACTTCCTAACGAACTTGTCGTCAACTCACAGTAATGCAAGAGAAACGTGCTAGCTTGTGATGAGGTTTTTTTGTAAAGTGATCAAACCCTACGTCAACTCCAGAAATTACTACGCGTTAACACTGCAAAACGATCAGCAGCAATGGACGACGTAAAGTGTAATAATGTTTCTGCCAAGTGTAGACCCAAGGCGCTGAGACCTTAGTCTTAGCGATCTTTCGCTGCATTGAGGTCACTACTCGCTTTGCTGTAAGCGAATGATACATGCTCAAAAACAATTAGAGCAACTAGTTAATAATTCCTCTGGTAAATTTGGGATACTCAACTAAATATCTCGGGCAAGTGTATAAATTTGGGTAAGTGTTATTTAAAGTTATTAGTAATACACTTTCATGCGAGAGTTAATTTTAATTAGTATAGTTTAAAAAGTCATTAATTTGTTAAAACATACATGTGCATCTTATGAGAAAGGGTTTTGTATTTATATAGTGCCTTTCACGATCACAGAACAAAGCATTTCACAACCAATTAAGTACTTCCAAAATTTAGTCCTCTAACGTAGGAATGACTACAACCAATTTGCTCATAGTAAGCAGCCATATTCAGCAATGATGTGGATTTGGGATTACAATCAGATCAGTTATGATCTTAATGAATGGCAGAGCGGACTCGAAGGTGCCCATTCCTGTCCCAAGTTCGTTCAATAGCCAAAATAGTGCCATGGGTTCATCACTATACACTGAAAGAGCCCATTGGACTCCAGTTTAACGTCTCTTTAAGAGACAGTTTTTCACACTCAGCATTGCACTCAGTGGCGACTTTAGAATGAACATTACTATCAGACTGGGACTTCAATCCACAGCTTTTTAACTCGGGCTAGCGCAATTTCACATTATTCTGTAATGAGTCTACCATGGGTGGTGAGAGGGCTGCTCTTGGATTTATTGAGAGTATCCCAATGCTTCACGTCGTCAGTGTACGCTTGACCTGGACCATTTGATGGGCAACACGACAGCTCAGTGACTATTGCTGTGCTGTGCAGATACATGGATTTGGGCCTATGCTTGTGTGGGTTTTCTCCAGGTGCTCCGGTTTCCTCCCACATCCCAAAGATGTGCTCTTAGGCTGAATGGCAGAACAAATTCTCCCTAAATTGTCTCAAATTTGGTTTCAATGCATAGATCTATAAACATTGACAGGGATCACGGGTAGAAGTGGGAACATCGAGGTGGCGGCGCGGGCTCGTTAGGCCGAAGGGCCTGTTTCCCGTGCTGTTTTGTTCTTTGTTCATACTTATTATTTGAAACTCTCTCAAACCATTCGGCCCCCTGATTACAGGGAACAAAGTACAAAACAACCCAACCAGTCTACGCAGAAGCAGCGCATGCGGCCTATCTAGTCACTGCTTCATTGGCGCCTCCTTCATTTAAGGTCCACATTCGCACATTTTCAATTCTAGTCACCACGACTACCTACTTTTGGCTTTTAATCTATTCCACCTGACTTGGCTTGTTATCGAGACTATACAAATCCCCGCTGGAATTGAATGCTATCCGTCTGAATTTACTCCCATTATCTGGTTTTTATAAACCGCGTTAACTCTCTTGTGTATATTTCAAAGTTTATGTCCTCTTTTACACCTCTGATTTTCCACCTTCGAGTATCCCATAAGGTAGTATTTTAGCAGACAGTCTATTTTTAAAAACCTGGACTTCCTTACTTCATGTCACTCACTATTCGAGACAGGAACTTTCAACTAGTCTCATTTGTTGGGAATACCTTTCCGAAGTCGCTACCAGATGTAACATTAATCATCCCTCACCTTTAACAAATTGATCTCATTAAGCTGGTTAGCGTTTAAACCCGCCCTTCTCACTTTTTTTTAAGGTTTGACTCTGATAAAAATCGTTACACAAACGTACGCTTACATTAAATCTTGTTGTTTGAACGGTGATGGAATAGTTCAGCAATTCTTGGCTTTATAAAATAGCGACACTTTTAAGCTTCACATCAGTATTTAATGGTTTTACAAACTCAATGTATAGTCAGACTAACCTGTGTACTTAGAACAACCTAGAAATACAAAGATTATGTTTGCAAGTCATAGCTCTGCTCTTTTGGTGGACGTTATGCTGTTACATGATACTGTTACATATCAGAGTGCTCCAATTGGATTATGAAAATTGCAAGAGGATTCTAATAGAGCAGCTGAACCTTATTCGGATGTAATACATCCCTACCGATGAAGCTAATTGAGTGGTGGATGCTTTTCTTCAAGTAACTTTCTAAACATAGAATTACGGACCGTGTTTTAAGTTTGGGTATTAAACGTTTCATTGAGGATTAATTAAGAATCACGCTAGGTCGGGCCCCTTTCCGATGGAGTAGAATACTGTGAAGATTTGATTGAAATGTACTGATACAAATTTATGGGGTGTTTTAGTAAATCAAATAATATTTCTTTAGCAGATCCGCGGCGTTTAGTTTAGAATAATTGTTTTACAGTACAGAGCTTTGTGGCAAACTACCTCTATTCTAATTGTTTTTTAACAGCAACATTTGTAAACACAATGTAAATTCTGTTCTAGACCACGAAGAAAGTATATTCGATCAACATAAAACGTAAAGATTGTTACAGTGTTTTAAATGGTTACTGCATCAATTGAAATCCTTCTGGTTTAAATTCAGTGTTTTTAAACTTGCATTGCGTCAAAATGCTTGTCGTATTAGACATAAATGTTCAATTTATTCTAGAAAATTGTTTATTGTTTTCTTCGCGTATTTCAATACGAAGCATAAAGCTGCTTTGATAGTTGGTGGTCAATAACAAGTCGGCAGGGAGCTAGCTGTTTGAAGCTGAAAAGTTTCACGTAAAGCGCAGAACTTGAAAGCCGCGACTGTCCGTCGAATCGCACTATTTCTTTCAAACACGTGTGAACTTCAGATCTAATCCTGTTAAAACAAAAACTATATCCTGCCAATGTTAACGCAAATTGTTCAAAGCAGAGCGTATCAAGAGACAAAAGGGTAAATTATAATCTTGTTTAAAACTGGTAGATAGAACCAAGTGGTTTCTGTCCATAGCGCCTACTATTAGCATGGGAGATAAAGTTAACGTCCGTGGGTTATTCCGAGCTGGATTATTTGGGATTGGATTTTCATGTGGGTTTGGTTCCATTAATAAAACCGTTTCAAATCAATTATTTTACTATTAAGAACAAGTCAAAAGATCTAACTCCAGTCTCACGTTCTTTTTAAAAAATCCACAGATACAAATTTAATTTGTTGGGAAGATTGGTGCGATTAAAGTAAAAGTAAAGTTTATTTATTAGTGTCACAAATAAGGGTAATATTAACATTGCAATGAAATTACTGTGAAATTCCCCTAGTCGCCACATTCCGGCGCTGTTCGGGTCAATGCATCTAACAAGCATGTTTTTCAGACTGTGGTGGGAGAGGAGGGGGAGGGTACCGGAGTACTCAGAGGAAACCCACGCAACATAGGGAGCGTGTGCAAACTCCACCCAGACCAGGAATCAAATCTGGGTCCCTGGTGCTGTGAGGCAGCAGTGCTAACCACTGTGCCACCATGCTGCCCATTTCCACCCATTCAAGCAATCCTCTCACACTTAAGTTTTTTTTTGGAGTTTAGGAGATTTTGTATGGGACCTAGAGATGTTGGTAAGGCTGGCTTCTCTCCAGACAACACTACAGCAGCCTGCACATTCTCTGTAGTTGCTTCAGGACAACTACCATCCAAGCACATTTGTCAACCACTTGCTCTGCTACCATCTTCTTTATCCTCTAGAAGAGAGTTTCTCAGCTCTGATCAAATGGCTAAAATGCTGACAATGCTGGATTTTTATGTCTTTTTATGTCTTTGGTCTTCCAATTTCAAGCATCTTTATTTGTCTTATGATGGGTGGATGGAATTTTAAGTATATCTCATAGCATTCACTTTTCAGAGGCTTCTATTTTCTTCAAGAGATCTTTATTCCTTATCCAGGTGTCTGTAGCCAATAGAAAAATTGTTAGAATGCAGCATCTTGTTAACTTTTTCCTTGGTACAAGCTTGCATTTTTTTTGTTAATTTTCTTCACAAAATTACTTCTGGTTAACTTGCATTTTTCTGACTTTGGCATTGCATCTTTTTTTCATTCATGGGACATGGGCATTGCTGGCTGGCCACCATTTATTTCCATCCCTAGTTGCCCTTGAGGGGCAGTTAATCACATTGCAGTGGCTCTGAAGTCGTATGTAAATCAGAAGCTAATTTCCTTCCCTAAAGGACATTAGTGATTCTGTTATCATATGTTTTTAAATAGAAAAAAACTTGTTCCAGCAGGACACTGTCCACTTCAATCTGGTTTATGTAAATAAATTGTGAGATGAACCAAATTGATGAAATTACTTAAGCTATAAAGGCAAATGTAAGGCCAAATATTAATATTGGAGAAGAGAATGCTTTGACATTATTGAGTACAGGAAAAGCTTCAAGCGTAAATATAGCAACAACAAAACATCTGGAAGTCCTTCGAGAAACAGAATAAGAAGTGATTACAGAAACTTATGATCAAAATATGGACCAAAGCACACATTCTGGGTGACTTGATGCATTCAGGTTATCTAAGAAATCTAAAGCGATAGAGTTCAATCAGTTAATGAGTCATCATTCTTTCTGTTAAATTGTAATAGAAATAATCATACATTTAAAACAGGAATTGGTGAAAGACGGTCTGGATTTAGATCTGAAGTAGAACAAGAGAGAGATATCTGTTATTTGTTTTAAATAGAAAAACTTACCTACTAGTTTGAAATAATTACTGAAGATTGCTCTTAAATTATATATTCCCTATAGGGAGGTAGTGGCATAGAGGTGGATCAGTAATCCAGAGATCCAGAATAATGCTCTTAGGACTTGGTTCGAATCCCACCATGGCAAATGATGAAAATTGAATTCAATAAAAATCTGGAATTAAAGTCTAATGATAACCATGGAACAGTTGCTGATTGTCGTAAAAACCCTAATGTTTTTTAGGGAAGGAAATCTGTGATCCTTACCTGGTCTAGAGTACATATGACTCCAGATTCACAACAATATGGTTGGCTCTTAATTGCCTTAGAGATGAACAATAAATGTTGGCGTAGCCAGTGACCCATAACCCATGAACAAAGAAAATCTAGAAGTAAATAAATGATTTACAGATGCTTCATAAGCTATAAAAAGTGTTCGTTCAAAAGCTAATAGACGTATTGCTGAAATGTGACTTGACAGGTAAAATGTCAGATTTATTCCAAACCTATAGTGAACATCAGACTAGAAGAAGGACAATCAGATATATTTCAAGTGAGGAGGACAAAGCTGTGTACTGTCACCAAAATTATTCCATCCACACATAAAACAAATATTCAGAGAATCAGATATACTTCTAGGGGTAACTGAAGGTATGAACATAAACTTGTGGTACGCTGACAACACGGTGCTACTTTGCAGAATCAGAAGAGGCCTTACGAAGTATGAGAGAATCGTAGAATTTTACAGCACAAAGGATGCCTTTTGGCTGGACTGGTCATCAAGCACCTGTCTATTCTAAACTAATTTTCCAGCACATAGTCTGTAGCCTTGTATGCTATGGTGTTTCAAATTCTCATCTAAATGCTTCTTAAGTGTTGTGAAGGTTCCTGCCTCTATCACTCTTTCCAGCAAGGAGTTCCAGATTCTCATCATCCTCTGGGTAAAAAGGTTTTTCCTTAAATTCCTTTAAATATATTGTATCTTAATTTAACTCTCTGCCCTCTGGTTATTAAGACTTCTATTAAGATCATGGATCAAGTAAAATCTAGCTGATTAGAATATGGATTGCAGCTTCTGCTGGTGTTCATACTCAATCTCAAGATTAAAGTGGATTTCACAATAGTTAAACATGATGATGATCATTTTCCATATTGAACAGTAGTTAGTGATGGGCTAGTATCATTTATGGGCTGGTGAAGGGTGCTGGGGGTTATGGAGAGGATAACGAGGTTAAAGCAACAACAGGTTATTGAGAATCCGATCTATCCTGGGACTAGGCTGGTTGTTGGAGCTTGGATTAGATGGGAGAAGGTATTGCATTGATATTTCTTGAGTTTTTTTTATAGACTGTGCATTACTCATTCCAACTGATGGATGTAGCCTTGACTCATTGGCACTTGCATCTCAATTTAAGTTCCGTTCTAGCTATTTGAATGGATGACCTAAGCTGATAATTAAGTGTGCAGTACTGAGTGAGTGCTTCACTAATGGAGGTGCTGTCTTTTGGATGGGATGCTGAACAAATCTGCTGATTTGCTGCATTATCCAGCAATTGAAGTGGCACAGAATAATAATAATCATGGGAATCTCCCATTGACTCCAAATAAATTTGACAGGAAGATGTAGCAGGAGGAGAAAAGGGAATCGTGTTTTAACAGTTAAAAAAATGACTCTTTAGCATCATTAGTTAATTTTCAAGAAATTTGACAAGGAAAGAATCAGTGTAGGATCTTGAGATGGATAATGCATCAGAACAGACTGAAGTAAGTCGGAGAGCATCTTAGAAGTCACGGCGATCCTAACATAGTTGGAGAGTGACATAAGTAGGACAAAAACTGCAGCAACAGATTGGGAAAGAGCAAATTATGAGTAAATAATAATGCAACTAAAGATAAACTGGAAGAAAATCTTGAAAACCAAGACATTAAAAGTAAAGAAATTAGCAAGTTAATTATGGGGCACTATGCATGAGTAAAGAACAAGAGGGAAATTAAATCTAATGAAAAAGACATTAAAATGGATATAGTTGACTTTTTAGAATAATGGACCGATTACGCTGTGGGACAAGAATGGCACCTTGACATTATTATGGAAACTTTCCAGACTGTCTTTTTAGTGAGTGTGAGTTTGCATCCTGGCTCTGCTCCCACAGGTCTATTTCAAAACTGATTTGTGCATATGGAGTAATTATCCTGATGCCAAATGCATAATTGATGTTAGTGGGACTCCTGGTGGCCAGAATGATTATATCCTCAAAAGAACTTAATGCTAAAATGTAATGTTTCATCTAAGAACACTTCACATACAAAATAACTGATACAGTAGCTGGGAAATGTAGATTTTGTTAAGTTTAAAATAACATGACTGTTACTCATTGCTGTATTAAATACCTTTTAAAAGTTGTAATGAGAAGCATTACAGATCACTGCATGCTGTTTCATTGAACAACTTAATTGGCTGTATAAATAAATAATTTGTGGGTCCAATTGAATACAATGTGTAAGCAAAAGCAACCAGAAGTTGTATCCTGCCAGAGATTTGTTGTTGCTACAGGAAAGAAAGAAAACATAGCAAAGCTGTTAGAAAGTTACTTGTCTGCTACCAAGCAGACCCTGCAACAGATTTATGGAACCTTTAGCAAATGCTTCAGAATAGACACTGACATAACTGTTGGCGGGGTGGGGGGGGGGGGGAGCGTGGTTTGGTGTTCAAAATACAGGACAGTCTTTATACTTGAAATAAGATTTAATAAACCAAACACACATCCTAAGGGCAACGCTAAATCAGAATACAAAATGCAATATACAAAATAAAGCAGAATATAAATTGTGTTGGGTTGCTCTATGGTGCTCCTAGGGGTTCTCAACACCTGACAGTGAAACCCACCAACCTCCAGGGTGGAGTCAAGCATAAACAGCTGTTGGGGAGTGGGGGTGTGGGGTAGTTCTCTGATTAATACTGTACATCCTTAACCTGCCAAATAATAGAAACTGAAAGCAGGAGTATGCCATTCAGCCCTCAGAGCCTGCTCTGCCATTCATCTTGATCACGACTGATCATTGAATTCAATATCATGATCTTCTCTCCCATCTCCCTTGATCCCTTTAATCTGAAGAGCTATGTCTAATTGCTTCTTGAAATCAGACAACATTTTGTCCTCAGATACATTCTGTGGTAGTATATTCCACACATTCACCACTCTGGGTGAAGAAATTTCTCCTCACCTCAGTTCTAAAAGGGTTTACTCCTTATCCTTAAATTATGACTCCTTGTTTTGGATTCCCCCACCATTGGGAACATTTTTTTTCTGAATCTACCCTATCTAATCCTATTAGAATTTTATAAGTTTTGACTCTTCTCACTCTTCTAAACTCCAGAGAATACAATCCTAACTGATTTAGTCTCTCCTCATATGACTGACCTGCCATCCTAGGAATTAGCTTGGTAAATCTTCACTGTACTCGCTCTATAGCAAGGACATCCTTCCTCAGATAAGAACACCAAAACTGCATACGGTATTCTAGATGTGGCCTCACCAACACCCTATACAATTGCAGCACAACATCCCTGTCCCTATATTCAAATCATCTTGCTATGCTTTCTCTTTGTATCTCCATTGCTGCTTTTGATGAGTGTTTGATGCTTAATTTGAAATTCAATTGCGTGAGGCATTTCTGGACTTCAGCACAGTTTCCTCACCTATCCTGCACACTTACTTACTTTTGTAAGTGTTTGGAAGGTGCTGTCTAAGGTGACTTGATGAGTTTCTGCATTGCATCTTGTAGATGGTACACACTACTAATACTGTGCATCTGTGGTCGCAGGACTGAATGTTACGAATGCGGTGCCAATCAAGCTGCTGGTGGTGTCAAGCTTGTTGAGTGTTGTTGGAGCTGCATTCATCCAGATAAGGGAAAACTATTCCATCCACTCCTGATGTACCTTGAAGATGGTGGACAGGCTTTGGAGAGACAGGATGTAAGGTTTGAATAAAACCCTTCTAATTGAAAAATATTTGAGGTCTGACTAGGATCCTCAATTGTGCATGACCTATAAGGTATGAATAACTAGTATTTATGAATCAAGTAAGATTTATAAAACAATATTTTATATAGATTTAGCAAAGAAAAAATGAAGACAATATACAAATCTCTCAAGATCCCTGAAATTCTTAGCACAACTGGTATCTCTCTTTTTCCTTCAGGTGATGTTGAATTATGTCCAAAAGAGTCATACCCCAGGAACCATGGTATCACTGTGCTAACAAAGACACAAATTTTTCAATTCCTTTTCTGTAAATGATCCAAATTCATCTCTCCTATTGGCTATAGAGTGCAAATTATCCCATGTCACCCCAGCTTTGGGACCTCTGCTTTTTGGATTTGTAAACTGAAACAGAGCATTATACTGTTCAGGCCAGACATTTACATTCCATTACAAACATATGCATATTTTCTTCCAGACACATAGAAGCTATAAATAAAGTCACATTCTCATGTCAGCATATTTAACCCACACTAAAGCTGTAAAAATTAACAGTTAACTTCCTATCATAATATCACAGAGTTGAAGTCCCCTCTGGTACAAATTAATTAAAGTAAGTAAAAGATGTGCATTTAAACACTTGTGACGGAATTAATATTTGATATAATATTTAAGTTTATGGTCATACGAAAGCTGGCCAAGTTTGTGTAATTTTCCTTATAAACTTCCACAATGTTGTTAGCGGGGCTCAAGATTGGGGGCGTCTGTTTTAAGCATGTGTATCTTAACTTGAATTCTATATTTCCAAATTCATAGATCACTCATTTATTTTCTTTCTGTTAAAGTTTGAGTCCTTGGATCTGTTCAAGTTGTATAGGGATTAGTGTAGATACCTGAGTGCACCCCAACCCCTTTAATATCTTAAGTTTTGCTCTATCTGCCTCTAAATGCATCCCTGTCCTAATTCAGACAGTATTGATAAGCAGAAGCTAAGGTGACCTGTTTTGGGACATGGTGGGATTTTCCATGTTTTGCGGAGAGGAGGTAGCCCACCATTTGCCATTGCTGGCATCTACTGTTTCCACTTCTATCAGCAAGACTTCCTATTGAAAGCACCTCTTGCCACTAGGAAACCTTGAATTGGAGTGTGCCATCGGCAACACCAGAAGATCCCACTGGCTTGAATGATCTACAAATTAATTAAAGCAATACATGATTTGATTAAACATAAGGTATTGTCCTAAGTTCAAATGTTTTTAGCCATTGCTTGAAACTGATTTGAAAAAAATACCTAATTGTATTGAGCGCTGTTAAGTCAAATACCACCACTTCAGCTCAAGGCTCAAAAGGAACTCAGTCATAAAACAATTTGGTTTCTTCACAGACACAAGTCCTCCTGTAAAGCATTCCAGCTAGCAGAGGTTCAAACTGATTAAGTTAAACTATGGATTTATTTTGTAATCATAGATATAACAGATTCTAAAAATTAGAATTATCAAAATCTTACAAGTAGGTGAGTTACTTGCCACAGGATTCCTAGCATCTGAACTGCTCTTGTAAGAAGTCTCACAACACAAGGTTGGAGTCCAGCAGATCTATTTGTAGCACAAGCCACTAGCTCTCGGAGTGCTGCTCCTTTATCAGGTAAGTGGGAGTCCTGTTCACAAACAGGACATATAAAGACACAAACTCAATTTACAAAATAATGGTTCGAATGCAAGTCTTTACAGATAATCAAGTCTCAAAGGTATAGACAATGTGAGCGGAGGGACTGTTAAGCACAGGTTAAAGAGATATATGTATCGTCTCCAGCCAGGACAGTTAGTGAAATTTTGCAAGCCAAGGTAAGTCGTGGGGTTAACAAATAAAGTGACATGAACTCAAGATCCTGGTTGAGGCCGTCATCATGTATAAAACTTGGCTATCAGTCTCTGCTTAGCCACTTTGCATTGTTGTGTGTCTTGAAGGCCATCTTGGAGAACGCTTACCCGAAGATCAGAGGCCGAATGAATGTCTGTGACCGCTGAAGTGTTCCCCAACACGAAGAGAACACTTTTGCCTGGTGATTGTTGAGCAGTTTTCGTTCATCCATTGTCATGGCATCTGCACGGTCTTCCCAATGTACCATGCCTTGGAACATCCTTTCCTGCAGCATATCAGGTAGACAACGTTGGCCAAGTTGCACGAGTATGTACCAAGTACCTGGTGGATGGTGTTCTCGCATGAGATGGTGGCATCTATGTCGATAATCTGTTACATCTTGCAGAGGTTGCTGTGGCAGGGTTTTGTGGTGGCGTGGTCCGTGTACTTCTGAAGGCTGGGTAGTTTGATGCGGCCAATGGTCTATTTGAGGTTGTGCGGTTGTTTGAAGGCAAGAAGTGGGAGTGTGGGGATGGCCTTGGCAAGATGTTCATCTTCATCAGTGACATGTTGAAGGCTCTGGAGAAGATGTTGTAGTTTCTCCGCTCTGTGGAAGTACTGGACGACGAAGAGTACACTCAGCCATGTCCCATGTTTGTCTTCTGAGGAGATCAGTGCGGTTATCGCTGTGCCGTGTCGAAACTGTCAATTGATGAGTTGAGCACCATTTTCTGTTCATTATGAGGGCATCTTTCAGCATCTGGAGGAGTCTGTTGTAATCCTCCTCATCTGGCTCTTGTAGCCACAATACTTATTTGGTTAGCCTAGTTAAGTTTCTGGTCAATGATAACCCCAGAATAATGATATTGGGGTATTCAGCAATGGTAATATTATTGAATGTCCAGGAGCAATGATTAGAAATTCTCTTATTGGAGATGGTCATTGTCCACCACTTTTCAACCCAAGCCTCGATATTGTCAAGGCCTTGCTGCATTTGGACATCGACTGCTTCAATATCTGAGGAATTGCAAATGATGAAAAACATTGTGCTCTCATCAGGGACATCTTCACTTTGACCTTATGATGGAAGAAAGGTCATTTATGAAGTAGCTGAAGATGGTTGGGCCAAGGACACTATCCTGAAGGTCTACTCCAGTGACATCCTGGGTAGATCTGTTTGGTCTCCAACAATTACAACCACGTTTGTTTGTGCTGGGCATGACTTCAACTATTGGAGAGTTTGCTTCAATTTTGCTCCTTAATGCCACACTCTGTTAAATGAATTTAGTGGCAATAATGCTTGCTTCACCTCTGGAATTCGGTGCTTTATTAATGTTTGGACCAAGATATCTGGAGCTGAATGGTCATGGTACAACCAAAACTTGGTATAATAATAAAAACAAAGTACTGGATGCTTGAAATCTGAAATAAAAACAGGGTAATTGCAGACATCTTCAACCTCTTTACACCCATCTAAGATCCCTACCTGCTTAAAGAAGATGGCCATCATCACAGCACCAAAGAAAAGCCAGGCATTGTGCCTTAAAGACTACTGTCCGGTGACTCTGACATCTTTCATTATAAAATGTTTTGAAAGGTTAGTCATGACACAATTCTGATCTCCCAGATTACCTGGATCCACAATCGTTCGACTATTGGTACAACCGGTCCACAGGCCTCTGGCCCTACACTCAACCGTGGAACATCTAGATAACAGATACCTATGTCGGACTTCTATTTATTGACTACAGCTCAGCCTTTAACACCATTATTCTTACAAAACTCATCTCCAAACTCTGTGGCCTGGGGCTTGGCTCCTCCTTCTCTGACTGAATCCTAGGCTTCCTAACCCACAGACTGCAGTCAGTCAGAGTAGGCAACAATGCCTCCTTCACAGTCGCCCTCAATATCGTTGTCCTCAGCCCCTTACTGTACTCTTTTTAATACCTATGACTGTGTGGCCAAATTCCCCTCCAACTCAATTTTCAGATGAAATTCTTCAAATTTCAGATGACTGTTGTGGTTCAGATCTCAAACAATGGTAGAATGGAGTACAGGAAAGTAATAAGGAATCTAGTAAAATGGTACAACGACAATAATCACTCCCTCAATGTCAACAAGATGAAGGAGATAGTCATTGACTTCAGGAATTGTAGAGAAGGACATGCCCCTATCTACATTAATGAGGGCAAAGTAGAAAAGGTTGAGAGCTTCAGGTTTTTAAGTATCCAGATCACCAACAACCTGTCCTGGTCCCTCCATGCTGATGCTATAGTTAAGAATGCCCACCCAACACCTCTATTTTCTCAGGAGGCTAAGGAAATTTATAATGTCTGCTACAACTCTCACCAACCTTTTACAGATGCACCATAGAAAGCATTCTTTCTGGTTGTGTCACAGCTTGATTATGGCTCCTGCTCTGCCAAATTCTAGAATACAAGTTGTCAAAGTTACAGTTTGGATATTGTCAGGGCCTCGCACTTTTAACTGTTTCTTAATATCTCATTGAGTGAAATTAGTTATCTAAAAATTGAAATGAGTGATGCTGATGACCTTTTGGAGGCAGAAATGGATAATTTAGAGTTATAAAGGTTTACAGCATGGAAACAGGCCCTTCGACCCAACTTGTCCATCCACCCTTTTTTTTTGATCCCCTAAGCTAGTCCCAATTACCCACATCCCTTTATACCCATCTTACCCATGTAACTGTCTAAATGCTTTTTAAAAGACAAAATTGTACTTTCCTCTACTACTACCTCTGGCAGCTTGTTCCAGACATTCACCACCCTGTGTGAAAAAAGTTCCCCTCTGGGCCTTTTTTGTATCTCTCTCCCCTCACCTTAAACCTATGCCTCTAGTTTTAAACATCCTTACCTTTTGGGAAAAGATATTGACTATTTAGCTGATTTATGCCCCTCATTTTTTACACCTCTATAAGATCACCCTTCAGTGTTTTATGTTCCAGAGAAAGTCCCAGTATATTCAGCCTCTCCTTATAAGTCATGCTATCAAGTCCTGGTAGCATCCTAGTAAATTTCTTCTGCACTGTTTCTAGTTTAATAATATCCTTTCTATAATAGGGTCACCAGAACTGCACACAGTATTCCAGGTGTGGCCGTACCAATGTCTTGTACAACTTCAAGACGTCCCAACTCCTGTATTCAATATTCTAACCAATCAAACCAAGCATGCAGAATAACTTTTCCACCACTCTGTCCACTTGTAATTCCATTTTCAAGGAGCTATGAACCTGTATCCTTAGATCTCTTTGTTCTATAACTCTCCCCAACACCCTACCATTAATTGAGTAATTCCTGCCCTGGTTCAGTCTACCAAAATGCATCACCTCACATTTATCTAAACTAAACTCTATCTACCATTTGTCAGCCCACTGGCCCAATTGATCAAGATTCCGTTACAATCTTCTTCACTGTCCACTATGCCACCAACCTTGGTATCATCTGCAAACTTACTAACCATACCTCCTATATTTTATCCAAATCATTAATATAGAAGACAAGTAACAGTGGACTCAGCACGGATCCCTGAGGCACACTGTTGGTCACCGGCTTCCAGTTTGAAAAACAACCCTCTACAACTACCCTTTAGCTTCTGTCATCAAGCCAATTTTGTATCCATTTGGCTGCCTCACCCTGGATCCCATGAGATTTAACTTTATGCAACAGCTTGCTAAAGTCCACATGGGCAACATCAACTTCATTGCCCTCATCTACCTTGACTTGCTTGGTACTTCCACCTTAAAACAACTTCAAACACCGTAGCCATGCTTTTTGCACTGACATATTGGGCTCCATGATCACTTGATTGTATGGGGGGTTTGTAGATCCTCCTTTTCAGGATTGTTGTTTAGTTTTCACGATAATTTATGACTGGTTGTGGAAGGACCTCAGAGCTTTGACCTGATTTGTGGTTGCATTAGGGGGCAGTTCAGAGGAGATTCATCAGATTGATTTCAGGGATGGGCATTTGGGAAGAGATTAAACAGTTTGGGCTTGTACTTGAAGGATGAGAGGGGATCTGATCAAAGCATATAAAATTTTAAAAAGGATTGATGAAGTAAATGGAGACCAAATGTTTCCTCTTATGGGGCAATCTAGAACAAGAAATCACATCTATAGGTTGTGAGGCAGCAGATTTAAAACTAAAATGAGGAGGAACTACTTCTCGCAGAGGGTGCTGAATTTGTAGAACTCACTGCCCCATATGGTGGTGGAGTCTGAATCGTTGAATGGTTTCAAGAGGGAGAGAGACATATTTCCAATAAAAAAGGGAAAGAGGGATTCTAATCAGTATTCTGTAAACTGTGTGTGACTTTATATGCCCTTCTCTGATCACCTGACGAAGGAATATGGTTTCTGAAAGCTTGTAAGATTACTATCAGATAAATTGGTTGGACAGTAACCTGGTGTTAGAACATAGAAAAACTACAGCACAAACAAGCCCTTCGGCCCTCAAGTTGCGCTGATGATATCCCTACCTACTAGGGTTACCTATAACTCTCAATTCTATTAAGTCCCATGTACTCATCCAGAAGTCTCAAAGACCCTATTGAATTTGCCCACCACCAATGACGGCAGCCGATTCTACTCATCCACTATCCTGAGTGAAAAACTTACCCCTGATATCTCCTCTGTACCTACTCCCCAGTACCTTAAACCTGTGTCCTCTCGTAGCAACCATTCCAGCCCTGGGAAAAAGCCTCTGAGAAATGGTGTTGTGAGGCTTCTTATTGGATTTTGCCATTCCCAGACAGGTTGCAAGACAGAAGTGAAGCTTAGGCTGGAATATAGTGAGGGCCTGGGGAAGCCCCAGCTCTGCTGCTTTAAACCTGGCTGAATTTCTCAGTCTTGTTCACTGCATTCAAGATCCTAACCACTTGTTACCTTTTAAACGCCCCTCTTACTTTTGCCTATCTGAATTGATATCCTTTGATTGTTGATCCTTCTACGGTTTCTATCTCTCTACTCGTCCAGATTTCTCATGATTTCGAACATCCCTTATCAAATATTCCTTCAACTTTCTCTTGAAGAACATCCTCAACTTCTCCAATCTATTTAAATTTCCTTAGGTCAATCTCATCATTTTTTTGCATACTAATACCATTTATATCTCTGCTAAAGAGCCTGACCCAATACATCCACAATAAAACATTTCTGCTGTGCATCCTGTCTGTGAGAGCGCGCACTAAAAACATCCAACTGGAGCCAAGAAAAACTTTACTGAGTAACTGGAGGGGGAGGATCCATTAGCCAACTAACAGACTGGATATTGAGCGAGAGATAGCAGCACCCAATGATGTGAGCAGTTGTTGTAGGGTGCCGCGCCGGCCCCTTTATAAAAGACCACATGCCTCTGGTGCGCGGAATCTAAAAGCCCGTTGGTTTGGAGGGTTTAGGCCAATTTGGGGTCTCGTATCGGGGCGGAGAAACCACCTTAAAAATAATAAATTACACCGTATTTTTAATTCGACGCGAATCATACTCAAAATGGCCGACGGTGGGCAGCAGTATGTGGAAGGATCAGAGAATGGTCACTACGAGGAAGGAGAGGGCCAGGCTGCCGGCGGCCAAGGGACCGCGGCTGATGGACCGGAGCCTCAGGCCGTAGCCGACAGCGAGGGCTCGAAAATCAATGCCAGCAAAAACGAGGAGGACGCGGGGTAAGAAGGCTGAGGCCGTGCGGCATCTCCCTCTTTTCCCGCCGCCGGTAGGTCCAGGCCGGCCTGGGTAACGTGTGGTCCTGTAATGGATCTCGCTTTGGAGTCTTTCCCCGGGGATAATGCGTTCGCCGGCCGGGTATCGGCTTTGGTGCGGTGTCAACCCGATCGCATCGTTTGCGTTCAGAGATTTTTTTTCTTGCGGTTCGCAGCGAAGTAAATTGCTCCTTTGTGTGCGAGCTGGCGGCGGGATTAGGAGTAGCAGGAACTCCCGGTCAGCCTGCGCCGCCTCTCTCTTTGTTCATTCTGCTGTTGGCGCCATGTGCTTCCTTGGGCTGGGGGAGGGGAACACAAGACTGGATAACAAAAGGTCGTCTTTTTCTCTCTCTCTCGCTCTGTACTTAACAGGAAAATGTTCGTAGGAGGCTTGAGCTGGGATACAAGTAAAAAGGACCTGAAGGATTATTTTTCCAAATTTGGCGAAGTTGTAGATTGTACAATTAAGATGGATCCTGCAACCGGAAGGTCGAGAGGTTTTGGATTTATCCTCTTCAAAGATTCATCGTGCGCCGATAGAGTAAGGTTGAGAAGGGTTTTAGACTGTAGCTACGGTTACTCAAACTAATCAAACCTTTCACAGAACGTAGTATGTATTCTGAATTTCCAAGTAAAATTGGGGGACAAAATGGCAAATTTAGGGTTGGAGGTTATGGGCGTACAATGGAGCTTTGTAACCTGCTCGATTATGGTCAGTTCTTGAGATACAAGTTTCCACAGCGGGCGAAGCTGGTGAACAGTTGCCAGTATGAGGTGGCAGTGAAGAAATCGGATGCTATTCACAACGCTTAATTAGATGTGTTCAAATCTCCAGAAGCTCCTTAACACTAAGTGATTCCATCGATCATGGCAAAATTCAATTTACCCACCTTTATTCTGCACATCTCGATGTCCATATCAAGAAGATAAACGGCCTGATTATCGTTTTCAGTTGTTTGATTCAAGGTTACTGTCCTGATTGTGAGAAGAAAGGGAAAGGTTTAGAGAGTATGAAAATGTTTCAAATTTGAATCCCTGGAATTGAATAAATTTCGGGTGTGCTGTGTTCAAGAAATCTAATGTTGCCCAAAATTTGAGATTCATTTGATGTAGAATTGTTAAGCACAGGTTCCAATTAGGTAATTCTTTAGCTTTTCGTTTTTGTAGTCTTAACATTGGTTTTACAGGCCTCTGCCATTTAATACTTGCATAAGTGGTTGATGAACAGCATAAAGTGTGATCATTTGTATTGATGCACCACCATTAATGTACCAAGGTAATTCGTAGGATCATTATCAAAGATAATTTGGCATTTGAGCTATGAAAGGAGTGAGAGCTAGTCAAAGGGGTATGTTTTAAGTAGCACTTTTAAATGGGAAAAGGCGTTTAAGGAGAGGTTTCATTCCCTAGCTTAAGATTCTGGCAGCCGAAGGCAAGGACACCAACTATGGAATGATTTACAAAATTGGCAATGGTCAGGATTAGAGGAGCACTGCTTTTTGGAGGGTTTTGGAACTGGAGGCATTGGATTTGGAACGGCAAGCCCTGGTAAGATTTGAGAACAATAATTTAAAAAGCTTAGGTGCCAATGTATTGAGATAGTAGGTGAACAAGTTTGGGGCAAGTAAACAAGCAGACCAGTTTTATTTGAATGTTCTCATTTAGAAGTTGGAACATGGACAGCCAGTCAGTTGTGTTGGAATAGATTATAATGGAACAGTGCTCTATAGACTGCCATGATACTTAGTGCCCTAACATCTATTTAGTTTGCCTTCAGTGCTTTATATCAATTTTTACTAATTTAGAATACTGGTAAGATAGGTATCCTGTAAGTTGGAGCTATCCACATTGTTTCCAAATGGGTAGGAACAGAAGTAGGCTGTTTTAACCTTTCCAAACTTGATTATTTGTAACCTGACCATATACATGTCTTTGTCTCATTTCTTTTAATACTGTTGGTTAACAGAGTAGGAAACACATCAGTTACAGTTGTCATAAGAGTTGCAAACCTTTTTACATGAAGTGTAGTTTTATTTGTAAAAGGTCTAGCTGTGAAATTACCCCAAGCCCGAGACTCTTCAGTATAACATAGCTGGCTGATTCCACAGATTAGTATTTTCCCCCTGTAAACACGCAACTCCACAGCCACCACCTCTTATTTGTCTTGTAATTTTGAAATATTTTGTAAATATTAATATTTCCATTGGAAATAATTTCTCAACCTATTCTGTTAACTGTAACATTAAATTACCCTATAAATTCTGTGGATTGAATGCAAGTTTGTGTTATCTCTAAGGTGTAGTTTCAAGTTTTGTTCATGGTACTCTAACAACTCCCATTCTAGATTTCTCGATACATTGTCAGCATTCTTATTACTTTCTGTACCTGTTTATGACATATATACTTGAGATCTCTATTATTTCCAGCTTTTCTTTGATCTATAATTCTAATAGATGAACTTTCATTTGCGTAAATTAAAGTTTATTTGCAAGCGTTCAGTCCACTTTAATTGAGCAAATGGCAGTATTAATCACACCAGTTTTATTCTTAGTTGGTACAGAGGTGCATGGATGTTTTGTTGTAAATAACCATCACTACTGAATTTGCACAATTCACCCCCCACTAATTAATCTTGGAAGGTTGCATTTTATGAAACACTTATAAGCTGATTGGCTGTTATGATAAAGCTATGGATTTTAGTTTACCTAGTTTTCTTTAAACTGTTATGAATGAAACTAAACACTTTTTTATTGTGACTCTTTTCCCTGTTAAAGTTACTTTTATTATTCTGTAGGTATTGGAGCAAAAAGAACATAAACTAGATGGTAGAGTAGTGGATCCTAAAAGAGCAATGGCCATGAAGAAAGAACCTGTAAAGAAAATCTTTGTTGGCGGTCTTCATCCAGATACCCCAGAAGATAAAATCAGAGAGTATTTTGGAGCTTTTGGTGAGGTTGGTATTTGCTGACCAAGCGCAATTCTTAAAATATTGTCTCACAGCTTGAATTCATATTGTTCAAATTACTGAGTTGTGATGGGCTTGGTTGTAAAGCCCCAAGTCAAATCTTGGAGTTGTGATTTTTCCCTTATTCCCCAGTAAAACAGGACTGTGGAAGTGAACTGTATTCTACCTATTCTACTAAGCAAGATTACCCTGATGATATGTAACTATGACCTGTGATGTTTTAAGACTTCAGCAAATAAGTATGGTAGCATTACCATGAATTAGGTATTTTTGTATAGTAGGCAATGGTTAACTAGGCTGAGAAGCAGTTAAACGGCAAGGAACATCAAAACTGGACAGGTCGCTTCAGTGACCTGTCTCTCTTTGTCTGAAGGCTCAACTTTTAAAAGCTATCGTGGTGAGATTAACTGCAAAGAATGTACCATTTACATGTAATCAGTTTTTTCCCCATTTTTCTGGGGATATGTTCAAGTGGGTTTATTGAGCTTTGTCCTCATGTAGGCATCATAGAATTTTTTTTTTTTATTTAGGTGGAATCAATCGAACTTCCAATGGATAGCAAGACCAACAAAAGAAGAGGATTTTGTTTTATCTCCTTTAAAGAGGAAGAGCCAGTGAAAAAGATTTTGGAAAAGAAGTACCATGATGTTGGAAGTAGCAAGGTATTTGATAGAAGCAACATGATTTCTTTCAATAACTAATGACTGCATCTGAGATTAGAGTCACTAGAGAAGTGGTGCTTGACAAACTAATGGGGCTGAGCGTAGATAAGTCTCTGGGACTGGATGGAATGCATCCCAGAATTCTCAAGGAAATGGCAGAGGTGATAGCGGATGCCCTAGTAATTATCTTTCAGAATCCACTGAACTCCGGGAAAGTGCCGGAAGATTGGAAAACGGCTAATGTTACGCTGCTGTTTTTTAAAAAAAAGTAGCAGACAGAAGGTAGAGAATTATAGGCCGGTTAGTTTAATGTCTATAGTCATAAAAATGCTTGAATTTGTCATCAAAGCAGAAATAACGAGGCACCTGGATACGAACTGTTTGATCAAACAGACGCAGCACGGATTCGTGAAGTGGAAGTTGTGCTTGATGAATTTATTGGAGTTCTATGAGGAAGTGACTAGTGCAGTAGATAGAGGGGAGCCGGTGGATGTGATGTTTTTGGATTTCCAAAAGGTGTTTGATAAGGTGCCTCACAAAAGATTGCTGCAGAAGGTTAGGGTGCAGGGAGTTGGGGGTAGGGTATTCGACTGGATAGAGGATTGGTTGTCTAATAGGAAGCAGAGAGTAAGTATTAATGGGTGCTATTTTGATTGGCAGCTGGTGACTAGTGGAGTGCCCCAGGGATTGGTGCTGGGGCCGCAACTATTTACCATTTACATAGATGACCTGGAGGAAGGAGCTGAGTGCAGGGTGACGAAATTTGCTGATGACACGAAGATGAGTGGAAAAGCAAATTGCGTGGAAGGTGTGGAAAGCCTGCAGAGGGATCTGGATAGGTTGAGTGAGTGGGTGAGGACCTGGCAGATGGAGTATAATGTTAACAAGTGTGAGGTTATCCACTTTGGTAGGAAGGATTATTATTTATTTAAATGGCGAAAAGCTGCAGCATGCAACAGTGCAGAAGGACCTGGGGGTCCTTGTGCACGAATCGCAAAAACACAACTGCAGGTGATCAAGAAGGCGAATGCAACGTTGGCCTTTATAGCGAGAGGGATAGAATATAAAAGTAGGAGGTACTTTTGCAGCTCTACAGGGTACTGGTGAGGCCGCAATTGGAGTACTGTGCGCTGTTTTGGTCGCCGCATTTGAGGAAGGATATATTGGTCTTGGTGTAGAGAAGGTTCACAGGCTGATACCGGAGATGGATTATGAGGAGAAACTAAATAGGCTAGGTTTGCGCTGAGAGGAGATCTTATAGAGACGTATAAGATAATGAAAGGGATGGATAGGATAGAGGTTGAGAGACTCTTCCTACTTAGCAAAGATAGCACGACTAAAGGACACAGCCTCAAAATAAGAGGTTGGGGGGGCTGTTCAGATCAGAGTTGAGGAGGACTTTCTTCACTCAAAGGATGGTGAATCTTTGGAATTCTCTGCCTGTTGAACTGGTGGAGGCTTCCTCACTGAATATATTTAAGTCGAGGATGGATAGGTTTTTGATTGACAAGGGAATTAAAGGTTACGGGGAGAAAGCGGGAAAGTGGAACTCAACCACGATCTTATTGAATGTCAGGGCAGGCTCGAGGGGCTGGATGGCGTACTCCTGCTCCTATTTCTTATGTTCTTATGTTTCTTAAGGAGAAAATTGTGTAAAATGTTGTACACTGACTTGATATTTTTTATATACAGTGTGAAATCAAAGTGGCTCAGCCTAAAGAAGTATACCAACAACAACAGCAGTGGGGAGGCAGAGGTAGCTTTACAGGACGGGGTAGAGGTGGTGGCCGTGGAGCTGGTGAGTTGCATGTTTACAATTCTAAATGTGAGGGGGAAAATACTAATCTGTGGAATCATTCTTTTTAGTGCTTACCTGTATGTCTTGCTAAATTTAAGGTCAAAGTCAGAACTGGAGTCAAGGATACAGCAATAATTATTGGAATCCAAGCTATGGCAGCAGTTATGGTTACAGCGGGCAGAGTGGCTATGGTGCATATGGAGGCTATGATTATACTGGCTATAACTACAATAGTGGTTATTATGGTGGATATGGTCAAGGATACGACTACAGTAAGTACATTCATTGCTGTACTGAAGCAAGGCTTGTGTAGATTGTTGCTTAGGTATTGCAAACACTCTCCTCCCACTGCGAACTGATGCAGTTTTAATGTTTTAGATTCTTGACATTTAATGTGGCCATTTTCTGCCATCAAGTTAATCATTCACTCGAGCATTATCTAGATTAATTCGAAAGTGACATTCTGCAAGTGGCCTCAGTTGTGTTACTGGTCTCATTTCAGTGAAAAGACTGCTATTTTGTTTATCATACTTCTCGAGAGCAGTGGTTTTAACTATAAACTTGTTTTCATCCAGATCAGAGTAATGGTAACTATGGGAAAGCACCAAGACGTGGAGCAGCTCACCAAGGTGGCTACAAACCATATTAAAATGAAATGTGAATGCAGGTATGTCAATCTTGGTAATGTAATGTAATGAACTAGTATTGAAAATTAGAATCCTTCATGTAACTAAATTGGTGAGATCTTTTGTTGGATAGTATGGTTTTCCTGGTGCATTTATTAAAAATGAAAAATTGTGGATGCCTGCAACTAAGTTGTACAAGGGGGAGTGAGGAAATGCTTCTCACAAGTGCTTCATGATATTTAGAATGTCTCAAAGCACTTGATGCCTCTATAGAACATACCAGGAGATAGTAGGATGTATAGGAAAGAGGAAGAAAATGTGATCCTAACCAGAAGTTAGTTGAATTGTGTAATTGTTCAGATCTGTTGTAATATAAATCATGGCTGCTGTAGCTAGTGGTGGTGTAAGTTGGCAAAAAGCTGCATCACAGTATATTTTTGTATTCAATACCATACATTTTTAAAAATGGAGTTCAGTTTGCTTTTTACTTAATATTTGAAGGTTTTATAGGTTCAGGATGCTGTGAAATTATTGCTATCTCAGCATTTGTGCTTTGTTGTTCCAGTTTTGTGGTCCAGCCAGTGTTCAATTGCAAATACTAGCTTGCTTAGTACTGCCCAGAACATTTGCAAATCACATTTATCTTCCGATGGCCTTTTTAAAGCTAGCCAACAGCACATTTTTTTTTATTGCTGTTTGTAAATTGAATTAGTGTGCAATTTTCTGGAGAAATTATGCCACCTCATGGTAGATTCTAGTTAGAAATTTGGGCTTGCTACAATTTCCATATTTTTAATAAACATTCCAATCTGTTCTATACAATTAGGTTTTAAAACTTTTGCTAACTGTTTGGATGAAGGAGCCACCCACATTCTCTATAAAATCTGGAGAATGTCACATGAAGATTAACAGTAAGTAAACTTCATGTTTTGGCTGTTTGACAATCCAAAATTTCATAGAAATTTGAGTTCTGAGAAATCGTGGGTTATCAACTTTCATCCAGATGCAGGTGAATTTGATCCGATTGCAAGTACAGAGTTGTAAATAGCATTAGTGATTTTAAATATTTAGACTAAGTTTGTTTGTTAGTATTGATTTAGAAACACTCTCCTCCCACTGCGAACCCAAATACTGATGGGGAAATGTACTGTTTGGTCATGAGAATGTTGGTGTATTTAGGATTTTTTTAAATATGAATTAATTTTTTTGTCAGAACAACATCCATAGCAAGTGAAGTGTGGCCTGAAGAAGTTGACAAGCACTTAAGATTTCCAAATTGTAGTCACACTAAAATAAATAAGAAACAATTTTAAGTGTAGAGTTGAACTGAATGCTACTGTCTGGCAGGCCGCACTTGAGTCACCACATTGATGTCTTCCAAACTGGTTTCAAAAGTAATGGTTTTACAGGTTCTGCATAGCCCTTGTCATTTACAGTGCTGTTAATTGCTTACCTTGTAATAAATTGGAACAATATACATGTTAGATTTTCTTCAGTATTTCCCAAGGCTTTTGCATGGGGAGATGCTATAGTGGTGACAAGGCTAGTAATCCAGAACTGGCTAATGCTCTTGGAGTATTGAATACACATTCCAACTGCCGTAGTGAAATTATTTCATAGATGGTCACCTGGTTCACTTCCTTAATTTGCTATTCTTTTATTTTGCTTTATTAGTATCACGAGTAGGCTTACATTAACATTGCAAAGAAGTTCTTGTGAAGATCCCCTAGTCACCACACTCTGGCTCCTGTTCAGGTACACATGAAGGAGAATTTAGCATAGCCAGTGTGCCTAACCAGAAGATCTTTTGGACTGTGAGGGAATCTGAGCACGCAGAGGAAACCTGTGCAAATGCAGGAAGAATGTGCACAGACAGTAACCCATCAGGGAATTGATCCTGGGTATCTTGTGCTGTGAGGCAGAAGTGCTAACCACTGTCCACTCTTCAAATAGAAAGTATACCCTTTTACAATCTGCTAATCACTGTGCCACCCCTTGGTACATGCCACCTACATGGTCTGGCCTACATGACTCTTGACTGTCCTGTGAAATGGTCTTACAAGCCAATCAATTCAAGAGCCGTTAGGGATGGGCATCAAGAATGCAGTCTGCCAGCAACACTTCCAGAAAGAATCCATTTTTGTCTTCAGAGGGAAACAGGTAATGTAATAATAATCCCTGATTTTTAAGGGGAAAATAATCTAGTTCATTGAAGCCAAGCAAGTAGTCAAAACATATGTGGTACAAACTGAGCTGCTCTGATTTATGTGTACCTTTTACTTGCTGCATATGGTTCTATTAAATCTGTCCTATTATTTGATAATTATGATTTTTTTGTGCTCTTTTCAGGTCATCAATCTTGGCAAAAACACACACAGGTCCTCTAACTGCAGCTGTGTTGCACTTCGGGACAAATCTGAACTGTTTTCACTCTGGATGACTCCCCAAATGTACAGAAGATTGTTTTAGGAAAGCCTGTCACTTTCCAACTTTTTATTTTGTAGTCTGTCTTTTGTGTCGTACATTTCCTGTGATGGAAGTGGTTTTTACTGTACTTTTTGGTACCTAATGGATGCTGATAATGTATTATGTAAGTTTGTATTTTACATAAAATTACTGGATTTGCATCAGTAACTTGCTTATTGGAGCAGTCCAAGTTCCTGAAATAAAAGTTTCTTTTTGTGTATTTTGTGTTGCATGAATTTTATTTGTACTAGATTTCAGTTTATTTCTGACATTGTATGTAAATTAAAGAAAATCAAAGGCATTCAGTTTTGAGGTAGTACTTTTGCATATATATGACACATTAGCTGGTGTCAGTGAACACTCCAATGGACTGATTGGGTCTGAACTGGTTTCCAAACTAATGCTGTCAATGAAGTATTCCAATTTAGCCTGTGTGCCTTGTGCTACAAATAAAAGCTGTCAGCATAAGCACAATTTTAATGTAATGTCTCAAATTTTAAAAAAAGTGCAAAATTAGATTTTTATACACTAGGCTTTTTTGTGCAGTTACCTTTGTATTTTACTGTTTTTGTTAGAAATGGATCCATATAGTTGAACATTCCACATTTATGTTGGCTGGTTGCTAACTGAAAATGGGAGAATGTAATTACAAAACTACAGTAATGTATCAATGAACTCTCTTCAATTCTGAAGGCTATATTTTAATTCTGAGCCAGAAGGACTTTTGTAGTGTATTTTTGTGCTACAACTTGTGTCAATATTAAATTCAAGGCTGTCAATGAACATCATCTATTAAAGTGCCTGGTGGCACCCTGCAGGTTTTGGTATTTAAATTGTATTCTTTCAACATTGGAAGAATCTAAAATGAGGGAAACACAGTTGAATAAATATTCATTTCTAAAATGGCATGCCTTTTATTTCATGTGATGTGGGCATTAGTCACACCACCGCTTGGTAGGCAGGTGAGAGCTGTTAAGAGTCACTTACAGTGTATGTTTGGAGTCATAACAGTATTTTAGTCAGACCAGGTGAAAAATAGACTTTATTGACAATTTAAATTCACTGCTGTTGAATGGATTCTGGATTACTAGTCAAGCAATATTGCCACTATGATGATATTAACAGAAACTTTACAGTTGCAAATTACATTTTAGAATTATATATAAAGGCCAATAAGAAAGAAATTTGAGATTGGGGAACAAGTACCTTACACTAGTTGCATATGAAATACATTGCTAAGCTAGTAATGAAACCAAACTTGATTAAATTGTAAGAAGTCTCAATATCAGGTTAAAGTCAAACAAGTGTGTTTGGTAGCACGAGCTTTCAGATTGCTGCTCCTTCATGAAACTGAAGAGATACCACAATTGTGATGGAGCTTGCGCATGTTTCATCTATGCAATAGTTCTGTCTTGGGTCCATTTCAGTTGTAATTTATTCCATTCTTGCACAAGTTAGTCATTTCCATTTCTGTAAATATTCAAGAAATAACTTGTAGGAACCAACAATAATAAAATTATGTACTTCCAAATACAGCTGTGTAAATTTAGGGAAAGATAGGGTCTACAATACTCATCACATCTATTCAATAGCAATATTCAAAAACAGTACTGGGTTGCAAAGATAAGCCCTGAAATGCTAAGTTGACACAAATACAATAAAAATGAATGATCAGGAAAATTATGATAGCTGAGAGAAAAATTTAGGACATGGCTCAGTAACAATAGAACTCATTTTTTAAACTTCAAATTAGTTTTTTTTTGTTGTTACTGTACAGTACTTAGTTGATAGGTTTATAACATCTTTCTAAATGCAAGTCCAAGAAAAGTAATGGAAATCTTTGGAGTGAGGTCTGATTTTTTTAAAAAACGCATACAAGCTGTAAACAGCTTTTTTGTTGTTTTTAAATTCCAAGATCTGACAAAAGGAAGATTAGTAATCAAAAAGCTGTGGCCTACTTAATGAAAAATAAATGTCCATGACTGTTGCTCCAAAAATATAACTAGTCATATCTTACCAGTAAGTATTTTGTCAATTTTTTCAGCAAGGTATTGCGCATTCTCCATAGTGAAGCACATTGGAGGTTTGAATTTCAGGACGTTTCTATCTGGTCCATCAGTGCTAAGCAAGATGAATTCCTCCTTCAACCTAACAAAAATTGAAATTAAATTGTTTAGATGCTTGAACAAAGTGCTTTTGAACAGATTACATGATTGCTGCTCTATTCGATCTGCAAGCATTAACCAAGCTTGTTGCATTCTTTATTCTGCCCCCATATATAGTGTCCTTGCACTATTCCGATGAAACTGGGAGAACAACATGTTGTGTTTCAATTAGAGACAATCTTGGTAGGCCTAATGCCAAGTTCCCTAAGTACTGGTTCTTCCCACCGCGCCCCCCCTGCCCTGCCCCGCCCCCACTCCTCCCCCCCCCCCGCTCCCCCCCCCCCCCGCCCTCCCCCCCCCCCCCCGCTCCCCCCCGCCCCCCCCCCTCCCCCCCCCCCCCCGCTCCCCCCCCCCCCCCGCTCCCCCCTCCCCCCGCTCCCCCCCCCCCGCTCTCCCCCCCCCCCCCCCCCCCCCCCCCCCCCCCGTTCCCCCCCCCCCCCCCCCCCCCCCCCCCCCCCCGCCTCCCCCCCCCCCCCCCGCTCCCCCCCCCCCCCCCCCCGCTCTCCCCCCCCCCCCCCCCCCGCCCCCCCCCCCGCCCCCCCCCCCCGCTCTCCCCCCCCCCCCCCCCCCCCTCTCCCCCCCCCCCCCGCCTCCGCTCCCCCCCCCCGCTCTCCCCCCCCCCCCCCCCCCGCTCTCTCCCCCCCCCCCCCCCGCCCCCCCCCCCCCCCCCCCCCCCGCCCCCCCCCCCCCCCCCCGCTCCCCCCCCCCCCCCCCCGCCCCCTCCCCCCACCCCCCCCCCCCCGCTCCCCCCCCCCCCCCGCTCTCCCCCCCCCCCCCCCCCCGCTCCCCCCCCCCCCCCGCTCCCCCCCCCCCCCCCCCCCCCTCACCACCCCCCCCACCCCCGCTCTCTCTCCCCACCCCCCCCCCCCCCCTCGCCCCCCCCCCCCCCCGCTCCACCCGCTCCCCACCCGCTCCCCCCCCCCCCCCCCCCCCCCCCCCCCCGCTCTCCCCCCTCCCCCCTACCCCCCCCGCTCTCCCCCCCCCCCTCCCCCCCACCCCTCCCCCCCCCCCCCCCCCTCCCCCCCTCTCCCCGCTCCCCCACTCTGGTGCTGTGAGGCAGCAGTGTTAACCACTGTGCCATCCTTCAGATAGAAAGTATAGCCTTTTGCAACCTGATATTTTTAACACTTTGCTGGCACTCTTAAAATTCTGTCCATCAGCATCACAGCTGCCTTCATCACTGTTTGCAAGTTTGAATACCTTGCACATTCTTACTTTAATATTTAACAACCCCATCATCCCGCCTATTGTCAGGTGGTTTCAGCAGAGTTGAGATCACTCTCCCCCATTTTATCCTAATTTTAAAGGCACAGTTTCCCAAAATATAATCTTAAAAACCTGATAAATGTAACACCCTTTAGCATTTAATTTAGTTACAGTGCACTCGTAATTGACCTACTACTGTTAATTGAGAATATTATTTCTGTAAACATTGGGATTTATTTCAACATTGTGATGTATGAACGAAAATGAAAATTGTCGAGCTTAGCATTCATAATATCAGCTGAAGTTGATGATGGTCCAAGGGATGAAATATTTACTGTCTTCAATACTGGCCAGTTCGTTGCCAGTCAAAAGAAACAATTTTGGATTCGAGGTTTATAAGATGGAATGCCCAAGTATCACTGAGGGTAAATTTAAGATCACGGCTGCAGAGAACCACAAATGTTCAGCTAAATTCCATAGATAAATATGAAAAGTTAATTCTGAATTTTAATTTGTGTTTTGAAGACCAGAGCTATTTTACAGTCATACTACCTTGTAACTAAATACTCAGCTTCTTCTCTGGCAGGTGTTCTGTCCTGTTGATCTTTCACCAGCTCTGCTCCGATAAATAAGCCAATGCCCCTTTAAGTAAAAAAGTGAAATGTATTATATGTTTGATTTTGGGTTGGTATTTGGAAATGTTTGTTTTATTGGCAGATTCATACCTGACATCACCGATGATCGGATGTTTGGCTTTTTGTTCATTTAGCAGATTCAGCAGGTAGGTACCGACTCGTGTAGCATTCCCACATAGGTCTTCCTTTTCAATGGCTTCTAAAACCGCAAGCCCAATTGCACAAGATACTGGATTTCCTCCAAACTGTAACATCAATGACAATCTAATAAAAACATTTGTTTGAAAATTTTATAACCAGCATACATTTTAATAAAAATGGCATGTTAATGCTTTACTTCTGTATCTTGAATTAGATCTTAACATTTCAGCATTTCAATTCCAATATAAAGTCTCTTCTCTTTTATGGATCTGAAAGATGGAGGACTACCAAAACAATGTTGATGTAAATCCAATCCTTCACCAACAGATGCCTCAGAAGGATCCATAGGATAGACTGGGCAAATATCATCAATAATGTTAAATTATGGAAAGAGACAAAACAACACCCAACGGTCCTCCAAATCAAAAGGTAAAAGTGAAATAAGATAGGCCATACTTTGAGGAAGCAAGGAACAACATTACGCTGTAAGCACTCATGGAACATACAAGGAAAGAAAAAGCAAGGTAGACCAAGAAACATCTGGAGGTGGGATTCAGAAAAGGAGATGAAAACTGAGGGCCATTATACATAGAAACAACTGGAAAGTTTGGCCCAAAATTGGGTTAGATGGGAGAAAATTTGTCCATGGCCAATGTTCCAACAAGGAGTGAAAAGGCTAAGGACCTACTTTACATTAAGTTGATCTTTCTCTGCACCCTAGCTATGACTGTAACGCTATATTTGTGCACCCGAACATCAGTGGTTTGGAAATTATTGAAGTGGATTCTTTGAGACAGGATTTACTCTCACTTGGAAATGAATGGATGTATTAGTGTGAAGGGGACTTAGTGTCTCACTAATTTGATTGAGTTTTTCAAAAAAGTCGTGAAGATGATTGATGAGAGTAGAGTACTTGGTGTTGTTTATATGGACTTCAGTAAAGTCTTTGACAAGTTCCCTCATGGCAGTCAGGTGCAGAAAGTGAAGTCACATGGGAATCAGAGGTGAGCCGACAAGATGGATACAGACCTGACTCGGTCATAGAAGAAGCGGGTAGCAGTGGAAGGGTATGAATGGAGAGCTGTGACAAATGGCATCCTCAGGGATCAATGCTGGCACCCTTGCTGTTTTAATATATATAAATGATTTGGAGGTAAATGTAACTGGTTTGATTAATAAGTCTGCAGATGACACAAAGATTGGTGACTTTGCAGATAGTGATGAAGTCCATCAAAGCATACAGCAGGACATAGATTGGTTGGAGACTTGGGCAGAGAGATGGCAGATAGAGCTTAATCTGGACAAATATGAGGTAATGCATTTTGCAAGGTCTAATACACATAGGAAATATACAGAAAACGACAGAACCCTTAAGACTATTGATTGGCAGAGAAATCTGGATGAATAGGGACACAGGTCACTGAAAGTGGCAATGCAGGTGGAGAAGGTGGCCAAGAAGGCATATGGCATGCTTGCCTTCATCAGCTGGGGTACTGAGTTTAAAAACTGGCAAATCATGTTGCAGCTTTATAAAACCTTGGTTAGGCTGCTTTTAGAATATAGTGTTCAATTCTGGTCACCGCATTACCAAAAGGATATGGAAGTTTTGGAGAGGATACAGAAAAGATTTATCAGGATGCTGCTGTTATGGAGGACATTATTTATAAGGAGAAGTTGGAGAAACTTGGTTTGTTCTCACTGGAACAACGGACGTTAAGGAATGACCTGATAGAAGTCTACAAGATTATGAGGGGCATGGACAAAATGGATAGTCAGAATCTTTTTCCCTCAGAGTGGAAGAGTCAATTACTAGGGGTTGTAGTGCGAAGGGCAAGGTTTAAAGGAGATGTACGAGGCAAATTTTTTTTTTTTACACAGAGAATGGTGGGTGCCTAGAACCCGCTGTAGTGGATAGTGACATTTAAGGGACACTTTGACAAATAATGAATAGGATGGCAATAGAGGACTATGGTCTCCGGAAGGGTAGAGGGTTTTAGTTAAGTCGGGCAGCATGGTCAGCATAGGCTTGGAGGGCCGAAGAGGCCTGTTTCTGTGCTGTCATTTTTTTTGTTCTTTGTCCTCTTCTTTCTTCCCTATATACTCTATGAATTGTACATTTTATCCACATAGTGCCCAAGAAAAAAATACTTTTCACTGTATCCCAATACAAATGACAATAATAAATCAAAGAAGAGAGAAGAAATATCTTTGGCACGTTGGCTTTGTGTTAACTTAGAGATGATAAATGAAGCTGAGGACACAGGATATGATTTCCCAGGTTACTTTGGTTTATAAATTGTAACCATTTCATTTGTAGGAGTTTTTTTTATAGAATAAGAAAAAGCATCTGGGCAAAGAGGCCAAGTTGCTGGATATGATTAGGATGAGTGGTCATGAACAATTTCCTCTTTCTAAGTAGGGACGCTGAGCTATGGCTCTGGAGTCTCATGTAGGCTAGAGCAGGTAAGGTCAGCAGATTTCCATTCCTAAAGGACATTTAGTGAACCAGATGCATTTTTCCAACAATCAACACTGGTTTCACGGTCATCAGTTGAAACTTAATTCCAGGTATTTTTTTTAATTGAACTCAAATTCCACCAGCAGCCATGGCAGGATTTGAACCCAGGTCCCCAGAACATTAACTGAGTTTCTGAATGAATAGTTTAGCAGTAATATCACTAGACCATTATCTCCCCACTGAAGGGCCAAAATTATTCACAGCTTTCCAGGTGTGGTCTAAGTACTGCCTTGTATAGTTTTAGCAAAACTTTCCTATTTTATGTTCTACTCCCTCTGAAATAATGGCCAACATTTCATTTGTCTTCCCTATTACCTGCTGAGCTTGCATATTATCTTTTTGTGATTAATATATGAGGACCCTCAAATTCTTCTGTGCTGCAGCTTTCTGCAGCCTTTCTCCATTTAAATAGTATTCAGCTCCTTTATTCTTCTGACTGAAGGACATTTTTCTACATTATGTTCTATGTATCATTGTCATTTAGCTCATCCACACTGCAGTCCCCACTCTCATTCAAACAAGCAAAATTTTAAAAGGTGAGATCACCTCCTGAAACAACATGCCCAGCTCTCTCCCTCACTAATACGTCACAGTGTCTGCACTTGAGCCTCTAGCTCAATGACTGAGCAAAAATTCCTCATGTCTGCATTTACTGTGGACTTGTTTGCCCTGGATTACATGCTTTCTAGGAGCTTCCACAGGCAGCCCTCTTGACACATCATCTGCCCTGCACCCTTAATGTATTTTAAATAGTTACATTTTTATTTACATTTACTTTTTAATGGTGTCTTTTATACATTTTATTAAATAATCACTAAGTTATGCACTCAGTTTGCTTCTCTGATGTTAACTCTATTCTATTTGGGTTACTTATATCACCTTACTATATTAGGCCCTAACTTGCCCTTATTCTCAACAGTGTCCCTTATACACTTACCAGCCAATCAACCTACTAGTTTCTTGTGACCATACAGTTTCTTGTTGTTCCCTCACAGCTGCCTCACCAAATACTCTTTCACTCCTGCAGCAAGGTAAGATCACTGTTAGAAAGCAAAAAAAAAAACAATAGAACGCCTTCTTCCTTTCTGTTCTAAATTCCCAAATATGCTCACTTGGATTGTGTCTCACACAGGTGATGTGTCATCTTCATGTGCCCACTTACTAACCACATACTTTCACTGTATGCTAATACATGCAACAAGTATTGTTTCTTGCGCACTATACAGACAAAGCATACCATTCACAGAGAAGGAAATGAGAGAGTGCAGAATTTAGTGTTACAGTCATAACTAGGTTGTGGAGAATGATCAACTTAATGCAGGGTAAGTCCATTCAAAAGTCTGGCAGCAGAAGGGAAGAAGCTGTTTGTGAGTCGGTTGGTACGTGACCTCAGACTTTTGTATCATTTTCCCAACGGAAGAAGGTGGAAGAGAGAATGTCCGGAGTGGGGTGCTTAATTATGCTGGCTGTTTTGCCAAGTCAGCAGGAAGTGTAGACAAAGTCAATGGATGGAAGCTGGTTTGCATGATAGATTGGACTACATTCACGACTTTTTGTAGTCCCTTGCAGTCTTGGGAACAGCAGGAGCCAGGAGTGATACAACCAAAAAGAATGCTTTCTACGCTGCTTCAATAAAAGTTGATGAGAATTGTAGCTGACATGCCAAATTTCCTTAGTCTTCTGAGAAAGTAGAAGCATTGGTAGGTTTTCTGAACTATAATGATGGCGTGTGGTGACCTGGACAGGTTGTTGGTGATGGTGGTGGGCACCTAAAAACTTGACGCTCTCGATCTTAAAACTCAACTTAAAACAGTCCCTTTCTTGTATAGAACTCTAATTTCCTGTTATAGCAATCAACATCTATTGAGGTTCCTTTTCAGGCAAAGGGCTTTCAGGTGATGGATAACTGACTGATTTAAAGCTTTCCTTTAGTGATCACTTGATTTTGCTGCACAGTTATAGTTATTGGTTCTGACTTACTGTGTTAAAATGTTCCACTCCAGTGGCAGCAAATGCATCTGCAATTGCTTTGGTTGTTGCCACACAGGCCATTGGATGTCCGTTTCCAATAGGTTTTCCCATAGTTACAATGTCAGGTGAAAAATCATCTCCTTGTAGTTGGAACGCCCAGAAGTGCTTTCCAACTCTCCCAAATCCAACTTGGATTTCATCAGCAACAAATAAACCCCCTACTTTGTGAATATGCCTGCAAGAGAGAATAGAATATAAAGCTGTCAGCATTAGATTATTTCTCCTCCACCCCCCCTCCTGTTTATGAATAATATCTTGTAGCATTTGACATCTGGTTGTATAAATATTTAAATGTAAATGACATTGCAATGCAATTTTCCTGATAGAATTTCAATGAAATATGCAGCACACAACAGATATAGATAATATATCTCACTCATGGAATATATTTGTTTGTATAATGCTATGTCATTTTTATCGCCTGAGTGTTCATCTCAGAATCTCTTGCATACAAAAGGTATAAAAAGCTACAGCCAATGTCACTGCTATCAAACTGTTGGGAGCATAAAGAGGTTTATTCAGACTATCCTCCTCTCAATTCAATCATTTACAGCAGCTAAAAGTAAAGCAGCACTTAAAAAAAATGTTTTTTTGTAAAAGAAAGAATCTGCAATGACATATTTTACAGCAATTGCTGCAAATAGCTTAAAGATTTCCAACTACGAGATGATCATCATGTCAGATAAATATACCCCAGAATATCATAAACTGTACAATTCAGGAGGAGTCCATTTGGCCCATTGAGCCAACACTGATAACAATTCCACCCAGGGCTATCCCCATAACCCCACATATTTATCCCGTTAATTCTTTTAACCTACATATCCCATGGCACTATGGGGCAATTTAGCATGGCCAATGCACCTAACCTGCACATCTTTGAACTGTGGGAGGAAACCCACACAGACACAGGGAAAACGGGTAAACTCCATACAGCCAGTGATCCAAGCCGGAATTGAAGTGCTGTGAGGCAGCGGTACTAACGACTGTGCTGCCCAAATGTGACACATTAATTAGTAACTCAGTTAGATAAACTTTTCTCCCCCTCTTCCTGGTATTTTCCATACCTGGGCCTTACAGTTACTAAGAAGGAAAGCACACTTCTTGAATGAGAGCATTTAAAATTTATTTTTTTCCCTTCCTGTCGAAAACTTTGGCTTCATGCAAGTGTTTTAACATCATGACCTTTCAGTTTCACATTTCAATGTTGTGAGTGCAGAGTTAGGGAGCTATTTATTGTAAATATGAAATTATATGATTTATTAATCGGAAATTGAGGCCAGAGTCTTAACCACTGTTCGTTTACCCATCCCGCTTCGTGAAAGGAGATTCAGATGGCTGTCAAATTCTTCAACCTTGCTGCACTGTGAATGTGGCATGAACGGCAGGTAAGTTTGTGCCCTACGTCCTTTTTAAATAAATTTATTTTTATACCACAGTCATGTCTGCTGTGCTGAAGTCCTGCTTCTGAAGACTCAATTGAGTTTCTATGAAGTATAGGATATATCCAATAGCTGAAAGCAGTTACCACATAGGGTGAATTTTCCATTTGCTGGAAATGTTATTAAAAGCTCACTTACATCCCAATATTTTCAGGGATCTCCTGATCCCTGAAAGTATTGCAAAGTTGTGACCAACCATGAGAATTAGTTAATTTTTTAATATAGTTAAGCAAAGAGTGATGTGATGCACACATTTAAACAAAGTAATATGTAATACATACCCTGCAACTTTCTGGAAATATCCCGCAGGTGGAACTATCTGACCAGCAACACTAGGCAATGATTCAGCAAAGAAAGCAGCAATCTGGGGAGCGAGAAAGATTAAAAAGAAAACAATCACTCCACACTGTTTTCTAATGCTGGAAAAATTTAAACCAGACCTCTGAGTTCAACAGCATATAGCAATGTTAAAATGTTAATTATGGTTCAAAATCCACAACTTTCCAACTTACTCAGTGGGTCTGCACTGAGCCAATCAGACAGCAAAGATTTAGCCAATATTTGGTGGTCAATGCAACTGATGTCACTGCCAATAGAATGGAGAAAAAAAATGACCAGCATTTTGAAGATGGGTGGCTATCTTCTGCTGGAAAATAAATGTGAAAATCTATGCAAAGAAGCTTCTCCTGATCCTTGAAGCCATTCCTTTCAAAATTGCTTGGATTCATTCTTGTATCTATTCTATCCAGTGATAACTCAGCTGGACTTTGCCCCTATCCAATTTTCATTCTGCTATTTTTTTGTATTTATCTATGGGAACTCAGCGTCGCTGGTTGGGCCAGCACCTATTACCCATCCTTAATTGCGCTTGGGAAGATGGTGGTAAACTGCTTTCTTGAATCTCGGCCGTCTCTGTGGCATAGGTACGCGCACAGTACTGTTAGGAAGGGAGTTCCCGGATTTTGACCCATTGATAGTGAAGGAACGGCGGTGATATATTTCCAAGTCAGGATGGTGAGTGGCTTGGAAGAGAATTTGGAGGTGGTGCTGTTCCCATGTATGTGTTTGCCTTTGTCCTTCCAGATGGTTGTGGTTGTGGGTTAGAAAGTAAAGACAATAATCAGCCACCATATTCCAGCTCCCTAGAATTTCCTTTCTAGATTTCCTTCCACTTCGTCAATATCACAACATTGTCTTTCATTACCTTACGATTTTTCTTTTGTACTTCATCAATGACAGCTTTCACTTCATTTGCATAGGCCAAGGCTGGATCAGGGTGATCCTCCCTGAACATTCCCCGGTATGTATCAGGAAGAGGTACCTGTCCAGAAAGTAATATTTGCTTTAATTGAAAGGAAGGTCACAAAATAAATGTTGTAACAAGTATTGCAGTTTAATTACTAGACTTCAACATACCACATGAACCCAATCCTTTTGTGGTCTTAGACTCCGGAATTTATATGGGCTGATATCTATCAGTGAATTAAGGTGTCCATGGTAGGCACTTTGAATACAAAGAAAATAATTACATGGTCAGTTACATGCACATTACAATAAAGTAGAACCACAACTGAATGCAATATGGCCTTAAGTATTGCAACACAATGGAACTACCATCTTAAACCTAACACTACTTTAAGCCATGCAACACAAACAGGCAACTATTCAAATGACAAATGGTTAAAATTGAAAAGTTACTGAAGAAAATATATACTTGAAAATTGATGTTAATGCACCATTTCACAAATTGAACTTACTGGTCCATAACAACGATGTCTTCATGTTGGGTGTATTGTTGAGCTAGCCTAACAGCAAGATCATTTGCCTCCGAACTGTAATGAGGTTGGAAAAAGAAAACTCAGGTTATTTTTGGTTTAAATCTTTTACATGAACAACTTGAAATATAAAATCTGAGTTGCAGTTATATATGTGTGAGGCATTTAGTATCCCAACAAATCACCATTTCAACAGTTGCTATACATAATTGAGAGAAAATGCTGAGTGGAGTACTCTTTTGTTAGAGTAAATTTTCTTTATTTTACATTTTGTTACATTATATTCAATATCCATATTGGGTGGGATTTTCTCAAATTTCGGCAACGTCACCTGATGCAAAAACCGGTGTAAATCCTGCTGGTCCTGGCAGCGTGACCAACACCTCAACTTTTTAGACACTTTGAAAGTATTATTTTCCCCACATGAAAAACGTCATATCGGTACTGCAAAGTGTTTAATTCAGTGCCAACACCCTCCACAAGAGGACAGTGGTGCAATACCGTAAGAAGATGAATGACCTACGTCATCTGCCAGAGCTAAGGCTCCTTGTATCCTTTCTACACTCCATCTCCACCAGTCACACTGTGGAATGGAACCTCAGTCTCACAAGCTGCTACCCAGTAGGGCCCTTACATCCAACCTCCCACAGGCTTCTTCGCACCCCTTGAGACTGCCTTTCTCATAAGCCCTCCCCGTTCACAAATTTTAATCGACATCGAACCTGTCAGATGGCTAGCTCACATTATCCCCATTTGTGTCCCTGCAAGCTAAGCTTATCTGCAACAGCTATGAGCACGTGGTGGTGGGATGCTCGAATTAATGATCCTGACTCCTGTTGAGCAGAGAAATCTGTACAGCTCAGAGGAGGAACAGGAGGCGGCCTGGGTTCAGAGCGAGGTGGGCCTGTGAGAGAAACGTGAGGAGCCAATGCACATTCGTCTAGATGATCAAACTCAAGATAGTCGTGTGTATCCCAGACCATTGCCCTGGCCACGTATTCATACCATGGGCGGGATTTTACAGCCTCACTCAAGAGAGACCGGAAATTCCCACCTGAGGTTAATGAAGATTTCCATCACTGGACGCTTGCCCGCTCCAATTCTATGGCAAACGAGGTGTAGAGTTCTGATGCATGTTCCTTTCCTTGTACCCGATCAACCTGGACCATCCACCAGCAGGATCCCACTGCCCATCTTCAACACAAACTCAGAGATGTCAGCGGAAGACACCAAAGATGCATCATGGCTATCATCCGCACCATCTATTAGTGCAGAGACATACTTCAATGGGTGAACTTAGCAAGGTGACTTTTGGATCTCTTTCTGGTGAGCACAACATTGAATCACACAATCAGAGAATCCCTACAGTGCAGAAAGGGATCATTCAGCCCATCGAGCCTGCACTGACAACAATGCTACCCAGGCTCTATTCCTATAATCCTATGTATTTACCTGGCTAGTCTTCTTGACATGAAGGGGCAATTTGGCATGGCCAATTCATCTAACCTACACATCTTTGGACGATGGGAGGAAACCAGAGTATCCAGAGGAAACCCACACAGATATGGGGAGAATGTGCAAACTCCACAAAGACAGTGACCTGAGATTGGAATTAAACCTGGGTCCCTGGCAACGTGAGGCAGCAGTGCTAATCACTGTGCCACCCACATCGCTGCTTCTGACGCACATCAGGTGAAGGCAGGGACCAGACAGTCAGAGATACGCTGGATGCCAGGACTCAGCTATGCCCCAACCAGGTGCCATGCTTCTGGACATGTTTGTTCCTCAGCTGCTTGAGATATAAATGCAGAGCTGGGAATACCGGACAGATTTTCAGCAACAGTCCTGTGACTGCAATGCTGAATGGAAGAGTCCCAAAGCTTTTGTTGCAGAAGATATCGCTGGCAACACAGGGCACCCAGGAAAACAGTGTAAGAGTGCCATCTACAGTGGAAAGAACAGAGTTAATGGAGTTCAGATCTATGGTGGGAGATGTCCAAAGCATGATGCAGTCTCTGAGCAATATGGCTGAGGGCTTCAACTGCATGGTGCAGACAGTAGTGGGACTCCAGGATTGGCAGCACCTTAAGATTTTGAGGCTTCTTAAGCTCACTCCAGGTGACTTTCTATCCCTGGGAGTAACGTAGGGGCCCACAAGTACACGGAGGACGGAGAATTCACTAGAAAACAACTTGGGCCCTTCCATCCAAGAGATTCAGGATGCACCTAACCAATCCACTTCCCTCCTTCCTGAGACCAACACAACCCAGACAAAGTGTCCAAATAGGGTGACACAGCAACAACAGTGCAATGTGAAAAAGGCCTTCATGGTTTCAGACCTCCAGAGGATGCCAGTTAAGGGCACCTCAGGCAGCAGGGCATGAAAGGCAGCAAGCTGTCTCCATCTCTGATATGCATCCTGAGGACACACCTAGATGTAATGAGAGTGCAGAAGGCTAAGGAATTGTACGGACATAGGGTGGGCATGGGTGAAGTTGGGCAGTAGTAGTTGGGGGAGATAGTCACTTGTAAATTTTTGAAATCTCTCTAAATTATTGTTGCTTTCCAGTTTAACGCCTTAAAATTTTTAATCCACCTCCCAGTGGCATAGTGCTTCTCCCCATCGGAATGCAGTTGTTCTCACTGGACCACCATCAGACGGTTAGGTTCTCTCAATGCAGTTGTTTCATTCGTGCTGATAGGACTTGAACATAATTCAGTGAACCGATAGCCTTGTCCCTGGCCCCTAATCCCCTCTACAGCAAAAGGACTGTAGGGCTGACTCTCACTTAGGCGTGAGCTGGGGAGTCAGCATGCTGACAGCAGACGGGGGTCAGGCATAAAATAGCATTTCTGAGGAGCATCACAGACATTTCCTCATTGCAAGTTATCATCACAGCTCTGAACTGACTGCGCAGCAGCCACTCAAGAACTCTCCAGCCCCAGTACCCTGTTGATCCCTCTAACCTGAGGGATTCACTGAAAAATCCAGGGCCGAGGATGAAGCTGTCACGCGTACTCCCTAGAAAACGTGTGCAATGAGGTGCAGCTGGTGGTTGCACATCAGCTGGACATTGAGGGAATAGAACTCTTCTGGTTCCCTGATGTCATGGGCGTTGAGAGTGACATGGGTGTGGTCTACCACCACCCACTCCTTGCACACGTGACAGTCCAAACCCTGTAGCCCCTTCATCCTGCCAGGCCTGGTCCAGTTTAAAATGGACACAGTTGATAGTCCTCACATACAGGGAATCCATCAGCTCCTGGCTTTCTACACCACATTGATTAGCTAAAGGTCCAGCCATTTTAATTAGGATCTAAAATTAGGATTAATAAGATTTTTTTGTTTAAGAATTGTCGAACTCAATTCTGTTGATAATAATCTGGACAATTCCATTGTTATTTTCTGGTCTTAGCACAAAAGATTCTTTGGAGCTTACATCTTGGCTGTTTGTACAGCAACAGAAATTCAGAGGCTTCCGACCCTTTTGAGTTACCTCTCGGGGACATAGGACAAATCTTCACAGAATCTTACGCAAAATGCATGTGCAATTTGGTAAGGAACATACTGGAAGTGAGCAAGTCTTCCTTTTACATAATGGTTCAAAGGAAAAAAACACTTGTCATAAAGATTATATTTGACTGAATAATTGGGACAGTGCGCAAACTTTAAATACTAACAAGAGCACTTAATTAATTTGAATAGGATAACACGCATATTGATCATTAAGAAATTAGCTGACCCATTTATCTTTTGGTTTTGTCACCTACATTCTCCTCTTTGGAAGCCTGGAGTAATGGCAATTTGTGCAGGATTGATGTTCACCTGTTATTACAAGTTAGTTCCATTGTTATAGATTTGTGTGAAATGCCACCTTAATACTTTTTCAGCAGGAAAAGTAATTGCCTCACGCACCCATGGGCGGCACACTGTCTTATTAAGGAAAGATTAGACAGGTTAGGATTGTAGCTGCTGGAGTTTAGAAGAATAAGAGATGACTTGAATTAAACATATAAGATTTGTTTGTTTTTGACAAGGTGGGTATGTAGTGGATGTTTTTTCCCGTGGAAGAATCTAGAACTAGGGGGTACTGTTTGAGAATAAAAGGAGTCACCCAATTAAGTCAGAAATGAGGAAAAAACCTTTACTCTGAGGGTTGTGAGCCTTTGGAACTCTTCCTCAAAAAGCAGTGCAAGAAGAGTCTTTGAAGGTTTTTAAGATAGAGCTGGATGGATTCTTGATAAGCAACGGGGTGAAAGGAGTTAAGTGGGAACGTGGGCTTAGATTACAATCAGATCAGCCATGATCTTACTGAGTGGTAGAGCAGGTTTGAGAGGCCATTTAATTTGTATTCAAAATGGATGCAGTGTCTGTTAAAAGAGAATCCACTGACACTGAAGACTAAAGAATGTTTACAGTAGATCAAGGATTGAGCTATTTTTCCAGGCTATTTTCAAAAATGATGGTCATTGTCTAAATTTAGATTGCCTATGTAAATTTAGACAGTGCTGTATAAAGTTAAAGACTGGCACATATTTATTCTTGGATGTGGATAGGTTGTTTGCCAGTATGTATGTTTCAGAAAAGATCTGTAGCTAAATGTTGTCAACGGGCATGAAAAATACAAGTTATAATGGCACATCTGATTTGTTTCCCTTTAGACAATTTTACAGAATGGAAAATGCCATAGAAGGAATTCAAAATAATGAATTGCAAAGATTCTCCATGCTGTACTCATACACATAAACGAATATAACAGATTTGATTCATGGTCAATGACTAGTTAGTTGATCTCCACTTGGGCAAAGTTATGGTACTTAATTAATCTGAACCTCGTGCTTTAGGAGGGAAATGAAATAGACCGAAGTTTGCGCTTTTGTTCACAATGCAATGAATAATGTTAGAACTTCACTCATGAACACAGGATGAAGACAGGCTTTGGATCAGCCGTTATTGGCTTCCCCTCAAATTTCAGTCAAAAAGACATCTAAAACTCACAGCCAAGGCACACAACTGAAGAATGGCCACTTGGCTCAGTTACAAAGTGGCAAACAACCACTATGAATCTAAACCCACAACAGCAAACAAATTATGCTTTCAGAGAAGGAGGAACGTTGATAAAAGTGAATTCATTGACAATGAGAAACCTTTTGAGTTTATATGGAGCACTTCATTACCCAGGACATCCTAGAGTGCACTGGAGCAAATGAGGTGCAGTCACTATTGTAGTGTGGGAAACATAGCTATTAGTTTGCACAAAACAAACTCCCACAAACAGCAATGTGTCAACAACCAATCTGTTTTTGTGATCTTGATTAAGTGGTAAATATTTGCCAGGATGCTGGAAATAGCTCTTGCTGCTCGCTGAAATCATACTACGGGAATTTTTTGCATCCACTTGTGAGGGCCTCAATTTAACATCTCTTCCAAAAGACAACATCTCTGATAGCCTACTACTCGTCAGTCCCATAATAGTGTTAGCTTTTTTTTGTGCTCAAATCAGAGTGGCACATCAAAAGAGAACTTTGTAATTCAGAGGCAAACGTGCTGCCTACTGAGACCACAGCTGTCACAGATGACAAACATTTTTTTGAAACACCCTCACTAATGGTTTCAATTCAATTTCATAACTTATCATTGATATAAAATATTTAGAGAAAAACATCAGGTCACAAAGACAATCAATGATCTTAAGTTACAAGGGTAAAGTTACTAAAAACTGAATTTCAGACTGCCTAGAATTCATAATAATTATTATATGAAATTATTGAAAACGTTATTCTAAATCAAGAAAAATGTATATGTTACAAAGTAAAGGAAATACATTTTACCCAGAGTTCACAAAATAGAAAACCGACAGTTTTTGTGGCAATGTCTCCGACAATCTCGTTGCGTAATGGACAATATTGTCATGTAGAAACCGCGCATTTGTGTTCAATTTTGCCATTTGCGTACATCCAGCTTTCACAACATCTGGATGACAATGTCCAACTATAAAAAGAAAAACCAATTTAGAGGCAGGAAAACTGTTTCGCAGCAGTTTCATGTTTTAAGATAAAAGACAAACGGGCGGCAAGAAAGAGGAGGTGGATTTTCCCGTTCAATTTTTCCCTCCTGCCTATAACAATTCCTGCAGTGGGTGGGATCAGAAAATCCCTCATGCTAAAAGACCCTCCTTATATCCAAACAGGTGCTAGAATGTGGTGACAAAGGGGATTTTCACACTAACGTCATTGCAGCGTTAATGTAAGCTTACATGAAACACTAATAAACTTAAAAAGAAACTTAGGTGATAAAGTCATCCGATTCAATTTTATATGAAGCCCATTTCCAGGATTGAGAGATTGTAACCAGATCATGGAAGCTAGAAAGCAAGTGGACTCCACACCCAAGTATTCCTCCAAAGACTTTTTAAAAGACTCTGTCAGGTAGCTTAATGTTCAAAGTAGAAGCACTGATAGATTCCCTTGACAATCTTATATATTCAGCTTTTTCAACATATCATAAAATCCCTACAGTGCAGAAGGCGGCCACAATTCCACCTAGGCCCACATATTTGCCCTGCGAATCCCCTTGACACTAAGGCAATTTAGCACGGCCAATCAACCTTACCCGCACATCTTTGGAGTATCAGAAGGCGGCAGAGCACCTGGATGAAGCATGGGTAGAACGAGCAAACTGCACACAATCACCTGAGACCACGATTGAAGGCAGGTCCTTGGCACTGTGAGGCAGTAGTGTTAACCACTGTGCCACCGTGCCGCATGTCCTTTAAACTGTCCCAAAGTGTCAGATGAGCAAACCAGTCTGCAGTGGGGCCTAAAGATACCAGCAGGGCCAGAAATCCTAAGATTGAACACCATTTTTAAAGGGCACTAAATCTCCCTATCATCATGTCCCTCTGCCAGGCTCTGCCCCTCCCCTCTCATCAATCTCCCTACATAGTTTGCTCAAATTTTGTTTGACAATGTTCCGATCAAACAACTTGGGACATTGTACTTTTTTAATGTGTGTTGAAAGCGTCCAAATGATGTGTGTTCATCTATAGTGTTTTTCTGTGTTTTGGGAGAATGTTTTAAAGTTCAGTTTTTTTTTCTACAGGTGGTTAGGTTATCTGGAACAAATACAGCTCAGTTGCTAGGAGAACAGAGTAATTACTCATTTCAACCTTGCAAGTGGTAACGTTAAGTAGCATTAATGGAGCTTTTGCTTACTTATATTCCCCTGAGGTTTCAGATTAAGTTGATTGACAGGGTCATGTGATGGTCCTAGATTTTGTTTGTGCAGAGAGAAACCAGATTTTGCAAAGTGTTGTAGTTGGAGTCTGGCTGTTCTGGTTGACGTTAGGAGAACTTTGCAGGATTCAGGAAGCTCTATATCTCTCTGAAAACTCAAAGATGTCTTCACTCATTATAGCAAGTATATTTGTGATTATTGACTATGTTTTAGAACATAGAACATTACAGCACAGTACAGGCCCTTCGGCCCTCGATGTTGTGCCGGCCAGTGGACCCTCTAACCTAAACTATTCCAATATCATCCATATGCCTATCCACCGAACATTTGAATGCCCCCAAAGTAGGCGAGTCCACAACTGCTGCAGGCAGGGATTTTAAGTGGATTAACTTTCTAGGAAGAACTTTGCTTCTTTGGAACTAGAATAGTCATCAGTTAGAAATTAATTTGTCTCTTTTAACGTTTAAAGATTGTTCATCTGTGAGCAATTAACTCTAACAAAATGAAATAATTTACGTTTAAACTGTATTAGGAAAAAGTTCATTTTGATAAGAGATCCCTAATTTGTCAGTGGAATTACTCCCGGAGTGAAGCACCCTTTCCTCACATTTATGCCAAAATACGAAAGTTGTTGGGGTCGAGTAAGGTTTCCTAATATACTGTGGCATTCAGGTCTGTAACTCACACATATACAAGTTGTTGTTCTTGCTCTAGAAAGTTTAAAAGTTCAAGATCTACTGCATAAAATGATCAGAATCATACTCAGTGTACTTTAAGTGTCTTGTCAATTATTCTGTTATGAAAGAGGTTGCTACTTTCAAAACAACTAAGCTAAAATGTCTCAAACATCTATGTTGCAGCAGAGATGCTGATAATTGATTTATAATGCACTAAAAATCTTTGTAGTCAGTGGCTTGCAACTTATACCTCATATTTACAGGACGGTTAATGAGAACTCTGCATATGTGTACTTGTATCTGTCGATGGTACTCTGCTTCCAGCTCCTAATTGCTTTTCAAAGATGAAGAGAACACATTCTGCACAAATTTAGAAGATTCCCAGGAAGTAAATTTTTTTACAACTCCTTTAATATTTGACAAATGTTAGATAAAGTAGAAAGTTGCTTGTCCACAGAAGAATGTTGATGCCACACAAGTGGCAGGCAACAACCATCTCCAGCAAGAACGAATCTAACCACCTCCCTACAGAATTCAACAATATTGCAATTATGGATCCCTCATCACCAAATTCCTGGGGCTGGGGGGGGGAACCATTAATTAGAAACATAACTGGACTAGCCGATTAAATACTGACCAGATCAAATATTTGGTATTCTGCAATGGGTTAATTCATTGCTTGACTCCCCAAAGTCTGTCCACCGTAACCAACAACACTGAAGAAGCTCAACACAATCTAAAACAAACCAGCATACTTGACTGGCATCCATCCCCTTTTCAAGCACTGATCCCCTCCATCACTGATGTACAGTGTGCACCATCTGCAAGAATACCCCGCAATGATTCACCAAAGCTCCATTGACAGAACCTGTCAAATCTGCGGATCCACAATCGAAGGACAAGGGCAGAAACGTCACCACAAAATCTTGACTTGGAACTATATCACCGTGCCTTCATTGTCAGTGGGTCAAAATTATGGATCTCCTTTCCCAGCAGTACTGTTAGTGTATATTCATCACTTTTCAAGGTGGCTGCTCATCACCATGTTCACAAGGAAGTGTAGTTCGGAATGGGCATTACACGATAGTCAGCAATGCCCACATCCAATGAACAATAAAAAAAGTTTTAGACCACTTCCCCAAGACATTTTGCATTGGTCCATTCAGGAATCAGATTGTCTTTCACTTTACAATAATACACAAGTGAGAATATTGATTGTTCAAGTATTTGGTCAGGTCATCTGCTATTTTGGAAATGAGAACACCTACATTGAGTAATAGTGCTGTCAAATATGCTTTAGAACAAGCAAATATCAGGCAAAATGATCTCACTAGACATACAGGATGGTTTGGTGGTTTTGCAGTCTCCCAAGACGTGATTTGAAAGTTATCACATCTTCACCATTGTAAAAGCTGCATGTGAAATTCAGAGTTATCTCTATTTCCTAGTAGCACCCGCAGTACAAATGGAGATGAATCTTAAGACACTTACTTTGGACAAAACAGCTGTCACTTGCAGCAATTTTCATTCTCCCACAAACTTTAGATTTCTAAGACAAAGTTGAATCACAATATTGTAAATATAGATACCTAAGGCAATAAAGAGGAGGTCCAGTGGGCCTCTGAATCGGAAGCTTTGAGTTTCAAGTCCCATTTCAAAGCTTGATAGCCAAAGAAGCTAAACTCATAATTGGCTAAACAGGTTGAGTACTAACTTGTAAATTCTTCTGACATATGCCTTTGGCAAGTGGTAAGAGCAGGAGAGATTTCTGGTTAGAATAGAAAGAAATTGGAGCCTCCATCATGACTATCACTGTTTGCACAGCAACTTTGACTCTTTTGATGGGAATTAGTTTAGCTCAGTTAGCTGGACAGACAGAATGGATCAGTGCAGGCTTTGATTCCCCTTCTAACTGGAGTGGATTTGTATCCTGCCTCCTTGCTGTATCCGTGCTGGAAATTGTGACTGTGAGTCAAACCTGCTTCTAAGAAGAAAACACAAGAAGAAGAGACTATTAAAAATCTTAATAGGGATAGTCACTCACCATACCTTTTAGATGGTAGGTCAGTGACAGTGAGGTATTGGGTATGCACTGCAGTTAAAGAATGAGAAAGATAATCTCACAGGAATGCAACCTAACTTTATTGCCCTTTATGTGCCATATGTTATTTCCTACAATTACACACAAGATTGGCTTTTTGAAGATAATCAGATGATGATGTGGTGCTTTTCAAGTTACTTACAAGAGGACTTTAGGTTTTTTCAAATAGTCATGAACAGGTAGTTTGATTGGATTACATTGTAAATTATTTTACAGGCATCCAAAATTGAAATTTACACTGAAGATATTAAGTTCCTCTAGGGTGACAAACAACTGAATGAGGGTGAAATTCACATTACTTGACTGACTTGGTGCTTCAATAAAAGGCACATGATGCTAATGTTAGAAATGCAGGTCCGTTTTGGAGTAAACTAGGTTTTGCTTCAGACTGAATTGACAGCAGTGATGCTCATTAAAGCCTGTACTTTAGAGTTGGATATCTTGCAGTTGGTAAGGCTTCTCGATAAAGAGGAACCAGAAGGGAAGAGTAAAAATCTGTACTGGAGGTGTGCAGAAGATTGCATAATGGGAACAGATGGAAAATTCCGGCCATGGTTCCAATGTGTCCAAGTCTGGGAAATAAATATTTCAGGGTATGCATTTCAAAAAGGCAGGAAGAGTAGAAAAAAGTCATGGGTAGCCCTGATGCTAAAGACTGACAGAAACAAATCACTGAATAAAGATCTTAGATCCAGAGATATGGAAGTGGAATCAGTTATGGGTGAAAATTACAATTAGCAAGAGTCAGAAAATGCTGGTGATGCATCTATAGTCCCCCTAACAGTACTGGGCATTAAACAAGAAACAATTGAGGTTTGTAACAAAGACAATGCAATAATTGTGGGTGATTTTTAATCTTATTGACTGGTCACAAATTGGCAAAAGCGGACGGGAAGATGAGTTTGTAGAATGCTTTTGTCGATGTTTCTTGGAATAATATGTTCCGTGACCAACTAGGGATTTTCAATTTCGTGTTGTGTAATGAGCCATGGTTGATTAATGGTCTGATTGTAAAAGTCCTGTTGGAAAAGAGTGATTGTAGTACACTTGAATTCCATATTAAGATTGAAAACAACATTGGACAATCTCAAACAAGAAACTGAAACTCAAACAAAGCTAATTACACATGTATGGAAGAAGAGCTGGCTGAGGTTGATAAAACAATGCCAGGGCATTTACCCAATTTTGAGAGGTTGAGTAAATTGTGTCTTTATTCTCTGAAGGTTAGAAGAACGAGAGATGATCTCACTGAAGTGTACAGGAGGAGCTTGACGGGGAAGGCAGTGAAGGGTTGTTTCCCCTGAATGACTGGGGAATCTATAGCACATGGGCACATCTTAGGATAAGGGGCCAATTATTTTGGATTGAGACAAGGTGAAATTTCTTCACTGAGAGGGTGATGAATCTTTGGGATATTCTACGTAGAAGGTGTTGGATGTTTCAACATTGATTACATTTAAAGGCTAAGATAGGCAGATTTTTGGTGTTTTGAGGAATCAAAGGATATGGGAGAGAACAGGAAAGTGGAGTCGAAGCCAAAGACTGACATGTTTGAACTGAATGGCAGAACAAGCTCAATGGGTTTAATAATACTCCTCTTCTCATATTTCTTATGTATATCCATGGTCATTGGATATCCCTCCCAGTAAAAAGTCACATAGCTCCCCCTAAAGTTGTGCAATTTTTGTCATCTGTTCAAATGGTTTTCTTACCATGAGCAACATTGTTAATACAGTCCAAATATTTTCTTTCCTCTTCATCAAACATATATTGTCCCTGAGCTCTGACAATCTTGATAGGATCATCTGGGAAAAAAAGCCTGCAGGAAGATCTGTAAATAAAATTGCAGAGATCACAAAGTGACAAAATGATTCATAAATGTCTGACACTGATATATGTTTAACTTCTGATTTCCTGATTTTTTTTAAACTACATATTCATTATATGTTGCTGTCATTTAAAACAAAGTGAATGAAATCATGGTGGCATAGTGGTTGGCAATGCTGCCTCACAGTACCAGGGATCTGCATTTGATTCCCAGCTTGGGTCACTATGTGGAGTCTGCCCATTCCCCCCATGTCTGCGTGGGTTTCTCTGGTTTCCCCCCACAGTCCGAAGATCATGCTGGTTAGGTGAATTGGCCAAGCTAACTTCTCCCTTAGCGTGCCCCAATAGGCACCAGAGTGTGGCAACTAAGGGATTTTACACAGTAACTTCATTGCAGTGTTGATGTAAGCCTTCTTCTGACACTAATAAGTAAACTTTATAGGCAAATTGTATAAAATAAACCCAAGTTCTATTCCATTGTTGTCTGATTCATTGCATTGAATACTTGTATCTTCTGAATTATTAGCCCTTATTCATTGAAGTCTTTCCACAAACTAAAAGAAACAAGTCCGGCGTGTGATATCTCGGTCAACTGCAGCTCCAACAATACTTAAAGACTTCACACCCACCAATTCCTAACATTTATTCGAAATCCAACTTTTAGATAAATTTGTAACATTGTATGACACAACATCGCACAAACAGTCCCCCGTGAACGCCTCCAAGTCAAATTGGGAACTCGTGACGTCCAGACACAGTGTTAATACTTTCAACTCCTTCGGGTTACTTTAACACGAACAGGGGGTGGAAAAAAAGGGTTATATTTGCGCAGGACTGCAACAAACGCAGTCTGGCCCAGTAGCAGAGTGAACTCTCCCGTGGTCTATTTAACCCGCAATGAGTGCAGACTGTTAGACTTACCCGATCAACTTTTTCCGAAGAGTTAACGTTTCACTCTTGTGATAGAGATCAGATGCCATGTTGTATTGTAATTTGTCCACAAACTGCTTTCTGCCTCAGTCCGAAAACAATTATAACTTCTCTCCTCACTCCCTCAGTGTCTGTACGCCCAGGGCGGCTCCGCTTACGTGAATCACGAGGTGGGAAGCAGTAACAGTCCAGTACGCGGTTTGTTTTGGGATCGGAGAGATCTGTATTCAAACTCTCCGTTACGGGAATCTCTGTACCGGATTCTCCCTTACACAATGATTGGAGCAGATCTGTCTTTCCAAAAGCAAGCCCCCAAATGATGGGAGCAGGTACCGAGAATTAAATTACTCTTGAAGGCCCAAGTTCTAATGATTCAGTAGTTCACAGTATGTAAGTGAGGGATACAGTTTCCGCTGCAGCAGCGACAAGCTGTTTGCCTGAAGCACACATTTCTCTTTAGAGATCAAAAATATGAAAGTAACTTGGAACACTTTATTTATTAAAAGAATTCAGCTAGCTCAAGTCTCAATCATGTGACACTGGTTTCATATTTAATTTAATTTATTGTTACATGTATTAACATACAGTGAAAAGTATTGTTTCTTGCATGCTAGGCTGACAAAGCATACCGTTCATAGAGAAGGAAACAAGAGAGCGCAGAATGAAGTGTTACTGTCATAGGGCATAGAGAAAGATCAGTTTAATGCAAGGTAGGTCCATTCAAAAATCTAACAACAGCAGGGAAGAAGCTGTTCTTAAGTCAGTTGGTACCTGACCTCAGACTTTTGTATCTTTTTCCCAATGGAAGAAGGTGGAAGAAGGATTGTCTGGGGAACATGAGGTCCTTAATTATGCTGGCTGCTTTGCCAAGACAAAGTCTTTGCTACTTTGCAAATTTGTAGACAGAGTGAATGGATGGGAAACTGGTTTGCAGTTTGAGATCTGACCCACTATCATGGTGTCATTGGCAAACTTGAAAATTGAATTGGAGGGGAATTTGGCCCCACAGTCATAGGTGTATAAGGAGTATAGTAGGGAGCTGAGAACACAGCCTTGTGAGGCACAAGATCGTGGTTTGAAACGCATTGTTTGGGAGCAGGTAATGGTTGGGCCGTTGATACCACTTTGAGATATTAGAAGTCACAAATAGCTGTCTTTGTCCATAGTTGGCTGGGGTAGATAGGGGGCAATCATACAGGCTTATTATGCTGGTTAATTGGTGTGACGAGCCAATAAGATTGCAAGAGAGGTGAAAAAACGATTCACAACGGGTTTCCCATCCCTTGTGATCTTACCAGCCATGTTAAATTGGTGTAATTTTTTTAGATTATTTGAATATGATTAGTGAGCCTGGTATGCAATCATCCGGGTTCACTCGCCTTAATGGCTACACTGGTGGAGATCCTTACTGGTGAGGTTCACATATGTTTCCCCAGTAATGAGGACCTGATATGATGGCCTTACTGGTGGGACTACAGGCTGTTGAGACCCTCCAGGTGGCCATTAGCAGGGGCAGATAATGCCCCTTGAGCAGTGCCAGCATGGCACTCCTAGTGTAGGACCTGGACACTGCCCTCTGGGTACCAGGTGGTGCCAAAAAATAGGGGCTAAGGAGAGGGAGGAGGGCCTGAAATGGAGGTAGCATGTGGAAAGCTGCGTACTCTGCATTGGGGATTGCTGGGGCAGCAATTGACCGGGAGGGGTGAATGGGGGTGGCAATTGACTGGCAAGGATAAATGGGAGTGGTGATTTGCTAGGGATGGGTATTGAACAATCGTCCAGGGGAGGGGGCATAATTGGGAGTGGCAATTGGGGGGCGGAGCAAGCAGTTAATGGCTCTCTGTCGGGGGGAGGGAGGCAGGTCAGATGGCTCTCTGATGGGGGTGCGGGGAAGTGGGGGGCGTCTGCTGCCACTCTAGATATTATCGGTGGGAGGAAAGGGCGGGTTCCGCTGCCACTCTACGTATGATTGGTGAGGAGGAAGAGGGGCAGGGGGCTGCAGCGGCCTGTGTAGCAGTGGGGGTTGAGGGATAAGGGGTCAGTAATGTTGTGGGAGGTGGGAATGTCTGTGGAGGCAGGAGGGAGGCATTATCTGGCCCGGGAGCAATGTGGCAGGGGAGAGTTTTTCTAATTTTTTTTACTGCGCATGTGCAGCTGAAGGCTCTGATCGGAGCTGCAGTGTTTCAGCCACAATACGCCCCACCCACAGGATTGTGCAACACGACTCAGAAACGTTGATATTTTTTCAGGCAGAGTGGATCTCAGAGAATGGATCTGAAACACTCCCATGTTTCAAGTCTGCCCAGCACTTAGAATCAAAATGGTGCAATTGGGCCCGGTGTGTTTTAGTAGAGGTCATAAATCTCTACCCAGAATGTCAGACTGTAAGGAACCATTTTTCTGTGTTTATTGGTAATGTAGCTTTGTGTATGTGCTAAACTAATGATTGGATATTATTCTCATTGATTGATCACTGCTTTGGGAAACAAATTAAATAATTGAAATAATCAGTTTGGATACTGATTTCTTCCTAATACAATTTTGATTGATGTATATTAATTACTTGCAGATGAGCCGAAGAGTAATACAGTCATCCTTTGTTCAGAGAGTCTGTATGCCACATGCTTGGCCACAGACATCCCTTGCTATAGTGTGAAATAAAGGCCAATTCTAAACCCCAGAAGCTTTGCTCATTCAAGGGGTACAAAAACAAATAGCTTGTTTGCCTAAAATACTTACATTGCAGATTATTATTTGAATAACTGTAGTTTGGGAGAGTGGAATGTAAGTGAGACCTGGGTATCTTTGAAGGTAAGCATGCAGGTGCAGCAGACAGTGAAAAAGGCAATCGGTAACATTGACCTTCACAGCAATAAGATGTGAGTACAGAACAGAGATGTCTTATTCCAATTGTACAGGTTCTTGGTGAAACTACACCTAGAATATTACATGCAATTTTGGTTTCCTGATCTGGGGAAGGATGTTCTTACTATGGGAGGGAATGCAGCGAAAAGTTACCAGACCGATTTCTGGGATTACGAGGCTGATACGAAGATATTAGCTGGGGTTTAGAAGAACGAGAGGAACCTCGTAGAAACCTATAAAATTCTAAAAGAAGTAGACTGAGTAGATATAGGAAGGATGTTCCCAATGGCGGGGGAGTCCAGAACCAGAGATCACAGCCTAAGGGGGTAAACCATTTAGTAAGAAGCCTGACAACACCTTCTTACTGTGTTTACCCCAGTCCAACACCAGCATCTCCACATCCTAAACCATTTAGGACAGAGATGAGGAGAAATTTCTGCAGCCAGAGTGGTGAACCTGTGGAATTCGTTACCACAGAAAGCCGCTGAGGTCAAAATGCTGTGTGATTTCAAAGAGGGTCAGATATAGCACTTGGGATTAAAGGGATCAAAGCATGGGGAGAGGCAGGAACAGCTTCCTGAGTTGGATGATCAGTCGTGATCATAACAACAGAACAGGCTTGAAGTGCCAAATGGCCTACTCGTACTTCTAGTTTCTACATTTTTTATATCCTTTTTTTATTTGTCAATGGGATGTGGATGTTTTCTTGACAACCTTATCAAGTTGGGGATCTTTTGGCTCTGTGCCCCAAAGTTCTTTGTTTCTCCAGGCTTCTCAGATCCTGATCTTTATTGTGTATTTGCGTGCCATTTTTGTCCTCCTGAAGTGCATTCTTTCACACTTCTTGGGTGGAGGCACCGCATTTCCCAAACCCTCGGTTGAAATGTTGAGAGGGAGCTTGCTGAGAAGAATACTGGCAGCCCCACAGCCGTTTAATACCCAAATGGACATTAATTAATTGCAGGTAGGATTTCTACCCTTCAGGATGAGGTTGTCTCACCCCAGCAAACTGCTAGCCAATCAGAGGATGGCAGCTTTCCAGCATTTCAGATAGTGGCATGCAATGTTGAATGAAGATTTGGGTAAATGTTTGAGGATCCTGCCACTGCCATGCTGGTAAGTCCCAGAAAGGGAGATCCATTAAAGAGAGAACTCCTACTGGACTGCAAAGGGAATTATCCTGAACTGGACAATTTGGATTGCCCACAACTGTCTAAATCCTGGTAGCAGAATGTTGAGGTCCTTAAATGGGTATGCGGTCACCTATCTAATGGCTTCAAATAGCCCATGGGTGAATGGGCCACCCAACATTCCCCCATTCACAGGTACAATACCTGTGGAGGTGGGCAGGCAATCGGCACATTGTTATTTCCATGGTATCCAATCAAATGACCTTCCTGTTCTTGGAGGCATAAAACCTGGCCTATAATTTCTCCTATTGCTGCCTCTGAGGGCCTGATATTTACTTCTATTAATCACTTTCAAATTCTCTTTCTAAGTCCCTTTTCCTTTGAATTCTAAACTTTCCTCAAGCTTATTACCTTTTGTGTAACATTCTATACCTTTTCCTTTCATCTACAATTTTTAACTTCTCTTGTGAGTCAGGGTTGGGCCACTTTCCTGTTATAAAAATTATATTTATTGTGAATTATGACTTCTTTAAATGTTTGTCATTGTTTCCCTGCCATTATCATTTACCTTAGCCAATATAAGGTAATTTCCCAATATACCTTAGCCAACCCATCCCTCATATTTACTTTGTTCAGATTTAAAACTCTAATTTTGATCTTAGCCAAATGATTTTGAAACTCAATATGAAATTCTGTCATGTTCATTCGTTCCCAGAGGTTCTTTTGCAACAAAGTTATTAATTAACCTTACATATTGTGCAATACTAGATTGAGAATAACCTATTCCTTAGTTGGTACCATGACATACTGATGTAGAAAATAACCTTGAATTTATTCTGTGATGTTGTCCTTATTATTATTGCAAATTTGGTTTGTCCAATCTGTGAAGATGAAAGACTTCCATGATTATTATATTACCTTTGTTATTGTCAGATTTATACCCTAGCTGGCACTAAACTACTCTACCTGCTTACAAACTACTCTAACCAATGTTTTCTTTGCCTTGCTGTTTCTCAGCTCCACCTAAACAGAATCTGCATCTTGATTTTTCAAGCTAAAATTCTTTCTCTCAATTATCTTTCTCTCCTTTCCTTTAATGCCATTCATTCATTCCTGCTTGGCAGTCTATCACTGAATTTTCCTTTTGTGTTTTTCTTCTATCCTGTTTCCCCTGCCCCTGTATTTGCTTAAGATCTGTTACGTCTCTAATATTTTCCCATTCTGATGAAAGGCCATAAACATGAAATGTTAACTTGGTTTCTCTCTCCACATACTGGCCATGCTAAATTCTCCTCTAGTGCACCCAAACAGCTGTCAGAGTGTGGCAACTAGGGGATTTTCACAGTAACTTTATTGCAACGTTAACGTAAGCCTACTTGTGACACTAATAAATAAAATTTAAGCTGAGTATTTCCAGAATTTTTTCTCTGTATATCAGAAGTAATGGGTTGAATTTTCCACTTGGGCTTTGAGATCAGACATTGGGACTAAATGGGGGACACAGGCCTACACTTCTGGCCTCCTAACTAGCCAGTTACACATTCACCATCCCATTGAGGCCAGTGGATGGGCTCCTGGTGCTGCCAGTCCAGACAGAGGACTGGCAGATCTGAAACCTCAGCATAGTGACACAGTGATTAGCACTACTACCTCTCATCTCCAGGAACTCAGGTTCAATTCTAGCCTCGTGTGACTGTGTGGAGTTTGTACATTGCGTTGTGTCTGCATGGGTTTCCTCCATTTGTGGGTTAGGTTGATTAGTCATGCTAAATTGCCCCTTAACGTCAGGAGGATTAGCAGGGTAAACGTGGAGTTATTGGAATGGGGCCTGATTGGGATTGTTGTCGGTGCAGACTCGTTAGGCCAAATTGTCTTTTTCTGCATTGTAGGGATTCTGTAAATCCCACTGGGAATAGTGGGAGCTGCTGGAGCATGTCAGGGACTCTAAGAGCATCTCAATAGCAAGGAGTCCTTATAGACATGGATCTAATTTGAAACAAAACTTTGAGGGGCAAAGTTGTTAGGCCCCTTGGAGCTGAGGGAAATCCCTGTGCATGAATCTTTTGGGTGTCTGGTTCCTTGTTTATGGCTTTCTTTGTGGCATGGAGCCTCTGACTCTGATGATCCCACCACTAATGTACTGCGGCAACAACTGCCTTCATTGAATTGGTGGAGCCCACAAGAGGTGGGAAGGGGTGCTCCAATTATGGCAGAAGACAGTCAATTCTAATTCTACACCACTCCCATTCCCTCACCACCCCCAGCCCAAGAATGTTCCCCAGTGGCAGGAATGGAACAGGGACAAGGGACAGGAATAGAAGCTCATTATTATAGAGCCAGGAAAATCCAGTCCAATATACAAGAGGTTTAACTAGTTTACACCTAATGATCCAGAGTGCAGCAGAAATGCAGCATGTAAATGTGATCATTTTGTAGTGAATGGAATAGTGGAATTGTGTTTCATTATTATACAAAGAACAAAGAACAAAACAGCACGGGAAACAGGCCCTTCGGCCCAACGAGCCCGTGCCGCCACCCTGATGTTCCCATTTCTACCCGCGATCCCTGTCCATGTTTATAGATCTATGGATTAAAAACCAAATTTGAGACAATTTAGGGAGAATTTGTTTTGCCAATTAGCCTAAGAGCACATCTGTGGGATGTGGGAGGAAACCGGAGCACCCGGAGAAAACCCACGCAAGCACGGGGAGAATGCGCAAACTCCCACAGACACAGGGCCAAATCCATGTATCTGCACAGCACAGCGATAGTCACTGAGCTGTCGTGTTGCCCATCAAATGGTCCAGGTCAAGCGTACACTAACGACGTGAAGCACTAAGATACTCTCGAAAAATCCAAGAGCAGCCCTCTCACGACCCATCGCGTGTATGCCCCTTGTTAGACAACAAGGTGGACCAAAGCAACTGTAGGATAAAAACAAGTACATCAATATCATCATCTATTTACACACTTCCCAGGGACTCCCAAGGCTCAGGATCCCTATTTTAAATCAGTTTTCTATACCCCTCCATTCCCATTCTGTTCATGTGCCCATCTAAGTATTTCTTAAATAACTCCAGAGTACCTGCCTCCACCACTTTACTTGGCAGCGCATTCCATATCCCCACCACCCTCTGTGTGAAAAAACTCCCTCTAGCATCCAAATTATACCTTGTCCCCCTCACTCTAAGCCCGTGACCCCTCATGCTATTTGAGTCCATCATAGGAAAAGCTTAACCCTGTTTACTTGCTCTATCAGATCTCCTCTATATCTACGTCTTTCTAAGTCTTATGTACCAACACCAAAGAAAGATTTACCATCAAAGTGTGGAAAAATAAACTGATCAAATGCTGAGGGGCAGCAGGATGGCACAGTGATTTGTACAGCTGCCTCAAGTAATTGTCTGTGTGGCATTTGCACATTCTCCCTGTGTCTGGGTGAGTTTCCTTTGGGTGCTCCAGTTTCTTTCCATAGTCCAAAAATGTAAGGTTTAGATTTATTGGCTATGCTAATTTGACTTTGGTGTCAGGCAGATTAGCAGGGTAATTGAGGATTATGGTTGGTACAGACTTGATGAGCTGAAGGGATTCTATGAATGGATTATGGAATGATTTATAGATTGAAAGATCACAGCTAGCATTCACTACTTCCCTGTTCAAAGTTACGAAGGAAAGTGAAAAACTGCAGTTGAGTTTTAACTTTAACACAAAAATCAATTTCTATGGGCAGAAATTAATTACTTGTAGGTGAAATTCAGATGGATAGCACAGAGCAAAAGGTTTAGTTCTTTTTTAAGCATTATATAGGGTATAATTTAAGCCTAACTTGCATTTTAAAAATAACTTTCAAATGTATAAAAGATTGAAATAAACAAGAAAGATTTTTTATTTTCAATGTAGAAAGCTAAGAACGTACTAATTGTACAAAAACATAAGCTACCAGACATGTTCATATTGGCATGTTTGTATATTGCATGATCTATGTAGCTCATGTAAAACTTGTGAGTGTAACATCCCAAAAACCGATGAAATAACAGTAATGTTTGCAAGAATGTCTTTTAATTGCATTGCTATCAAGGAGCCAAAGCAGCGTTCTGGACATCTGGTGGCATCACGGAGGTAATTTTTCTGAGTACTTGCTGATCAGAGTTTCTTCCTTGTTGTTGAATATTTGTAAGTTGTGGATAGCGGTTGGAAGGACAAAGAAGATTATCCTACTTCACAGGAACATTACAGCCGCTAATAATTATCATTCTGTTCTCCCTTTGATATCCGAGGGCACAGTCGGAACATTTTTTTTGTTAAGTTCCTTGATGACTGCTACTTGCTGAGTGAATGAATGTGAAAACTGAGCAGGGGATCACTGATTTCCCAGATTTGGAATTATTGATTCTGAAATGAGACTTTCTCCGTCATTTTCATTCAGCATCGGTAATTCAATAGGCTTCATCGTAGCAGTTGTCTTCATATTTTGTTTTTCACTGTACTCTCTACTTGGGTAAGTTGTTCCCACTTCTGGACATCTTTTTTGAACTGTTTCATAGTCGCCTAAGAGGAATCTTTATGTCTCTTTTGCCGACCATCATGAATAGATTCTCAATTGTTACTGCACCGTACACAATTTTCTTTGGGATTTGCTCATAACATTATGTGGCCTTCTTGATCAAGAAGTCTATGCTTGCATGTCACTTCTTAACTTGCCATCTGATCTTCATCTGGGTGCTATCATGTTGGGCATAATGTTGAGACGTTGAGATGGCCGGCTGGGCTATCTAGCTTGTTTCACACAGCAGATCACTTGTAATATTCGGTCAGAGTCCTACAGAGTGCACAAGACCCTGACTGTGCCCAAGAAAGGTTTTTCTTTTTAAGATAAAAACTGAAACTGTTCAGCAGGTCAGGCTGCAACCATAAAGGGAGAAACAGAGTTATTGGGTGGAATTTCGCAAAAACGTTCCAAGTGTCATAACAGCGAGAATGATGGAGTGTTCAGCGTTGATCTCTCAGACTTGTGCCACACCACAATCCTCCCACACTGTCACTTTTCCAGAGAGGTGGGAGTTTTATGCCCGGTGTTGAGGGGTGGGGGTGGGGGAGGTAAACACATCAATGAGCCTGGCTTTAGTGTGCTCAGGCACCATTCTGCTTGGGTGTCCTGGGTACACTGCGAGATGCCCTCTTTCATCCCACAGATATCAGGATTCCCCACCTCACCACCCCCCTGTCTCCCATCAGTGGAATGTTCCCCTACCCTCTCCCCTACATAGGTTACCAGCATCAGGTTCTTCCTCATGGGACTGCTACCCCAGCCCTGACATGCCCCACTTCGCAAAGGCCTTCACAATCCATCCCTGCCTGCCTCCCCCCTACCCACCCCACCCCTTCATCATGTCCCCCACCAGGACCCACTCCCTCGGCACTGTCCCGTCAAACTGGCAGTACCCAACTGGCACTGACGGGTTGTCCGGTGACCAAGACAATGATCTGAAAGATTTGGGTGAAACCTCTGACCTCGTTTGCTGCTGGATTCTCCAGTGCCATGGCAATGAATAAAGTTTTGGCTAATTGCCAAATTCCCTATTCTCGCTGGCAGCAGTGACGAGGTAAATGAGATCAGAAAACCCGATCCATTAACATGTTCTCTGTTCACAGATGCTGCCTGACCTGCTGAATATTTCCATCATTTTCAGATGTTTATGATCTGTAACATTTTTGTTTCAATATCCTCCTCAGAACCAGAAAAAGAAATTCTACCATTGGTCTGTTTTCTCCTGCCACAGCTCCAAGTGCTAACTTGTCCAACATGGTAGCCAGCTGAAATCCTACTCTCCCGCATCTAGCAAGCTGCAGCAGGGTGCCAATATGACATGTTCACTCCCTGATGTCATTTGGTTCTGGTTTTGACATGCTCAGCCCTCAAGCCAGAAAGAACAGCTGCAAGGTGTGTCCTCTCTGCTCATCATTTGTCCTCTCTTGACCTTTGAAGAAAATCCACCTTAATTATTTCTACCAGTGTCTTGGAATGCTTCATAGCAGATCCTTGAACATCTTGTTTTAATTGTTAAAGACTTACGATCGCTATACTTATATCTTCCAACCTAACTAATACACATATCTGGTGAAGTAACCAGTTACAGAAGTAATCTGGTGAAGTAACCAGTTAACTTTGTTCACCTCAGTTCACTTTTTTTCAAACTTAGAGGTTAGTTGTGCTGCTTTCCTTCCCCTTTTATTAAAAGTTTAAAGTTCATTGGAATGTTATGCAACTCAAAATTAAAGCCAGGCCAGCCATGTATGGAATCATCACTTCATGGCTTGATGGGTCATTGACAAGGTTACATCTCAGTTAACGGCAGCAGAAGTAGCTATCGGTATCATTCAGTCCTGTGACTGTAGCATATTTCATTATTTCTGAGTCCGGATTTTTTTGATCTAAGTTGACAAGTAATATTTTGTTCCATCCACCTCTGTCCTTGTCAGATCTGCAAGGCTTAATATATTATCAGCTGAGTTTCTTTACAAAATGTTGAAGGACAAAATATGTCATCATTATGTACACATTCCTTGCTTGTTTAGTTAGTAATCACTGCAAAAAAAAAGCACAAAATAATTATTTGGTTACAAATATAAATTTCAGCAAATCTAATCATATCAATGGTCATACAAAATGTCTTAAAATGCAAAAATTTGAAATGAATAATATATTTATTCAAAAGCAGAAATATTCTTTGTTTTACGAAGCCAAATAACCAGGTCCTTTGTTTGATTTCTGGATGTGCTGGAGAGGTGCATTGGCCATGTTAAATTGCCCATTAGTGTTCCAGAATGTGAAGGTTAGAGAAATAAGTAGACTAAATATGTGGGATTATAGGGATACAGCCTGGGTAGGGTTATTGTCGATGCAGGCTCGATGGGCCACATGGCCTCCTTCTGCACTGTTGGGTTTCTTTGTTCCTTTTATGTTTCTATTTTTACTTAAGTTGCAGATTAAACAATAAAGTCTGCTGATAAAAAATATATTGTCTGGAATTTTTGCTCCATCCAGAAATATACTACTTGGAAAATTTTAATCAATATGCCGTGAGTTATATTTGCTAACATTTCATAGAACATAGAACATAGAACAATACAGCACAGAACAGGCCCTTCGGCCTTCGATGTTGTGCCGACCAAAATAAAAAGCAATGCCCCTCCAAACTAAACCATTCCCTTCTCTTCCATATACTTATCAATTACCTCTTAAACGCCACCAAACTTGGCGCATCTACAACAGCTGCAGGCAGGGCATTCCACTCCCTAATCACTCTTTGAGTAAAGAACCTACCTCTGATATCCGTCCTATAACTCATACCCCTTAATTTAAAGCTGTGTCCCCTCGTGCTAGCTTTCTCCATCCTAGGAAAAAGGCTATCACTGTCCACCCTATCTAAACCTCTAATCATCTTATATGCTTCAATAAGATCCCCTCTTAGCCGCCTCCTTTCTAACGAAAACAACCTCAAATCCTTCAACCTCTCTTCATAGGACCTGCCCTCCATACCAGGCAACATCCTGGTAAACCTCCTCTGTACCCTCTCCAATGCCTCCACATCTTTCTTATAATGTGGGGACCAGAACTGCACACAATACTCCAAGTGCGGCCGCACTAGAGTTTTGTACAGTTGCAACATGATGCTGCGGCTCCTAAATTCAATCCCCTACCAATAAAAGCTAAGACTCCATATGCCTTCTTAACAACTTTATCCACTTGACTGCCTACTTTCAGGGATCTATTGACACATACACCAAGATCCTTCTGTTCCTCAACACTATTAAGAGCCCTACCATTAGCCCTATACTCTACACATTTATTGTTCCTGCCAAAGTGCATTACCTCACACTTTTCCACATTAAACTCCATTTGCCACCTCTCGGCCCAGCTCTGCAACTTGTCCAAGTCACTCTGTAAACTATAACACCCCTCTTCACTATCTACCACTCCACCGACTTTAGTATCATCTGCAAATTTACTGATCCATCCCTCAATACCCTCATCCAGATCATTTATAAAAATTACAAACAGCAGGGGCCCCAAAACAGACCCCTGAGGCACACCACTTGTCACCGAACTCCACGATGAATATCTCCCATCAACCACCACCCTCTGTCTTCTATCTGCCAGCCAATTCCTAATCCAATTAGCTAAATCACCCTCTATTCCACACATCTGCATTTTCTGTAGAAGTCTTCCATGGGCCAATATCACAGTACTGTGATTGGATGAAATATCCAGTATTGGATATTTCATCCAATACTGTGATCTCCCACAAATGTCTAAAAAAATTAATAATCAAATTGAAGTTTTTTAATATTAGAGGAAATCCCTGTGTACAAAGAGGAATCAAGAGCAGATGTCGATGTCAAGTAAAACTGGATTCGGAGAATAATTAGACTCAAAGCTGCAGACATAATACAATTCCTGTACATTAAGTCTTTATTTCTGTACCATACATTGTATGTAGTATTATTTTTGTTTACTTGGAAGAACTTACAGCACAGAAAAATGTCATTTGGTCTATGCTGATGTTTAGCACCCACACTAGGAGGTGATGGCCTAGTGATATTATTGCTAGACTATTAATCCAGAAACACAACTAATATTCTGGAGACTTGGATTCAAATCCCACCATGGCAGATAGTAGAATTTGAATTCAATTTAAAAAAAATCTGGAATTAAGAATCTACTGGTGACCGAAATCATTGTTGATTGTCAGAAAAATCCATTTAATTCACTAATGTCCTTACCTAATCTGGCCTACATATAACTCAGAGCCACAGCAATGTAGTTAACTTTCAATTGCCCTTGGGCAACTAGGAACAGAAAATAAATGCTGGCCAGCCAATGACATTCAAGTCCCATGAAAGAATAAAAAAAGCTACTTTATTTTAGCCTATCACCATGTCCTTCTAATCCTTTCTCCTTGTGCTACTCTATCTTTCTCTTTCCTAGGTTTTCACATCAACCATTCTACATGCTGGAGTGCTTCACATTCTCACCACTGATTAAATGGCAAAGCTTGTACTAACTGGAGAAGGGTCTAATTATAGCATCATGTGTTTACACAGCTAGTCTGCATTATAAACGTAGACACAGGGATTTGTAATAGGAAAGTTGACAGGAAATGCGCACAGATGTGATTTTGAATAGACAGATTGTAGATAAATGAGGTATTTCAGTATTACATTCTATAACCAGAATTTCCTCAAATCAGGTTCCCCTGTTCCACTGAAATTGCAGAGGGACCCTCTTTAAGACATCACTGGCTTGGAGAACTTTTCCAAATTATATGAATTTGGTTATGAACACAGGGCTGATAGGTTATGCTCAACTGGTTTTCCCTATACACTAGTAGAATGTCCAATTTCTATAATGCACAATTAAAATGATCAAAATGCATTAATTATGGAAGACAACTTTTAACATAGTTATTTAGTTGCAAACTCACTGTAATTGATCTTCTCCCTTCCACTCAAGTAATAGGGGAGTAAGCCATTTTATGATGCTTTTATGCAATAGCAACAAGAATGGAATTTTCCACTAACAGGATATTGCTGTTAAGCTCAAAAGGTTCTGCCTACCACACAAATGTGTAATGTGATATATGTATTTCAGTGCCAGTGTGATGACAGGTGCATAACTCATGGGCAGAATTTTCCCTGCAAATGACTAAGGGGGTGAATTAACTAAAAAAATTTGAAATGTTGAACAAACATGAAAACAGGAATCAAACCCATTTTTTGGGTGAGCTCCCAGAAGCTATCTTATGGTACTTGGGGAAAAAAAAATCATAGATGTGATTCTTGCCAGTAGGGGGAATGGACAGAGACTGCTTTTCACAGCAACATTGCGGTTAACAAAACTGCCCCGGAATACAAGTGTTCCCTCAGTTCCATGACTGTTGAAGGAAATCTTTCCAATTATAACTAAGTTGGTTCCATTATCAACAACTATTTTATCATAACAGGCAGTGTTGTTTTGCAAACTGTAATCATGAGGTTGTTCTGAGGATTGATTGCTTCTGTTTTGAGATGAAGAGTTGGAGCCCTGTGGATCTTTTTGAGAGACCGGGCTGCTGAATTGTAGGGATGCTATTGTGCAGGTACCCAAATCTCTCAGCGTACTGTGAACAAGTATATACAGTGCATTGGAAAATCTCAGCTGGACACTCTCACCCAATCACCATCCCCCAATTGCCATCCCAGCCAATCACTGCTTTGGCCAATTCCACCCACTTTGGTTGTTGCCCCGGTCGACTGCTGTTGCTGATTCCGCCCCCCCACCCCAGATGATCGCTAACCCTAATTCGCCCTGGCCAAACGCAGCCCTCCTTCGCGTCCCCCCCCTCTCCAGCCTGGTTGATTGATGCCCGATATTCACCCTACCGCTCATCCAGTCACCAGTCTGGTCAATCCCTGATGCCGAGTTCTTCCTGTTACCCTGCCTCCCATCATGGCACTGTCCCACATCAGGCCATATTCTTCAGGCCACCACCCCCCCCCCCACCCTCTCCCAATACCTATTGGGCAGTGCCAGGGTGCTAGACTGGGGTGGCAAGGGGCATTGCCCATTAACAACATCAGAGGTGAGAAACTGGGAGAGAGCCCTCTTATTCACCTCTTGCCTATCTTAACAGCTCACTCCAATCGACTGGCATGACAGACCAGTAAGATGGCCCTCTAAGTGCCATTTGGAATGAAAAAACAAGACTCATCAGCATGAATAAGATCACATTTCTTGGACATTAGGGCTCTATTTTACCATTTTGATTTTAAATGCTGGGAAGACTTGAACCTAGGAGTGTTTCAGATCTGACTTTTAGACTTGTTCTCAGGTGTGTCCACACCCTCCCTCCCCACCCATCCACCCCCCCAATCACTGTCCATGCCCCCCAATTCCCCCAACATGCTCAACACAGCCCCCCAATTCTCCTAGCCACATGCTCCTCACAATCACAGCACCGCCAATTCCTCTAGCCACATGCTCCTCCAATCACAGCCCGCCAATTCCTAGCACATGCTACCACAATCTAGCCACATGCTCCTCACAATCACTAGCCCGCAATTCCCTCTAGCCACATGCTCCTCACAATCACAGCCCCCAATTTCCTAGCCACATGCTCCCACAATCACAGCCCCCCCAATTCTCCTAGCCACATGCTCCCACAATCACAGCACCCCAATTCCTCTAGCCCACATGCTCCTCACAATCATAGCCCCCCCAATTCCCCTAGCCACATGCTCCCACAAATCACAGCACCGCCAATTCCTCTAGCCACATGCTCTCACAATCACAGCCCCCCAATTCCTCCTAGCCACATGCTCTCCAATCACAGCCCCCCCAATTCCCTAGCCACATGCTCGTCACAATCACAGCCCCCCAATCCCCCTACATGCAAGCCCCCCAATTCTCTAGCCACATGCTCCTCACAATCACAGCACCGCCAATTACTCTCTAGCCACATGCTCCTCACAATCACAGCCCCCCCAATTCTCCTAGCCACATGCTCCTCACAATCACAGCACCCGCCAATTCCTCTAGCCACATGCTCCTCACAATACCCAATTCCTCTAGCCACATGCTCCTCACAATCAAGCCCCCCAATTCCTCTAGCCACATGCTCCTCACAATCACAGCCCCCCAATTCCCTAGCTACATGCTCCCCACAATCACAGCCCCCCAATTCCCCAGCTACATGCTCCTCACAATCATAGCCCCCCCAATCCCAGCTATGCCCCCAATCACAGCCCCCCCAATTCTCCCCTAGCCACATTGTCCTCACTCACATGCTCCTCACAATCACAGCCCCCCAATTCCCCTAGCTACATGCACAGCACCCCCAATTCCTCTAGCCACATGCTCCTCACAAATACAGCCCCCCCAATCCCCTAGCTACATGCTCCCCACAATCACAGCCCCCCCAATTCCCCAGCTACATGCCTCTCACAATCACAGCCCCCAATTCCCCAGCTACATGCTCAAAGCCCCCCAATTCAGACATCACAATCACAGCCCCCCCAATTCTCCTAGCCACATGCTCCTCAATCACAGCCCCCCAATCCCCTAGCCCACGCCTCCTCACAATCACAGCCCCCCAATTCCCCTAGCTACATGCTCCCCACAATCACAGCACCCCCAATTCCTCTAGCACATGCTCCTCACAATCACAGCCCCCCAATCCACTAAATGTCACAGCCCACCCCACATTCCCAGCTACATGCTCCTCACAATCACAGCCCCACCACATTCCCCAGCTCATGCTCCTCAGAATCACAGCCCCCCCAATTCTCCTAGCCACAGGTGCCTCACAATCACATTCCCCTCACATGCTCTCACAATCACAGCCCCCCCAATTCCCCAGCTACATGCTTCCTCACAATCACAGCCCCCCAATTCCCCAGCTACATGCTCTCACAATCACAGCCCCCCAATTTCCCAGCTACATGCTCCTCACAATCACAGCCTCCACCAATTCCACAGCTCCTACACTGTCCTCACAATCACAGCCCCCCAATTTCCCAAGCTACATTGCTCCCCACAATCACAGCCCCCCAATACCCCAGCCACTCCCCACAATCACAGTCCCCCCTTTTCCCCAGCCACTCCCCATAATCACAGCCCCCAAATCCCAGTCACATGCTCCCACAATCACAGCCTCCCCATTTCCCCCTGCCACTCCCCACAATCATAGCCTCCCCATTTCCCCGTGCCACTTCCCATAATCATAGCCCCCCCCCAATTCCCCCAGCCACATGCTCTCCACAAGCACAGCATCCCAAATTACCCCAGCCACCGCTCCCCACAATCACAACTGCTTGTGAAGTTGAGAGGCAAGCAGAAGTGCAATTTGCAAGGATTTTGTGCACATCCTTCAAATAGAAGTGAGCTGAATGCACTAGGTCCCAAAGTCAGTGCTGAGACCCAGGTCCATGCTGTAAGTTGGAAACTGGAGACTCTGCAAAGCAACAACACCCCCCCAACACACTCACAGAGCTGCCACCGACTTGAGACAGAAAATGGCTACAACAATAGGATATCGGTGAGCAGCAGAAAACTGTCGGACGCCTAGCATTTACCTCCTCACCATTGGAGCACCAGTATCAGACTTTTATAGAACATAGAACATTACAGCGCAGTACAGGCCCTTTGGCCCTCGATGTTGTGCCGACCAATGTAACCAATTTTATGACCCTCTATCCTAAACTATTCCAATGCTATCCATATGCCTATCCACTGCCCATTTGAACGCCCTTAAACTTGATGAGTCCACAACTGCTGCAGGCAGGGCATTCCACATCCTTATGACCCTCTGAGTAAAGAACCCACGTCTAGCATCTGTCCTATAATTATCACCCCTTAATTTAAAACTATGTCCCCTCGTGCTGTCCAACTCCATCCGAGGAAGAAGAAGGCTCTCACTATCAGGAAGAAGGCTCTCACTATCGAGCACTATGGAGCATGTCTGTCACTATGGAGCATGTCTGTTTCGCGCCAATTCCAGATTGGTGAATGTCCTGGTAAAATTGGGCGTGCAGCCCATGAATTCAATTTAAATGCATTTAAATTATTCTACTCAATTTACACCCAACTTAACCAGGTTTGCATGTCTGGAAACAGGCACAACTTGACAGTAAAATCAGGCCCTTAATTATATTTTTGGGAGAAGGATGAGTTTTGCATCAGTTCTGAGCAGGATGGAGCCCCAGAAATACATCCTTTCAGCTGTTCATAACAATTCATAACTGTCAGTACTGACAGTATTCAACCAGTTCATGTTTGCAAAATTCAGAATATAATGTCTAATTTTAGATTAAATGTGACATTCTGACAGCACTTGCTGAACAGTTCTGAGTGTGCTTAGAGTGTGTAGGAATGACCAATTTAAGATTATCAAATTCATAATGTGGTTCACATACGTTTACTAGAAGTTACCTATATTCATACACAGGGACCTGTCCTCTGCAGGCAAAAAGAACATGCCCACACATTATTCCTTTCTGAATGAAACAAAAACTCTGGGGACAATAGTTCCCTGATGTATTCACCAAGGTAATGTACCAACTAATCAGAGTTGACTTGCAACAAATCAGCATCCTTTTCTCATTCAATATAAATTATTTTTCCCTTTGAAATTTGGTATTGTTGAATCTGTCCTGAAAAAAAGACAAAAAGATTCACCAGTATATCTCTTTCTCAGCAATATTTAAGTTCCATTCTGTCTGCAAAGCACTAGTTCAGAAATTTCAGCTGCAAGGTGCTATTTTTTCTGGCACTAAACACCTCCTTCAAGATGGGGTGCTATATTCAGAACAGAAGAGAATGACTTCACAGAATCCCTATAGTGCAGAAGGAGGCCTTTCAGCCCATTGAGTCCATATTGACCAAAACCCCATCCAACCCTGTCCCCATGCATTTATCCCAGCTAGTCCCCCGGCACTAAGGGGCAATTTAGAATGGCCACATATCTTTGGACTGCGGGAGGAAACCGGAGTACGCAGAGGAAACCCACGCAGCCACAGAGAGAACGTGCAGACTCCTCACAGACAGTGACCCAAGCTGGAATTGAACTTGAGTCCCTGACACTGTGAGGCAGCTGTGTTAACCGCTGCATCACCGTGCTGCTGAAGGGGTAAGCAAAGAAAATTGGACGAGTAAAAAAAATGAAATAAAATATTGGCCAATTTGATAAGAATAATTTCTTCAGTACACGTTAGATGCTAAAATCTATCATGTAATTTTGTCTGGATGCACTTCTTGTCTATGAAATCATGCCTCCTATTATCATGTTTTGGTTGTACTTTTCTGTTAACTTTTCAATTATAAATTCCACTGTTCGTATTTGTGATGATAGCTATCCACTTTGTCACAATGACATACCCTCCTACCAGTAGTGGTGTTGTAAAGACTCAGTTTTGTATCTCAGCCTTTCAGCCTATGCTGCAGAGTAACTTCTTTGCTCCAAACAATTTGGTTTTTCTATTAACTTCAAACAAGGATCTTATATTCAAAAGCAATGCCTGCATATATTTCCTATCAGCCTTTCCTCCACTATAAATTCCAGTGTCGACAATCACAATGGAAACTGATTATAAAAGCTTGTCAGGGATGAGTTATGTTACATTTTCCCTAGTGGAGGTAATACAGTCCTACCACTGACAGGAAGATGTAATTACTATGCATTGATATGGAAATAGGAATGGGTCAGTCAGCCTTTTCAGCATGTTCAGCCAGTAAATTAGATCATGGCTGATATACATATTACATTATAGATACAGGAAATTATAACAGAAAAGAAACAAGGATAGAATGTATGACTTTAAAATGACGAATTGAATTAAATTGGAGCTGCCTGGTCTAATTATTTTTCTTCTAACCCAACTTCACCTGATTACAACACTTTATCTTCACTCCTGAGGAATCCTATATATGTGTAGCCCTGTTTGCTTCAGTCTAAGCAAAGACTTAATTTTAGGATATTTCTGCCTATACACAGTTACAGTTAAATGTGGGACTGTAGGGGTCAACTAACTGTGCTAAGCTGAACAATTGTAGGTAACTTGATTACATATCGAATCAGAAGGCATGATGCGTTATCTAAACATTGACTGCATTCCTGAAGGGTACACAGTGCAGGAAAACAACAGTTACCCATAACAGCAGCTGTGAGGACTGTTTTTCTAGATGGAGACAGCATGCAAAATCATGAGATAAGGATTGAAATATATCTTGACATTAGAATGAGTGTGTTTAGTTCAGTTCAGTTCTTAGATTCCGCTCATTTTAGTATGTTTTTATGTTGTAGAGGGCCTGGCCGAGGAGCCAGCCTCCAAGTTCGCTCTTTTGCTTCTGTCATCTTAATTCTTTAAGTTCTTTTCAATGAAGGAAACCATTTTGAAACTCGTACCAATGCTGCTTCTTCAAGTGAATGAATGGACCCAATGCTCCCATATTATAATAATTCTCTAAATCTACTTCTACCCAAACATTATATTATATAATATTTTGTTTGCATATACCAATCCTGTCTCAGCATTTCCAATCTCTCAATTTATTTGTTCAAGAGAATTGGGTGAACTCAGCTTTTTGCTTCGTGTTCTTTTACATATTTTGAACAAATTTATGGATTCATTTCAAGAAATCTAAGATTATGTAACACTGTGATTGAATGTTTCTAGTTGAATTATGGAAAGATAAATGAGTTACCTTGTGCCAACATCCTGGAATTGGCAGACCATCTGGACCCTATAATGGAGACAGACACAGGAATGTAATGAATGAATAAACTCTACTTTATCCTAATTAACTCATACATTTTCTTTATAATATTCCTTTTGGGAGTCACATGAAAACTATACTATTTAGTGCTACACAACAAATGCTCGAAGTTTGAAGGAAAAAGGCTGGACAAAACTTATCTGCCAGTGTCTGCGGAGAGAACATTCAAATTTATTTATCAAATATGTAACCTTTAGTATACATAAGTGGATGAATATTCTTTACCTGAAATATTAGGCTGTTTGCATTAGGTCATTACCTAACCTGCCCTCTGTTTCCAGAATTTTATGTATTTATTTAAGCTTTTCTGCATCTCTTACATTTTTGCTTATTTAGGATGAATTTTGATTTTAATTATGAAAACATTAATGTTACACTTTTTATTACATGATAATGAGCAGTGTTGTAGCACGGTAATTAGCACTTCTGCCTCACAGCGCTAGAGAACCAGGTTTAATTCTGGCCTTGGGACAGTATCTCCCCTTGAATGTGTGGGTTTCCTCCGTTTGCTCCAGTATATCCTCCCATACGCCAAAGATGTGCAGGTTAGGTTGACTGGCTAAATTTTCCCTTAGTGTCAGGGGGATTAAATACATGTTTTCAACATGGAGATAGGGTCTGAATGGGATTATTGTTGGTGCAGGCACAATGGACCAAATAGCTTCTTTCTGCATTGTAAGTATTTAATTCTTCTATTCTATGAATAGAATTAAATTAAACCATTTCTGACAGTATTAAGTAACGTGTGTTGCCTTCCCTCTTGGATGCAATAATAAACATACGCCATTCTATGAAGACTTTCAATTTGCAGCTTTAATGCATAAAATAATTCAGAAAGCATTCAATCACTGGATGGCACAGGCAAGATTTCATTTAGTTTCACTGTTAAAGAAAGCAATCTCTGAAAACACAGCAATCCAGCAGTATTCTGCTATGGTACTGTATAAGATTGGTAGCACAAACCTAAATGAATCTAAATTTATCAATGGTCTATTTGAAAACAGAGCACTTTTGGATAATGTGGCATTTGATATATTTAGACATTTTTATATTGAAATGTTTATGCCAGGTATGAAGTTTTGGCTTGAAGATTAATGCAATGGTTATTTTGTTACATTGTGATGAGTCCCACACCATTGGTATATTGAAACAATAATGTTTGGCAGAAAACAACAAAATATCTGTTGTAAGTCATAAAGGGCATCTGTTGTGTTACAATCTGCAATGAAGTTGTACAGAACTTTAATTAGGTCACATTTGGAATATTGTTACAGAGCTGATCACCACATTACCAGAAGGATGTGGAGGCTTTGGAGAGAGTACAGAAAGGGTTTATTAGGATGTTGCCTGGTTTAGAGGGTATTAGCTCTGAGGAGAGATTGAAAAAACTTGGGTTTGTTTTCACTTGAATGTCAGAGGCTGAGGGATGACCTGATAGAAATTTACAAAATGATGAGAGGCAGAGATAGAATGGATAGACGGACTCTTTTCTCCATGGTAGAAGTGTCAATTATTAGGGGACATAGATTTAAGGTAAAAGGGTGAAAGTTTAAAGGAGATGTGAGAGGCAAGTTTTTTTTTACACAGAGGATGGTGAATACCTGGAAGGCACTGCCAGAGGAGACAGTAGAAGCAGATACAATAGCAATGTTTCAGAAGCATCGTGACAAATACATGAATAGGCAGGAAATAGAACTAAAGACAGAGGCAAAAGGTCTTTAGTTTAGAAAGGCATCATGTGTTGATGCAGGCTTGTTGGGCTGAAGGACCTGCTCTTGTTCTTTGTTCTTTGTATAGGAGTGTACTACAGTTAGATCTGGGATCTTTCTACCAGATTATTTAGTTTAAAACTGCACAAAGATTTTCAGTGTTCAGTAACTAAATTCCAAAATAAAATTGCAAGAAGTGTAATTTATACACTTATAGATTTAACAGGTACCATCAAAATCATTTAAAGTGACAATTTCAATTTAATGATAATCTATTTTTCTCTAAGTCTTAGCATTTTACATAATTAATTTTTCTGCTTTAAATCTGCCATCATTATCTCACTCTTCAAGAAAACCCACCCTTAGCCCTTCCATCATTGCAAATGACCTCATCTTCAACCTCCCTTTTGTCTGTAAGAGCTTTGAACCTCTTTTTGCCTCCCAAATCCATGCCCAGCTTTCTCTAAATCCATATTTGAATCCATCCAATCAGAACTTCCGCCCATTTCACAGCACTGAAATCATCCTGATCAAAGTCACAAATGACATCTTATGTGACATTACCTGTAGAAAATTATCCTTTTTAACTATCTCTTCTCAATCTGACTGCACTGTTTGCATGGTTGGCCACACTGTCCTTCTCCAGTGTCTGTCCATTGGAGAGTAGGTGGGACTGCCCACACCCGATTCTCCTTCCAGAGAATCGTTAGAAAATGCTGCTGATGGGACCTTGTGTTTCAGTGCACTGAAATCAGGCATTTAAGCACAAAATGATACACATCCCAACCATAGCTGGAAAACACGAAAAGCCCAAAGTTATTTTCCCACCATGTTCAGGTGAATGTTTAAAATGCTGACAAAACACTGGGGCTGGAACATTACAGCCATTTACACCTGCAGGATTTACCCATCCCGCTGCAGTCAACAGAGATTTGGCTGGGCATCAAACTTTCCGTCCTCACAGCAGCGAGAGCGTGGCGTGAACAGTCGGTAAGATCACGGCCTGGGATTTCTTTATAGGGATGTAGAATTTGAAATAAATGATTCAACTTTTACATTCAGCTTTTAAATGGTTGTATTCAAGCTGCGCTTATTGCTGTGCATAATTCTGGCCTTATGTTACAAAAAGAAATGCCAGAGAAAATGCAAAGAAAAGATTTATAAGGATTGTATTAGGACAGAAGATAAAGGAACATTGGAATGAGGGAATTTAAAGCAAAGTTGGCCTGATCAGAGATCTCTACAATGAGCAATCTGTTGGACAGGGTAGATATTGTGAGAATATTTCCACTTGTGGTCACAAACACGAGATAGTCATTAAGAACCCAAATATTTATTTATTCAGTGAGTGCTTTGAATAGAGATCTCATTGAGTTGGAGGAAATGGAAATTAGTGAACCTGCGAGCCAGCATTGCTGTTTGGACCAAATATCCTATTTCTGTGCTCTGTGTTTGTAGATGAACAAAAAAAACTTGTCGGAAATTGTTTCCTGTATTTTTGCTTGTCTGACACTATAGTTAGTGTGTTATTGATATTCGACAGTACAAATCTTTTTAAAACAATGTGCTCTTTCCTTTGAGCATCACAAATTTCCTGGACACATTTCAAAGGTAATAAAGAGATCTCACATACCACTGGACAGGGCTGATCTAATCCAGGGGGACCTTGTTCTCCCTTTTGTCCTTTGCTCCCTTTTTTACCTGGATAACCTCTCTCCCCCTGTGGAGATAATTGTTGTGCGTTTGAGAAAGACGTGGCAAATTGTGTGGAACCAATCAAATGGAACATTTCTGGCCCTGCCTACTATTGGGACCATTCAGTCTCACTGGAAATCAAAAGACCTTTGGCTGGCGTACTGCAGTCCCCGTAGCAAGTCCCTCCAACAGTGGCTCTCCCCAAAGTGGGTCCCCTCCCCGCACAGTGGGTTCCCCCTACCACAGCAGGCCCCCACCCACCCCCCTCCCATAAGGATTCCTCCCACAGTGAATTCTGCCCATAGTGGATCCTCCAAAATGGGGATGGAAAATCCCAGATACAACAGCCAATAGTTATCGGTGCAAAAAAGTACAAATGTCTTGAACTTCATTTGTTGTAGAATGTTGTGGTAGGCATCGTCCTATTTGAACGTATATATCATATACTGATGTCTAAAGTTGGTATGGGCTTGTTCAAGCGACATCATCAGTATTACAAGTTCCTAGTCCATGCTCTGCTGTATTTCTATATATTCGTAAGTAAAGAAGATTGAATATCACAGCATGTTTGACTACCTTTCTGCTGCCAAGTTACCACAGCATTCATTGCAAATATACAGTCAAATTCAGTTGTTTATGGAGTGTGTTGCATAAAGCAGATATTCACTAGATGTTTAAAGAAGGCATTATTTTGGCTGTTATCTGTAGCACTGGGAATTTCTAGAGTCGGCATTTGGTGAAGTTGCAGAAACTGCAGAGGGAGCATTCACTTCCTGTATCTGAAGTTGCAGAGTCTGATTCTCTGCAATTCCTTCTCCCAGACTCTTTCTAGTGACACCCTGGGTAGGCATCTGCATCAGAAATGGCAAGAAAAAATCCAGCCAAAAAAAATTTACACCTAGAACTGAAAACTGCAGATTTCTTGGAAAGAAATCATTTGTGATTATAAAATAAGTAGCCTGTAACTAGCGTAAGTTGTATCTTTGTGATGGGGCAATGTACAGGGCAGTTTATTCTGTCATTGAGGTGACGGATGGAAGGGTGAGGGGCAATGAGGATCCTCCAATAGTGCAGGCGCAGACTAACTGATTGGACAGGCGTCAGTAGGTTGTGGGTTGTGCCACAAGGCCACTGGTCTCATTGCAACTTCCCTCCCTCTGAAACCACCCCAACTTCCTTCCCTCCAAATCTACCTCAACTTTTCTCCCTCTGAACCCATCGCAACTTCTCTCCCTTCAGACCTGCAACAACTACCTTCGTTCCATGCTCACTGCCAATTTGGCAGTGCCATTGTGCTTGATTGGCAGTGCCAGGATTGCCAGGTTGGAAATGCCCTACCATGTCTTCCCCAACCTGGGGCTATACTTACCTCTGTACCTCTGGTGGGTTCCCCTTACTGTTTTTAAAACCCATTGAACCGGTTGGAAATGTCACGTTGGCAAGGTATAAATGTTCAGTCAGTGGAGAACATATTGCTAGGAAGCCATTAATTATATTTAAATTTATTAAAATGAAATGAGATTTCACTCAATTACATTATAGGTGAAAAGTGTACAAAATCAGGAAACAAGACCTCATAGAATCACTACAGTTCAGAAGGAGGCCATTCGGCCCATTGAATCTGTACTGACCAAAATCCCACCCAGACCTGATTCCCATAACCCCACATAATCCCCCTGACACTGGGCCAATTTATGCTGGACAATCAAGCTAACTTTGGACAGTGGGAGGAAACTGGTGCATCTGGAGGAAACCCATGCAGACACGAGGAAAAAACGCAGACAGTGACCCAAGGCGAGAATTGAACCCAGGTCCCTGGCCCTGAGAGGCAGCAGTGCTAATCACTGTGCCACCATGCTGTCCCCATTGGTAAGAATCTCACTTCTTGACTTTGTGATTTTGGGCCCTCGAAGCTGTTTATACTGACAGCTGACAAAGGCTCAAAATTCCACCCACGGCTTTAGGCTTTTCCTGCAAGGAGTATTGATGTCTGTCTGACAATGTGATTGAAGACCTGATGAATAGTATCATCTTATCAATTAATCCATCTTAAGTTATTACTTTTGCTTAGAGACTGAAGTGAAAATTCTTATATTTAGTACGTATTTTTTGAGATTATTTAGGAAACAATGTTCATGGTTTTTAGTGCCAGCCTTGGCTCAGTTAACATCCTTTGGAAATGTTAAATCAAATTCCTTTCTGTCTTCTCAGATAAATGTAAAAGGCCCCATGGTACAAGTCAAAGACAAGGCGGAATGCTAATACCTTTCCTTCAACTGTCACCACTAAAAAAGTTAAAGTCATCATTTATCTCATCACTTTCCGAGGGACCTCACCGTGCCCAAGATGGCTGCTACGTTTCCTTGTCATAATATTGGCTACGTTCTGTTGCCCACTGCACTTTTTGCGTGAGGGTGAGGAGAAGATTTGGGAGTGTTTCATGGCAGATATGATGAGGTGGCACAAAGTTGGAAGAAAGGGTTCTGCCACTTGGACCATGGCTAAACGTAGCAGCAGATTCTGTCAGTGAAGGTGACAGCCTCTGTACGCTTTTCATATCTACCTCTTGGGGCCTGCCATAAGAAGTTAGCACCGGTTAGGAAACAGTAGAAGGCCTTTAAATCTATAGCTGTGACCAACTTCCTGTTTGCATTACTCCTCTGCCACATGATGCCCCGGCCCAAAGTCCCAATTGGATGCAGAGCCTCCCTTTGCACAACTTTCAGCCGGAGGCCACCTATTGGCCATCCGATGTTTGAAGTGATGAACTGAGACAGCGGGGAAGGGAATCAGCCCCCCGCTTTCTGCTAAAAAAACATCAAATCCAGTCATAAATAAAAATGGTGCATTCAGCAGATGTGATTTACGCTCTGATTAATAGTTGTTTAATGTCTCTTACCTTATCTCCCTTTTCACCTCTATCTCCCTTCAGTCCCCTCAGACCTGGGAAACCCTGCAATAATAATAATGAGCATTGAGCACAATTAATAAGTGCAGCATTTTATAATGTGGACATAATTCTCAGAAAGGAAAAGTGGAACACATTCACGTTTTTTTGTATAAATGTGTGAGTTTTGAAACTCACTGAGTTTCAGTTTTGCACTGAGTTTTCAGTCCAGGAATTTGAAAGTTCCAGGATTCATGCGCTGAGGTTAATAATAACACTGGTGCATGAGCCGGTTGGCAATGTGCGATTTCTCTCTATTCAGCATATTTCGACCATTTTGTCAAAAGATACTTACATCTAATCCTGCTTCACCCACTTTACCCTGTGTAAAAACAAGAAGGAAGAAAGATATTATTAAATTTTGCTGCGAGTAATCTGAACTTGACCTCTGTCTTAGTAAATTTTAAAATAATGCGGTGAGTCCTCACATAGCGAACCAAAGTTCAAGGAGTTGCTGGAATGTAAAAATATTCACATCTGAGGGGACACTCAATGGCTGCCAGTGTGGAGCAAAGTTCTGGGAAGTGCTGGCATGTTGGGTTTGTTGCCCGCTGCAGTAGATAACCAATGTACATATGGAAGGCCCCAATGTGGGGCCATTTAGAGCAATTGCTCACGTTTTTTCCAGCAGTGAAGTGCCTTTCCCCCACCCCCTCTCCCCACAACCACCCGGCCATCCATTGAGAATGCTAGTCTAATGGTGAAAGCCTTTCTGCAGGAGCCTGTGTGGGATTGGTTGGGGTCACTGGCATTAGAGCCCGAGTCTCTAATTGGAGGAGACATCATCCTCTTTGGTCCTCCAAATTATCTATTTATTTATCACCTGTCCAAGGGTGCCTCCATTTTGAAACACCCACACATTTCTTTAGCTGCCTCAGCAGTGCCCATCTCTTTCAAAGTAGTTGCCAAGGCCCTAGTTCGATTGGATTCACCGGAAGAATAGAGAGGGCCAAATTTTGGTATTGAAAATACTTGATTGGACCACATCAGAGTGTGGTGTGGTGTGGTGGGGTAGGATGGGAAGCACTGTGTAAGGCGAAGGGTTGTGAGTACAGGGGCAAGAATTGCAGTGGGAAAGGGGGAGGGGATGCGTATGAGAGTGGTGAGGAAAGAGTTGTGTGAGTGGGGGGGGTGAGGGTAGTGTTGTGACCTCAATTGCTCATGGGATCATGAGCCGCAGATTTCAGAATCCCTGGCTAAGGCTATCAACTTATCTTCATAATAGGGTACAAAAAATAGCATGGGGTGGCATAGTGAGAAGGGCTGTAGGAAAGACAGGTGACTGTAACCGAGTACAAATCCCATCATCTAGTGAAAGACACTTATTGAAGGGCAGAAGATATTTAAAGGAACATCACCAGTAACCTCTTATTCCAGCTACAGAAGGTAGGCAACAGTAGGGTTAAGCCTCTCCTAGTGGAAGCCAAGGAGCCCATTTCCTGTCTGCCAGCAAAGCTAGCACCATTAATATAGGCTGAGTTGGAGCAACTCCTGGGGCTGATGGAAGCATTACTTCACCAGAAATGAGCCATAAGCAGAAGGGTGGAAGGTGCAGGAAATCTGGGCCAGTATCGAAGTGTAAAGTTGTAGTGTGCATTAATTTAACGTGTTCTGTTAAACACCTTGAATTTTTGATGTGAAAGGATTAGAGAGAGTGCAGGAAAGATTCATGAGAGTGCTTCCAGACGAGACAAACTTCAATTAGATAGATGGATTAGAGAAATTGGGACTGTTGTCCTTGAAGAAGAGGTTAGAGGAAGTTTGATAGAAGTATTCAAAATCATGAAAAGCCTGGGCAGAGTAGAGATGGAAACAAACTGTTCCAATTGGTGGAAATTTCAAGTAAACAATATTTACAATATTTGTCAGATTAAGTGATGAGGACATGAGGATAAGCCTTTTAAAACAGCGAGTGGTAAGGTCTGGAATGCGCTGCCTGGAAATCTGGTGGAGATAGGTCCAAAAAGGCATCCAAGAGAGAACTGGATTGCAATCTGAAAAAGAAGAATGTGTAGGACCAAAGCAGAAAGTAGGGGAATAGCACTTAGTGCTTAACTAGAGAGCCAGTGCAGATATGATGGGCTGAATGGCCTGCTTCTGTGCTGAAACAATTCTGTGATTCTTACCTTTTCTCCCTTTTGACCAGGTAAACCTGTAAGACCTATGGAACCAGGATTTCCCTATAAAGGAGAGATAGCATGATATTGCTATTAATGAATCCATCATTCAATTCAATTCCTATGGTATGGAACTGTTTCCATCCACTTCATTGACATATGTTCATTAAAATTCATTAAAATTATAAAGGGGAAACCCATCATCAATGTTAATTAAAGTTAAGGAAAGTATCAAACTTAAGGAAAAGACATATATCGCACTAAGATGAGACAACTGGAAGTGGATGAGACGAATCATCCACTTGGCACTTCTGGTGGAAGATTGCTGCGAATGCAGGACATTGACCCTAGTTTTGATGGGATTCCTTGATGTCACACTTGGTCAAATGCTGCCTTGATATCAAGGGCAGTCACTCTCACCTCACCAAAACTGTAATGAGGTCAGGAGCTGAGTGATCCTGGTGGAACCCAAACTGAGCATCAGTGAGCAGGTTATTGCTCAGCAAGTGCTGCTTGATTGCACTGCAGGTGATCCTTTCCATCATATTACTGATGAGCAAGAGTAAATGGGATAGTAATTATCTGGGTTGGATTTGTCCTTTTTTTGATATACAAGACATACCTAGTCTATAAGTTCATAAGATATAGGAGCAGAATTTGGCCATTCGGCCCATCAAGTCTGTTTTGCCGATATGCTCCTCGTCCCATTTTCTTGCTTCTCTCCATATCCTTTCAATCCATTACCAATTAAAAATCTGTCTAACTCCTCCTTAAATTTATTCAATGTCCCAGCATCCACCACACTTTGAGGTAGCAAATTCCACAGATTCACTGCCCCTTGGGAAAAGTAGTTTCTCTTCAATATTTCACATTGCTGGTTAGGATGCCGTGTTGTAACTGTCTGGAACAGCTTGATCAGGGAACAGCAAGTCCTGGAGCACAAGTCTTTGGTACTATTGCTGGCGTATTGTCTAGGTCAATTGCAGTATCCATTACTTGACGTCATGTGGAATGAATTAAATGGCTGAAGACTGGCATCTGTGATGCCGGGTACTTCTGAAAAAGGCTGAGATGGATCATCCACTTAGCACTTTTTAAAACTATTCATTTACCAAATTAGTCAGCAGAAGACCTCCTGAATATTCACAACTATTTTACTGTGACACTTTGTCAGTACAAGCAATGATTTCCACTCTTTCCTCTGGATCCTTTCCATATGTCTCTCATTGTAGGGAACACACAGCACTAAAGTACAAGCTTCAATGAGCATCAACCACTCTCAATTCACTCTGAAACAAGACATGGTTTACTCTGAAAGGGACCTACATTTCTAACATTGACAAAGACCCTTTCCTTCAAGAAAAAAAAAGCAAATATATTTAGACACAGCTACACTGATGTAAAGACAGAGAAAAAGAAATTCAGACTCCCCTCTCTTACATAGTGAAAAGGATCTTGTAGAACTTTCAACAATTTTCCTGTAAAGGCACTCTTCTTAGTGAAACAAACCAATTGTTGATAACTAGTATCTATTCATCTTCGATTAGAGATTTCTGCTGTAATTTTACCGCCTTGCCCTCTCGAGGTTCGTAAGATCCCACCTGAGGCCAATAGAGAATGTCATTCTGTGAGCCTCTCCTATTCTAATTCTGCAGTAGGTGAGGTGGTAAAATTCCGGCCTTCTTTCCTCTTCAACATCTGTTTAAACTGACTCTATCTATCCTATGCCTTTTTACATTTACACTTTTCGTAGAATGTACATTACCCACAAATATTGATTATCTGTATAACATTTCTTGTATTGTCCCTTCAGTCTCTCTTTTCACACAGCATTTCCTCCACGATCTTAGACAAATAAAAAGCTATATTGACAGCATCAATGAAAGAAAGAGTTTCATTGGCTAGCGTGTGCTTCAGCCCTCTCAGCCCATACCAGGGACAAATTTCCCCATTCTCTCCCACAAGGAATATCAGCAATTCTCTGACACTGGAAAATCCATTGCCAAGGTTTGTACTTGAGCATCACTATAAAAGATTTATTTCATGTTACCAGGATCGCTCAATGCTGGAAATCTCAATATACACTTCTCTATTTTCCATTTTAAAAAAAGTTTTATTCGCTTTCAAAATGTCCTCCACTTTCAGATTTTTCATAATACAATTAAGTTCCAGCACGTCAAAGCTTGCATTTGGTCTTGTTTGTGTGCCTAACCAACTGAGCTGCCTAGCGAGACTCCTGAACTGTTCCATTTCATCTTTTGATGCACCTTTCAGTTCAGACTTGGTATGACTCACATTGTCCAAATCAAGCTTTTGATATAAGATTACATCTGATTCACCCTACTTAACTTCCAAAGCACATACCTGAAGAGCCAGAAGCTTGACTGCCAATTTTAAATTCCTTCCTAAGCTGATTAATAACATTTTCTTCAAAGTCATTACATAACTTTGGAAAATCATCCAAATGAATCATAAAGATGCACACAAATTTTTTCTTGCAATGCCAGTACAACAAGGCTGAGTCTTGTGAGCTGACAAATGGCAGATGGAGTTTAATTTAGATAAATGCGTTTATCTAAAATGATGCATTTTGGTGGATTGAACCAGGGCAGGATTTACTCGATTAATGATAGGGCACTGGGGAGAGATATAGAATAAAGAGATCTAGGGGTACATGTTCATAGCTCCTTTAAAGTAGAGTTACACATGGATAGGGTGGTGAAGAAGGCATTCAGCATGCTTGGTTTCATCGGTTAGAACACTGAATACAGGAGTTGGGAGGTCTTGTTGAAATTGTACAAGACATTGTTAAGACCACACTTGGAATATTGTATGTAGTTTCGGTCACCCTATTATAGAAAGGATATTATTTAACTAGAAAGAGTGCAGGATGCTACTGGGGCTTGATGGTTAGTTATGTGGAGAGGCTGGATAGACTGGAACTTTTTCTCTGGAGTATAGGAGGCTGAGGGATGGTCTTATAGCGGTCTATAAAATAATGAAGATCAACTAGATAGTCAATATCTTTTCCAAAAGGTAGGGGAGTCTAAAACTAGAGTACATAGGTTTACTCTACAGAGGGTGGTGAGTGTTTGGAACAAGCTGCCCGAGATAGTAGTAGAGGGGGTTACAATTTTGTCCTTTAAAAAGCATTTTGATACTTACATGGGTAAGATGTGTATAAAGGGATATGGGCCAAATGCGGGCAATTGGGATTAGCTTAGATGTTTAAAAAAAAAGGCATGAGCTGAAGGGCCTGTTCCATACTGTAAACCTCTACGACTCTGTAAGTCTGCCTTCAGTTGTGAACACTGTGGCTGGAATCTTACTACTGCTCACGCTGGTGGGATTTCCCCTCCTGCCGCAGCGAATGGAGATTTGGCTAAGCGCCAAGTTCTCTGACTTTGTGCTGTTGAAATGTGGCGTAAATGGCTGGTAAGATTGCATCCCCTATCTTTATAAGAGCTGTTCTTACCACAAAAATACCCGACCTGAGAAGCAGATACACATTTATTCAATTTCCAGAGCTTTCCTTATATTACTTCAGAGGCTGTAAGTACTTCAGAGCGTTTGTTAAGAAACGCTAAGACACTATAAGCCTTCTTCATGGCTCTATCCACTTTTGTGGCAACCTTCAGAGATCTGTGGATATGAACCTCAAGATCTCTCTGTTCCTCCACATTCCTTAGAACCCTGCCATTGACCATTTAATCTGTATTCAAGTTTGTCCAACCAAAAAGAATCACCTCGCACTTATCAGGGTTAAACTTCATCTGCGACTTTTCAGTCCAGCTCTGCATCCTATCAATGCCTCTTTGCAGCCCATAAGAGCCCTCCATCTCATCCACTACTCCACCAATCTTGGTGTTATCAGCAAATTTACTAACCCAACCTTCAGCTCCTTCTTCCAATAGCACTGATCCCTGTGGTAGACTGCTGGTAAGTAGCCTCCAGTCTGAAAATTTTCCCTCTGCCACCACCCTCTGTCTTCTATGAGACAGCCAGTTACTTATCCAATTGGCCAAACTTCCTTCTATCCCACACCTCCTTACTTTCTTCATGAGTCTATCATGGGGAACCTTATCAAACGCCTCACTAAAATCCATGTGTACGATATCAACTGCTCTACCTTCGTCTGCACAATTAGTTATCTCCTCAAAGAATTCAATCAAATTTGTGAGGCATGACTTACCCCTCATAAAACCATGCTGACTGTCCAGGATTAAGCTGAATCTTTTTAAATGGTCATAAATCCTATCCCTCAGGACCTTTTCCATTAACTTACTGACCATTGAAGTAAAACTAACTGGCCTATAATCACCAGAGTCTTCCTATTTCCTTTCTTGAAGAGAGGAACAACATTTGCTACTCTCCAGTCTTCTGGCACAATCCCTGTGGACAGTGAGAACCCAAAGGTCAAAACTAAAGGCTCCACAATCTCATCTCTTGCCTCCCAAAGTATCCTAGGATATAAACCATCTGTTCCAGGGGACTTTTTGACCTTCAGATTCTTCAAAATTGCTAATACATCTTCCCTCAGAACAAGTACTTTCTCCATCCTATCAGCCTGTATCACATACTCATCCTCAAAAACATGGCCCTCTCCTTAGTGAACACTGAAGAAAAATATTCATTCAAACCTCACCTGTCTCTTCTGACTCCATGCACAAGTTTCCACTACTTTCCTTGACTGGCCCTAACCTCACCCTAGTCATTCTTTTATTTCTCACATAAGAGTGGAAAATCATGTTTCATAACTTTGGTAAGGAGAGGTCGTGCCTTACAAATCTGGTAGAATGTTTTGAGGAGGTGACAAAAATGGTCGATGAAGGGCGAGCCGTTGATGTCACCTATATGGATTTCAATGAGGCGTTTGACAGAGTCCCTCGTGGGAGGTTAGTTGAAAAGGTCAAGGCTAATGGAATACAAGGACAGGTAGCTACATGGATAAGTAACTGGTTTGGTAATAGGAGACAGAGAGTAATAATGGAAGGGTTTTTTTCTAGCTAGAGGTCGATCACTAGTGGTGTGCCGCAGGGCTCAGTACTGGGACCTCTTCGATTTGTAATATATATAAATGATTTGGAAGAGGGAGTAAGTGGAGTGATCAGCAAGTTTGCAGACGATACAAAGATGGCTGGACTTGCGGATAGTGAGGAGCATTGTCAGGCGATGCAGCAGGACATAGATAGGCTGGTAGCTTCAGCAGATAGATGGCAGATGGAATTCAATCCTGATAAATGTGAGGTGATGCATTTTGGGAGAAAGAATGTAGTGGGGAGGTATATGATAAAGAGTAGACCTATTAAGAGCATAGACATGCACAGGGACCTGGGATGCAGGTGCACAAGTCTCTGAAGTTGGCAGAGCAGATGGTGAAGGCTATGAAGAAAGCATATGGTATGCTAGCCTTTATAGGAAGGGATATAGAGTACAAGAGCTGGCCTTTAATGTTGCAGTTGTATAGAACGTTGGTTAGTCCTCATTTGGAATACTGCATCCAGTTCTGGTCGCCTTACTACTGAAAGGACGTGGAGACTCTGGAGAGAGTGCAAAGAAGGTTTACCAGGATGCTGCCTAGTATGGAAGGTCCGAGTTATGAGGAGAGGTTAGGCAAATTGGGGCTGTTTTCCTTAGAAAGACGTAGACTTAGAAGAGATCAAATAGAGGTGTACAAGATTATGAGGGGTTTAGACAGAGTAAACAGTGTTAAGCTTTTTCCTAGGTTGGACTCAAATATTACGAGGGGTCATGGGCTTAGGGTGAGGGGAGTAAGGTATAATTTGGATACTAGAGGGAGTTTTTTCACAGAGGGTGGTGGGGGTATGGAATGCGCTGCCAAGTAAAGTGGTGGAGGCAGGCACTCTGGAGTTATTTAGGAGATACTTAGATGGGCACATGAACAGAATGGGAATGGAGGGATATAGAAAACTGATTTAAAATAGGCATCATGAGCCTTGGGAGTCCCCTGGGAAGTGTGTAAATTGTCAATGATATTGATGTATTTATGTTTTATCCTACAGGTACTTCGGTCCGCCTTGTTGTTTAACAAGAGGCATACACGTGATGGCTCATGAGAGGGCTGCTCTTGGATTTTTCGAGAGTAGCCTAGTGCTTCACGTCATTAGTGTACACTTGAACTGGACCAGTTGATGGGCAACACGACAGGTCAGTGACTATTGCTGTGCTGTACAGATACATGGATTTGGGCCTGTATCTGTGGGAGTTCTCCTCATGCTTGCGTGGGTTTTCTCTGGGTGCTCTGGTGTCCTCCCACACCCCAAAGATGTGCTCTTAGGCTGATTGGCAAAACAAATTCTCCCTAAATTGTCTTGCAAATTTGGTTCCAATGCATAGATCTATAAACATAGACAGGTATCATGGATGGATGTGGGAACATCGAGGTGGCGGTGCGGGCTCATTGGGCCAAAGGGCCTGTTTCCTGTGCTGTTTTGTTCTTTGTTCTTTGTATAAATTTGATTGAGTTTTTTGAAGGGGTAACCTTCAAAATATTGATGAGGGCAGTGAACTTAACATTGTCTACATGGACTTTAGTTCTGGTTCTGGTCACCCAATTATAGAAAGGTTATTATTAAACTAGAAAGAGAGCAGAGTAGATGTATTCAGATGCTACAAGGACTCGATGATTTGAGTTGAAAGTGGGGCTGTATAGACTGGGACTTTTTTCTCTAAAGGCAGCTTAGGGGTGATCTTTTGAGTTCTACAAAATAATGAGGAGCATAGATCAGCTAGGTAGTCAATATCTTTTCCTAAAAATAGGGGAGTCTACATTATTTGATAGCATAAACCACAAGCTTTCAGAGCACTGCTCCTTCATCAAGTGAGTGGGAGTTCTGTTCATAAACAGGGCATATAAAGCCACAAACTCAATTCACAAAATAATGGTTGGAATGTAAGTCTTTACAGGTAATCAAATCTGAAACTTACAGAAAATGTGAGTGGAGAGAAGGTTAAGCACAATACACATCTCTTTCATCTGTTCTTAACTTTCTCTCTGCTTATATTTTCTGTACATTTCAGATTTGATTACCTGTAAAGATTTACATTCCAACCATTATTTTGTGAGTTGAGTTTGTGTCTTTATATGCCCTGTTAGTGAACAGAACTCCCACTCACCTGATAAAGGAGCAGTGATCTGAAAGCTTGTGGCTTATGCTATCAAATAAAATACCTGTTGGACTTTAACCTGGTGTTGTGTCAGTCTAAGCCAGCAGTCGCACTGTTGTTCAGCTAAGTCAATGAAGCTGAGTTTCTAACTGCAGTTTCTTCTATAGCTAGTACCGCCTATGACATCAGCCCCTCCATTGCTTTCCACTCTTGTTATTCTCTACTCTGCTGTTTCCAGATATCTCCTGTACCCCGCTCTCCCTGTACATCTGTAAATCCCATCACACACTGCTGCTGCCACAGATGGTGACACACTTGCTCACTCAATGTCACATTCATACTATTCTGAAGCCGTCTATTTGAGAGTTCCAAACTTCTGTCTGTGACCAGAGAGAACTGAGAAAGCAGCTGAACGCATGGAATCTATTCATATTGAGCACCCAGAACTTAAAACACGTTGAGTTTCATCCCTATATCTCACCTGCATCTCACTGACTAACATCCCTAGCTCCAGGAACTGTGCTGGAGAGTTAATTACAAATCCCTCTTGAAGTCATTTGAAATTTGCCTCATTAGCATGTGATAATTATTGACTTATTCCCAGCGAGCGGCTTTCTTCCTCAAAGTCAGACTGCTTCCGTTAATTCCACAGTGCTGGCAGATTTGTGAAATCTTACCATTTTGATTTCCCATCTGCCTCCAACCCACCTGTCCCTGTGATAGTCTGACCAGGTACTACAAAGTCATTTTCTGCAAATAAATGATAGATAAAAAAAAACTACTGAAACGTATACAGAAGTAGTTGAAGTGAAGTGTCAAAATAAATCTCAGCTTCTTAATCTGATTAATGACACAGGCGCTTGTTCACGTACCTGTACTCCTGGGATACCTCTATCACCCTTTCTACTGGCATCCCCTTTTTCACCTTTATCACCATTCGGTCCTGGTTCACCCTGGGTAGAATGCAAGGAATAGTTTCAATAATTTATTATTGATTTTGAAATTCTAGGACAGTGAGGGATGAGAGCGTGGACGATCTTACCATTGGGCAATTGTGGGGCAAGCCGGTAAGATTGTGAGACAGCCGAAAAATCAAGTTTGTGTCTGATTCCTTGCCTTCCGTGACCTTATCAGTATTAGATATCTGGTGAAATCACCCTCATATTTGAAAAGGGCATGAAACTGATTGTAATATTTAAATTGCATTTAATTTTTTTGGTAAGGTCAGGCCTAGGAGTCTCACATCACTGGTGATAGTACATTCTGTGTCGATAATTTACAGCAGAGTCACTTTCCTCAATAGCCAGGAGATAATCTGAAACAGTACAATGGCACTCCAAAACAGATCAAAGTCTTTTTAAATGGAGAAGAGGCAAAGGATCATCAATACACTTAGTAGTGCTTATGACCATTTTTGCAGAGTCTTGAAGCCTCTGGTAGGTTCATTTGTGAATGTTTCATGGCTTTTTGGCTAAGATCAAACGTAGTTTTGGCATCCTGCACTTGGTTGAAGTCATGAGGTTACACTGAGGCTTCATTTGAAACAATTTTTTAAAGTGACATCTGGCCTTTTGGCTAAGAGGCAAATTAGATTGAGTCTTAGACAAGGTGCAATGCCTGTTCCAATCAACTTGGGTCATGTAGATCAAGCTCAAGACAAGAAGTGGGATGCCTGTCTTGTCAGCTTGGATTTGGAATGTCTCACTTGCGGAGACTTTGAATTGGACTTTGATTGGATTGAATTGGATATAAACAAAAAAATGTGGATGCTATTTCAGGCAATAGGAGCTCTATCGAGCTTAACTGGACAAAGCCAATCCGCTATCTTCCTGCGGACACCACTGCCAATATTCCTTCTTCTCATTTCGAAGGAATTTGGAGCAAAGTATAAATAGACATAAAGCATTCTCATGTATTTTTATTAGTTACATTGGACCTTCTCCTATTCCAGCATACCTTGGTGCGGTACAAAATAGTAACCTGCTCACAAAAATTCAGGCTGATACACTCACCTTATCAGCAATATTAGCTAGAGGCATTATTCTATTAAACTGGAGGCAGTCTGTTCTGCCTATTTTTACTATTTGGATATGTGATCTTATGCAAAATCTCAAACTTCAGAAAATAAAGTGCACTGTAAAAGGCTCCACTGATGGATTTTATGGAGCTTGTCAACATTTCCTAGATAATTTTGTTCTCTACTTTTCACATAAATGACACTAATTAGTTTGCACAAATTATATCATGTGAAACTGTATCTGTCCTACGATTCATAGAATCAGAGAATCATACAATCATACAGTGCAGAATCCCGATTGTTGGTGATCTTCTTATTATTCATGTTTTCCCTGGTTTATTCCTTCCTTTTTTTCCTCCTTCCTTCACTTCTCTTTTCCTTCTGTTCCAAGTATGAGTTTAAGTTATTGCGGTATTGTAAAGTATTTTCTATATATTATGATTGCTTCTAAAATTTAATAATTAGAAATAAATTTTGAAAAACGATCAATTTATCATTTGTGTTGAAATTCTAGAAGCCCCACTTCATTGTTGGTGGCACAGTCTGTGTCTGTCTTATTTACACCGGATTTGCCTGCTTCAATAGCCAGGAAGTAAATTGGAACAGCTATAGAGGAAGAAAGGTAGGAGCAGACACATTTTAATTTATGAAGGGAGTTCAAAGAGAGTGAGACTTAGGCAGCTGACAGAAGAACTTCCTATCATGGGCTGAAGGATGAAGGGTGCACAAGAGACAAGAGTCAGAAAGGATGTAATATTGCACAGGTCACAGCGATAGGAGGAGTGAGGCCATGCAAGAACCTAAACACAAATTTGAAGCTATAACACAGTCAATGAATGTCAACGAGATTAGGATAATAGGTGAGCAAAACCTGGTGCAGATTTATATCAAAACCGCATAATTTCAGCTAAGCTGAGTTTTATGGAGGGTGGAAGAGTGAGAGAACAGTGATGTAATTAAGTCTAGAGGTGACAAAAATATGTTTGAGAGTTTCAGTGGCAATTAGGCAGACAGCGGTAGAGGTGGGCAATGTTAGAGAAGTAGAAATAGATGGAGAAGAAGTTGAAAACAACCCAGGTTAAGCTGATATTGCACAAATTAATGTAATTAAATTCTCATCACCTTATTAGCAGCAATCTATCAAGATATACATGTTTGGAGGGAAAGGAAAATTGAATGGTTTGTTGGGGACTGTAGTATACTGTGTTGTGAATATCTAGATTTTGACTTATACATTCTAGAACACAACTTTTAATTTCATTAATTAAAATTTTAAGTATAGGTAAATAGGGATCTGATTGAAAAAACTGATAAGCAACTCTGAAATAGGTCTGGAACTTATTACAGTTAAACAGCGGCCTGTTTTTGTCTTTCAAAGTCAAAGTTGACCTCTAATCTTATATTGGAGTCAGGGAGCCTGGTGAAAGGATTGTAAACTTCATACGAAAAACTTATTAATATGGATTATATAATCAAAGAGTAGCCTTTGAAGGTAAAATCATATGTTTGCATTTCTATTTGAAGCATCCTAAAACATGCCACATTGTCACATAGACTATGATTCGAGTGCAGTCTTGGATAAGAGATTCTTTTGTTTGAAATATCTGTTTGTTTGCTGTCTGGAGCAGATAGTTCAGTTTGGAAACAGCCAAAGGCAGTTGTAGCTTTGTTTTGGTGAAAAGTATAACCCCTCAGATTAAGAGCGTGAGCAGGGGCTGATAGGCTTACATTTGAAGCAGAAAAAGACATTAACTTCACTATCCGCTGCATTGAATACTATTGGGTCTCTATCTTGGTCTGGATTTCATGAGGAAAAAACATCTGTAAGGTTTGCAGCTAATGGAAGAAATTCACAATGCTCCTTAGAGAGCCTTGTGGCAGAAAACTGTTGGCAGAGTTAGTATATTGGAATCTGTATGCATCCCTTTCCATTAATATAGTTCAATTCCCATCCACCACTATTATGTTTGCATCCTAGTCTTCCATGTCACGCTCCAATTTCCTCACCCTCGGTCTTCCCCCTGCCCCAAAACACCCCAAAACTCCATCATAGAGCAATGTCCCCCATATCTCTGTCATCCTTCTTCCCAACCTCAGTCACAGTGCTGGTTGCTGTCTTAGAATGCAGTCCTGCCTGTGGTCCAGAGAGCACACTGTCCCAGAGTTTAGAGGGAGCCAGTGAGCAGACCAATCCTATATCTCCAATACTGTGCTGTAGCACTGGCATTGGTGAGAATGCAGCAGAAAGCTTTTGCAGGTGGCCTTTGAATGTTGCACTCACCTCGAAATCGTGAGCGAAGCGAGGGTTGGCAGCTGCATGCCAAGTGTTTCCGAACATGATTTAGATTGGTCTAATTTCCTGCTGACATGATGCAAGATTGGGAGGGGGAATCATGATTTTGACTTTTAATGAGTATTCATGACATGCTAATGCATTCAAATGACATTCCTGCCATGGATCAGGGGGAAACTCAGCCCATCATCAATGCAGTATGGTGAAAATTCCAAACTGATTTCCCACTGTTGGAATTCCAATTTTTGCCCTCAGTCCAAATGTTCTACTCAAATCGTTTTGCAGTCCAGGAAAGATACAGGCAATGCAGGAAATGCAGTGAACAATTTGGACAAAGCAAAGTTGCATACTAAGCAATATTAACCAGATAATCTGCTTCTCAGTGATGTTAGCACTGATATCCAGCGGGGGGGACAGTTAATTCAGGATAGGAAAGGTAAAGGTGAACAATTCTAGAAGGACCAAGAAACGAAGATCAGGAATTACAAGCAGCTGGATTTCTTCCCAGAAATTCTTCATGCTTTCTGTTTTATTGATATCTGACATCTTATTTACTTATACAGAAGATTTGCTGCATTCTTAAGAAATGATATACAATTTAGATAAAGACTTACAGGTGGACCAGAGAAACCAATATCTCCCTTTTCACCCTTTTGCCCTGGAATTCCTGGGACTCCTGGGATTCCTGACTCCCCTTTAGGACCAACAATACCCTGAAAAACAATACATACCAACTGAGAGCTCAGAATTTAACATCATCACTATTAGGACAGATCAGCATCAAGAACACTGGGTCGGAATTCTCAGTTTGGGCCCAAAGTAAATGCAATTTAGGCTGGTGAGCCTGTGGCAGCAATGAAGACACATGATTGAGTTTCAGAGTCAGCCCTCGGTTAGATATTGCTGGCCGGTTACACTTGTCAAACAGCCCTAAATAATTGGCTAGTTTCTTCACAGATGGTGCGTGCTTTGTGGGGGTATCTTGATACAGGGCCGAGGAAATGAGAACAGAGTGACTGCAGACCACGGAATTTCCATGGGGTTTGGGGGAGCGTTCAAAAGGCCCCAAGGAAATACAGGAGGAGTAGGTAATTAACCCTGAGGGGAACTGATCATCATCCAGGGATGAACTTCCCAGCTCCTTTAAGTGTCAGGCTACTTGGTGTCACTGGAGGATCTGACACTGTTTTAACTTTTTAGACCTTTGTTGGGCAGTGGCTGCCAATGTAGCTTTATTGGTGAGTGCAGCAATGACCAATTTGGAATGATCAATCATGGCAGCCGATAGCGGAGGCGAGTTTTTCTCCTCTTTCTCTGTCAGTGGGGTAGCCACCTAAAACATCAAACCATGTACATGTATATAGTTTTGAAACGTTCCCAATGGTGTGGAGGGAAGAAATTTTGTTCCTAATGATCCGGGGACAGTCTTGACATCTGTTCACATTGACATTGATCAGCTCCCTGTGTGTGAAGGTGCTAAGGCTGCCAACTCTGATTGGACATAACATAAGAACATAAGAAATAGGAGCAGGAGTAGGCCATCTAGTCCCTCAAGCCTGCCCTGCCATTCAATAAGATCATGATTGATCTGAAGTGGATCAGTTCCACTTTCCCGCTTTCTCCCCATAATCTTTAATTCCCTTGTCTATCAGAAACCTATCTACCTGTGACTTAAATATATTCAACAAGGTAGTGTCCACCACTTCAACAGGCAGAGAATTCCAAAGATTCACCACCCTTTGAGTGAAGAAGTTCCTCCTCAACTCCAATCTAAACCACACCCCCACCCCCTTATTTTGAGGCTGTGCCCTCTAGTACTGCTATCCTTTCTAAGCAGGAAGAATCTCTCTATCTCTACCCTATCCATCCCTTTCATTATCTGATATGTCTTTATAAGATTCCCTCCTCAGCCTTCTAAACTCCAATGAGTACAAACCTAGTCTACTTAATCTCTCTCATAGGCTAACCCCCTCATCTCCAGTATCAGCCTAGTGAACCTTCTCTGCACTCCCTCCAAGGCCAATATATCCTTCTGCAAATGCAGCGACCAAAACTGCACACAGTACTCTAGCTGCGGAAGAGCACCCTGTACAGTTGCAGCAAGACCTCCTTATTTTTATATTCTATCCTCCTCACTATAAAGGCAACATTCCATTCACTTTCTTGATCAGCTGCAGACTGAGTTTTTATGATTCGTGCACAAGGACCCCGAGGTCCCTCTGTACTGTAGCATGCTGTAGCTTTTCGCCATTTAAATAATAACCCCTCCTACTATTATTTCTACCAAAGTGGATAACCTCACACTTGCTAACATTATACTCCATCTGCCAGGTCCTTGCCCACTCACTCAACCTATCCAGATCCCTCTGCAGACTTTCCACACCCTCCCTGCAATTTGCTTTTCCACTCATCTTCGTGTCATCAGCAAATTTCATTACCTAAACTCAGCCCCTTCCTCCAGAACATCTATGTATATGGCAAACAGTTGATGCCCCAGTACCGATCCCTGGGACACTCCACTAGTCACCAGCTGCCAACCAGCGTGTCATCACATGACCTTATGCCTCCCACTCTTCCATCATTTGTCACTGGATGTGTCCATTCTATTGGAGCTCACCTCTCTAAACCAATTGGAAAACAAATGGACTCCATCACCTGATTGGTTGGTTCATGACATCAATCAAATATGTCCAATACTTTTATAGCTGGTAATAAAGTCTAGGGTGAGAAAGGTTGCAGGTGGCTTCTTGATTAGAGGCCAACTGAGGTCCTTAGTTAGCCACTTAAGGAATATGTCAGAGCCTCTCCCCGACAGCTCTGATATTCAGCCTGTGGCCCTTGTTCACAGGCACTTTGTGCCTGATTGAGTGATCTGGCACCAGGAAGGTGGGGGTCCAGGGGAAGCCATTCCCTGCTGTTGCTTCCAATGCCCCCTCCTGTTTGCTGGTGACCTCCATTTCGTTCACACTCACCTCTAGCTGGGGAACCATTGGTGATCCATATGATATGTCCTAGTGACAATAGCCACAGCTCCTGATGGCAATGCCAATACTGGAGAGCTACCAGCCGATGATTGGACTGCAATTCTCAGGCGCGGGATAGCCATCCTACTGAGGACTTAATCTAATAGGAGGCTCAGTGCTGTCCAGCTAAGTGCCTGTTTACCATGGAATAGCATTGGACCTCCCAGAGAAATGCAGAACTGGATTTATGGCCCTATATAAATCCAGGGGCACATAAAATATGTCAGATCATTAGCCCACTTCTTCTTGCCCACTCTTTCACTATAATAAGGGTTTGGTGCTCATTCAGGAACCTGCCCTTGGATCTAATGGAGACCTTAGCTGCCCGATTAAGTAGAACTTAAGGGCCTCAATTTGCCTTCAAGGCTGGGCAGTGCCCAGTGGACCAGACTGCAAAGGCTGTTTTTAAAACTGCTATTTTGAAAAGGTTGGGCAGGGGGCACATAAGTTGGCAGGTTCCCTGCAGATGGGGGCAACCTCCACTCAAGTTGTCATTCCCTCCCCTTAGTTTCTTCCCACCTTTACTTCAAAACCAAACACCCAACCTTCTCCTCCAAAACCTAGGGTGCCCTTCATCCCTTCCCATGCACCCCCTAACCCTGGGACTTGTCTCACTCCAGTCACCATTCTTCTTCTTTGAGGAGATGGTTGCAGTCCTGGTGATATCCACTACCACTTTCAGGTGCTGCTGCCACTCCACCAATTGCTGGCCAATCTGATTAGCTACCCTCTCTTGAGGGTGGGACTTCTTGTCTACTGAAGGGGCAGAAGTCCTACCCTCAGCCTGCTTTGTGCTACCCTAGCGTGTTATTGCTGCAGAGCAGACTTTTTAAAAAATGACTCGGAAGATAAGCGACAAATGCTGGCCCAGCCGGTGACGTCTGCGTGAATGAATATATGGTGGGCTGGAAGTCCAGTGTTGGATAATTACCCAGTACAATTGCTTCTTGTAGGATAGATAGACAGAAACTGCTCTCTGTTTTCTTTTCTCCGAAAAATTGGGGAGTCTTGGAACAGGAGGCATTGTCTGAAGACTTAGTGTCAGAGGAGCTGGCTAGAATAAATGCACGAGATTATGAAGAGATGGCCTGGGTGGGATTGTGGTCAGTGCAGACTCAATGAACCAAATGTCCTCCTTCTGCACTGCGTGATTCTACGATTAGAGTCAGAGCTTTCCGTCGTGTAATTAGGAAATATTTGGAGCAGAATTAGGCCATTAGGCACATCACATCTGCTCCACCATTTGATCAAGACTGATATGCTCCTCATTCCCATTTTCCTGCCTTCTCCTCATAACCTTTCAACCCATTATTAATTAAAAATCTGTCTAACTCCTCCTTAAATTTACTCACAGTCCCATCATCCACCACACTTCGGGGTAGTGAACTCCACAGATTCACAACCCTTTGGGAGAAGTAGTTTTTTCTCAATTCCATTTTAAATTTGCTACCCCTTATCCTAAGACTATGACCTCTTGTCCTAGAAAGCCCCATGAGAGGAAGCATCTGCTCCACATCTACTTTATCCATACCTTTTATCATCTTGTGTACCTCAATTTGGTCTCCCTTCATACTTCTAAATTCCAGAGAGTATAGGCCTAAGGTTTCCTTTCACAATTTGAAGGATATGCTAAACAGGCATCGTAATGTGCTGACTGAGGGAATTTCACAGTAACTTAATTGCAGTGTTAACGTAAACTTTACTTATGACTAATAAACTGTTTAACTTTTAAACTGTTCAGTCTCTCTTCATATGACAAATCTCTTATCTCTGGAATTAATCTAGTGAACCTCCTCTGAACTGCTGCCAATGCCATTACATCTTTTTTCAAATAACCAAAACTCCAATACGTCAATAGCCCGACACTCCAAGTGTGGCCTCATGTTAAACAAAGATATTTAGGGAAAGGGGGCAAAGGTGAGTGTATAGGATTAGTGTGCAAGCTCAAAGTGTTAAAGGCCTTCTCTTGTTCCCATGTTCTTACAGTGCAAGAAGTGAGTGAAGGCACCATGTGAATAGAATTATGTTACTATTTTATAAATGCTTTTGGAAATGCTTGACAGTTTTCAAGATTGTAACTTAAGCTGAGCCAAACTGCAAGGCATGTACAATTAGACCAGAGCTGACATTTTGTTTAGAGGAAGAAGGTGACATATGAAAGTAATCTGATCAGCATTGCAATGTGGAATTTGGTCTTTTATTTGGAATTTGGATCAAACCTAAGGAACAATTGGATAAAACCATTACATGTACATCTTTTTGAAAAACATTAACTAGATTTCAAAGTGGCACCCTGACCCTGGAATTCACAATGGCAGATATCTAATGGAGCTGAATGAAAATTGCAATTATAAATCCTGTCATCATTCCATATCCAATATTGATAAGACTCTTGGGATTTGGTGAAAATATTTATTTTTTGAATATATCATTTGAATATATGTCTTGTTTCCTTCTCTACGAATGTATACTTTGTATAGCGTGCAAGAAACAATATTTTGCGCTGTATGTAGAATCATAGAAACTCTACAGTGCAGAAAGAGGCCACTTGGCCCATCAAGTCTGCACTAACACAATCCCACCCAGGCCCTACCTCCATATCGCTACATATTTATCCGCTAACCTACATATCTAATGGGCAATTTTTAGCATGGCCAATCAACCTAACCTGCACATCTTTGGATTGTGGGAGGAAACAGGACCATCTAGGGGAAACCCATGCAGACACGAGGAGAATGTGCAAACTCAACACAGTGACTTGAGCAGGGAATCGAACCCAGGACCCTGGAGCTGTGAAATCGTAGTGCTAACCACTGTGGTACCTGCCACCCTGTGACAACAATAATAAAATCAAATCAAATATACCAATATGGTAAATGTTCAACCCTTGATTTAGTTTGGTATTTGGAACACAACTTTTTGTCATAATCTTTGTGTCAGATTCCTTTCAATTTTCTAAATTCTAATTCATATTCATACATGAAGACATTACCTGTAGTGCCTCTTGAATTTTTCCATCGTAGTCTATGATTCCTGTTGTTCCTTGTTCACCTTTTTGACCCTTCGTACAAGGTGACAACAAATATAGAGGAGATATTCAGTGAATAAAATCGTACAATTCCTACTGTGCAGAAGTAGGCCATTCATCCAATCTAGCCTGTACCAACAACAATCCAATACAAACCATATTTCCTTAATACCACATATTTATCCTGACACCAAGGGGCAATTTAGCATGACCAATCAACCTAACCCACACATCTTTGGACATGGGAGGAAGTCAGGGCATCCGGAAGAAACCCACGTGGACATAGTTACCCAAGGCCGGAATTGAACCCGGATCCCTGGTGCTGTGAGGCAGCATTGCTAACCACTGTCCCATTGTGGTTAGCGCTGCTTGAGAAAATCTGTTCAAATTCTTCAGCTGATTAGCTGGACTAGGGTGACTTCGAAATTTCTGGTGCTGACAATCCTGGATACAAACAGTGCTCATCCCAAACCTCACTCACTGCACCGTGGTGATCTCTCAAATTCCTTCACACCACATGTGCTCAACACACAAAATGCAATCAGTAACTTTTCCATGGCTGCTGATGCCAGTTAAAGTACTCATAATACTCCTTGTGTCCATCAGAGATGTGCCTGGTGTGCCAAAGAGTAATCTTATCATGCATGATCATACAGCATATCAAACGCTTCAGCATGTCTGACATGCTATGGGTGGTGGGAGGTCAGAATATGGCTTTGCTGTACTTCAAGATTGATCTCCAGAAGAGTATGGCTGCGGGACAAAATATTTGAACAGATTGCACAAGAGTGATGGAAGCAGATTCGGTGGGAAAGACCAGTGGACGGGGATTGATTGGACAGCCAGCTTCTAGTCGTTCAAACTCTGACGCCGCTGCAAGTGAGGATGGAGAAGTTGGTGCTCACCAATTACCCATTCACTGCTGCGGGACTGAAGAATCCCACTGGCTGTAAAGGCTGGAAAATCTCAGCCTAAGTTTCAGGCTGATATGTGCAAATACAACATATAACTTAGTCTTCTCATAGAGGATATGTTTCTCTTGCATGCTAGCTAATAGAAACCACCTTCATAATCAAATCATTTACTATTTAATGACACCTGGAGTACAGAGGAAACTTTCCTCATCACTTAAAGGTAACTTGGAAAATTTTACTGATGTAGTCCCTTCTGGGGGGGGGGGGGGGGGGGGGGGGAGGTGTTGGAGAGAGGAAACACAGCTGAAAGATAATGAAGTCACATTGTTTCAGATAGTAACAGATGTATAGGCAGAATAATAATTTTTATTATTTCTCGCAATGTAGTATTATACCTTAACTCCAGAATGAATATAACCCAACAACATTGCTACTCACGTTCAGTCCCGCTCGCCCCTTTTCACCTTTTTCTCCAGGTTCACCCTAAAACAGATTCCACAACATCTTTGTAAAAATCTGCTGACTACAGATTAAAATTCAGCATGCAACCATAATTTAATACAATTTTGTGCTTTATGATTTAATTAAATGCATGTTATTCAATAATAATCAAACACAACACCAACCAAAACCCCCCAACACAAAAACAAAAAAAAACAAAAACAACACAAAAAACAACAAAAACACCAAACCAACAAAAACACAACAACCCTGTGCAGGTACAGAAATAAATTAGGAAAGTTAATAGAAATTTATCATTTATTATGAGGGGAACTGATAACAAACATAGGGAGGTTATGACTCAGTTGTATAGAGCACAAGTGAGACCACATCTGATCTTCTTGTTTAAGGAAATATGTAAACGTGCCAGAAGCAGTTCAGAGATGATTCAATAGATGAATACCAGGAGTGGGTTGGTTGCCTTATGAGGAAAGCTTGAAGTTTAGAAGAAACCTTTAAGATCCTGAGAGATATTGACAGAATGGATGTGGGAGAATGTAGAACTGTGGGGGGGGGGTCACTATTTTAAAATAAGGGGTCACTCATTTAATACAGAGACCAAAGTCTTCCATCCTTGTTCGTGGTTGGGCATTTTCAGTGCCACTAGAAGTGAATGGAGTTTTGACTCGAAATTTTCTGTTCTCGTTTGCAACGGATCCCACCACAGATATGATGGGAGAATCCTGCCGAGAGTATTTTTCTTCCTATCAGATGGTCATGAATTTCTGGAACTCTGTTCCTCAAAAGGTGATGGAAACAGAATCTCCCAATATTTTTATGGCAGAACTAGATAGATTCTTGTTAAACAAAGGGATGAATAGTTATTGGGGGTAGAGAGTGACATACAGGGTTGAAGTTACAATCAGACCAGTCACAATCTTATTGAATGGTGGAGCAGGCTCGAGAGACCGATGACCTATTCCTGCCCCTAATTCGTATGTACCTCTATAACACCTTTAGAATAATAGGTGCTGTGCATTCTGAGAGTATGAAGCAGAAATCTGGGCACAAAGTGGGTGAGGCAAATAATAGTATGACTAAAGAGGTGAGACCAGCAATTTGAGACCACCAGAATGTTAATACACCATGTCTAAGTGTTCTGTCACCTTTGCTAAGCTACGTTTGAAAGGGTGGAAAGTACAAGTTGGGACATTGTTTGGGAGACAGTTGCAGAACCAAGATTGGAAAGCCAGAAGAAGATCAATAGCTAAGGACAAACACTTTAGGCACTGGGAATATATTGGAGGTCAGAAATGATAGAGATTAGAGATGAAGTGACTTACTAAGGGATAGGAAGTACAAAGGGCTCTAATTCAAATCTTGCTTTTACTTTTCATGTTATTAACAGCAAGGTGGCACAGTGGCTAGCACTGCAGTCTCATTGCACCAGGGACCCGGGTTCAATTCTGACCTTGGATGACTGTCTGTGTGGAATTTGCACATTCTCCCCGTGTCTGCATGGGTTTCCTCCAGGTGATCCGGTTTCTCCTCACATTTCAATAATGTGCGGGTTAGGTGCGAAATTGACCCTGACGTCAGAGAGAATAGCAGGGTAAATGCACAGGGTTACAGGGATCGGGCCTGAATGGGATTGTGATTGGTGCAGACTTGATGTGCTGAATGGCCTCCTTTTGCACTGTAGGAATTCTATAACTGAAGCTATTTTAACCGTATAGACAGTTTCACACTTCATCCTTACCCTGTAATTGAATCTGGTGGAATGACGCTGGTTGTTTTAGAGTTTCTCACAAAAGTTCTGCCTATCATTTTGACATTATGTTCTGTTTGAAGAATAGTTTTTCAATAGTATCTTTTTTTGTATCTATAATTGAAAATGGATTGATATGTATATGAAGTGACCCTTCCTCCCGGTAATCAGTTGTTGAATAGCGTGTTACAGTTATGTCACAATAATTTACTCTTCAGGATGATACAGATAATGTTTTTATGGTAAACCTTCCAAAGCAGAGGTAGATCAATTCTTGATAATAAAAGGATGTAAGGTTATTGGGGGCAGGTGGGAGGTAGCAGTCAGACCAGTCATGGTCTTACTAAAGGCAGAACAGGTTCAGAGTGGCCTAATTCTGCTTCTAATACATACGTTTGTATGTAACTTAATTAACCTATCTGAAGATAGTTAGAAGTCAGTGTGGTCCCATACCCCAGCCCCTGCTAAAATGTAGGGAGAGATCGTGATCAAGATTTGATGGCTGGTCCACAGCAATATAATACCGGGAGTAGTGCTAATTATTTTGAGGTGAGATTTTTGCCTCTTTCTTAGGAAGAAATTCCTCTTTCAAGACCTGCTGTCCTATGCAATGCCATCAGCTCTGTAGTCTTCTGTAGTCTCAGCACTGCCAACTGGGAGTGCTGTCCAGACTGGGACTACAGGCAATCCCCAGTGTGGAGGAGCCCAGGTAACTCTGGGACTGTGGGGTCTCATTGAGAATGGCAAAACGATGGAGGGCTGGTTCAAGAGATTGGACAGAGTTGACCTTGGCACAGAGGGAGGCTGGTGACAGGTGATTCCACTGTAAAAAATGTCATCCCACCCTTGCTAAAGCTGCTGGGGTTCAGACACAACATAGGCCTTCGCTTGTCACGGCTAAAACATTGGCTGGGGCAGGATAAGACCCTTCATGGCCAACTGAGTACCTCCACAGGTCCAAAGGTGGATATGTCACCCAATACTGCCCTCCCCCACCATATAACTCAGGAAAGACAGGTTGACATGGGGACAGTTGCCCTCTGAACTTTATGAGACTTCTCCCCCACCCCCTGTCTCTTCAAACTCATCACGAGATGAGGGGATTGTAAAATTCAAACTAATATATTGTGAAAAAGCAGTAAATTGATAATTTACCTTTAATCCTACCATTCCACGTAATCCTTGTGGACCTACAATGCCTTTTTCTCCCTGCAGAGATGAGGATTGTTTAAGTGAAAAAAATCCCACAAAATATTTACAAAATATTCAAAATATTCAGTAAACACAAAGACCTTCAGAAACAAAATAAAAGCAAAATACCATGGATGCTAGAGATCTGACATAAAACTGAAAATGGCAGCATGGTAGCACAATGGTTAGCAGGGCTGCCTCACAGTGCCAGGGAACCCGGGTTCGATTCCAACCTTGGGTCACTGTCTGTGTAGAGTTTGCACGTTCTTCCCGTGTCTGTCTGTCCAGGTGTACCAGTTTCTTCCCATAGTCCAAAGATGTGCAGGGTATTTGGATTGGCCATGCTAAATTGCAGCTTAGTGTCCCAAAATGTTTAGATGAAGGGGATTAGTGGGATAAATATGTGGGATTTCAGGGGTTAGGCCTTGACTAATATATTCTGTCGTTGAGTCAGTGTAGACTCAATGGACCAAATGGCCTCCTTCTACAATTTGGGGATTCTGTGATTGCGTCTGAGGTGCTGGAAAAACTCAGCAGGTCTGGAGAAAGAAACAAGTTAACATTTCGAGTCTTCTTCAGAGCCTTAAAAACAGACTGTTTTTAATATTAATAGCATTAATATTAGTTTGCTATATTAATAGCAAACAGATATTAGCATTCAACACTTGTGTTACTTTGGATAATGAATGACAAGTTCTCTAAAAAGAGTGAACGGGAAGCAAACAAAGGTGTTTAATTTCTTCTTAGTGTCAATGAAAAAGGTATTTCAATTCAAATTGATCTAATCTAACATCAGGACAAATGTTATTCAACCATATGTCGTGCTGCTCTGTGAATTCATTCCTTTACACAGTTGTGAGAAAAAGATTTAAAGTTAATCTTTGCTTGTTAAGGTAATGAACTCTTTGATACTGGCCTGCTGTGTCAAGAGTTTTTATATTCAATTGTGTTTTCAGGAAAATTTACCCTATGCTTTACATCCTCATTGATGTTCAACTAGGAACAGCTGAAAATCATGATGTATCTTTCACAATTGTGTAAGGCTGTCAAACATCCGCAGGAATTAAAATAGAAAAGATGTCCTTTAGCCTGAAGCTACACTTCCTCATATGCCAGGACATTCAAATTGAATAATCTGCCTCCTCCTAGGATCAAGTACAATCATTGAAACATTTAGGTTTTTGTTAGACTTTAGTTCAGCTACTGAACAATGTTTTATTTGATTTACTTATAGAACAAAGCAAATAAGCATGCGAGACTGCAATTAGCATATTAAACGCTGGGGTAGATTTTGCCCTGAGCAATGTTCTGCTGGCTGTTTAACAATTCTGAGGGAAAGCTGAGCCAACTTTATGAGACAGGGAACTTAACATATGGCTAGCAGGCTGTCAATGGAAATTGAGAGCCTGGATTGCTGCTACATCAGACCTTCTGCCCAGTTTCTGACCCCAAAGAAACAATATATTCAGGGGAAAGGGCTGTTTTCAGGGACTGAGGACCCAATGCAGCATAGGCTCAGGTAGGCTTTTGATTTTGTAGACCCATTCCTGCTCCTCCTGATCCCATGAAAATGATCTAAAATATAACTTTTTGGACTCATTTTTGGATGGAGCATTAGCTACCAAGCAGGATGTGTGTACTACAGGCTCCACCCAATGTGTACAATACAGAATATGTGTACTACAGGCTCCATGCAATGTACACAATACAGAATGTGTACATCACAGGCTCCATCCAAGTGTATATTACAGAATGTGTATACTAAAGGCTCCATTCAATGTGTATACTACAGAATGTGAATGCTACTGGTTCCACCTAATGCGTACAGTACAGAATATATATATGACAGGCTTCACTCAACATGTACAATACCAAATGTGCATACCACAGGTTTCAACCAATGTGTACAATACAGAATGTGTAATTTTCAGGCTCTACCTAATGTATATACAGAATGAGTGTACTTCAGGCTCCATCCAATAAAGCCCTAAAATGCCAACTGTCATAGGATCCCAATTTGTATATTTAAAGCGCCTAATGCTGGATTCAGCTGGGCATTCCATCTATTGGCCTTTTGCAATGCAACATCAGCCAGCCTGTTGGAGGGAATGGGGCACTAAGTCATACCTCCCTCCCCATTTCCGGGGTGGTACAGTACCATTTCCACCAGGGGAGAGTCTTCAACATCTCTCCCACTAATTCATCATTCATAAAATGAATGCACTGATTTAGTAAATAGTTCATTTCCTAAAAAGCAGAACTTGCTAGCTAAATAAAACATAAAAACAAAATACAGCAGGAACAAAATATACCCATTTTGTCTTGTTGGATAGAAATGCTTTTGAAAAATGTTCTGTCCTCAGCACTGTATAATGAGGAAGATAATGGCCGGAATGTTCCAGCTACTCATGCCGGCGGGATTTTCCCATTCCGCTGCAGTGAACAGAGATTTGGCTGGGTGCCCGTGGGACCATAGTGTTAATGGCTGGTAGGATCAAGTCCAAAGCATTTTAGGAGTGATTATGCTGAGCTATGAAAGAGTCATGTGATGCTGGAGATACCTCTATATATAAATATAATACATATATAGGCAAACACATGGGCATTGTGTAGAAGGCAACAGCTGGAAAAGTGCCACCTTTACACATTACACCATATTAGGTGACAGGCTATGATCACAAACAATGACGTACTAGCAAATGATGTGACAGCCTCAGCATTGAAGCTATAATAGTCAATGCTTAGCTTCCACGAGTTGGACATATTGTTATGGTGGAAACCATTTTATTACCAAAGCAGGTAGATCATAAGACAGAGGAGCAGAATTCAGCCACTTGGCCCATCGAGTCTGCTCCGCCTTTCAATCATGGCTGATATTTTTCTCATCCCCATTCTCCTGCCTTTTCCCCATAACCTTTAATCCCCTTATTAATCAAGAACCTTATGAAGAATGGATGAATGACAGAAGAGGGCAGATAACTAAGATGTTGTGAGTGTACAATAAAGATTCATTTGAAGCATTGCAACATGATTCTTGGCTGTTGGGAAGCCCTAATCATCGACAAACGACAATTGCATGCTGAAGGAATGAAGGGCAATGAGCAATAACGCCATATCATGTCAGTGCAGAGGTAACACAAAAGGGATGGAGGGGAATAGAATTGGCAACATCAGATGGAGAATCTCTCGGAATGTGGTTATATATGTAGAAGACTGCATTTGTCATGTACCAGCTAATACAATTATCAATGCACTCATACGCCATGAACTCATGCTCCTTCCTTTTTTAGTACAGTCTTGTGCACAAGAGGCATGATAATATTGTGGCCATTAGCAAATCATCAACATTTCTATGTACCAAAAAATAAAATCATAAATCACGCATACAAATGTCAGTCGATTGAAATGAAGTCAGATAAAGACATATGGGCTAAATTATCAGTCACTTCATGGTTGATGGGTGGAAAGTTTAGCCCATGGCTATACTAACAGAAGTAATAAAAATCAGATTTAAATTTCTATTTCCTAAAATTCAGATTTACATTAGATTTGTGGCAACATTTGTACAGTTTCCACTTCACAATGATATTAAAAATGATGCTATAATTCAGGAGTTATGTATGTTTCTGACTCCGGGAGCATAACGATGAGAGATCTCCTCAAGGAAACCACCTCACACTGCTTGGGATCATCACCAGTGTCAAGCCACATTTAGGAAGTACTCTGGGAGCTAGACCCTGCAGACACTAAATTCTAAACTCAGGCAGAGGTTTTTTTCCTGTTCAGAGAGTATGGACAAAAAATTCTCAAACGTATGAGGGGTTAAACTGGATAGCTCCTGGTAATGGGCACAAGCATTGCAATGCACTTTTAACCCATGTCCATTGATTGCAATACTGGCAACTCACCAATTTTGTGTGCCTGTTCATTCGAATAATTTCTGCACCCAGGCACAGAGGGGGCCCAGAGCTGTGGTGCAAAGGGAAAGGCTTCATCCCTGCCACACTACACACAGAAATGAAGTTATAAAGGGCCTCCCAGCCACCATGCCTATGGTTGTAAATTACAGTGTGTAAAGAGAATTGTAGGGCAGTTCAGCTATCTGTCCTTCAATAGATGTCTGAAATGTAGTTGCAGAGTCAAGAGGATAGCATCTGCCCATGCCTGCCATCCTGCCAGTGCCTTTGCGGTTGTCTGTCTTTCAGGCAGCTGCCACTCATGCCAAAAGGATACAGCCTGCAGTCAGGCCTTCTGTGTCACAGATGTTTGGGGTTGTTCTCCAAGGCCATCTGTAGTCTCCACAGCCCTCCACCAGCTATATTTCAGTCTCTTTCGTAGCATTACATAGAAGTACAGAGATAGACAATGTGGTTGATTCTCAACTCCCCTCTGAACATGCGCACCTAGGGACTAGCAATAAGTGCTGGCCAGCTAGCAATGCCCATGTCGACAAATAAATAAAAAGAAAAGACAAAGGAAGACAGGCAAAAAGGGAAAATATAGTTCACTTTTTTACTTGATGATTTCATTTATAAATTTGATTTAAAATAATATTTTCTGATGGCTTTTTCATTGTATTGTGATAAGTGAAGGTTGTGATTGTCAATGACTGAAGGCAGATTAAAATTTGATGAACGAGGAACTGGCATTGTGATTATTGGTATTGAACTTGATTGGATTGTTCAAAGAATAAAGACCAATACAGCACAAGAACATCAACCCACCAAACCTGCACAGATCACATTATCCAACCTAGACCGACCGCCTGTATCTCTCTATATGCCGCCTGTTCATGTGGTTATCCAGATATGTCTTAATTGTTGCTAACGTGTCTGCTTCAACACCTCACTTGGCAGTGCATTCCAGGCACTCACCACCCTCTCTGTAAAAACCTTCCCCTGAATATCTCGAATGAACCTTTCCCCTCTCACCGTGAACTTGTGCCCCCTTCTGATTATTATTTCTGATCTGGGAAAAAGCTTCCAATTGTTAACCTTATCTATGCCTCTCATAATTTTATAAACTTTTATCAGGTTGCCCCTCATCTCCTGTCTTTCCAGGGAGAACAATCCTGGAGAACCCATTTAGAAAGGGGCTATCAAGGTTGTCTTTTCCATTCCCTTTCCTTTTCTTCCTCCTCATTATCTTTCAATAAGATTGATGAAAGACTCACCACAGTCATTCATCATCCCAGTGACCTGCAGCAATAGGCTCTCCAATTTATTGCTTATGAGGAGGCATAGGTAAACTGGGAGAAAGATGGCGATGAAAGGATATGGAAATCAGGGTCTCCACCTCAGTCGGTAGCCAATGAGCTGCCCCAAAGCCCATTGGCCAAATTTGCTCCTGCTCACATGTGGATGGAACAGTTTTTAATAGGACCCTCACGAGTTCTAAGATTCAATGGATGTTGATCAAGAACAGGGTAAGGATTTGAACTGGCTTGCTGTTACCTCTGCTGCAGGAACAGGGATTTTTTTCATTTAGGAATAACAGAAAAAGGAAGAATAAAGATTTGTACTAACACACAGGTATGCATATGAGTGTGTGACACAATTTTAGATAAGTTCATATTTCAGTTATGAGCCACTCAAATGCTATTCCTTTGCATTACTTTCCTGCTTTGGCCATTCTTACCCTCTGCCTAGCAAGTGGCCATTACACTTGTGGATGATCAGTCCATTCAATGCCAGGCAGTGGCTGGATGAGAAAGAGACGCTTGCATGATCGCAGAACTGGTTCATGTTGGAGGAAAGATGGGTTGGGTTTAGCATGTGGCTGCCAGATGGGTGCACTGGCACAAGTTAAAACAATTGTGCCAAGCTGACAACATCTTGGATATCCCAAACAGTAATATGCACTGCTGCTGATGGATTAGCTGCACCCTATCCTCCATCCACCTCTGAAGAGGCTCTATGCTCCTCCTGAAGGTCTGAACTCTACTGCTGTGAGAGCACAACACACTATAATCATAAGAACATAAGAACTAGGAGCAGGAGTAGGCCATCTAGCCCCTCGACCTATCCTGCCATTCAATGAAATCATGATTGATCTGATAGTGGTTCAGTTCCACTTGTCTGCCTGCTCCCCATAACCCTTAATTCCCTGGAAATGCTGGCTGGTACATGTTGACGATGTGCAGGCATCTGAGGCATGTCTTTAACATGCTAATTAATTCTTTATTGATATATCTCATTGTCATGTGACTTTCACTGTAGCACTCCTGGGTCTCAGTGTTTGTGTTTCTCTCGGATGTCATCAATCATGCTTTATCCTGCAAGCTGCCAATCGGTAAATCTGCTTTGAAGTGAGAAGCGATGAATGAGGGTGAACTGACGCAGGCTGAAAGCATCATGGCAGATGTCTGGGAATCTTGGGCACACCCACAGGAATATTATTTTGAGGTTGGACACTGGCTGTACATTGACTGGACACTCTAGTGGCTCACAAGCATTCCGGGGTGATATGCGTACAGAGCACTGAATGATGACGACCACCCATAGAAAACGAAGCCAATCTACAAATCCACTCACTCTAATGCATCACCAATGGCAGAGTGTGTATAGTTACCTGCCCTGGCAAACATAGCATTAGTCATCAGTCTGACTTTATTATCATGTCGGATAATTCCAACTGATTCCTGGAAACAGCTTAATACAAATGAGTCAAGCAAGATGGTAATGCTTGTTAGTAGGTTCACCTCATGGCAGTGACTCTTCAGGCAAATGTCCATCATAATCTGGTGTGAAACCCTGAGCCTCTTGAGGTACTGATGTTTAGACGTGGCCAGGGAGCTGATCCTCTCTCTCTCTGTAAACGCTGTGACTGGGATATTCCAACCCTTCCCCTGGTGGGATTTTCCAGTCCTGTCGACGGCTGATGGTGAACCATCTCAGCCAGGGAAAACCTGCCACGTAAAGGTTCTAAATCTACCCTATGTTACAGTGAGTGTTGCCTCCTGTATAGACCATCTCATTCATCTGCCTCGAGGAGTGGCAGCTCTACGAGGAGAAGGCTGCTTCTGCTCTCAATGTCTCTCACAGAATCATCGGTTGAGGCTTTCTGTCCGTGCTTGTACCCAAACCAGAAAATCCTGCCCTAGGTCAATGGACATTTCCATGGTCCACCCCTCGCCCACTACGATTCCTCCCGTAGAATCCCTACTGTGCAGACGGAGGCCATTCGGCCCATCAAGGCTATAATGACAACAATCCCACCCAGGCCCTAGCACTGTAACCCCACATATTTACCCCATTAATTTCCCAGACAGTCAGGAGAAATTTAGCATGAGCAATCCACATCACCTGCACATCTTTGGAATGTGGGCAGAAACTGCAGCACCCAAAGGAAACCCAAGCAGACATGGGGAGAATGTGCAAACTCTATACAGACAGTCAGAATCGAACCTGGGTCTTTGGCGCCGTGAGACAGCAGTGATAACCACAGTGCCACTGTGCCGCCCCATGGATTTTGTGCACTTCCACAGAAATATTGTGGAACTCACAGTGACATTGCTGTTGCCCCAGTAGTTCTGCTATTTCTGCTCTTCCTGCCACTGTTGGTAAACTTGCTCCGAATTGGAAATTCAATCTGAAATCGCCACAAGTGGGCACCCCAGCTGATCTGAAATATCACAGAATCAGACACACAAACCTCCCAGGCAATGAAAATGACTCCCAAACTAACAATCATCGATTGCCTGTGAAGTAATGATAATAAACTCTCAGGAACAAGTAAGTACTGTGAGCAAATGTCTTTCACAAAACTAGCCAAGGAAGCAGCTAAGGAGTTTCAGCACTGATGGGAAATTTTTGTTTGTTATTTTCTCACTTTGCTTTTATTGGCAAGTTCCTGGAAACCTAGGAAACCTGAGCACAGAATTAAATCCCAAAACTGCTACAAAAATAATTCTTAATAGTCTATTAACATCTTTAAATTGGCAACCCGTCATTCCCGTGGGGAAGTTTCTCACACTCAGTTAAACACGCTAGGTTTAAGGGGCAAGTCCATAGGTTGGAGCCAATTTCTAGACGCTTTATTAATTTTTGTATTTTTAATCTTCCACTTCCTCCTAAGCTCACTTGCTTTTGTAAAATAAGTTTGCCCCGGCATGGTGGCACAGTGGTTAGCACTTCCCTCACAGTGCCAGGGCCTAGGGTTTGATTCCCGGCTTGGGTGACGGGTGTGGAATTTGCACGTTCTCCCCATGTCTGCTTGGGTTTCCTCAGTAGGTGCTCCAGTTTCCTCCCACAATCCAAAAGTGTGTGGGTCAGGTGGATTAGCCATGCTAAATTGCCCCTTAGTGTCAAAGTGAGTTGCAACAGTAAATGCATGGGGTTTGGGAATAGGGCCTGGGTTACAATTGTGGTTGGTACCTTGTAACTCAATTCCTTGAGTAGAAAGATTAGAAAGCTGTGCATTTCCCCTGATAATACAAATGTCCCTCTACCTGCTGCCCACACAGCGGCAGCAGATAGACTCAAATTACTGATGTTGGTAAAGAACTGAGTAGAAACCATTGACGGCAGTTAAAAAAAGCAGATTTGTATCTGCTTACTTAATGTTACAGTGGATATTATTAACATAATCATCAAAAACATCCTTCTATTTCAATAATGTCAGTCCGGGTCACATGAAACTCTAGCCTTCACATTTAGATACATGTTTCGGGAGCTGGCTCAGGTAAGGCACATGGCTATAATTTTTAAATTATTTAAACCTTTAGGACATGTCCTCAATTTGAAGGGTCTCAAGTGAATAATTTCATCAACAAAAATGTTTGCACATTTTTCACAAATTTGGACGGCAATAATCAAATTTCCCTTTCTGGTGACGAGCTAAAATGTTGACCACATGCAGTGGACGATACAGAAATATGATTTTGAATTACTGTTTTAAGAGGTGCAGCATAAGAAATGCATTTTTAAGTTAAGGGTTTCACTGATGCCATTCAAAATGTAAAGGGATTTAATGTGTCTGTATGCAATTAACAACTCAAATGTTCAAAGTGTGAGGTAAGTATATTCTGATTGCTGGCAATTTGAACAGTGATCTACTGTCGTGAATCAACATGTTAAGGTGACTTTATGTGTTATTAATATGGATGTGAATTCAGACAAATTTAATATAGTACAATGATGCATAAATTCAGCCATGCCACGCATATTTTTCAGGGGCTAACTGATAAACCACATCTCTGACATACAGTAAGATGTCTAACACCAAGTTAGATTCCAACAGGTTTATTTGGAATCATGAGCTTTCAGAGCATTGCTCCTTTATCAGATGAGTGGATGAAGGAGCAGTGTTTCAAATGCTTGTGAATCCAAATAAACCTGTTGGAATTTAACCTGATGTTGTGAGATTTCTAACTGTGCCCACTCCAGTCTAAATCAGCATCTCTACATCATGATCTCCAATATAGCAGCAGGAAACATGCAAACATTTCTGGCTGGCCAGCAATATAGAAATATTGGAAAAAGAATAGAGACTGTTGTTAAAACCTTTAACAACAACTGCAGAGTAGTGAAAACTATTAGGCTGCACAAATTCGTTTGTCCAAAGGACTTAGAAACTTAGATAAAGTTAGGGCTGTGAAATGCATTTACTTGGATATGGAGCTGGGAGGGTAGATCCCATCCCTTCATTTAAAGAACATATGTCTTTGTTCCCACCAAATCACCTAACTCCATTCTAACTAACCTAGCCTTTGGTCTCACTCCTGATCAGGACTTCCTCACTATCTTTTGACTCCCTTCATCAGCTTCCATTCTATGATCCAGTCTTGATTTCTTGATGAGGGCACATTGTTAAAGCCATGGATTTATATTTGGGGCAGTTTGGCCCTTAAATGTGAGTTTCTGAGAGGAGTCATGAGCCAAGTGGGTGGGACATAACCCTTAGCCACTGAGAGGAAAGCTCTTATTGTGTAGAGGCAAGAGGAGGGTAACAGAGAAGCTGCAGTAAGCTCAGACCTACATAATACATGACTAGTGACTAATTATCCATTAATGGAAAGAAGCCATTGCAATTCACAAAGATGTTGTGATTACAGGGCAATCCTTCACATCAAACTTTTTGCAGGCAATTCTCCCATCCCATCTGTCTTTGTAGCACAGCAGTCAGGGAGATTCTTGTAGAGGTTGTTCCATGGGCTCCCACAGCGCCAAGGCCTCTGCGCAACTCTGGCAATCAGATTTCTGGCATTGTCATAATTTATTTAAAGTGCATTTAATACAATTTTAATATCATTAGTGGGCATGGGACTGAAGTCTCTGGGCCTGCCAGCTTCTCACCCCAGCCCTGGCAGGAGTATTTCTCTCCTGCGAGGTTTAGTATAGCTGTCCACTTGTGGGGAGATGGCCGCCTGACTCTGCTGGAGTAAACGGGAGTAATCAAGGCCTCCCTGAGAGTCAGGCGCCAGAGAGGTGGCCCCTAGCATTGCCACCTTGGCAGGGCCAGCCTGCACCTCCTGGCACTGCCCAAGGGACAAAGCGCCAATGCAGGGGAATTGCAACAACCATTTCTATAAAGATGAAGCTGCATTGCCAGAAGCTCCTGAAAATGTTCTACAACCACCACAAACATTTTAAAAATAGTAACGTGTAACAAAGGAACATGTAACTAATATGTCATTCAGGCAAGATACCTACTTTGTAGTATTCTACCTCAAGAGCAACTGAGGATTCCTTCAAATATCATTGGAAATTGTTGCCTCCTAACTCCACCCATGGTTTGTGGGCAGCATTAAGAGCTAGACAGGCGCAGAGGCCAAAACTTGTACTGAGAGCCCTGACTACATCGTTTGGCTGGATTTGCATTTTTTGTTAGAGTTCCACACATTTCCAATGTGAGCTCTGATTGCCTCATCTGCCTAAGGTACAGAATGGGCAGAAATTCTATTCCCATCCTATTTTGGTGCCAGTACTGCCCTTTTTTTAATGTGAAAATAAGCTGGCAGTGACCTGCAAATTTCTCCCATAAATTTATAACTGGCAGGCACTACTTCCTCCATAACTAAAAGTCTTCTGCCAGTCCTCAAATCTTCTGGAACTTCAGCTTTGTCTTTTAAGTAGAAAGGTACACAGTAATATTATGTTTGCAACAAAAATAGAAAATGGTGGAAAACCTCAGCATGTTTGACAGCATCTGTGGAGAGAGAATAGAACCAACATTTCAGATCCAGGCTCAAAACGTTAGCTCTCTTTGCAGATACTGTCAGACCTGCTGGGATTTTAACAAAGAACAAAGAACAAAGAGCAACACAGCACGGGAAACAGGCCCTTCGGCCCAACGAGCCCAGCATTTTCTGTTTTTGTTTCAGGTTCCAGCATCTGCAATATTTGCGCTTAAATTATTTCAAATGCAACTCTGCTCCCAGGTCTCTCCCGACCATCTTGGTAATCAAGCTTGGCCCTTCAATGCTGCCATTACATTTTGAAGCAGCAGTAGCGCGTATAAAGGTTACTCCTCTCAGAACAGATTCTTTGCCACCAGTTCCCCCTGTTTTCATATTCCTCCAATTCAGCACTTCTCAAGGGCATTTGAAGGGGTACCAAAGTGGCTAGCACTGCTGCCTCACAACACCAGGGACCTGGGTTCAATTGCGGCCTTGGGTCACTGACTGTTGGGGTTTGCACATTCTCCACATGTCTGAGTGGGTTTCCTCCAGGTGTTCCATTTTCCTCCCACTGTCCAAAGATTTGTGGGTTAGGTTGACTGGCCATGCCAAATTGACCCTAGTGTCAGGGGGATTAGGAAGGTAAATATATTGGGTTATGGGAATAGATGGGATTGTGTATGATGCAGACTCGATGGGCTGAATGGCCTCCTTTTGCATTGTAGGGAATTCTATGATTCTATGATAAGCAACAAACGTTGGTTTTGCCAGCAATGTTGACATACCACGACAGAATAAAAAAGGACTCAAATGTAATTCATGCCGTGCACACACTTTTCACTCCCTTCCAAACATAACGCACTAGATAGACTGGATTTATGGTTCCATATGCAGAAAAGTGTTACAATGCGCTCAAAGCACTTTTGCTTAGCGACTGCAGCAAAATGGCCGATAAAAGTTTCGCTCCGATGCATTTGCAGTGGCCCATTGGCACAGGCAGCGTTTGGGAGAGGCACATGAAATTTGAGAAAAATAATAGTTATCATTGGGATATTTTATTTCCCTCTGTATCATTCCCTATGTGTAAATTCATTTCTGAGCTTCTTCCCCCCCCACCTCAAATAAAATGAAATTTTATTCCAAATGTTTCTTAAATAAACATTTCGGAGACCGGCTAACTATGGACAGCTGTGTTTTATTTACCTGAAAGTCTGTGTATTGGATCTGAAAATACAAACATAAAGACACAGGCTAACTACAGCTGTCTTCTGTTTGTGAGGCTAAAATCAAAAACACTCCTACAAAAGCTGTTGGACGAATAACAAGCAAGGAGAATTAAGGAAAATGGTGGCAAGATTGTTGACACATAAAAACGTCGTTAAAAAGAAAAACAATAAATAAATACGTGAAGGAACTTTCCTAGTATGAGCAGAGTAGGAGAAAAATGGATTTTACCTTCATTGAGCAAGATCATCATGCACTAACACTCAGGTTCTGTTCTTTGTAATTTTCATTACAGATTCCCTACCTTAAATGCCATCCTGAGGATTGTTAAAGCTATTTAAAGGGATCCAATCATTAGGGGCAAACAACCACATTTGTGGGGCTAGTATGGTTAGTTGAATAATATTATTAGATTGCAAAAATAGTCATGCAACACAAAATGCCTGGAAAGCACAAAAGCCACAAAATTCAGCTCTGTCCTGCCATGTTTCTGGCACCATAGAAACAGCCACTCCATTTCTTCTTAAACATGTTCAATAACTTGGCCCCCAGTTTTCTGTGGTAGAAAATTCCATAAGTTCACCACACTCTGAGTGAAGAGGTTTTTCTCATCTTAATTCTAAATGGCCTACCCCATATCCTGAGGCTGTGGTCCCTTGTTCTCGACTACCCCCATGAGCCAGAGGAAACATCATTCCTGCATCTGTCTGCCCAGCCTTGTCAGAATTTCATATTTCAATGAGATCCCCTCTCATTCTTGTAAATTCCAGTCAATATGGGCCCAAGTCGACCCAATTCCTTCTCATCCAACCAACCTGCCATCCCAGGAATCATTCTGGTGAACCTTTTCAGCACTCCCCGCTTGGCAAAAGAATTATTTCTTATTTAAGGAGACCAAAACTGCATGCAATGCTCCAGGTGTGGTATCAGACCTCTTGCAATTCACACAGGCACACACACACAGAAGAAGTGAAAATGATGTCACATGACCTCCCCAAGCTGCCAGAACATGTAATATTGCACTGTGAAGCTAAAAGAGGCAGTCTGTCATTTTCCACCAATAAAACAGCACAGAACTAGAGTACTATCCAGCTTAAAATTGCCTCACCTACACTCTTTGCACAGGAACGTCTCAACTCTGTACTGGTGCTTACTACAAGACCGATTAATTCATCTCTACATGCTTCTCTTATTGTGGAAGTCAGTGCTATTGGAACATTAGACTACCTCTGTCAGCCTCATTCTCTAAAGAATTTTGATTTTGGAATCATTGGAATTTTGATTCTCGACTCTAAACTCAAGTGAAACAACAATTCTTATTTTGTCACAGTTCTTTCCCTTATCCATCTTTTATTGTATCAATGCAAAATGGCAGACAACGTTGTGAACTCTATTCATGCGTGTATAAAATAAATTAACCCTCTGATTTTACTCCATCTTAAATTTGCTGTGGTGTTATTAATAGAGGATTAGATCCCTGTAAAACTGGGAAAATAAGCCACCATTTACAAAGGGAGGAATCAAAAATCAAAACAAGAGCATCTTTCTGCTGACAGTAAGGGGAGACATCAGGACTGTTTTAAATTAGCCCCCTTACTGTCTGTAACAAGTTGAAGCTGCGTTCAGTAATAGAGGATCTTCCACCAGCATTATTTAAATGACCATCAACAACACTCAGTTTAGTTGCTGATTAATTCCTAACAGCTTGTCTCAGTTTGTAGAAGTGCTGCTGGCTTTCAGCTACTGTTTAAAGCAGGTGAAGTTGACAGGGAGAAAAGATGCACAAAGCAAGGATGTGATTACATTTCTTGAGGCAGTTTTTGCTGTTCACCTCTTGCTCTCTCTATACACAAAAGTCCTACACCTTACCTTCCCTAAATCTCCACCACTTCTTGTCCACAACGACAAAATAGAAACTCCACCAAACAACCATTTTAAACTAGTTTTGTCAAGCACGCCATTCACTATTCCATACTAAAGTCAATAATTGCACTTCTGCTTTCCCTTAGTGCTTGCCTTCCATATGCCTTTGCCTGTCCTGGTGCTCACACACACAGTTACCCCAGTGGCTACAGCACAATTAGTGGAAGGAAGCTGACTTTCACTGGAGAACCTGCAGATGGCACTAACTGGGCATGGAAGGCTGGCACACAAACAATAGGATGGGCACTGGATGGGGAGGGAGGACAAATTGTTATCCTGTGGGTGAACACCGGGTTCACACACCACAAAGCCACTTCCACTCCCATGAGCAGTCCCTCAGCCATCCTAACAATCTTCCGGAATACAAACTGCTGGGGGCTCTGAGAGCTGGTTTGTCTCTGAGAGCGCTGATGTTCACAGACATGATAGCAGTAGGAGACGTGCATATCGCAGCAATGAATTCAGTCTGTGCTTCAGCTACAACACTCAGACATTGGCCGGAATTTTACCGGCACGCCCGCCTGGGGCTTGTAAGATCGTGAATGAGGCCGACGGAGAAAGCTGTTCTGCGAGCCTCAGGGCGTGAGTTCCAATAAAATCAGGGCCACTATCATCTCAAATATGGCCTTGAAAGCTGCTGCTTTGTTGTACAAAGCCAATTGGTGATATTCGGTGAGAAAACCCACCCTTACCTGACCTAGCTTATCTATGGTCATGTACTGTAGCTGACACTACCATTCAGCTGAATGACTACAAAACAGAACAGGAAGAGAAATATTACTGAAACGTGAGGTCAGGGCAGGCACTAAAAGCCCTCATTACTAATGGTTAGTGACAGCTCTAATTAAGCAACAAACTGACAGAATCCTTTCTGTTAGTCCATATCCCAAAGGTTTCTTACACCATCCTTGAGTACATTCAGTGACAACAGCAGAACAATGGCACAGTGATATACAATAGTTGAAGGTGACTCTGGCACACCATGTTCTGGTTTCAGAGCGAAAAGACAGCTTACTGCTCCTTCTCAGCAGCACAGTGGTCAGCACTGCTGCCTCACAGTGCCAGGGACCCAGGTTCAATTCTGGCCTCAGGTAACTTTCGTATGGAGTTGGCACATTCTCCCCATGTCTGTGTGGGTTTCCTCCAGATACTCTGGCCTCCTCCCATTGTCCAGAGACGTGTAAATTGCTGCTTAGCGTACCCAAGATGCATAGGTCAGAGGGATAAGGGCAGCACAGTAGTGCAGTTATTAGCACTGCTGCTTCACAGCTCCAGGGACCTGGGTTTGATTCCTGGCTTGGGTCACTGTCAGTGTGGAGTTTGCGCATTCTTCTCACGTTTGCATGGATTTCCTCCGGGTGCTCCGGTTTCCTCCCACAGTTCAAAGATGTGCGGATTAGGTTGATTGGCCATGCTAAGAAATTGTCCCTAAGGGTCCTGGGATTAGTGGGTATAATATGTAGGGATATGGGGGTAGACCCTGGGCGGGATTGTGTTTGGTGCAGACTCAATGGGCTGAAGGGCCTCTTTCTGCACTATAGAGTTCTATGGTTCTAGCCTTGATAAATGTGTTAGGCTACAGGGGGAAGGTGAGGGAAAGGACCTGAGAAAGATGTCAGCGAGTTGTTGCAGACTCGATGGGCTGAATGGCCTCCTTTGGCAGTATAGGGATTCTATTCTAAATGAGTATTCCTTGATGGTGTAGAATTCCCGTTTGCGTGCAGCCCAATCAAGTGATAAAAGTAAAATACTGCAGATGCGGGAATCTGAAACAAAAACAGAAAATGCTGGAAAAGCTCAGCTGGTCTGACAGCATTTGTGGAGAGAGAATAGAGCCAATGTTTTGAGTCTGGATGACCCTTCGGCAGTGTAGGTGATAGATGAACCCTCAAACTTTGTAGGTTGCTTCTGCCCTTAGTATGTCCAATAGACCAAGGGAAAGAACAAATGAGGGAAATAAATTGCATTTACTGGTTTGCATTGAATAGAGAAAAATATATCAGAAAACATTCCAGAGCAAGAACCAATTAACAAAGATGACCCACAACAGAAACATTCAGAGTGTATCAAGACATCAAGTACTTTCTATTTATATCATCACAAATTGCATGCTGTAAATCCAATTTATGAGGAATTTCAGATGGTTCTTGGACAATAGCTTAATTTTTCTAGAGGATTATTTAATTGTAACATCATTTTTATTAAAGCCAGAGCCACTTGTAAAATGTTACGAAAAAACAATAGCCTGAACTTTGTGGTCAAGGATGAAGGAATGAGTTCATTGCTCATTTTGCTGATCGTTACCCACAATGTTTTTCTGAACTTTTGTATAGGGTCTTGCTCGAGTGTGTTTGCTCAAACATGGTGCTTCTTACAGGGCATCTATGAGCAAAGCAAACAACTACAAAGTTCTTTAATCAGTCAGATTAAGCAATCCTCCCTGAGATACATAGGGGCTGAAATTCATCTCAGTTCATCCATCCCTTATATGCATCGCCTGACATTCATTTTAATTGACAGCAATTGAACAGAACTGAATATCAGGTGCTATGTATAACAGGCAACCAGATTGATACAATGCCACACAAAAGGTTAATATGCAAGGTTAGTCCATATGGGATTTGGGGTACTTTATTAGCTTGGATAGAAATTCGGCTAACCAACAGAAAGCAGAGAGTCAGATAAATGGGTCTTTTTTGGGTTGACAAGATGTATCTAGTGGAGTGCCGCAGGGTTTGGTCCTTGGGCCCCAACTATTTGCAAACTATACTAATGATTTGGACGCAGAGATAGTAGGTATCATAGCCAAATTTGTAGATGACACTGAAACGGATGGGATAGTAAGTTGCAATAATGAAATAAGAAATACACAAATGGATAGGTTAAGTGAATGGGGCAAAATTTGACAAAAAACTCAATGTGGATAAATGTGAGTTATCCATTTTGTTGAGAAAAATATAAAGGCAAATTATTACTTAAATGGAAGGAACTTTGGTACAGAGGGATCTGGGTGCTCTCAAGCATGAATCATAGAAAACCAGTATGCGGGTACAGCAGGTAAAATGGAAGGCAAATGGAATCTTGGCATTTATTGCTAAAGGAATAGAATATAAAAGTAGTGAAATGTTGAGGCTATTGTACAAAGAATTAGCACGACCACACTTGAATATTGTGTACAGTTTTGGTCCCCTTACTTGAGGAGGGATATAGCTGCATTGGCGACAATTCACTAGATTGATTCCAAAGAAGAGAGATTAGTTTTACAAAGAGAGATTGGGCAACTTAGGCCTATACTCCCTGGAGTTTAGAGGAATGAGAGGAGATCTAATGGAGGTGTATAAGATGATGAGAAGGATTGGCAGAGTAGACATGGGGATGATGTTTTATCTTGTAGGGTAATCTAGAACAAGAGGTCAATGTTTTAACAACAGATTTAAACAGAGATGAAGAGAAATTGCTCTTTCAAAGGATTGTCTGCAATCCATTATCCCAGAGTGTGGGGTATGCCAGGATTTTGAGTAAATTTAAGGAAGAGGTGGACAGATTTTTAAAAGGTTTGAAAAGTTGTGGTGAATGGGCAGAAAAGTGGAATTGAGGTCGAGACAAGATCTGCCAGAATCATATGTAATGGCGGAGCAGGCTCATGGGGCTGAATTACTACTCTCGCTCCTGTTATTATGATTCTTATGATACCAACAATTTTATATCTCTGCCTGAGATGAACTCCTAATCTCCGAAGATATAAAGCAGGAAGTGCTTTAGATTTCCACAAGTATGTGAGGTTGTTAAAAAGAATGGGAGTAAGAAAGAGAATGATAAGGTATAAACAAAAAAAAGATACATTTACTTTAACTTTTTTTACTATCTCAAGCACAAAGAAATCAGATTCCCCACTTTTAAAATTAAATTTTCAGTGCCAGAGAGGTCGTTTGGTGATAATTATCACTTCTTACATTGCTAAAAAAATCAGCGCTAACTTTTTGTGATATTTTTGATGGGTATATTTCACACATTCAAAACTTACAGATGTGACTGATAAGTATCTTCAACTATTCTGGGTAAAACATAAAATTAAAGCCTAGGTGTTGAGACATTTTGACATCTTGAAATAAAGCCTTTAATGAAGGTGTTACATAACACACACACAGAAAAAAACATTTAACTCAGAGCACCTAATCATGATGTTGTGAACTATGAATTTTTCGATTTTTTTATTTAGTTTTCAAGGATATATTGGAGCTTTGAAATTATAGTTACTGATCAAAATATACTGCTCCCAGTTGGCATATTTGAATGTGAAAGAGATAATAGTATAAAGCAAATGGCCAGCCTACTGCTTTCTTGGTCTGACTTGGCCCCCATATTCTGGTGATGCATAAGGTATCAAAAAGTCCACCAGTCTTAAGCCTATTGGGGCCAGTTAATGGTCATCTAAGGCCATTGTATGGTTTCTGCTGTAATAATACTAGCGAAGATGGAAGAAAGGCAGTCAGTCCAACAAGTTTCAAAAAGCAGGTAATGGTGGGAAGAAAGGAGGTATCCCCTTTCGGAGATTTCCTGTGGCCTTCAGGACTCCTCTCATGTGCCTTCCTCCCGATCTCTAAAGCACAATCCCTGCCCCTGCCCCACCCTCTTTGGTTCCCTGATCCCTCCCTGACCAAAATCCTCTTTAGGTCCAGGAAACAGCTTCCTTTTTGGTGCTGCTTGCGGTGCCCCCTTCCATCACTGCTGGAACTACAAGAGCTGTTGGATAATCAAAATGGGCAGCAGCTCTCAAGGGTGGAACTTCCAAAAGGCAGATGTCCCACTCTCGGGTAATTTAAACATCTTTCCATACACACACACACACACACACACACACACACACAGGTAGGGTGTATGCATTCGTAATCTGTATTAGATTTTTCTTGATTTTCATTTATATTTTTCAGTGCTAATTTCTCACATTTTAACATCGAGACAAGTGTGTAAAGTCAAAAAGAAGAATAAATTACAGACAGAGCACAAATTAAGTAAAAGTTTGGAACGATGGAGGAGCAGGAAAGAAAGGGATAAAAGCAGAGAGTCTGATTTCATTTGTTAGGATTCTGCTTATTTAATTAACAGACTTGAAAGTGCCCTATATATTTATGGAAGTATTTTTAAAGAATGACAATTCAACTGGAAAATTCAAATCAGATTGTAAAATATACATTTTTTGATTTAAATAGATAAAACATTTTTGACATTAGACATTTTAATCACTAAAATTGTGAAAGAAAATCTTTTCAGTAAGTATTTTGAGTAATTGTTTATTGTAATTTGATTGCTTTATCTTCCTACTACAGGCTCATTATGGTAAAGGACAGATGTATGGTAGTCAAATGTTGACAGGTGGATTAACATTGACTGGCATGGCACAAACGTTGAAATCTTGTAAATATTCATGTATGCAGAAAAAATGACACGCGGATGCAGTCTCATTTGTACAGGAAGACCATTCCATTTGGAAAATGCTTAATATTTGGAAGAAGTTGTGTTCTATGAAAGTTACTATGGGACACCTGTGACAGTGAGTAACAGATAATAATGGGTTGATTTTGCTGCAGAAATGATAATGTGGCTATCAGTGTTCACCGTTATTATATTGTAATTTGGAGACCAACTTCCAGCCACTGGAAGTGCACATTTAAACACAAAAAGCTGCAAGTTGTTATTTGCTTCCCCAGAGTTATATGGTAACAATATCTCACCAAGAGATTTGGCATTTTACATGTACACTGTGAAGTTGCTGTACTTATGTGATAGATATCCATTCATCTCACCAGAAAAAATCGGGGCTTGTCTAATGTCTCTTAAACATTTTTGTTAATAGCAGTAAGTCTTAATTATTACCAATAAGCTCACTGATACTTGTAATTTTCTCCCATAGTTTGGTTTTCTACCACAGTCTGAAAGAAGTGCTAGTTAGGTGTATTGGCCTTGCTAAGTTCTCTCTCAAAGGTGCCAGAGTGTGGTGACTGGGGGATTTTTCACAGCAACTTCATTGTAGTGTTAATGTAAGCCTACTTGTGATACCAATAAATAAATTTAAATTTAAATTTAAATTAGCCTTCACAAACGCTGAATCTCATCCCATCAGATTTTAATTATTGTTGGAGATTTAAAAACTAAAATGTAAATTTTGTTAACCTCTGTTTTTTACTGTCTCTTCCTGAATCCTATTTTTCTTTTGCTTTCTGTATCCTTGACTCAACGTTGTATTAAATATTCTGACTGACAATTGGTGAGTCCAGTTCCAGACTTTGTGCTGGTCATTAATTTTAATCTGACTGGTTTAGGAGATAACACAATTTCTTCTCCTGGTTACAAGGAGTGTAGAGATTGCTGCAGCATTTAGGTTCTCTAGTTGGTCTCTTAAGTTCCAGGAAAAAATGCCACAGAAAATCTGTGGAAAAGTGCAAGCATAATTAGCGTCCAGTGTATTAGTTAACTGTTGAAAGCAAAACCTAGCCATAATTTAGGAAGCGGTATTAGTTATATGAGACTTGGGAGCTGCTGTAAAAGTAGCTTTGAGATTAAGAAAGTGAGATGTAAAGCAGCTGTTACAAATTTTGAGATTGGACTAGATATTTTCTTGGGATCCACATAGCTGGTCACTCACTTAAATAAACCAAGTGGCAAAGAGCAAAGAATAAAGAACAAAGAACAATGGAGCACCAGGAAACAGGCCCTTCGACCCTCCAAGCCTTAGCCGCTCATTGGTCCAACTAGACCATTCTTCTGTATTCCTCCATTCCCAGTCTGTTCATGTGATTATCCAGGTAAGTCTTAAATAATCCCACCGTCTTCACCTCTACTACCCTGCTTGGCAGAGCATTCCAGGCTTCTTGCACCCTCTGTGTAAAATACATCCCTCTGATATCTGAATTAAACCTCGCCCCCCTCCTGACCTTGAATGTATTTGTCACCTCCAATGTGGGAAAAAGCTTCTCCCTATCCATACCCCTCATAATTTTATACATCTCTATTAGGTCTCCCTTCGTTCTCCGTCTTTCCAGGGAGAACAACCCCAGTTTACCCAATCTCTCCTCATAGCTAAGACTTTCCATACCAGGCAATATCCTGGTAAACGTTCTCTGCACTCTCTCCAAAGCCTCCACGTCCTTCTGGTAGTGCGGTGACCAGAACTGGACGCAGTACTCCAAATGTGGCCTAACCAATTTTCTATACAGCTGTAACATCGGACGCCAATTTTTATACTCTATACCCCATCCTGTAAAGGCAAGCATGCCATCTGCCTTCTTCACCGCCTTCTCCACCTGTGCTGCCACCTTCAAGCATCTGTGGCCTCTATCATCTGGATTCTATAATCTCTCACATGTCACCATATGGATTGAAAACCACTCCAGTGAGGTGAGGTCAATTGTAAACCAACAAACTGGTTAATTTTACATGAAATGTTTGAAACTTAGAAGCACAATTCTATTCCTCTTATGTACCTCTCACTCATTTTCCAAGATATCAATCCGACTGGTACTAACCTTACTTTTATAGGATACATGCATTCATGCCTCTGGCTAGAGTATCCAAGCCGCCTTCACTAGCTGGCAAGAATGCAGGATCTCTCTGGATTTCTTTCTGTTCCAGTATGAAATTGCAGACTCAATTGTCTAAAAGGAAATCTACAAAGTTGAACTCTCTGACTATGTTGCCAATTGACTTGCTGATCTACTAATTAAATATTCCAACTTAAATTCATTATCTCTTAGCACTGAATCCATCATTAAACATGTATTTTTCAAGTAAAATGTTTATGAAATATTATCTTAATAATAACCTGCTCCAGTGGAAATAATCTCAATAACTCACATCTCTCCTCCAAACTACAGTTGCCCATCTCTGGCACTTTGTTGAAGAATCTCTTGCTGTATGCTTTCCATAACTTTGACATTCTTTTATTTTGATGTCTAAACAATGCATTGTATAAATTTATTATTAATTCTTCATTTTTGTAGTTTACCCTACAACTTAAACCTAAATATTTTTGAGGTGTATATACTTGCACTTGCACATTCAGAAATTATTGTTTGAACCTCTAAATCTATTTGTTCATCCACATTCTTCAGTGTCTTATTATTTTGTGCATTTCTCATCCCTTCTCTTTTCTCCCAGAATGTATTAGCTCAAAATGATCCATATGTAGGTGCTTCTGGCAACTATCTGCACCTTCTTCCCTCCAGTCTAAGGTGCTGAATTTTGCAATGACAAAGAGCCTCATCATCATTGCCAAAATGATAGCAAAGGCTGGAATCAGGAAGTCCAGTCTGATCACGACATCTACCACTTTCACAGGGGTGGGAATTGGCCTGAGTTTGGATTCATGCATGCCCATTTCATGGAGGCAGCTAACTCCACTTGCACAGTCTTGGTGTGAGCGGCATCTGAAACCGGATATGTGCAAATCAGACTTGGTAGGAACAGGTTTGAACTTTGTGCATTCACTTGCATAGTCAGGGTACCCTTTTGGCCAGATAGGTACCTCTTTTGAAGAGAGTCCCTGGACATCTTTAGAGGAGATCAGGTACCCTATTGGGGATGTCAGGTGCTCCTTGAAGGAGGATCAGGTGTCCTTTGGGATATTTAAAAGTAGGCAACATACATTAAAAAGTACAATAATTAATCCGAACTATGCATCTATCTAAACTGTCCAAAACAACTGTCTAAAGTGTCAAGATGAATTATTAAGAGGCGCCAAAACGATTGACAAAAATGATAAGATAAACTGTCAATAAGACCTGTCAAGAACAACTATCAAAAATGGCAAGAGAAACAGTCAAGCTGTCAAGGCATGTTAACTCTGAAAAAACTGGAGCATTAAAAATAATTGTTATTTCGTTCAGTCTGTTGGCATCAATCTTAGGGCCACTATCTCTGGATTCATGATACATAAGCGATTTCACAACCATCATTATTAGGGTATGATGTTTGTCAGTTCTGCTTCATTGACAGCTACAAATGGTAATGGACTCTTTGACATGGAACTATGAATTCCAATGTTTGTTTTTGTAAGGGATGCTGCATTTGAACAAAATGTTTGTTGTTATAAGGGATAATGTAGTTGAAGGAGTGTACATGCAGTAAATGGGTTTCTAGGATGGCATGGTAGCACAGTGGTTAGCATTGCTGCAACACAGCTCCAGGGATCGGAATTTGATTCCCAGCTTGGGTCACTGTCTGTGTGGAGTTTGCACATTCTCCTCATTTCTGCGTGGGTTTCTTCCAGGTGCTCCGGTTTCCTCCTACAGTCCAAAGATGTGTGGGTTAGGTTGATTGGCCATGTTAAAATCACCCTTTTGTGTTCTGAGATGTGTAAGTTAGAGGATTAGCAGGTAAATATGTAGGGAATGGATGGGGTTTTGGTCGGTGCAGATGGGCCAGATGGCCTCTTTCTGCACTGTGCACTTAATTCACTATGAATGAAAGAGCTTTAGATTTTAGAAAATAAAGTTTGCAATAGATAGTTGGAATTTTATTTAATCTCTGTAGCAGTCCTGAAGTCTTTCCAAACTAGATACTGAGTGAGTTGACATGGAAGATGTAGGAACAAAAGGGTAAGGGGCATGGGTCGGCATGAGTTGACAATAAATTGGAATAGAGGCATGTGGGGTGGACAAGGGGCATAGGATGGCATGGTAGATACGAGTGGCCGTGGGGGTGAGGCATAAGTTGATATGGATTGGCATGAATGGATGTACATAGTATGAGGAAGTATGGGAGGGCGGGCTGCAGGGGAGAGAGTTAGAGGGCTGCTTATGCTTTTCGGAATTTTCAAAAATCTTTGATACAGTGCCGATTCACCAAGGCAAGCCTTCCAGCCAGCTCATCTCTGTACCCCGCAACTTCTGCACTTGCACCTGGATCATACATCTTAACTTCCAAACCCCGGAACAAAAATTCAACCTTATAGCTGCTTTCTCCTATGTTGGGTTTGTGCTTTCTCCTATTTGGGAAATGTCCCGACTCTGCATTCCTGGCCTGGGAAAGGAAATTCAGGTCTATGTCTTTCTGAAGCCATCACTGTTTGTCATCCTTTGATTTTTACTATCACCAAAATTAGTCGATTGTGCTCTCATGCCCAAATCCAAATCAGTTTCCATCTCTGCAGAACAAAGGTGGACTCTGCAATGAACTCCTGGATCTTATCATTTCAATACCTTTTTACACCCATTAGCTTAACTCTGTTCCTTGCATTTTGATTTGATTTGATTTGATTTATTATTGTCACATGTATTAACATACAGTGAAAAGTATTGCTTCTTGTGTGTTATACAGACAAAGAGAAGGAAAGAAAAGATTACAGAACGTAGTGTTACAGTCATAGCTAGGGTGTAGATGAAGATCAATTTAATGCGAGATAAGTCTATTCAAAGGTCAGATGACAGCAGGGAAGAAACTGTTCTTGAGTCGGTTGGTATGTGATGTCAGACTTTTGTATCCTTTTCCCAATGGAAGAAGGTGGAAGAGAGAATATCCATAGTGTGTGGGATTCTTAATAATGCTGGCTGCTTTGCCGAAGCAGTGGGAAGTGTAGTGGATGGGAAGCTGATTTGCATGATGGATTGGGCTACATTTATGACCTATTGTAGTTCCTTGCGGTCTTGGAGAGATCAGGAGCCATACCAAGCTGTGATACAACCAGAAAGAATGCTTTCTATGGTGCATTTGTAAAAGTTGGTGACAGTCGTAGCTGTCATGCCAAATTTCCTTAGTATTCTGAGAAAGTAGAGGTGTTCTGTTTCTAGTAGGTATCTTATGGGCCCCATGGTTTCACGTATTGTTGATAGAAATTTTAAACATTCTATCCTCAAAGTTTTCTCAAGCTTGAGGCTTATGGGAAGCATTAGGAGAAGTGAATTTGGTGCAGGAATTGGAATGCTACAAATTTATATTCTCGTAGCTCCAATAAAATCTCAACCAAAAATCGGGAGAAAAACGCCCCGTGTCCACCTCTTCCTCAGCATTAATATTCAGGTGAATTCTATTTTTCCTTTTTTCTGAAATTGAATGCATTTGCAGCAGGAGCCTGGCTACTGATGTCCATCATTGTCTCATGGCCCTCCCCCTTCTCTCTTACCACATCTGTTGTTCTGTCTTCACCTTATGCTTGAAAATGTGAATGTAGAAGTAGGAGCAGGATCCTCAGCAGATCCTTTCATGCTAGGGAGGTTGTGGAGAGGGGGGTGGAGGGGGGTTGTTTAGTCTGGGGATGTGGTGGTAATGATCCTGAGGACCTCTAGTGAAAGCCTACTCTAACCCTGTTCTGTAAATATCAATCCCCAAGACCCTTTATCAAGCCAGCTACGGTTTCTGGTGCCTGTCATGGTGACTGTGTTCCAGCACATGGGATTCACAGCCAGGCAAAGGCTGCTCCCCCAGGTGGTTACAGGAATTTCGCTGGAAGCCACCATGCAACAGCAAATAAATTCCAACCCAGGAAACTGGTGGGAGTTTGGCAGTGTTAGAGGCAAACATTTTGCTCTGTTGGAATATTCCTCTGAGGAAGAGCATTTTTTTAGAATCCATCCTCACTTCTGCAATTGCAAACTTGCTCAATCAGATTCACACCACTACATCACTCCTCTCCTTCCAGCACCCTGGTACACTCAGCTCCACAGCGCCAATACCTCTCCTGACCCTAGTCTGCCAGACTACTTACCCAAAATCTATTTTTGGGTAAGTTGCAATTTAATCCAGATAAACACTGAGAAAATTTATGTTAACATCTTAGGTTCCCATCAGAACTCTGTAACCTTATCACCAGCTCTCTGTCCATTCTCTCAGGCTGCTCACTACTTTGGAGTCCTCTCCAACAAGAAGGCTCTCTCCTTCTACCTCCATGTCAGTTTCTGATGCTGCCTCTGGCTGTGTTTTGTTGGATCGTTTGTTCATGCATCAGTCACCTCCGGATTCTAATGTTCTCCTGCCTGATCATTCATCCCATTCCTGCACCTCGTTCTGTTTGACTATCACACGACTGGCTCCAGATTGCTCCATGTTCTCCATGACCTTATTTCTCTGAATGTATGTCACCTTCTCCAACATTACAATCTCCTTCTGAATTCTCCATTCCTCTGATTGAGTTTCCTTGTGTTTCTCCCCTCCCTTCTCCCATCCCTCTACCACATGTTGCTCTGCTTTACCTAAACTCCTCTGTCTCTCCACCCCTCTCCCCTCCTTAAAACCTATCCCTCCAATACCTAACAAAATCGTGCCAGCTCGCAGTTCTTGTCTCTTACACTTCAGTGAAGCACCTTGGGTTGTTTTGTTTCAGGTTAAAAGCTCTATTTAAGTGCAAGTTGTTGTAGTAGGCATTGAATATTTGCAAAATTTGTAAACAAGATAAAAAGCCCCTTCACATGTGCGCTCCTGGTTTGAGTCAGCTGTTTCTACTATACAACTTGGAGTAAAATTGCAATCACTGCATGTACTTTACCAGGAATCATCCCAAATATTGGCAGGGGAAGAGAACAATCCAGAAAACAAACAAAGCTGTGTTCAATTTAACCATGACTGTGACCAGTCAACAAGTCCTTCTGGAACAGACGGTTTTATTCAGTTAATAGACTTATGATGATAATTACATTATGACATTGCTACAGGATGCCTCTCCAAAATATGATTCAGATGTGCGGCAGGATTAGTGAAACACAAGTTCAGGAAAACAAGAACAGAAATGGCACGCAAGACTTATAATTATCTCATTTCTATTGGGCCTGATTTTAACCCTACCCACCCAACTGGAAGAGGGCAGATGGGTGATTACCATGGGGGGGGAGGTGATCATGTACTTATTGCTGTGTTGCCAGTATATTCCTGTCTGCCACCAATCTAATCACACAACTTCAGGACCGGAGCCTGTTGACTAGGACATCAGGAACAAGTTTGTCTCTGATGCCAAAGTTTAATCAAAGACCGTAGAAATCTCACCCTGTGCCTGACCTGCCCATAGAGCTGATGGGATTGGTGTCTCTGAGCCACTACATGTGGCTACATGTAAAGGGATGCTCAGTTGCACATTAATGGATCATGGGGGCTGGCGTTGGAAACATTCCAGCTTCCAGATCTCTTCTTTCACATTGCTTTTGATCTTTAGTAAGCTTTTATTGTTTATCATGGGTACTATCATTTTTATGTTTATTTTGGGTGAAGCAAACGTTTGCAGGATGAAGAACAATTTTATTAGCAGCGGTGATGGACTCCGCATCAAAGCCACAGCAGGACCTAATAGAAGTCAGTAGGCGAGAATGATTAGCTATATCCAGCACACTGGCGTAAAGGCCAAGTCAGTCCTTACATCTATTTGTGATGATTTAACTCAAGAAGTTTCATTTTAAACAGACTGTTGCAGACCTCCATAACCCCTTACAAGAGGACCTGCTGTCTGCTGAAGCATGACCCCATACTTTGGAGAAACATAGGAGGATAGAAAAACACAGCCATCAGGGATGCTCCACTATTCACCTAGATTAGGTCCATATTCTGCATCAACATGTTTTCCAGACCATCATTATATGCCTTGATGTCTTTAATGTCCAGAAATCCATCAACTGCTATCTTACATATTCTAGTGGATGGAGCCAGCTGGAGAGAAGGACGCCCCTGGAAGATCAGGTAGTGGGGTGTGCCCCTTGGGCATTGGCACACTGGCAGTGCCAGCCATGCCCTGAGCACTGTCCACGGACATCTTGGCATTGCCCATCAGGCAAGGGGTAATGTCAACGGGGTGGGGCATATGTGGGGGTGGGGCCTAGCAGACGGGATCTAATGAGGCGGTGCCTGGGGCGAACAGTACGGGTGGAAAAGTCCCACGGCCACTCTGTATCAGGATCAGTGGGGGAAGGAGGGAGGCCAGTGATCACAGTGGGCTGAGGGGTCAGCCAGGAGGGCAGTCAACCTGCTGGAATGGTCGGCACTGCGGGGGAGAATCGAAGGGCGAGTGGGGGCTGGAGATCGCGGCAGGCTGGGAAGATGGGCAGTTGGGGCTGGGCCTTGGAATAGTCAGTGGGTCAGCCATCAGGCCATGGGGATGGGGAGGGTGATGCAGAGCTGGCCAGTAACTGAGAGGCTGTCAGTCCGGGTTCACTGAGCCTATGCCGATGTTGGCATTGACAGATTGGTGCATGTGCAGTGGCCTGATCACTGCTATGGTGCCAGCCTCTCTAGCAGGAATAGACCCTGCCCTGTTTTTAATGATGTTCACGCTGGTGGTCTCTGCAGTGCACAGATTGTGGGAGATTTTTCTCTGAACCCCTGCTGATAGTGTGAATTACTCCAGTTTTCATGCAAATTTGACACTTTTTTTGGGAGAATTCTGCCCCCAATGTCCATAACCCCTTTGCTTGTAAGTACAGTGTACTGGTCACAACAATGAACTCCCACCCTATGTGTTGATGCACAAAGTGTGGTTATGTCAGACTGAAATTAGGGATTTAATTCAACAGCTCGAAAAAAGTGAGATTTAGTTGGTCACGTTAACCTCTAGAGATTTCATTTTGCAAGACATAACTCCCCAAGTGAAGCCACGCTAAGCACAACTGTTGGCTGCAGAATTAACATCTATTCTCAGACTGGTGTTCTTTCACCCTTATTGCACCATTGTAGTTAAACTCATTATTGAATGATTCATGAAGAAGGGGCTGAAATTGGTCTCGCCATAACACAAAACGGGCAACAAAGAGTCTGGGTGATTTTACCCAAGTCTCAATAGATCATTGAGAGGGAGCAAAATGCTTGCCAATTCTTCATTGCCCATTTTGCTTTACTGTCCAAGATCAATTCATTCCATTTCAGTTACTACAAAGCGTGCTAAATTAAAACTGAAGAGTAAGGAAATTAAGTACAAGAAATATATTTTGTATTCTGCAAATGCTATGTACTTAAGTAGATAATAGATATCCTTACATTTGCACCTGGAATTCCTTGTTCACCATCCTTTCCTGGCTCTCCTGGGGGACCTGCTGGACCTTCAAGACCTGCTGGACCAGATGGTCCAGGATGACCTTGAGCACCCTATACATTGAAGCAGGAAATAAAGGAATAAGTATTGAATAAATCATACACTTTGGTAGAAAGAATGAGGATAGGTGATATGAACTAATTGCTATGGGAACACAGAGTGGCTGTACAAATCTTTGAACTTGCCAGGATAAGTTGAGAAAATAGTCATAAAAAAGCATCTAGAATCCTCAACTTTACGAATGGAGGCACAAGATACAAAATCAAAGTTACACTAGACCTTTATATAACACTAGTTAGGCTTCAAGTTGTGTTTGATTTTTCACATCACACTTTAGGGAGAATGTTAATATCTTAGAGAGCGTATAATTTACTGGAATGTTACTGAGGAAGAGGAACTTTCAATTCATGGGGAAGTCAGAGAAACTGGGGTTGTTCTCCTTAAAACATAAATAGTTAAATGGATATTCCAAAATCAGGAACAGTTCGGATTGAATAAATAAGAAGATTCTAGGGACAGGAAGGTTGACATTCTGTGACATTACCAATGTGGAATCGCCTACCAGCAACATCCTAGAGATCATCATTGACAAGAAACCTAACCTCCACCCACATAAATACTGTGCTACAGGAGCAGGTCTGCAAATGTATATTCTGGGGCAGGTATTTTATGTTCTGACTCCTCAAACCCTGTCCACCATTTACAAGGCATACAATAGGAGTTGTGATGGAATAATCTTCATCAGCCTGGATGAGTGCAGCTCCAACAACACTCAATCTCAACACAATCCGAGGCAAAGCAAACCACTTGATCAGTCTCACTCCATCCACTATCTTAACCTTTCATTTCCTCAACTAATGGTGCATTGTGATAAGTGTGGACCGTATATAAGATGCACTGCAGTAATTTGCTGAAATTTCTTAAAGAGCATCTTCCAAAACGCACAACCTCAACCACTTAAGAGTCAGAGCCATAGAGGTTTACACCATGGAAACAGGCCCTTTGGTCCAACTTGTCCATGCCGTCCAATTTTTACCGTTAAACTATTCCCAATTGCCCGCATTTGGCCCATATCCTGTATACCTATCTTATCCATGTAACTGTCTAAATGCTTTTTAAAAGACAACATTGTACTCACCTTCACTACTGCATCTGGCAGCTCATTCCACACACTCACCACTCTCTGTGTGACAAAATGTCCTTTTGTATCTCTCCCCTTTCACCTTAAACCAATGTGCTTTAGTTTTAGACTTCCCTATCTTTGGGAAAAGATATTGACTATCTACCTTATCTATGCCCCTCATTATCTTATAGGCTTATATAAGATTACCTCTAAGCCTCCTAAGCTTCAGGGAAAGAGTTTCAGTCTATCCAGCTTCTTTTATAACTCAAACCATCAAGTCCTGGTAGCATCCTAGTAAATGTTTCTGCACTTTCTAGTGTAATAATATCCTTAGAAGGACAAGAGCAACAGACACATGGAACACCACTTACAAGCTTTCCTCCAAGTCATATACTATTCTGACTTGGAATATATATCACTGTCCCTTCACTGAAGAAATAAACGGATAAAATTGGCTTCACCACATTGATTGCAGAGTTACAGCAAGACAGCTAACATCAGGAATGGGCAATAAATGCAAGCCATACCAACAATGTCCACATTCCTTGAACAAATTAAAAACAAAGGACGATTGGCCATAGAATCAGTGATGACACAAGGAAATTATTCTTTACACAGTGAGTTGTGATCTGGAGCCAATGCTGGAAAGGATGGAGTTAGATTTTGATAATACTAATTTTTATGCTCCTATGTTAGCCTGCAGTAACATTTATGGATTTAGTGTGAACCACTTTTTCGGTTTGAATTCCTGTTGGTTCACACAGAATCCCTACAGTGCAGAAGGAGGCCATTCAGCGCATCAAATCTGTACCGACTCTCCGACAGAGCCTCTTACCCATGCCTTACCTCCTATAACCCCATGTATCTACTCCACTAATCCCCCTACTCTACACATCTTTGGCTACTCAGGGGCAATTTATTGTGGCCAATCAACATAACCTGCACAACGTTTGGACACATGAGAGGAAACTAGAGCACCTGCAGGAAACCCATGTTGAGAATGTGCAGACTGGAATTGAACCCATGCCCTGGCACTGTGAGGCAGCAGTGCTAACTACTGCGCCACAATGTCACACAACTAACAATCAAGGCAGTTGGGGAATGGGATGGCAGTTGTTTGCAGAGACCTGGTGCTATTGGATTTTGTGACTTTAAAGGTTTCATAAAGTCTGGGTTCAAGCAGTTGCGTGATGTCTTAATTGTGTCATGGGAATATAAGATCTTTCTGTAGGCTTTGAAGAAATGGCTAAAAGGTAGTTTGAACTTAAGGTGGCACTTTGTGCTGGTTTAATTTATTCACCGTGTATGCAGGGAAGAGCATCCATATGAGATGAAAACCTTCCTTTCTGACATTATGGCAGGAAGTGTTATTAAAACTTGTCTTTAATGTCTTTAGTATTCATAGGGCTTGGGTCATTAATATATTGAAGAGAATGTAATGTAACTTGAAGTACTCTGTATCTACAAGAATGTGCCATTTGCTTACAATGGAAAATGAGCCCAGGGAATAAGAGGACATTTCTCTTCAGTCTACATGGCTCTGGTTCTAGTTACAGAGTGGGGTGATATCAGCTGGCCCATAATCTAAGCCAATGGAAGAAATGACTAAGGACCATTTCCAAATAAGGAATTCCAGAATAATAGAGGCAAATGTTGGAAAATCTGAATCTTTGTTGGCATAGTTTCACCGTAGCTTCTAGTGTGATTCTTCTGAAATTTCCCAGAAATTGGCAAAGGTTGTTATTAGATGGGAAAAACAGCATTGAAGCTGCCAACAGCAATGGGGAATTTCTCCACCATACTGTCCCACACTTAGAAAGAAACAGCAAGGGGAAGGTTCCATGAGATACTGTTGGCGGGGCAACCTCTGATTCACATGCACCATCAGCAATATTGTCCCTCGAAGTTCAGAATGCCATTTTGAAAGGGCACTCCAACACAAAGGAGTTCACCCTGGAAAAGGCCGCACCCAGCACTGCCCCATCAGACAGTTAGGCTAGGCTGGTCTAACACTTGTCTACAACTCATGCCTGCAGCACACTTCTCCTCACTTTTGCTTAGCATGCCTTAGCCCTCTCCTCCCAATGTTAAATGTTGTTCAATAGCTTGGAATGCCTTTTGAATTGTTCCAAATGTTTACAAAACGTTATCCCCCTTTTTGGATTCATTCTCTAATTAGGTACCATTTAATCTTTACATTTCTACAAACCTCTGCTTCCACTTTTGATGGGGGAGATTTTCTGCCCATTTTTGGCAGGCAGGAATGGCAGAGGGGCGAAAAGTCCAATAGAAGTCTTCAAAAGGTTTTGCAACATCGAAATTTCCCATTCCAGTTGTCTGCACCCACTCTTCCCTGCCTATTATGTCATGGGTTTCCTGCCATGAAAGTTTGGGAACCCTATTAACATATATGTAGTATCATTAACAGTTTCCCCAATCTATTATCCCCCATATAAGATAATCTCCCACTACTATTGTAATGTTTTGCCGGCAGGGTTAATAAAAGCATTTGACAAACCTGAGACCTGGTGAAGAGAACCTGTCGGGAGGACACAGGGAATAGTGGAGAATGGATGTTTTTCAGGCTGGAGGAAGGTTTGCACAGGAGTTCCATAAGGATCAGTGTTGAGATCCTTACTTTGCCTGATAGATATTAACAACCTGTGGCTTAGTGTATAGGTATCAGTTTCAGAATTTGCAGATGATACAATACTTGCAAGCATTGTGAATTGGGGGGAGGATAATATAGAACCTGCTTCTTACTGTGCCCACCTCAGTCCAACATCGGCATCTCCACATCAATGTAGAACTTCACAACAGCATAAAAAATGAAAACTCCCTTTGTTAATGCCTTAATGTTTGCAGACTTGTCAGAATTAACACTGTTAATACAAAGGTTCTCCCTTGTCATCTAATCTCCAGGCCTCTGCTAATGTTATTCAAAAATGAAATGCAGATCAGAAGCAGCTATTCCCTAATTTTACCCACTATTCTGCAGCTATTTGATATGGAGCTGAAGATAGGAACCTAGCAGAATGAGATTTTGCTGTGTTTTACATGGCGTCTGATGCAGGAAATAATTTATTTGTCATTGCGATTTTTGAGTTATGTGCTCTCCTTCAATTGTATTCAATAACGGGCTATCCAACATATTCTATTTATTTTATTGCTCGCACACTGAAATCACTGAAAATTTGTAGGAAGAAAAACATTAAACTGTTTGACCATTTAAATAATTCTATAAGTCCAATATATTTAAGTTGAAATCAAACAAAGTTACTTTTATATTTCTAAATGCTGAGAGATGCCACATGCAACAATCACAGTTATGAAAACGTGACTCTAAGAAATCATATATTCTTGACTTACATAACTCCTTGAAAAATAAGAAAAAGTTATTCACACATTTGTTCCAACCTTGGGAGGGTCACCCATTTGTATCATTAAATATTTGTAATGCATCACCTTTATATTGAGAGGAAAAATGGGCTCAATGATTGAAGGAAGCATTTCAATAATGACCTTCATTTGAAATCACTTAATTAGGGAAAGTAAGCTTGTGGTAGCTTACTTAAATAAGGAACAGTTCATTGAGTTTTGTGGCTTTATGCAATAAAATCTGCTTGCTGTTATTTTTATGGTGCATTCCAGGATCTGTGGCAGCAACTGAATAAAGGAACTCAGCAAGAAGAGCAAAGGAAAAATAGTTAAGTATTATAAGACTAGTAAAAATAGTAATAAACAATCCCCTACCTTCTCTCCTTTTGGTCCAGGTTGCCCCTGGAAAATGAAAGGATGGAAAATTGATTTGTAACAAAAGCATATTTTATGAACTTCTTCATTTACCTATTGTTTCCTTCTGAACAATTTATAGTAATTACTTGTGCTTTGCAAGATGAGACATATGAGTACTGAGAAACCAAACACATTTTCCACTTTCACCTATCAGCATCAATATTAAGTGTCATTATTCACATCATTATTGGATGCACAGCAAACCTTCTGCCAGTCTGAGTCAAAAATAACCTTTTGTCCTAACCTTAGATGAATAGTCCTTACTTCATTCCTGTTAATTTTTTTCTGCAGCCATTCTTAAGGATTGAAAGTGACATTCCATTCTAATGTCTGAAATGCTGATTCCCCACAATGGAGCCAGCCAGGTTGGGAATGCTGAGGCAGGCTGACTACCCACACACTTATCCTGCACTGGCATAAGTTCCTAGAAACAGGAATGTGTCAGCAATCTGAGAACCAGGCCTGACCTTGAAAGCCCTTCTGCTTCCTTACTGATTTTGATAGAGGTATAGAAACCCTGGGCCAAAATCTCAGGAAAAATATATTGTCTTGAAGAGAGCACCATGAAGCTGCACCAAAATTATATCAGGGCCAGAAAGGTTAAATTATAATGATAGGTCATAGATTCCCTACAGTACAGAAGGAGGCCATTTAGCCCATTGAGCCTGCACTGACAACAATTCCACTCAGGCCCTATTCCCGTAACATTTACTCTGCTAATCCCCCTGAGTCAATTTAACATGGTCAATCAATCTAACCTGCTCATCTTTGGACTGTGGGTGGAAACTGGAGGACTCTGAGGAAACTCACACAGACACAGGGAAAACATGCAGAATCCACACAGTGACCCAAACCAGGAATTGAGCCTGGGTCTCTGGCACTGTGTGCCAGTAGTGCTAACCACTGTGCTGCTCTATTAAGGTCATATGAAGTTGTTTTCCATTCTCTTGAACTTAGAAAATGGGGGTGATCTGAGTAAAGTCTTTAAATTGATGAAGGGGTTCCATTTGGGTTGATAGAGATAAACTATTTTCCCTTATGGGTGAATCCAGAATAATCACAAAGAATGTAATATAATTTAAATGAAAGCAATAGAAATTTGAAACTCTTGGTTGGTTTGAAACAGTCGGTGGGTTTGTGATGAATGTTGGTGGTCAGTCTATCACCAGAAAGGGGGATAGAGAGGTCAAAAGAGGGAAGTGAAGTGTTGGACATAGACCAAGTGAAGGTGAGAGAAGGATGGGAATTGGAACAAAATTGATATATTTTTCAATGGAGGAAAGGCTTCTGAACCAACTGAATTGTGGTACAAGGTCAATGGTGGGAATGGCCTTCAAGTGTTCCTGTTTTCACTTATTCCTAAGGAAGGTCAAAAGAAATTATCTAAAGTTATTTGGTGCCACATAACATCTTGCAAAATATCTTACAAACTTCAAGCTTTCCTGAAATTCACGTGGGTTTTCTACATGTGCCACCATTTTCCAGAAAGAGAGCAACAAATTATCAGTCAACTTAAGTGATGACAAGTCACATAGACTAAAAGAATCACTGGGTAATTGTCAAAATGCGTTAACCCAAATAAATAAGTCTAATTATGAGTAAACAGATGTTTTGGCCTCCAGCAAATGAACTTAGAGTGTACAGAATTACTACATATTAACTCACATTCAACATGTAAACACAATTCTAACTCCCAGAACAATTTCCCCCACTTGAGTTTTCCCATATGTTTCATCCAAAATGATCTCCTTTATAATGTGACTCGAGACACATTGGCGTGTGAAGCTGGTGGGGACCACTCCTTCTGAAACCAATCTTTGAGTAAATGATTCAATTTAAATTCCTGTGTTATTTGATGCTTTGTGTTCAGTTAAGTGACTCTTGTGAACCTTATTTAAAGCAGATTATGTGTTTAATATGTTATTTATGGTCTGTTACAGTTTTGGAGGAGGGGGGGAACAAAGTTATACCTTTCAAATGCTTCTACAGCTGGCACCAGCAAACAAAACTGTGGGCACAGTTTTGAGCCCGTGTTCACCTTCTGCAGATGGTGATCAGGCTCAAGATCCAGAAATCTCGCTGTCAAGATTGCAGCTTCTGATTTTCGTTGCCCCTTGCAGGTGATATAATCAGATTCACGTTCATGGTGTGAACCTGATTTAAATATATTTGAATATAAAAGACTGCCTATGCCGCATACTGATGCTGATGTTGGTGTGGTTTACAATAGGTTCATCCAGGCATGAACCTGTTGCGAGGCTCCCTAGGAGCAGAAAGATGAGTATAGATGCCAGGGGAGAGGATCATGGCCAGGCAGTGACCTGGCGACACTCCCTGTGGCACAGATTGGCACCACTTGGTTGGCATGGGCATGATGCCAGGGAGCAGTGCCAGGGGTAGATCCCAGTGGGAGCCTCCTGAAGAAAGGGGAGCCGGCGGAGGGTAATCATTTACATGTGGTGATAGGGATACTGGTGATGGCTGCGTGGGTGGGAGGGGTTGGGGGAAGATGTTTGAGGGTAAGAGTGGGGTGCTGCCATCACCGACTGCTGGAGAGAGGAGGGGGGGTCTGATGTTTGAGTGGATGGATTGTGGGGTGAGGGGGTGGGCGGAAGTCCTGGCACTAACTAATGAGTGTGGGTAGGGGTGCTGGCTTTAGTCGGGGGGGGGGGAATTGAATGCTGCTTCCAATCACAAGATGGGAGAGGCAGTGAATGCCTGCTCTGACATGAGTGGGGACTGTGGGTAGACCCTTTGGTGGAGGTGCTTTTTGCTTTGATTAGGTTCCTCTTTAAGTGATGGCTGGAATACATTGCCAGAGGAGTTGGTGGAAGCTAGCACATTAGCATTTAAGAAACATCTGGATGGTTACATCAGTAGGGAGGGAATAGAGGGATATGGACTGAATGAGGGCAGCAGGTTTTTTTTGGTTTATTTAGGGCATCATGGTTGGCTCGGGCTTGGATGGCCGAAGGGCCTGATCCTGTGCTGTACTTTTCTTTGTTCTTTGCAACATCATCATTCAAAGCAAGGCAATTAGTCAACTCAATCAGTATCTGTCCATGAGAGTAACTATCCAATGCTGACTTATCAGTGGTCTAGGGAATCAAACCTTAAATTCGTCAAAATAAATTCTGGCAATTCGACACTGATAGCAATGGTATTTTCATAATCAATCACAAATCTAATTCTGGACTAGGATGTTTCCATTGAACTGCTTTTTAATGGGTGTCATTCATTTTGTGAAGTAACTCTGTTTACAACTATTTCGACCTAGTTATTGACATACTCTATGTTTAAGCTTAATTATTGGTGATTATACTAGAGTTAATGAACAATTACCAGTGCATAACATGTCTGGATTCTTCAAAGATCTAGCAAAAAAAGAGTTAATTCACTCACTTAGCAGCTTGTGAGTATCAATTAACTATCCAAATTGGGTAATATAAGAATTAAGAAATGAACAGAAAGAGGAATGAAATAGAAGGTAAATTAGAGAGGTGAAATCAATACCAAATCAGGAGATTTCAAGGGAAGAACAATAACTGAATTAAGAGAGAGTGGAAAAGAAAGAAAGGATAAGGAAGAAAAAAATGAAATTTAATATTAGAAAAAAGTTGTTAAATAGTTCACAACTTGTGGGAAAGAGACCCTACACTCAGTTGTTTATTCCTGGACAAGAGTAGTTGATTGGTTGTCAATTACCATGCTGCTAAAAGTGCATTTAAACTGTTAATTATTAGACTTGACTTTCTGTGGTGAATTTAACGGGCAGTTAATGTAAGGGCCAGAATTCTCCGGTTGTTCGTGCCCCGCTGCCGCTGCCAGAGAGGACGGAGAATTTGGCACTCACCAAGTCACCGTTCACTGCAGCAGTACTGGAGAATCCTGCTGGCATAAGCAACTGGAGGGTTCCACCCCAAATGTAGCAACTTCATGAAAATCAAAGAATAAGATATCACTTAAGTGAAACTAACAGAACTGTGCAAATTGGTTTGCAACTTGTAGTGATTCTGAATTCACGGGATGTTTCTTCCTCGCTACAAATTGCTGATTGCTTTGTGCATTTGTAACAATATGTCATTCAGACACTATTATTTGTTAAGTATCATCTGGCCCAGTACTGAGATAAAGGACTCAGTAGATGTACGTAGAGAAGGAATAATCCATAAACACAAAATCAAGTTTGCAAAAGTTCCACATTAGCCTGAAATGGTCAAATATACAGAATCTGAATGGAGTTGCTTTTGATTCTGAGAGTATCAGATAGAAACTCATTTCAAATAGAAAATGAAAATATTAAGGACCAGCACTACGCAGATCAAAATTTACCATTCCAAGGCAACTGGAGACAACAGATCATTAAGCAAGCAATTGGAAATTACTCCAAGGTAAGTTGGAACTCAATGACATTGCATCATGCCTCATTAAATAGTTAAGCAATATTAGAACTGCCACGTTGGAAAAGATACTGGATTAGAGACTATCTCTGCTGAAAGCTGGCAACACAACAGTGGGCAACTTGCAGTAAAATCTAGATTATTAAGTATAAGAATGATTGCAGAAATGTTCAGTTTCTCAGCATTGGCATTCCTCACAATGCTGTTCATCAATCAGAAGAGAAACAAGTTATAGAGACAGGCTGCCTGAAGATTAGTGAGTAACCACAGTCTGAAATAAGCAGATCACTTATAATGCTACAACTTTGAAATGGATACCATTTCAGACTACTGAATGCATGTGGATCTGTTGCAAACTTGATTTTGTGTTTTTAGATTATTCCTTCTCTACCTCTTTCTAAAGTAGAGAAGTTGCCCACTAATATATTGCCAGTTACCAGCAGAGATAGTCTCCAATCCTTAGACCACTGATAAGTCAGCATTGGAGAGTTATCTCATGAACAGATAGTGGTTGACTTGACTGATTGTCTTCTTTTGAATGATGATATAACAAAGAACAAAGAAAAGTACAGCACAGGATCAGGCCCTCCAAGCCCATGCCAATCATGATGCCCTAACTAAACTAAAATAAAACTTCTGTCCTGACTTGGTCTGTATCCTCTGTTCCTTCCCTATTCATATACCCATCCAGATGCCTCTTAAATGTTGCTAACAAGTCTGCTTCCATCAATGACCAATAGTTATCAGACTGTGACTGCTATAAGTAACTAGTGATTTTAAAAATGGACATTGAAGTAGCATTTGATAGTAGTGTTGATGATCCTTTGAGAGTAGACTGATGGGGTGGCAATTGGCCGGGTTGGATTTGTCCTGTTTCTTGTGTATAGGACATACCTGGGAAATCTTCCACATTGCCGAGTGGATGCCAGTGTTGTATTGCACTGGAACAGTTTGGTTAGGGGAGTGGTAAATTCTGTATCATGTCCAGAATATAGTCGGCACACAAAGTCTTTGCAGTATCCAGGGCCTTCAGTTGTTTCTTATTATCACGTGGAATTAATCAAATTGGCTAAAGACTAATGCTGTGATGCTGGGGACCCCCAGAGGAGGCCGAGATGGATCATTCACTCAACACTTCTGACTGAAGATTGTTACAAATGCTTATCTTTTGTGCTGAAGTTCTGGACTCCTCCATCACTGAGGATGGGGATATTTGTGGAGACTCCTCTTCCAGTGAGTTGATTCATTATGCACCACCATTCGTGGCTGGATGTGGCAGGACTACAGAATTTATATTTGATCTGTTTGCCATGGGATCACTTTGTTTTGTCTGTTACAGAGTTCTTATGCTGTTTAGCACACAGGTAATCCTATGTTGCAGCTTCACTAGGTTGACATTTCTTTTTTTAATGTATACATAGAATCATAGAATCCCTACAGTGCAGAAGGAGGCCATTTGGCCCATTGAGCCTGCACAGAAACAATCCCACTCAGCCCTTATCCCCATATTACCTTGCTAATCTCCCTGATACTAGGGGACAACTTAACATGGCTGTCCAGCTAACGTGCACATCTTTGAAATATAGGAGGAAATTGGAGCACCCAGAGGAAGAATGTGCAAACCCAATGAGACCGGAATTGAACATCAGTCTCCGGCGTTATGGTGCAGCAGTGCTAACCACTGTCCCATGTGCTGCCCACCTGATGCTGTTTCTTTGCCACCCTCAGTGCTTGCTCCAAGTGGTGTTCAACATGGAGGAGTACTGATTTATTCTCAGTACATGGTAACTAGCAGCTTGTTTCCATGATCATGATGCCATGAGATTTCATTTCTGGGGGCAATTCCTTGCTGACTGTATACCACTGTACCACTGCGGCTCACTAGATAGTGTTTCCTTCCTCCTAAGTTTGCAAGACATTGGCTCAGAAGGCTCAGATTCCTTCTCCCCACACATTCCCTCCCTTTCCTCATTCACAAACTCTCTTTTCTTACATTCACAAACACTTCACCCCTTCCTTGGTCCACAGGTATTTCGAATTATTCTCCAAATTCATATAGACTCTTTATATGAGTCTATACAAAGAGGAATAAATTAAATGTCCTCTCCTGAGGTGTGTTTGGAAGTCGAGATTGATGAGGGAGCAGATGGATTAATTTGGGTTCTCTAATTCTCTAACAAAAGTGAAAGAAATATCCCCAGAAAACTAAGGTAGCTGAATATTAATCCTAGTTAAATTTCTGTTCAGCTGGGAAACAGGCTGCATTCCAGATTCTGGAACAAAACACATTGCTTTTCAGTCACTCAGATTAAATTGTGTTTTTCTATTTAAGCCCATTCTTCCTACAACAAATAACAAGCAAGTAGTGTAAGCTTCTTTTTGAACACTTACGGACCACAAAATACCTACTGGCTTTCCGTCCAATCCAAGAGGGCCCTAGAATCCAAAACCAGAACAAGATTTTAGAATGTCAGTATTTTCAACCAGCACTAACATAACAGCATGGCACTGTACATAAGGTATCGAGGAGTAGAAAACTGTTTCAGGCAGTGGCACAGTGTGGTCAGTGGAATGGAATATCAGATGCTCTGGTTAACAAGTCAGGGATTTGAAACCATCCATTCTGAGCCACTGCCTCAAACCAATTTCTAACCCTACTTATTGGATGTAGAATAATGGAGCTATAAATGAAGACTGCATAATTTCAGTTGTGTTCTTTGCTATGTATTATAATGAAATGAAGTGGACCAACATAGGCTGAAAAATACCTTCACGTGCTGCGTTTAGCAAAAAGTATTGCTGCACACCCATTTCATAGCAGCATTATTTGAAATGCTGCACTTGCTCAGAAAGTTATTACTGTCATCTGTAACAAGCACCGTATTAATATTAGTTGCAGATGCTATAACTATATTATCCTTTAAAGGTTTAACAGACAGAATTTTGGAATAAGCAAATACAAATGATCCAGGAAGAAAGCAATTCAGGGATATGCTCCCCTATACCTCTGCAATTTTTCACTGGTCAGTTCCCATTTGGAGGATAGGCCTCCCCCTATGACATCAAGCACACTAGAAATATTGTCAAGTTACTCAACAGTTTCACCCTTTAAAACAAGTCATAGGGCTGTCAGTTAAATGCCAATTGTAAGTGTTCGGAGATGGATGAGAGAGGATATAGGGCAAACATCATAGAGGAGCCTTTGCAAGTGTTCATTTAGTGTAACTATGTACAGATCCCATAAGTTAAATGATAGTGCTTAGGACATACACTCTAAAGACAGAGCCTCTTCTGCTTCCTATTACATCAAGCCTTTAACCAGCCTCTTCAGCAAAACATAATGAACATGTTGGGATTCCTATACTAATAAAACTTTGTGAAAGCCCTTGGAATAATCTTCCATTCATTTTCTCCATATCACATCGACTTTTTGGATGTCCACAAACAGGAGACATGTGTGCGGCAATTATTGAACCAGAGTACAACTGAAAAGCGTCTTTATGGATATTATATATATAAATTCAAATACAATTCTGCATGATAAAAATCTCAGAAAAATTTGCAATGCCTATTAGATATTGGAACATAAATGCTAAAACCTCTCAATACAACCTTGATTGTAACTGAGCAGCACCAGTAATTGTAAATGTGCACAAACAAATATGTCTTAAACATATGAAGACTCTGCAGGAGTTTTTATGTAGCGATTATGCTGACTGTATTCTGGCAGGTCAAACAATTGGTTATTATTCACGCTTAAGCCTTTATATGCGTATTTGTACAGTATTTGATCTTGGGAGCATTTTACTGAACACAATCCCGTCCCACCTGATATCAATGCATGCATTTCCAGTGGGGATAATTGAATACCAATCAGGAACAGGAAACATGGGCAGTTTTCCTTTTATAACCCAGGTCCCTGCAGCAATTATATAAAATTAGTGAATTCAGCACAAGTCAGAGATTGAACCTGGGACCTTCCTGGTGTGTTTGACTGATCTACTCACTGGAGAGACCCACTAATGAGTCAAGGGGCTCAGTAAAAAAGTTTTAACTGAGAAAATTGCACCTGACTTTCAACTGTTAGTGCTAACTATGTAGCTTAAGCATTATGAACCAGAAGGCACACAATAATAAAAGAAAAACTGGCTTCTGATTATAGGAATAGAGGCAGACAGTAATAAATTAGGAATTGAAGGCTCTACCCCTGAAGGCTTATTTTCAGTATAAATAACTGACTGTAATTTAATATAAAGATCTCACATTTTACCTAGACCACAATTAGATTTCTGGTACACACCATCAAAATCAATTTTTCTGGTAATAAAAATACTACAGGTATAATTTATGGAAAAGCTGTCACTCACAATTATAATAAGCATCCTTAACAAAACAACAATTTCAAATTTGAACCCCCCTCCTCAATCAGGTGTGTATTAGCAGGAGGACAGTTCAGATGGGCAGGTTTGCTTCACATTATTGCCCCTTACCTGAAATGAAATGAGATATAGGAAAGCAGCCTGCCTCACAGGACGGGGTCTAAGTAAAATGGCAAAGTCACAGACCTGATGGAAGAGGGACAAATTCCTGAAGGTGGCCAATATGCAGAAGGTATGCAACCACTGAGGTCTGTTGGTGCCTGTCTAATTACCTTCAGGAGTTGGAAGGGAATTTCCAGTGATTTTTCCCAAATTAGCTTTGGTTGTTTTTCCCTGCTTCTTGCAAGATCTGAGGTGAGAGGGGGAGCGGTCTACAGATGTTATATATTACCAGGATAAGGCATGTTCGAAATGCATACTTCAAGTTTATATTTTTGGATGGCCTTAAATGTTAGTGTGTGTGTTTCTCTCATTGCTGTGCTTCCATTTCACTGGTGTTATACAGTAAATATAATAGCAACAAAGTACAGAGGATAATCACATAATAATTAGATGCTATGTTTACTTCCAAAATTAGGTTTAAAAACATTCAAACTTGAACTTGAGTTAGGGAGGCTAACAGCCATAGAGAAAAGAAAGAAATAAGGGAGAGAAGTTTGACTTTGGAGTGAACGCTTGTTTTCTTGCTACCACATAGTCTAACGGTATAGTTGAGATATGGGCAAACATTTCCGATGGGACCTGCATCAGATGCCGTCTTGGTAAAGAGTTTGTTTGCTGATATCCCCTTCCCCAAAACCGCCCCCCCCCGCCCCCCCCCACCCTACCCCAAGTGGCCACCCCTTCCAGGATGATCATCCATGTTTATAAAACATACTCTTGTCTATGGCTGATTGTTGTTTTGTGTCACATTTTTCTGCAAGACAGAGAGATGTGTGCCAATGTGTAGCAGGCAATGTGTTTTGGTCATGTGTGTTATGGTTGGATAGCTGACAGCGTGTGCAGGCTGTGAAATGTGGCTGTGAGGCTTGCAACAGTTTTAAATGTGTGAGAGTAGGATAAAGAGTATGATTCAAAGGTCTGAGACGGATTGATAGATATTGGTGAGGGGGATTATTGAATCAAACGGTGGTTGAGGCTGATTGGACCATTGTGAGGATACGTCATTTAAAGATTAACTCACTGATCTTGACAATTTGTGTCAGATCATGGACTATCTTGCAAGGCATCCAGATTCTGGGAGGAACATTGCTGCCATTGACTTCCACCACTATTATTTCCCAATGCTTCCTTTGCGTATGTCTGCAGGATCTCCTATACCTATAGAGGCATGACATCTCACCAACCTTCTCCATCAAGACCTAGTATCTGAAAACTAAATTGTGCACTCTCTCTCATGTTCAGCTATTCCTCAAAGTATCACAGCACAGAGTCAGTTTGCAAATGAACACACCACATTATCATTCCCACTCCCCCAGCCCCCACCCTTACCACCACAATCCCCAATTCTTGCAGCCCAATGGATCCCTGCTTTAATAGATTCATGCTGCCTTAAATGTTAGCCAGTTATGCAAGCATCCAACAAACAGCATGAGGAGAACAGGCTGGGCACAGCATTCATTTAAACAGCTGGCATCAACGGTTTAACCTTTTTTCTGTAATCATAGAATCCCGACAGCACGGAAGCAGGCCATTTGGCCCATCGAGTTTGCACCAACTACAATTACATTCAGACCCTATTCCCATAACTCCATTTATTTATCCTGCTAATCCCCCTGACGTTAAGGGGCAATTTAGCACGAGCAATCAACTTAACCTGCATATCTTTGGACTGTGGGAGGAAACTGGAGCAGCTGGAGGAAACCCACGCAGACAGGGGAATGTGCAAACTTCACACTGACAGTGACCCGAGGCCGGAATTGAACCCAGGTCCCTGGCGCTGTGAAGAAGCAATGCTAACAATTGTGCCAATGTGTCGCTCCTATGTAATGAAGAGGTCTGGGTTAGTTGTATGTCATGATCTCCTGGCTGATCATCCAGGTTCTCCTTCAGAACATGTTAGTCAATTTTGAACAGAGAACTTTCTAGGTCAGTTTCACAGAGTCAGATAGGGAAACAACAGTCAGCAGGCCACTAGAAACCAAGAGTCAAATGGACACTTGGATACGAGAAACAAGTGGGATTGGAGAAGGTACCGTTGGCTAATCTTGCTTGAAGAATCAAGCAAAGAAAAATAGAAATCTTCACACTTATCTCACAGTACAGCTTTTAAAAGGCATCATGGGAAAGCATAGAGGGAAGTAGTTGTTTGGGAATCGAATCTACATCAAGACTGTAGGATATTTTGGTGCCATTGTTAGTTGATAATAGTTTTTTTGTTAATGGAATGTAATGTAGTGACGTATGTCACAGAATCAATGAATCCCTACAATGCAGAAGGAGGCCATTCAGCCATCAGCTCGGCACCAACTCTCTGACAGAGCATCTTACCCAGACCCACCCCCTGCCCTATCCCCGTTAGCTCATGTATTTATCTTGCTAATCTCTTTAACCAATACATCTTGGGATACTAAGGTGCAATCTAGCATGGCCAATTAACCTAACCTGTATATCTTTGGAGTATTGGAAGAAATCGGAGCACCCGGAGGAAACCCACACAGACATGGACAGAATGTACGTCAGTTACTCAAGGCTGGAATCGAAGCTGAGTCCCTGACCTTGTGAGGTAGCAGTGCCACCATTTCTAGTGTTTGACAAAGCTTTAAAATTCATGGATTGTCCATATTCTTTGAATACATTGAGAAACAATCTTTATTATTAGCAGTAAAATAATATACTTTTTTGTCGTTCAAGTCAGCTTCTTTGCCAGAAGAAATATCAAAATTGGTGTCATATTTTGAAGTTCAAGAATGTAGCTCATTAATCATAAAGCAGCTTTTAGTATGAACTGCAGCCAAATGGTTGGAATGAAATATGTAATTTCAGCCAATGCATTGTGAAATTATACCTTCCTATTATATTATCATATTTATCAAATTTACTAAATGAAATTCCCATCAGTATGTTTAAAGGCATCAATTAAACTATAAACTGGCCAAACAATGAAAAGTTTTAATTAATATTACATTTTAGATTATGTAATATGAGTACTGTGACTCAAAATATTTTGTATTTCCTTAAAATCAATTAAAAGCTATTGGTTTTTTAATAAACTGTATCAAATGAATCAGTGTTAACCAATACCGCAGCAAGTAATTTAGAACTAATCTTTAAAATGATGTATGAAAGCTTCTAGTGACAGCAAGATGCAATTCTCTCCTCTGCACCATGAATTATAAACATATTCTGGTATCTGTGTCTGGCATTAACCATTTTGAAAATCATGAGAGAATTTCTGCATGTCAAAAAGTGCACTGTTAGTAAAATTGACATTCAGGAAAAGTAAACCTCTGTTAAAAGGAATGATTTGACCTGGATAAATTCCCAATTTCTGATGGCAACATTCGTTTAAAGTCAGAGGTGAAAAAACACCCACAAAATGACTGAAGAAAATTTAGAGACTTGGCTGTGTGCCTTTATTCATTGGGAATTCAGTCTTGGAGCTTGTTTGGAATGAGCTGCATTGAAACATTCTTGTTCTAAATAGAAATGAAGAGAAATTACTTCCCTTGGAGTGAGTCTATGGAATTGACTGCCCCAGAGTGTGGCGGATGCAAAGACTTTGAGTAAATTTAAGGGAGAGGTGGACAGATTTTTAATTAGTAATTAATTATTAAGGAACAGTGAATGGACAGGAAAGTGCAATTGAAGCTGAGATGAGATCAACGATCATCTATCAAATGGCAGATGGTGCAGGCTAGTGAGATTAAATTGCTGACTCCTGCTCTTAGTTTTTATGATTCTTTTGATCATGCTTCTCTAGTTGAGTCTACTGAACAGTAATCTTCCTCCTACTCCATTTCTGCTCTTCATTTTTTCTTGTTTTTCCCTTTCTTTACAGTCCCTATCCTTGCCTAATTTTCATCTCTCTCCTCCCCCACTTTCGTTCCTCTCTTTTCACTTTCCAATTTTTTCCTCTATGCTGCCTTTTTCTCCATTTTGCCTCTTTGAATAGTTTCTGGACTGAAGGGTTACTGTGACTGGTTCCACTTTGAAATCTCTCTCTGACAGGATACTGCGAGGCCTGGATAGAGTAGTGGATGTGGAAAGGATGTTTCCACTAGTCGGAAAAACTAGGAACCAGAGGGCCCAACCTCAGGCTAAAGAGACGATCCTTTAAAACAGAAATGAGGAGGAATTTCTTCAGCCAGAGAATTGTGAATCTGTGAAACTCTTTGCCGCAGAAGGCTATGAAGGCCAATCATTGAGTGTCTTTAAGATAAAGATAGATAGATTCTTGATTAATAAAGGGATCGGGAGTTTTGGGAAAAGTCAGGAGAATGGGAATGAGAAAAATATCAACCACGATTGAATGGTAGAGTAGATTCGATGGGCCGAGTAACCTAATTCTGCTCCTATGTCTTATGGTCTTTGTGGGCTCCATTGCTGGGCACTTCAGGCACTTTATTTCTTCTTGTGTGTTATTCTCACATTCAGGGCATCTTTGCCTGTCTCTTGTCTGCTCAAGGCTCTCCATCCTAATCCCAGTTCTGATCTTCAGCTTCTCTTATGTTTTCTATTCTGGTTGCTCTCCTGCATTCAAATCTTTCTTTATGCCTACTTTTCCTTCTTGTCTTTCAGCCTTCGCTGCTGCTCCTTCTATCATTGTTTTACCCTGACTTGCTTTTATGCTTTCAATTTGCCACTTTGCGGAGTAGAGGTATGGAAACCAGCTGATTGCACAAACAGCTCACCTGATTCCAACGCACCTCCCTTTGCAAGTTGTGACTTTTTCACTTTATCCCACAGAACAAATTATAAATTACAAATTATTACAGGTTGGAACTGGTGTTCACACTCGATCCCAGATTTTCACTCCTGGGTTGAGTGCACGGGAAAATTTCAATTCTGCAGTTCTAATTTTCATTGCCAGGAAGGGGATGCTGGATTAGAAGTCAGAAGTTGCCCCTGGATTAATGCTGTTTGTTGGGCCCTGTGCTCCAACACTTCAGTGAATTAAATTTTAAAAGTGTTAAATCAAAAAACACCTCCAGCCCACAATCCTTTCACTTCCCTACACATTCCCTATATCCCATCCATGCCAACCTATGCCACCTCATGCCTCCCATCCACTCCCATATCCTCTTATACCCCCTACGTCAAACCATGCCCACCTACTCAGCCCCAAGGCCCCTCTTATACTTTATGACAACTATGCCCTTCTATTCACCACCCATGGTTCCTTATAACTCTTATGCCTCCCACATCCCCATGGCCCTTTATAGCCCCATGCCAATTTAGTGCCAAATCATTTCAGATACCACTCATTACCCTTTCCCCAACTCCTCCATGCCAACTCACAGATCTTTGACAGTTCTTTGACAGCATCATCATGCTGTGAAATTGCATGTGGAACATTAATCTTTAATTTCATTGAACTTACTTAAACTGACTTTATAAATAAGGAAAGACATTGACTAGATGGTTGCTACAGGTCAGCCGACAAATCTGGCATTAAAGATTTGTCAGTTCATAGAATCCCTACAGTGAAGGAGTCCATTCAGCCCACCGAGTCTGCACCAATGGCAATCCCATCCAGGCCTTATCCCTGTAACCCCACATATTTACCTTGGTAATCTGCCCAACACTAAGGGGAAATTTAGCATAGCCAATCAATCTAACCTGCACATCTTTGAAGTTTTCAATGTGGAATACAGTTAGGACACATCAAGACAAACTGCTTATAGAATTTCACATCTTTTAATGTCAATAGTTACTTCAAAGATGAATTGAAACTTGTAAGTGACCTTCACGATTTGCATTTCTAAAAAGCTATTTTGCAGATAGAGGAAGAAGGTCCAGCGAGACAGTGACTATCTGGAAAGTGTTGATGTGTTCTAGCTCATTGCAGGGAAGAATGGTGCTTTCAGAAGTGATGGCTGGGAATTAAATAAATGAATAATTTCGGCCTCAGTTTGATAACCACAGTCTGCATGGACATGAGCTAATCAATTATCTTTTGTGGAATACTTATGGTTATGGGGAGAGAGGTTATGTGACCAGAATCTGAGTCAGAGGTAAAAGCCTAAAGATGGACACCATTTCCCTCCCTGCTTCCTCAAATTCAAGATCTTCTGGTTCTGCTGCTGTCAATGAAATTTCTCATCGACTCCATCCCACGTTGCCAGGAAACCTGCAGCAGAGGCGCGCCATTGGTGGGACACAAAATCCTGCCACCACTCTGACCCCTATCCCCCTTAAATTTTGGAATCCATCACAGAGATAGAGAATTTTGATTGAAAGGTACCTCAGGTAAAATAGCATCCACTTCATAAAAGACAAATTACAGGGGGGCTGATAATAATATTAATATTTATGCAAACTCATTAAAATGAAGTTCTTGTCCTTTTGTAGGCGTGAACCTCATGACTTCACAGCGAGGGCTGGGGAAAATTTCCGATTCTCTCCAGATTTTTAGCCTATGTCAGCATTCTCTCTGATGATGAGCAAGGACTGAATATCGCCCTCTGTAGGTAGTGAACTGTGTGCAGGAGGCAACACAAGGTTCAAAGACATAAAAGGAATAGTTGTAGCAATCTAGAATCTGGGGCTCACTGAACAAATGAAACATGATCTGGTAAGTTTCAACTGAGCTCCACATTTGTATTGCTTCAGGTGCCTACTAGATTTTGCTGATGAGTTAAGGACTGGGTGGGGCAGCTGACATTTTGAGTTAAATTATAATATGGGACATATATGAAATGATCGGATTGCTACTTTGCCGGCAGGTTTCTGCGCCTGAACTAAAAAGTGGTGTTAAAATGGCAGTGATGGAAGAAATGGTGCGAAAACCCTCTGCCTTATCCCTTTGCTATTGGGAAGCATGGCTTAGAATTGACCCTACTGTGGTCTGGTTGACTTCTTTAAGCCCTGTCTTAAGTGTTGGTAGGGATTTTTCTACATTGCGCTGGGTGGTGGCTGCACCAGTATCAGAAGTGGGAAGTTGGTTATCAAATCCATTGCTGGATTGATGCACTGAACTAATTGCAACTATTCTATGCTTTTGAATGTAGAAATGGCCTGCACATGTTACCTGGACGTCAAGCTCAGACTTATAAACATGTCATATGATTTGGCAAACTCTGAAAGTACATAGCAGTAAGGTATTATCTCCATGAAATTAGGAAACAGCTTTCTGTGATTCACTGCAATCTCCACTGCCTGGCTGAGAAACAATGAAAAGTCTTGTTGGTACAAAAATGAAATCTGCCATATCATCTTCGGACCCATAATTAAGATTGTGTAAGATTATAGAACAGAATTATACTGCCAAGAAGGTGATCATTTAGTCTATTGCGTCTGTGTTGGTGAATTATCCAATTAGTCCCACTCCCTTACTCTTTCCTCGCAGTCCTGTAAGTATTTCCTTTGAAGTATACATCCAATTCCCTTCTGACAGTTACTGTTGAATCTGTTTTTATCACTGTATCAGAGTAAAATTACAATTTAATTGGTTCTGAGATGGAGGGTTTGCAAGACTTAGAAATTCACTAACCTTGACAATCTGTGATCTTTGTTAATCATCAACAACTAATCAATAACAACTGGGTTCTGAGTATTCAGGAATAATGCAACAAAGGATCAGTTATTTTAGGACAACAGAAAATATAGAATAATCTGTTTTCCTCTTAAAGTTGCATCTGATAAAAGCTAAGCAGGAATGGAATTAAATTCAAGGATAATACAGGGAGTGCATCAACTTGTTCAATATGTTCCAAGCAAAAATAGAGACTTACTTGGATATGGGAAAAATGCAATGCTTATCATTCAGTAACTTTATAGACAGGGTCTGCTGATGTGTCCTGAATGAAGTATATTTGTGCTTAATATCCTCAACGTAAATGCAATAGCGTGGCACAGTTTGGCATGGTCAAAGACAGTACATTTTGATAAGGAGAAGCTATGTACAGGAGTCAGTAGACCCAGGCTAGCTTGGAACAGCCTTCTCAACTGCTCCTGTTCTTACATGCTTATTTCTAGAGTCAGATGTATTCTGCCCAAGAGAGGATTCCACCCTCTGAGATAATCACTCACTCCCAGTTCCCATTGCCTTCTCAAGCCTGGTGGCCCTCTCTTGCCGTGCTATCTTAAAGGGACAGACATCTCCGTCAGGACAGTAAATAATTAATTTCCCATCTAAGTCATATTATTGTGGTAAAATGTGAACATGCTCCTCTCTACAAGACAAGAGAATCGAAAGTTACAACATTTTATTAAGAGTGAAATTCGCAAATTGCCTGCCTACCTTCTTGGCTGAAAAATGATTCATGACCCCAGGACATATCAGACGAAGGGAATAACAAATGAAATCCAAAAATAAACAGTTTCCATTGTATTATTACAAAGTGGTGTCTCCCTATTTTGGGATTATTTTATTAACATCTGAGGCTCCCTATTAACTTCAACTGGCTTTGATAAATAAAAGCAGGGGGAATTATCATTATGAGAAGGTTTGACAAATATTCTGCAAGTTAATTCTTACCCTGCTTTTCACACAGAATTTCATGCCTTTTTTTTGCTGTTTAATGTGTTTGTCATATGAAGCAACAAAATAAGTTCCCAAAGGGAAGAATCTAATGCAACAAAATGTAGAAAAATAATCAATCCTGTATTAAACGTTCAGAGAAAAGTAATCCTTTGCTAAATGCTTTGAATAATTTGCTGCTGTGAGTCTGTCCAGCTGGTAATATTACACTGTTTCAGCCTGTGCAATTTGAGTAATATTCCCATAATATGTCATAACTGCATGTTTTTGATTTTCAATTTTGGCAACAGTGATATATTACAGCAAACAAGATAGTAGTATAGAGATTTCAAGAAATATAGAATGGTAGTCTTTTTTATGTGAAACTAAGCCTATTTTGATTGCTGCCTTTAGGTGCTGTACATGCATGATTTCTCTGTTGCCTACTGTTAATGTTTAATGATAGGCAAAATGCCTAGAATTCTGATGCATCTCAGAGCTAAATTTGGTGGCAAGCCAAGGCTAATGTTTTGGAATCAGTAAAGGGATCCTGTGGCAGCTCTATTCAATGCCTGCGGCAGATTATTAGTGTTCTAGCTAGATTTACATGTTAATTTTTTTATTTAGGGAGCAGTTACAGCCGCAGCGAGTCATTGCAGTTAGAGTTACGGTCAATTTGTATCTCCTGCCTCACTTGAATTTTAACAATGCTGTTTAGGAATAAGCTGAGCAGCTGCGTGTATATGTTGTAGCTCCCTCCAACTCTATCCTTCAGAAGCTTGAGATCATCCAAAGCTCTGTTGTTTCTGTCTTAACTTGCAACAAGTCCCGTTCCTATCACCCATGTGCTTGCTGACCTACATCGACTCTCAGTCAAACAAAATCTTGATTTTAAAAATTCCATTCTTGCTTTCAAATCTTTCCACTGCCTTGCCTTCTTGCTATCCCTGTAATCTTCTCTAGTTCCAACTCTCTGAGATGCCTATGTTCCTATAATTCTGGCCTCTTGAATCTCCCTAGTTATAACTGCTCCACCATTGGTGGACGTGCCTTCTGTTGCTTAAATTACCTAGATCTGGAATTCCCCCCTCTGGGCAGCATGGTGGCAGAGTGGTTAGCACTACTGCATTTCAGCACCTGGGTTTGATTCCTGGTCACTGTTTGTGTGGACCTGCACATTTTTCCGTGCCTGCATGGGTTTCCTCTGGATACTCTGGTTTCCTCTCACAGTTCAAAAGACACGCTGATTAGGTGCACTGACCATGCTAAATTGTCCCTCAGTGTACCCAAACAGATGCCAGAATGTGGCAACTAGAGGATTTTCACAGTAACTTCTTTTGCAGTGCTTGTGTAAGCCGATTTCTGACACTAATAAATAAACTGAGCTGTACATCTCTCTGCTTCTCTTCCTCAGTTTCATCCTTTAAGACACTCCATAAAACTTCTTTCCATAATCAAGCTTTTGGTCATCACATCTAATGGCTGGAATTCTCCAGGTTCACATCCCTCAGTGAGAACAAAGAACTTGGCACTCAGCCAAATTTCTGCTCCCAGCAGCAAGACTGGATAATCCCAGCTGTGGGCAAGGTCGGAGAATTCCGGCCAATGTCTCCTTACGTGGCTTGGCCTCGTACTTTGCTTGCAATGCTCCTATGGAGCATGTTGCACATTTCATTATGTTAAAAGTGCTTTGTAAGTACAAGATGTTGTTAAAAGTCCAAACCGTCCCCTTAGCACATTAGATTGACTCACTCATAACCACTTTAACATTATTTGTTATTTTGTAATGATTCAGTCGGCAGCCTCAACAATCCATGTAAATCAGACTCGTGTGATGTTATTTGGGCCACAATGCAAGTTCATTAATCTACTAAACAAAGCATCTGTACTGGTGTTCCTCTCAGTAAGGCCTGGCAGGCGCCCAGCAGACAAACAAGTTTAAGCTGAATCGTTTGGTGTTCGCAGGCTGCGAGCTGATAAGCTACCCCTGGACACCGGTTTTGGGAAGGCAACTGACCAGGAGAATGTTAATAAGGCTCAAGCATTCGCTGGACTGGGGCTTTCACTCTAGCCCTCAGGCAGGTGGCCAAGTGTGTGCCACCAGATTTTTATCTAGGAGTTAAAATTTCCTTTTGATTGCAAAGAGAGTCAGAGCTGGAGAATCAATGTCCCCCAAATGTTTAAATTGAAGTTGTGTAGTTCTTCAAAGAGTTGACAAGATCCAAACGCTTCTTGAGCATATTGCAAACTAGGGTTATACTCTTTGTTTTATTAAATGGAACGGGAACACTTAACAATGCAATGCTTCACTTAACAATGCAACCTTGACTTGAGATTCAAGCTACTATTATAGCATGGCTTCACAATGGTGATGTACTTGCATTCTGATATAACTTTAATTGATGCAACTTTGAATCCATGCAGCAATTTTCCTGATTGTTCCCTGGTATTGCTGGCATGGTCGATGTCCAAATGCAAATTAACATGGGTTTATATAAGTTACGCACTTCAAATCTTTTGTTGTTTCCAGTGTATTACTGACTGAACTTCATAAAAATATCAAGATTCCTATAATCAGCATGAGTCCCTTATGTAGCAATTAAATATTCAAAATGAATTAGAAATAAAAAATGTAATTCTCCCAAATGGACAACAAGACTATTCAACCATCAAACCATCAAAAAAGCCCTGAATTCAAAGAAATTTTAGAATTTAAAGAAAGCATCAACAACAAATGATTCTTCTGGAAGCAAAAGCCTGAGTGGAAACGGGAGGTCCTTAAAACAAGTAGCACATTCTGCATGCAAAATTTGATAAGATCCAAAAACAGGGACAATGCATAATTCATCTATGCCCATTGTTTCCAACGCAGACAGCAAGCCCACAACCATAACTATACTGAGCAGCAGTAATGTCTGATCAAGCAGGGCATACAATCATGAGAGACTAATACTTAAAGCCAGTTCGCACCTCTTATAGGGGATGCAATGCAGCAGATATTGAAATGGCTGAGAGAAAGTGTCCGAACAGGAAAAACAGTGAGAATGGCACAGCAAGAGTGCAAGAAGGCCCTGAATCTTTTCCTAAATGGTGGTAGTGGAAGTGATGGTGATGGATTGGATTGGAGACATTAGGAAGAGTTAAGCCTGCCATCAGTGCCCTGAAATGTGTTGTGATTCTTTAAAAATAATTTAAAAATTAATCAACTTTCACCCCTCACATCCTCTCACTTCCTGTTCCCCCCCCACAACCCACACATACACACACCTATGTTCACCCCGGGAAGTCCCCCAGACCCATGATAAAATGAAATAAAATGAGGCTGGAATATATGCGAAGAGGCCTGGTAGAAATGGAAATTAGGCCAAGTGACAGGAACTGGTTTTGGCTATTAGCGCTACTTCCATGACTCCCTGCGCAGCTCCTTAGTGCTACATGATGTTTAATAATTTTATAACCAATTTGACAAAACAGAGGAATCAGCTACACCTTAAAAGAATGCAGTGTCCTACTTATTCCAAATCGCTGGGATTAAGAACTTCAGCATTTTCCCATGAGCAAGTTGCAAGTGGCAGAACCACCCTGTACACTGCACACTTCCATTGCAACATGCTTCTCCTTCCATGCCTACAGATACTCTTCCCCTCCTGCCACCCAAAGCCTCAGACAGTAGGGAATAGATTAGTTCTGAGATTTATGCTCTGCTTATTTATTCTTCAGCTGGAGGGCATCTCATGTCAACCTCAAGCCAATCACAGCAGGTGTTGTTCAGGAAAAGCAACAAGAAGAAATTGGTCACATGTGTAGAGGAAGGTCAATAATGAGGAGTTTTGAAGTGGAAAAGCAGTAGGAAAGGAACAAGATACACACAGGCTTTAGCCCCCCTCAGCTCTTGCAGCTCACTCGTTAAGTTGCATGCCACATACATTGTGATTACACATTAAACTGCAAATCTCAAGCTGACTTGAATTTGGGGGTAGCCTTGCTAATTTGTCTTCATCTCTTTTCCTCCTGAGATGCTGGTCAGGAGCATCTAGTGCTTTGGACCTAGGAATTGGATCAATACTCAATTCATTTCAAATGGGGCTGTTGAAATAAATAAGCAGAGATTGGGTTAAATTTGAACCCAGGATGATCAGTCAAGAGGTTTGCATCTGAAGCTTTTACTAGTTTTCACATTGGATTTTCCCCTTTTTGAAAAATAGCTTGAAAAGGAAGAGAATAGCAATGATGATATGCAAGTGTTCCAATGCAATCCTGTGGTACACTGATGTATCAAGGTAAAAATGTACCAAAAGTAGTTTCAAATGTGTGCTACCTTACCATGCAATGAGAATGATACTAGAATTAATTTCTATTCTGCATCAAATTAATAAATATCTGTCAGACCGGCAATGGGAGCACCAGTACAGACCTGAATTATTGAAATTATGGTAACAAACAAATCACTCAAACTTCTTGCCTTTGATTCCTATTGAATGGAGAGGATTTTGCTCTTCCATTCATTTTGGGCGGTTTGGTGCCAGGAAGTGAAAATCTTGAGAGAGGCCCAAATCGCCAACATAAAACAATGTGATTGTTCCCCACTCCCCTACCAGTGACATAACAGGAATCATTTTAATGCATTATCATTATCAGGCCTCTGTATTTGAATCATTCCCACACACTTCATTCCCACACCGTAAGAAAGTCCATTCATGCCAGCGTGGGATTAGGCTGGTATGAAACTGACCTCGTGGTTTGTATCTGGTGGACAGATTTCCCAGAGAAATTTAGATGAATGCATCACTCAGGAGGGAGAGGGTCATGACCATGGCACAACCCAGGTACTGACGGGCATTGCCCTCAGCAATGTCAGAGAAAGGAAGGGAGTTGCATGGGAGGAGGGTGCTGGTGAACCTTTGTGCAGTGGGGCAGTCTTTAATAATGGCATCCCTGATCTTCTAAAAATTAAGCTGCTTCCTCTTCCGAAGGGCTGATTCAGAGTCCAACGTGACATTGTATGACCTGTCCCTTGAAACTCTTTTCTATGTCCGTTACGATATGATGAAGAAAGAAAGTTGGTGTTGGCAGCTTCAATGCCACTTCTCCTGCCCACTGTTGCATCCTGTCAAATACAGATAAAATTCCACTCAATGACTTATGCAGCTGTGTGCGCTGAATAAGGACGGTTTTGGTTTGGGATTGATTGAGTTAATGTTTCTTAAGGTTGCATAAGAGACATGGAAAGTAAAAAAAATCAGAAGGATCTTGGAAATGAGAGTGCAGCAGGATTATTCAAGACAGAACTTCTGCCAATCCCAAAACATGCATCCTACCATTACAAAGCATGGCTGAGTAATACATTAAGTGGGTGATTATGTTGCTGGAAAATCAAGATAGGTAAGTAGCCTTTTGTCTATACTTCTTGGCATAAAGCTCGTCTAGGTGGGGCATGGATTAGAGTAATAAATTGGGCAGGGATCACATGCCTATAACAAAATTTGTCTTAATTTCCTTCTAGTCATATTATTGCAAAATATATCAATCAGGCTTATATGGACATGCTGGACTACCCACATGATTTACTTCTTTGTCAAAGTCCTTCAAAATAACCCATTGCTAATTGAACTAAAAGATGTATTTTTATTTCCTGACATTGCAGAAACAATAATGATTCACTTCAAAGATCTTCTGTTAATCATTTTTTCCAATAAAGCAGAATTAATTTTTTTTCTCTATATTTGGTAATTATTCATTGATAATGAACTATTCAATCACAGCATAACACTGAATACTACTGCAAAGGAAGAGGCTATGTGACTGATCATGCTCTTTAATAAAGCTATCCAACTCAGGCTTCTTCCTCTGTTCTTTCCTCATTGCCCGTTTTCTCTTTGCTTTTGTTTTGAAAGTTTCTGCTGAATCTGCTTCCATTGTTCTTTCAAGCAATGCATTCAGATCATAATCACTCACTGTATAAAAAAACTTTCCTCATGTCGCCTTTGGTTTCTGCCAGTCACCTCAAATCCCTGTCCCTTGGTTACTGGATCCTTGACCATCTTCCATTGGAAAAAAAATTCTCTTTACTTAATCAGATGGTAAAATTTGAATTCAATCATAATCTTGAAATAAAAGTCTAACAATGACTATGAAACCATTGCTGATTGTTGTAACAAACCCATCTGGTTCACTAATGTCCTTTAGGAAAGGAAATCTGCCATCCTAATCTGGTCTGGCCTATGTGTGATTCAGGACCCACAGCAATGTGGTTGATTCTTAAATGTCTCTCTGAAATAGCCTGGCATGCCATTCGGGCAATTAGGAATGGGCAATAAGTCCTGGCCTGGCCAGAGATATCCACATCTCTGTGGATGAATTTAAATAAAATAATGAATGAAATTAAATAAAATAAATGAATTTAAAAAAATAATTTAAATGAATTTAAATAAAATAATGAAAATAGTTCATGATTTGTTCCTTCAAAATACTTACTAACTTAATCTGCTCTAAGGACAGCAACTCCAGCTGTCACTCATTAGAATAACTCTCTTCTGCGCTAGCTCCCTTAACATCCTTAAGTTATTGTGCCCAGCGTTAAATACAATATTCCAGTTGAAACTGAAAGTGTTTTTTAAAAAATTCTATTCCTCTGTTAATGAAGCCCAGTTAATGAAACACTATTTTAGGAATCTTTTCAAACCCTAGTAGGGCAAACCCCTATCACCGCACCCTCCCCCCTCCCCCCGAATGCTATGTCCCTCCCCTGACTTCAGGTCTTTACAAACACTTTTTTTAAAAACAGACTCCTCACTCCCACCCACCAGTCCTCACCAATCGTTGGGCAGCGAGAGATACGTGTCAGTTGGCTTGATAACAAGTTCAATTGCCTGTTAATTATTTATTTAAAAGTGGCAGGCAGTTGGACTGCCAATTCTGGCACCCACCCTCTCATTGCATTATGGGAGTTAGGTCAGTTTTGGGTGAAAACGTGCTTTCAAGACTGCTTCTGTCTCTGTAATCACCTTCAACTCCACCACTCTCAGGGATATCTGTGCTCATCTAATTCTGGCCTTTTAGCCATCTTCAATTTTAATTGCTCCAACATTAGAGTTTCACCTTAAGTTTCCCAGGCCCCAAACTTCCGAATTCCCTCCCTAAACCTCTCTGCTTCTCTGCACCTCTTTCCTCCACTAAGACGTTATTTAAAACTACGTAGTTGGCCATTTGTCCTGACATGGCTTGATATCTAATTTTGCTTTATAACCACTTTGAGAAGTTCATTATGTTAAAAATGCTGGCCCTCACTGTTCCATCCCATTCGCCATTGGAATAATAGTGGGCAGGTTGCAGACAATGTGAATTACCATTGACAATTGGGCAAAAATTTCCAGCTTTTAAACCAGTGTGGCCAGAGGATTCTGCTCACTATGTAAATATACATCGTTGCTATTGCTGGAAAATCCTTTTATCAGCTCAGTCAGAGACAACATTTTATTATTGAAGATAATGGACCTCTGTGATAATGACTGCTAAGTCTTCAAGAGGGTTGACTTCTGCAGAGCTTCTCCCATTTTGCAGCTGTAACCAAGGTGGAAATGCTTTTCAGATATATCGGTGCAATTTCCAATAAAGTTAGGACAGTTGAACAACTTGCATTTACACAGCATCTTTAACACTTTAAAATATTCTACTTTTGAGAACAGCATTATAAGGTCATGGGCTGGAATTCTCCAGTCTCATACGCCCCGCCACTGCTACCAGTGAAAACGAAGAATTTAATACTCAACCAAATTTCAGCGGGATTGGAAAATCCCAGCTATAGAGTTATACAATATAGAAGAGATCTTCTGGCCCTCAAATCTGCATCAACAGAACTATCTAAATCTACACCAATCCACTTACCAGCACTTAGCCTAGAACCTTGAATGTTATGATATTTCAAGTGTTCATCCACATACTTTTAAAGGTTGTGATGTTTCCAGTCTATACTATCCTTCTAGGCAGTGTGCTACTGACTCTCACCACTCTCTGGATGAAAGAAATTTTCCTCAAATCCCCTCCAAACCTCCTTAAAACCTGTCACCTTAAAACTATGTCCTCTCATTATTGACCCTTTAACTAAGGGGAACAGCTGCTTCCTGTCCATCCTGCCCAACTGGACGGCCTCAACTGGTATCTTGGGTTCATGTCACACTATCTGTAACCCCCAGACAGGACTAATTGTCCTGTCTGGAGACAATACACATCTCTTTAACCTATGTCTAATGCTATCTCTACTCACATTGTCTGCACCTTTAAAACTTGAATACCAAGTTGAATTGCATTCTAATTAGTATTCTGTAAACTGTGTGTGAATTTATATGTCCTTCTCTGATCAGAACCTTCCACACACCTAACGAAGGAATAGTGTTTCAAAAGGTTGTGGGTTTACTATCAAATAAACTGATTGGATTTTAACCTGCTGTTGTGAGACTTCTTACTGTGTTTACCCCAGTCCAACACCGGCATCTCCACATCATAACGGAACCTATCCAGCTTTTCTTCATAGCCCAAATGTTCCAACCCAGGCAACATCCTGGTGAATCTCCTCCACACTCTCTCCAGTGCAATCAGTCCTTCCTATAGTGAGGCAACCAGAACTGCAGACAATACTCCAGCTGTGACCTCACCAAAGTTTTATACAGTTCCAGCATAACCTCCCAGCTCTTATAATCTACCGATGCTATGACTGATAATGATAAGTACCCTGTATGCATTCTTAACTACTCTATTAATCTGTCCTGCCACCTTCAGGGATCTGTGGTCAAGCACCCCAAGATCTCTCTGTTTCTCTGAGTTTCCTCATTTCCTGCCATTAACTGAATACTCTCTTCTTTTGTTACTCCTTTCAAATTGCATCACCATGCACTTTTCAAAGTTAAATTCTAACTGCCACTAATGTGCCCATCAGTCCAATTGTCTATATATCTTCCTTCTTTCTCACTATTAACTACCTGCCAATCTTCATGTCATCAACAAACTTACATATCATTCATCCCCCCAACCCTGTCCTCACATTCTCATCTATATTGTTTATACATATATATCATAAACAATAGGGAACCTAGCACCAATCCCTGTTTTGCACCACAGGATACAGGCCTCCAAACACACAAACAGCTGTTACCACCATTCTCTGTCTCCTACCATTAAGAAGTCTCACAACACCAGGTTAAAGTCCAACAGGTTTATTTGCTAGCAAAAGCCACTAGCTTTCAGAGCACTTTGTCAGGTGAATGGCAGTTCTATTCACAAACAGAGCAAATAAGGACGCAAACTCAATTTACAAAATAATAGTCGGAATGCAAGTCTTTATAGGTAATCAAGTCTTAAAAGGTACAGACAATATAAGTGGAGAGAGCATTAAGCACAGCTTAAAGAGATATGTATTATCTCCAGACAGGACATCATCATCTCCACATCATCCTACCATCAAGCCAGTTTTGGATCCATCTTGCCAACTTATCTTGGATCCATTGTGCATTTACCTTCTTTATTTGTCTCCTATTTGGGACCTTGTCAAAGGCTTTGCTGAAATCCATATAAACTACATTAATTGCTCTATCCTCATCCACACGATTGGTCATCTATTCAAAAAATTCAGTCATATTCGTTAGCATGACCTCCATCTGACAAAGCCATGCTGACTATTCCTGATAAAACCTTACTACTCCAAGTGGAGATTAACTTTCTCCCTCAGAATTTTCTCCTATAGTTTCCCCACAACTGGCATGAGATTCACTGGTCAGTAATTCCCTAATTTATATCCACCACTCTTCTTGAAAAGTGGAACCATATTAGCTGTCCTCCAATTCTCTGACACCTCCCCTGGGGCTCAGGAAACTTTAAAAATTTGGGTCAAACAAATTATCTAACAAAATGTGACTCCAAGCCCTTTATGGAAATGCTAGGGAAGATTTAAGGATTGTTTTACTTAAGGAAGAGAAAGAGAGTGGCAGAGAGGCTTCAGGTGGGGGTCTGGAACGGGGAAGAGGAGGGAGCGGTTGTGTGGGGGGGGGAACCAGGAGGTGAAAGTTTAGAACCTAGGGCTCAAAGCAATTTTAAAAAATCTGCCACCAATGGTGTAAGTATTAAAATTGGGAATATGCAAATGCTAGGAGACAAAATTCACCCCTGAAATTTCACAATGAAATGCAGTGAATAGTTGATCTGCTAGTAGTGCTTTTCCTTTTGCTTTTTTGAAGCGTTTAGTGTCTGATATCATTTAAACTATTATTTTATCAAAAAAAAGTTTACATTTTAGCAACCAACAATCTTTCAAGACTCCTTCATAGAATCATAGAATCCCTTCAATACCAAAGGAGTCCATTTGGCCCATCGAGCCTGTACCAACAACAGTTTCACCCAGGCCTATTCCCGTAACCCCACAGATTTACTTTGCTAATCTCCCTACACCAAGGGGCAATTTTTTAGCATGGCCATTCCACCTAACCCACACATTCTTGGACTGTGTGAGGAAACCAGAGCAACTGGAGGAAATCCATGTAAACATAGACAGAACATGCAAACTCCAGTCACCTAACGTCAGAATTGACCTGTATCTCTAGCACTGTGAGGTAGCACTGCTAACCACTGTGCCACCATGCCATCAACACTAGGTCACAGAATCCCTGGTAATCCTATTGCAGTTGAGTAAACAGCACTCTGTGAGCCATCCTTCATTGGCAGTCAGGAATTCTAATCGAGTCCGTATTCCAATAACTTCATTGATATGACAGCTATATAAGCCGGTAGTGCTGTCTTACTTTTACACCAAAAATATTGCTGAGGAAATTGAATGAAGGATGTGTTAGCCAGATGCAGCCTGAGTTTTTTGATCTGTTCCTGCCCTGCTAGTTACCACAATACTGATGAAACCTCTGAAAATGAATTAATTTCAATAAATTAGGAACTTTTGTCTTGTTTTGATTGCTTAAGAGAGGTACTAAGTGGAGGTCTGGTACTTTTCTACGATAAAAGGCAAGGCATAAGTTACTCCAGATGGATTTTTTAAAACTGAACCGAGTTACAGAACTGCACTGACAGAGGCCACGGAGCTGATTACTCTTCATACCTGATTTGATGTTGATGTTACACAGTGTTGGTAGCAATTATCTGTTATGCTGTCAGTGCGGATTCAAAATTGCATTAATAGGTTTTTAGGACTGAGTACATAAACAATTATCAAAACTACAATGTGGAAATAATAAGACAAAATGCCGCAAATACACATGTCAGTGGTCAACTAATTGGCTTTGCACTCAAAACAGGCGGCAAGCCCAGTAAAGTTATTTCTACGCTCGTGATCCAAGACATGACTGAAATTCAGCAACATGCAGATACCAATCGCAGACCTGTTCTTTGGCTGGAAAATTCCAGTCAGTCTCAATGATGGGATCTTCCAGTCCTGCTGGCAACGAATCTTAACCACAGGCTTCCTGGCAACAGTAGGGTGCATGAAACAAGGAAACCCTGTTGACTCCCACCATTGACCAATGCCAGGTGCCTCCACCACTGTGAAACATGCTGCAGGGAGGACATGGAAAATCCCGCCTTTTGTATTCTTTGTACAATAGAGGAAGAGGGATAAAAATTACCAGCATAAGGAAATCAAAAAATCACAATTTGAAGTCCTATAGCCTTTCACTTTGCTTTCTAAATCTTTGTCTCAATACATTGGAAATCTGCCACAACATTGAGAAAATTCTATGTACATTTTTTGCAATGTCTGTGAATGCAGGTCAGAATTATCCGATGTTGCACACCCCATCACTACTGCTAGCGAGAACGGAAAATCGGCGCTCAGCTAAGTCTCGATTCGCTGCAGTGAGACTGGAGAACTGCAGCGAGACTGGAGAACTGCAGCCGTGAATGAGATTGGAGAATTCCAGCCATAATCGCTTTTAAAATATTCTATTGGGATATTCCGATCCAAAGCACTTTTGTGGACACGTATGAGCAACACTAAGTCACAATGGTCATGTTGAATCGATTTTAGTTCACTGGTAAAAGTTATATTTTTGTAGAAAATGACAGAATTGTACTTAAATTATGGAGAAATATTTTGTCATGTTGTTTGCACTTCATTAGAAATATTATTCTTATTACATTGATGGCACCACCTGGAAAATTAATACCATGACACCTTTAATTATATCAGAAATGCAGAAGAAATATAAAATAATTGTAAACATAATTGCCATTTACCGGATAACCATCTCTTCCTGGAGCCCCCTATGGGTGGAGAATAATGAAACAACAAAATATTATCACAATGCCATATTTTCAGTACCTCAAAAATAATCATTCTCTCTAGCTGCAAGACAGTGAAAGTTAAAACCCACAAACTGCTAGTCAGTACTGCCACATGAACAGCACAAGAAACAGAAAAATAACATTTAATTCACCCGTGTTTCTCATCCCTGTGACTGAGCATTGGTTAAAACACACCGAAATTGGCTGACTAGCATTTAGTTAAAAGATGATTTGTGATTCAATCACTTTGGCTTGTTTGGGGCAGGGGTGCCCAAGTTTGTGTCATTGAGACTGCATAATTGTTTGCCCCTGAGCAGAGGGTGACATATCTGAAGCTTAAATCAATATTCCTGTTGATTTGCAGATATCTCACATTGCAGATGTTAATGGATTGTGATGCTCTGATTTAGAATGTATCCACCAGTGAGGAAGATTTGCTAAAAAACCCCTTTCAGTATCTCCAGGCTTTAAAATTTAATCAATAGGTAAGTGAAATTGGCATAAATTGCCTTGATTTTAAGAGCTAGATTGCCAGAACTCAGTGTGGTCCTCAGGCTGCTGGTTCGTATACCATTTGGCCCATCAAGTCTGCACCAACCACAATACCACCCAGGTCCTATCCCCGTAACCACACATATTTACCCTGCTAATCCCCCTGAACTTGGAGTGTGGCAGGAAACTGGAGGACACCCAGGCAGACTCGGGGAGAACGTGCAGACTCTGCACAGTCCGAAATTCAAGGCTCTAATTGAACTTAAGTTTGTAGCACTGTGAGGCAGCAGTGCTAATCACTGTGTCACCATGCCATGTCACGGTGTTACCTGTTTAACATCAATTCACATTGTCACAAAATAGACACAACAAATTGTCCAGTGATAATATAGAGTGCAAACTTAAACAGTAGCTTCTAATTTTCTAACCAAAATATACCATTAAAAGTAAAATACAAATTTCTGAGATTAAATGTACAAGTGAAACAAAAAAGAAGAAATAAGTTTCCTTAGCTCAGTGGACTCAATCAGCTTGGTGGTATTCACAATACTTACTGGGAATCCTGAAAAAGAGATAGAGAAAATGATCAGCTAAACTATCACCATTTGTTTGTGACATTTCTTTCCCCCAGTCTATATGATACAAATCTTTGTTATAAGGACTTATAATAATGTATAAAACATACATGATGCTCATGGAAGACATTTTTATACTAGCCAAATTTCAAAACATAACCTATTCTGGTTACTCACATTTATCCAAGTCCTGTGGATATGATTATAATAATTGTAAATAATTGTAATAATTGTAAATAATAATTACATTTTACAACTTTTACTTCATTAAAAAAAGGAAATAAAATTCACAATGGGGGGACTATTTAACTAAATTGTAAAATGTTAAACAATTAAAAACTTACAATACTAAGTTGTACAATAATATCAAATATGACTTAACTAACAAATGGTTAAGTCAGCTTCAGTTTTGAATCGAATGTCACTGCACATTTTATGGTTCAAATCAAATCTGGATATTATAAAATATAGAGGCCAGGTTTAAACAGAAAATAGCCTGGAAATTCCTGTTGTGCCTCCCTGGTGGTAGCGTATACTCTCATACAGGATACCAGTGCAAATCTGCTAACACATATCACTTAAGGGCAGGCACATAATTTCCTGTTCTCACAGACAGAAAGTGCAGCATACTAACCTCTCCCATTTCAAATGGATGTTAAATGCCACCAAAGTTCTTTATTATCCCTTGAAGCAGTAGTATTAATATCCTCTTCCAGCCACAGTCTTTAGAGTTCTGGGTATTACTTTCAATGCCAGTGACCTTAGCTAGCAACCGAGGCTAACTGGGCACATTCACCATCTAACATATTACAAATCCAGCTGTGCTGCCTGGCCAGCAGTGAGGAGCAGTCTCTCCAAACTGAGCTGCAGTGTGATGCCCATCACAGAACTGTGCAGTTCTATGGGGCAGTATAGTAGCGCACTGGTTAGAACTGCTGCCTCACAGCGGCAGGCATCCCAGTTTGATTCCCGGCTTGGATCACTGTCTGTGTGGAGTTTGCACGTTCTCCCTGTATTTGCATGGGTTTCCTCTGGTTTCTCCCACAGTCCGAAAGATGTGCTGATTAGGTGCATTGGCCATGCCAAATTCTCCCTCCAAACAGGCGCTGGAATGTGGCGACTAGGGGGATTTTTTTTACAGTTACTTCATTGCAGTGTTAATGTAAGCCTACTTGTGACACTAATAAATAAATTTTAAAAAATGCCTCAAAGAATCCTGCAGCCATGGTCACAGCACTGCAGTGTTTACAATCATAGTGCTATGTTTTTGGTGCTCCCAGCTGACCTACAAAAAAAATCAATTACCACCCGGAAAGTAAGGATAGATGGAAGCATGGCTCCAGAAAAGCCAAAAATCTTTTTTGACACCACTGAGGTAAGCCTTGGACAAAAGCGGTGTAGATATAATAGCCCGGATTTTACAGTGGTGATGATGGCAATCCTGTGACATTACTCACTCAAACCAATGGAAACTTTGAGAGTCCACATATGCATAGAAACTCTCTTTTAGAGAATTGAAATCTCCTCCCTCCCAGTGTGCAATCTCTAGGTAATTAGTGAATTGACAAACATTTCTATTTTTAAACTATTTTACAAGTCAGTGACTTGTAAAAGTCCTCAAAAGTTAGACCTTTTTGAACAAGTTGTGACTGAGGATACAATCTTACCAGCTGTTCATGCCACGCTCCCACTGCAGAGAAGCCGGAGAATTTGGGGCTAGTGAAAGCTCCGTTCACTGAACAGGGTGGGAAAATCCCACCTGAGTTTTTAACAGTACACACACCATAATTACTATTATGCACCCTCACTGTCCCTGAACAGCAACATTCATTTTTGTGGAATGTCAAATTCCACCACAGTGATATAAAAAACAAGCGTGGAATTCTCTGCTCGTGCCTGCAGCTGGAATTGGGGTGGATGGAGACAATTATTTTGGCAGGAGTCAAAAATTTGCTTCAGGATCAACTGTTGGAATTTTTTCATCCAGGGGGTTAAAAGCAAGTCGAGTTTTCCATGGAACAATGTCGGAAACCTCATCTGCTTTCATTAGCATGCTCATTAAGAGTCTACTTCACTTTAATACACTCTGGCTCAAATTAGGTTTAGTTTATTCATTATTGTCACAAGTAGGCTTACATTAACACTGCAATAAAGTTACTGTGAAAATCTTTGAGTCGTCACACTCAGGTGTCTGTTCGGCTACACTGAAGGGAGAATTTAGCACGCCAATGCACTTAACCAGCACGTCTTTTTGGCTGTAGGAGGAAATCGGAGCACCTGGAGGAAATCCATGCAGAAACTGGGAGAACGTGCAGTCCTCGCACAGACAGTGACCCGAGCTGGGAATTGAGCCCAGGTTCCCTGGCACTATGAGGCAGCAGTGCTAACCACTGTGTTATTATTCCTTACCAACAAGAATTTAGAATATTCGATTTTATGATTAGATATAAATGTTGTGTCAAGCTTTCATCTCTTCCATGATTCTGAGACAGTTGGTGTTACTTTCTTCTTTCTGACGACCTCACCTAACTTCACCCATATTGAATACCATTAGTAAGCACTGCATCAAGGATAGCAAAACTGGCAGGTGAAAGCTGGAAGCCGGAAGAGAGGAAAGGTGGAGGCTGTTCAGGACAGGCAAACTTATGGTGGAAAAGGTGGAGAGAGTGTCTGGGTAAGTAAAGGTGAAATGTCTTGGGAAAGTAAAAGGTAAGAGAAGTCATGAGTGTCTGTAGAAAGAGCATAGGGGTTAATGGAGAGTAGCGGGGGAAATGGATGGGAGGGGAAAGAAATGCCTTAGAGAGTAGGCTCAGTGATGTTGATGATGTAATTCTTAGGGAGAACTTAGGTGACTGAACAAAACAGTCATAGTCGGGGAGGGGGGGAGGATTGAGATGTGGTGGAGTGGCAAATCCCAGGTGAGAGCCTGGGGGGTGAAGATCTCATCAGGTGGCTCAGAAAATGGGTTGGGGCAGAGTCAAAGTGGGCATGGGAATGGTCATGGAATTCACATGGAGGTGGAAGGTAATAGGGTCTAGGGCAACAAGGGGGTACAGGGAGGTTCATGGATGACAGAAGAGAGAGGAATGGTAATATTGGGCAGATCTATGGTGATTAGGGGCAGATTGGAGAATCATGGCGGGGGAGAGAAGGGTATAGAAGGATGTGGAGCAATCATGACAAGTGACACATAAGATTTTTTCCAAACTGACCTTAACCATGCAGTTCGCCACTTAGTGAGACCCCATGAGCTGATCGAAGTCTTTCTGGATGGGTGGGTGGAGTTCAACCACATGCGCATAATTAAAAGGATATGCTAATAATTATGAGGCATCTGCATTTCAACCATGCCCACTTGTATCTCCTCTCTATAGTTAATTGCAGCAGGTTTGTTCCTGACACAAAGGTTTCATAACATTACAATCTCACAAGGTCTGTATGTCAATGATCTGAGAAACCATCTGTTCCTCCTGCAACAATTCCCATGGCAGGTAGGACAGAATATTTATCCATGATCTTTATTACAAGTTGATGTCTGTTATGTTTGTTCGTTTTCAAGCATTACATGATGGGCTATGTCTTCATCCCCACCCCCACATAAAGTATTGCCAAATACTTTAAAGGAAAAGTAAAGTTAAAGTTAAAGTTTATTTATGATGGCACAGTGGTTGCCATCATAGTGGTTGCCTCACAGCACCAGGGGTCCCGGTTTAATTCCCAGCTTGGGTCATTGTCTGTGCAGAGTTTGCACGTTTTCCCTGTGTCTGCATGGATTTCCTCCGGGTGCTCTGGTTTCCTCTGACAATCCGAAAGACGTATTGATTAGGTGCATTGGCCATGCTAAATTCTCCCTCTGTGTACCCGAACAGGTGCTAGAGTGTGGTGACTGGGGGATTTTCGCAGTAACTTTATTGCAGTGTTAATGTAAGCCTACTCGTGACACTAATAAATAAACTTGAAAAGACTTTAAACTGAGTGACATGTGATTCTCTCTGCACTCCATCCAGGTACTGCTTTATATGCAGGCAGGGACCACATAAATCTAGCCCACGGATCCCAAGTAAAATGTTTTCATTATAATTAATAATTTAATAACTAAATTGGTAGACAAGTCAGTGCCCCTGTCTTCTGGGAGTTATCCTTCAATACACATCTGTTATGAATTAACCTAGTAACAAAGTAGAAATACCTTATCTCAAAAAATGGAATTGTAATACTGTATGGACATCTATTGTGCTTGATAGTACATTAAATTTATTAAATCTTGTTTCAGAAGAATATTTCAGGAATGCAATGTAGGCTACAAACAGCTTTTTTGAGAGCTCCCTTGTCTTTGAGCTCCCTTTAGTTGCGACCATTTACTTCATTGTTTAAAATCGTTTCGGCCAACCCTAGTAAACAGTAAATTAGGCAATAATTCTTCATTAGCACACCTGCAAGTTAATTACTAAAATGTTCTCTGATTTGTCCTACTCCTTCAGAAGCTGTGCTACACTAGTACTTCACTGAGATACCTAACATTGAAGTTTATCGATTTATTTATTGTCAGAATAGGCTTATATTAACATTGCAACGAAGTTACTGTAAAAATCCCCTAGTTGCCACACTCCGGTGCCTATTCAGGTGCACTGAGGGAATATTTAGCACGGCCAATGTATTAACCAATGCCTCTTTTAGACTGTGGGTGGAAACCGGAGCATCCGGAGGAAACCCATGCAGACATAAGGGGAACATGCAGACTCTGCATAGACAATGACCCAAGATGGGAATTGAACTTGGGTCCCTGGCACTATGAGGCAGCAGTGCTAAACACTTTGCCTCTCTATTCATAAATTGTCACAAACCTGCTATACTTATGTGGTGGAAAAAGTGTCAGAAAATGTTTCTCCTCCCTATAAAAAACCTCAGTCATTTCTTAAGGAATTATTTCTTTTGGATAACAAGGAAAAATATTGGCGGCACAGTAGCACAGTGGTTAGCGCCACTGCTTTACAGCTCCAGGGACCTGGGCTTGATTCCTGCTTGGATCACTATCTGTCTGAAATTTGAACATTCCCCTCGTGTCTGTGTGGGTTTCCTTTGGGTGCTCTGGTTTCCTCCTACAATCCAATGATGTGCGGGTTTGGTTGATTGGCCATGCTAATTGTCCCTTAGTATCCTGGGACGGATAGATTAGATGGATTAGTGGGGCAAATATATTGGTTTACAGGGATAGAACCTTGGTGGGATTGTTGTCAGTGCAGACATGGCCACCTTCTGTACTACAGGGATTCTGTGAAATATCCTTCAAACATTGACTAGAATAGCAATGTGCAGGTTATGAATACATTTGATTTGAATTGGTATGCTAACAGGACTATCCAAAAGAAGAACATGTTTAGAATGTGAAGTTTTCTTTGTTAATATTGCTGATTTCTGCAGAAGAAAATAGTTATTAATAAAAACTAAATACATGACATTGTAAAAGGTCAAGCTTTACAATGGAAAGAACGCAATATATGAATGGGATTAAAAGATGAGCTGAATGGGTTATTAAACTACTTCAAGAATGAAAGACATCTTGAGCAGTTTCACTTTTAATCGTAATGATTACATTTAAATGGCTTTTGGACTTAAAGGGAAAAGAATGTCCAAAGGCAGCCCCTTCTTGCAAAATACCTCCATAAATCTATTTTGCTTTTTTTTTAGGTGTTAGTTTTCTTCAGACAATAGAGATCTTTAGAAAAATTTGAGAAGGTGAGCAAGTTTCAGAGTAAGAGCCTGATTAGATGGGCTGAAACATTATAGGAAGTCGACAGCAACATGCTAATTTCCACATTAAATTGCAGCACAATTGGTTACATGCAGGATAATTCCATGGCAGAAGGAATTTGGCAAATATATGGTGTAAAGTGTTCATTGAGAGCTGTTTAAACTCTGGATCTGAACTCTTACCATGGGTAAAATTTTCTATCCTTTGCATAGAGCGCTGGCTGAGGTGAGAAAAACCAGCTCCACAACCACATTCTCTCCAGAAAATCTGGCACTCTCCGCAGAAAATACCTGGAGATACCTGGCTCACACCATCACACTGGTGGGATGGGGAAAAGCGAGCAGCGAGGAATCCCAAGATTGGCGTATCCTTTAAAAAGAACGGCATGGTGGCATGGTGATTGGCATAGTCGCCTCATAGCTCCAGGGACTCGGGTTCAACTCTGACCTCAGGTGACCATCTGTGTGGAGTTTGTACATTTTCCCTGTGCCTGTGAGGGTTTCCTCTAAGTGCTTTGGTATCCTCCCACAACCCAAAGATGTGTGGGTTAGGTGGATTAGCTATGCTAAATTTCCCCTTAGTGTCAGAGGGATTAGCTTGGGTAAATACATGGGGTTACACGGATAAGACCTAGGTAGGATTGTTGTCGATTGGCCGAATGGCCTCCTTCTCCACTGTAGGGATTCTATGATCTTCCTGGACAGGAAGCTCATTATGTCACCAGCAAGGGGCAAGAAAGAGAATTGGAAAATGAGAACTTGCCTGTGAAATTCTCGTGATATTTTGCACCCATGTCACCATTTGCATTCGGGGCAAATACAGGCAGAAAATCGTGGCCTTATGCGTGCATGGGTTCCCAGGCTTTTGGGACTTATGAATGAAATCAAAGTGAAAGGACAGCAGGATTTGAGGGGGCTGAGTAAATGACAAGGACAAATCTCACATAAATAGCGAGACCTCACAGCTGATTCCTCACTGACACAGGTAGTGACAATGTGCAGGAGCTGGGGGGAGGGGGAAGAACTCAGTAAGAATTTAGCAACACCAATTTATAATCCAACCGATTTATTTGATAGTAAAAAAGCGAGCTTTCGACTCTTGTGTCTTCCTCAGGCAAATGCAGTGTGATTGGCAGAAGTGGGGAATTTGTTGGGTGTGCTGTATGCCCTTTAGCCTATTAAAACCCTTAAGTGGCCAGTTACTGGATATTTAAGGGCTTCATCCCACCTCTGCCTTTATTTTACCTGCAGCAGGATGAGGCTCACTCTAGGCAGGAAACCAAGGAGCACTGTCTGCTTTTAGGCAGCAATGAGGAAAACCTTCTTTGTGGAGGCACCCTTTCACGGTCATCCTCCCCCCACGCCTTTTAACCCTTGTCACCTTGAATCTGTCCACCACCTTGAATCTGCCCCCCCCCCCATCTTGAATCTCCCTCCATCTTAAATCTGCCCCTCCCCTTTTATTTAGGTTAGTTTGGTAGGCCCCAGCAAGATCCCACTCAATATCTTTGCATGGTGGAGCTTCTTGTAGTCCCAGTAGTGACCACTACTCTTGCTGATGCTGTTGGGACTACTGATACAGGCCATACAATTGGACTTCCAACTGAGAAAGGGGACAGACACAATGATCCAGCTGTCTCTTATTTGTACATGCTCAAAGAACATTAAAAATGTATAGCCTAACAATATTATCAATGTACTATTAACACACTGTTATGCAGTTGTCAGGAGCATGGGCAGGCTCCCATCAACTTCTTAGCAAGAGTTTCCTTGGACTTCCTTTCCCCTTTGTGAGAGTAATTCCATATTCAACTTTGTCAAACAGGATACTAGATTTTGATTCTGGGAAAAGTTAGGAGCAATATGCAATTCATTGCGATGAAAGAGTTGTCAAGCTCAGTAGTTGATGACACAAGTTCACAGGATAAACCTAAGGCAAATAATTCATCCCATCTCAACTCTTCAAACCAAGGAAATTCCAACATCCACCCACTCGCAGTCCCATTATAGCACCCAACCTTTTCTTAAATAATTGCAGGATGCTTTTCTCCAGCATTCTTCCTGGAGGTTTATTCTGCATAATTAATTTTCTTTCTAGGAAAAAGGATTTACCAATATTATCCTAAAATGATCTGGTTTGAACCTGTGTTTGCTGAGTTTTACTCTTGGAATTTCCATTCAAAGCACTATCCTGGATTAAACTTCTTTACAGCCGTCACACTCTCATATATCTTTACACTATTATCCCTCAAATGAAAATTTTCCAGTTTAAAAGCCTATGCCTGCCCACCTTTTTCTCATAACTCAACCCCTTGACATAGAAAATCAGGTTCATAGCTCTTCTCTGCACTGCTTTCAGAATGTGAATGCTGGTCTTGTTTGTTGGTGATTACAACTGGAGGCAGTATTCAAGGCCAGAGCTGTACATCATTTGATTGTTACTTCTTGTGTCTTATATTCTATTGATTTGCCGATGTAGTTCAGAACCCATTAACTTTGTTATTGCTGCCCTGACTTGCTACCGACGTGGCATACAGTCAGCGAAATTCTCTCAGTCTCATTCAGTTTTAACTTCAGCTTCTTCAACACATTCATGGGGTATGTGTGTTATCCACTTTCCTCCCTATTTATATCATTTCACCCTTAGTTGTTTTAAATTTAATCTGACATCATAGCTCTGATCACATACTCACTCTCACATTTCTGAGCTGCTTTATCTGATTGCACTGGTAGACTGAATTGAATGAGAGCAACATGAGGACTGAGAGTCACAAAAGGAATTGAATAGCTATGGAAGAGCAAAGGCCTTAAGTATGTGTTACAACAATCACTAAAGCTATTGCACAGGTACAGTAATGTACCTGCTTAATGTTGATCTGTTCAACATCTTGTTCATTATAATTGTTAAACTTCACCTCATTGACACATTTGTATAATTAGCAAGGCTCAATTGTACCTCAGTTTACTGATGAAAAGCCTTAATCTGTATGTATTCTTGGAATGTTGTTAAGTCTTTAAGGTGGCACCTCTTAGTAAAAGTGCTAGAATACTTTAATGTAGCTTTAGGAAACAACATGTGGAGTTACAGCTAAGACACATTTGCACTCAAGTGAATCTAGCATTAGAAGCTAGGTTTCCAATGCTGATTGTCTGGTAAGATAGCCTGATGGTTCAACATACCAGGGCCTCCAGTCAAAAAGGTACAAGTTAAGGTTAGTTTGTTGTAGGGAAGCCAAAATCACCTTCCCCGTTGGTAAAGAATTGCAATGATTTGGTTATAAGTTATTGGTTACATTAGTGCACAGGCTTTGAGTGAATGTTGCAAAAACTGTTTGCAAGAAGAGTATAAAAATAGGGAAGCAACATTAGGGTCTTTGTCAGAGAATAGTATTTGTCTCAGGACACTTGTCAGGGGCATTTGTGGGTGAGAAAGTGAGGAGTTAGTAGTAAAATACTTGCTGAGAAGTTGGTATCTGCCTAAGACATTGTTAGTCAACAGGTAATTGTGATAGATTGGAGTTTGCCATAAGAACCCAGAAGTAACTAATGTAATTGATACATCTTGAGGATTGCTGTAAGAATCCAATATTAGGCTTTGTATTTGCGAATAGAGCAGCTGTAAGAGGGTTGGGAATTACCATAAGCCAGTGAAGAGATCAGTATCAGAATCCACTGTAGAGTTTAGCATTAGAAGGCTGTATTACGGTAAAGATAATGGTCTTAAGTGAAAGTGAATAATCTTAGTCAGAAAGCGGCTTTCAGCTTGAGAGAAAAAGAGACAGAGTCAGCAGCAGCTGTTAACATGTATAGCTTGAGAGAAAGAGAGTGAAACTGTCAGCAAGAAGCTGTGAAATGTGCAGCTTCTGCAATTAAGATGTACTGAAAACTACAGACTGGGAAATTAGAATAGAAGCCTTAAAGCTGCACAGGAGTTTGTTGTTATGTCAGAATTATGTTTACTAAATTGAAATTTTGAAGAATACTGTGAGTCAAGAGACCAAGTTTAAGGAATCGAGAAGCAAGACACTGGAAGGAAGGTTCAGGGAAGGAAGACTGTGTGTTGGACTTGTATATTGTGTCTTGACCAATAGAATATCAAGTATTAATATTTGTTGTCCAATAAATTTTTAAGTTTTTTTTGTGATATTAATAAATAAACTTAAAAGGCTTACATTAATACTGCAATGAAGTTACTGTGAAAATCCCCTAATGGCCACACTCAGGCGCATGTTTGGATACACGGAGGGATAATTTAGCAAGGCCAATGCACCTAACCAGCACATCTTTCAGAATGTGGGAGGAGACTGGAGTACTTGGAAGAAACTCACACAGACACTTCATAATTTGCATTCTAAATTAATTATTGTCCTTTTTGCCATTAAGGTTATTCCTTGACAAGAATTTCATTACTTTATGGTTTAGTGCAAGTCTAAATCCCTATCCAATATAAAATAAAGGATATACCCTTTCAAAGTCGTAATGTTTGCTATTGCATCGTTCCTGACCTCCTCTTAGCAACCACATCACCCTTCTGCTCTCTGCCCTATTAGTACCCTACTCCCACCCAACATGCCATGCTGCTAGCTCTCTATTCACTGCCTCGTTCCAAATGAACCATTGTTTCCACATCCAGGTAACTGAGACTAGGGAGAGGATTTCTAGGGAATGGGGAGACACTCGCAGAGGATGGGAGAGGGAGACACATGGGAGATCAGGGAGAGACTCACGGAGTGAGGAGTGGGCATCTCATGGAAGATTGGGGAGAGGATTGTTGGGCTCAGTAGGAAAGACACTCAGGATCAGGGTAGACTCCAGTTTATATGTTAATTCTGGGAAAATCTGATTTATTTTGCTTAAAGTTGTATTTTTAAAGAACATAAGTAGGACATTAGGTGAGGAATTGCCAAAAAGGAACTAAAAATGTGCTTGTAATGTTGCCTTCATCTCAAGAGTATTAGAATAAAAAAGTGAGGAGGGATGCTTCAGTTACATACAACCATGGTTAGATGATTCAGATATAGAGATGCCAGTGTTGGACTGGAGTAAGAAGTCTGGTGTTGTGAGACTTCTTAGATGATTCAGATCCCATCTAATACACTGTGTTCAGGTTTGTGCACCAGACTTTGAAGATATATTGGCCTTGGGGGCATATAGTCCAGATTCACCAGACTGATAGCAGGCTCACAAACTTAATTTATGAGAATAGTTACACAAACTTCGTTTATATTCCCTTGAGTTCAGAAGACCAAGTGAGGATTAAAATGATAAATTGATACAAAGCATATGTGGAAACTATTTCCTGGTGGGAAATCCAGAGCTAGTCGGGAGTGAAATCAGGGAATTTTTTTTCATTTAAATGTTACTTGATTCCCAAACTGGCACCATGTTGGGATGGTGTTGTTTACAAAACATGTCTGCTCAAGAAATCTTAAGACTTCATTAACTACTTGCAACTATATAAAGAGTACAGGCAAGGAACTATCTTCATGTTTAGATTGTACTTTTTTTATGGGATGTGGGCGTTGCTAGCTGAATCAGGATTCATTACCCATGCCTAGTTGCCCTCGGGAAGGAGTACTAAGCTGCTTCTTGAACCACTATGGTCCAGGTGGTGTGGGTACTCATGCATACGTGCGCGCGCGCACACACACACACACCCCTATTCGGGAGGGAGGTTTGGGATTACAGTCAGCACCAGTGAAGGAATGGCAATATATTTTCAAGTCAAGATGGCAAGTGACTTGGAGGGGAGCTTTCAGGATGTTTCCAGACATCTGCTACTCTGTTCAACACCACAGTGACACTAGGTCTGAGTCATGCGTCTTCTTACATCACTGTGTGGGCGCTACTGCGTTCAGTGCCACATTAATTCTGTTTGTGTCAAATCTTTAGGCTATATGACCAGCCACATATACTGTGGTTCGAAGAGCAGGTCAGAATCTGGGAATTCCATACAAAATGATTAACCTTGTGACTTCCCAAAGCCTGTTCACTATCTACAAGGCATAAGTCAGGAGTGTGATTAAATACTGTCTCTACTTGCCTGGATAGTGAAGCCTGATAGAGAACACTCAACATCACTTAGAGCAAAGCATCCCATTCAACATCTTGAACATTCATTCCCTCCACCATCAACACACAGTGACAACAGTGTGTCACCATCTACAGGATGCATTCCTGGAACTCACCAAGGTTCCTGAGACAGCACCTTCCAAACCTAAAAGTGTGGGAACATCACCACCTGTAAGTTCCCTTCCAAGTCACTCACCGTCCTGACTTAGAATTCTATCATAGCTCCTACATGTTGCTGGTTCAAAACACGAACTCCTTTTCTAACAGGACTGTGGATGTACTTTTTTCAATTCATCTGTGGGACATGGACATCGTTGGCTGGCCAGCATTTATTGCCCATCCCTAATTGCCCTTGAGAAGGTGGTGGTGAGCTGCCTTCTTGAAAAGCTGCAGTCCACATGCTGTGTGAGTTGACTCACCACAACCTACACCACATTTACTTAATGGTTCAAAGGGCAATTAGGGATGTATAATATGTAATGCCCTGGTTTAGTGATGCCACATTCTGTCAAAGGTATAAAGGTTACGTAATTTTAAGAACAAGTTACATTCAATGCAACTTGTGTTCCACAATCTTCTGTGCTAATTTAAAAAGAATGCACTGGAAACTAGACTTGTTCAGCAAATTAGTCACAGCTGCCAAACTGAAATAATCACTAATTTGAGTTTTCACTAACTGTACTCGATAGTGGGGCTTCAAGGAATCTTTCAAAATTAAGTTTTTAAAAAAATGATCCAAGGATACTAATTGATACATTTTAGAAGCTTTTACATTAAAAATTACTTAAAATTGATTGCTGTGCACCAATGTTTGTAGCAAATGGTTCAGTCCATTGCTTTTGAAGATCATTTACATTAAATTTGGGTTACCCATAGGTGGTGAACTAGACACTGATTAAATGCTTATTTTGTGATAAATCTACATTTCACTGTTAATAAAACTGCAGGTTACCACTTTAAACATGCCAAGAAATACATTTCAAGCAATTTAGAACAAATTAAATTCTTACACAATATCCAGTTGTATTCATGCCAGCAGTTACAATTGGCGATTGGTAGGAAACACTTCCCAGAGCTTGTGCAATTTGACTGCAATTTGTACCTGGACTGGTGATTGCAGTCAAAATGAAAACTCATGTTTAGAAGCCTACAATTGGGAAGCAGTTTTAGTTTTAGTGTGACTTTATTTAGGCTTTACAAATTCATTAGCTGGGGCAGAAAGTGCAGAATGGATTTTAGTGACATTTTTCAAAAAAAAAATGCTCAACAATTGAAATGAGGTCAGAAAAGTGATAGTTTCCTGCTGTGTTTGAAAATGTGCTCACAATGTTAAAGGGCACCTCCAAAATCAAGAATGATTGGAAATTAGCCACATTTGAGTGTTGAAATGTAGTCAGCTTTGAAGGATGAATTTTTTATGGGGACATTTAAAAGGTAGAAAAGGCTTATGCCTTATTGCACTTACATTGGTAACTCAGTTATGCCAAATTTCTACCATTTTTATACAACACAATTTTTGTGCCTTGATTACCGGTGTAACTGTGCACAAAATGTTGAGGAAATTCCTGGCTATGCAGCTATTTACCTAATTATTCTATGTGCATTTAAGAACATGAATTAAAATAAAACTAAATAACCTAAGTTTCTTTGGTAACTGGCATCACATGTAACTATCCAGTAATTAATAGACATCCTGAAGCAGCTTATTCGGACCGCGACTTCGTTTTGAATAATGTCATTAACACAGGCTACCTTGGCTAGAATTCTACTGCCTTGTTCACCCTGTATTCGGGATGGGTGAAGCTCACAGAATGGACTTCTCTGCCTGTGCAAGATCACAAAACTCCGGCCTTGTTTTTTTTTCTGGTTAACATTAATACATGTGATTCATATGTACCATAATATGTAACAGGAAAATCATTGTTTGTGTGTTTGTGTTTGTGTGTCTTTACTTTTTCCAATTGGATACACCAGTTTTTGCTCAAGGAATTCTCAGACAGACGCAGCAAAATGATTACAGATGAGAGAGACAGCTTGAGGCCTGAATGGAACAGGTTAGAACTAAATAAAACAGGTTAGAACTGAGCAATTGGTCCAATAAATCTGCAGTGCTGAATTGTATTAGTGACGACAAGAGTTCTGCCAAAGATGATTTACACCACATTAACAGGCTTGCATGCAACACTTACACTGACAATTTTCATTATATCATCACAAGATGTACTGGCCAGGGTCAATGGGCTAGTCCTTTTAAATGTACTTCTGTTCTTCTGATGTATTGCATTTTGATGTAACAACCTTTATCACTAACAGGGCAATGGTTACAAGTAAATCTTAGCTATGATGGTCATCTAACCTCATACTAAGAATCCGTTTGCAAGCATGCTGTCAGACCAACAAGGCTATGGAACAATCAAACTCTAGTCAGAGAGAGAGAAAGAGAGAGAGAGAGACAAAGGAAGAGAGGCAAACTGTTGGAAGCAGACCTGTAGAACTCTTGTTGGCAGGTTCTGGAGCTTTTTTGGCAGGTACTTAGAAGACATCTGTTACCCAGATTATTGCATCTTGTAGACTAAACAGGAAGCATGGCAGAAGGGAAAAACTCTAAGAGGTTGTCAGCATAAAAAGAGTGGAAAATATAAATATATCTAGGAATCTACTCTGTAAATGGAAGATTATTATCCATCCAGATTTGGGTCAGTCAGTCTGGATTGAAATTTGATTGTGAAATAGTAATAAAAACAGAAAACATTGGAAATACTCGGCAGGTCTGACAGCATCTAGGGAGAGGGGACCAGAAATGTTTTGGGTTGGGACTTATCATTAAACTCAAAAATGGGTGTTAGCAAATTGGCAACATGTTTTACATCTCAAGATATTGGTTGGAATCTTTTCACCATTCACACCAATGGGATTTTCCTGTTCAATGGGCTGCTAAAATCTCCAATCTCACTGCTGCAAGAGCATGGTGTGAATGGGAGATAAGATCACACTCACTGATTTCCATTGTAGCTCACAGGCTAATTGTGCAACATTTCAAACCCATACATCAAAAATTTTAAAATAAAAATGTTTCTTCCACCCACTTTTGAAAAATCAACGGTTGTGGAAGAGTGTATTAATCATAGAATCCCTAAAGTGCAGAAGGAGGCCATTCGGCTCATCAAATCTGCATCAACCACAATCCCATCAAGCCCTATTCCCATAACTCTACATATTTACTCTAACTAATCCTCCTTACACTAAGGTCAATTTAGTATGGCCAATCAACCTAATCCACACATCTTTGGACTGTGGAAGGAAACTAGAGCACCCAGAGGAAACTCAAGCAGACATGAGGAGAACATGCAGACTCTGCACAGACAGTGACTCGAGGCCGGAATTGAACACATATCCCTGGTGTTATGAAGCAGCATTGCTAACCATTGTGCTGCTATGCCGCCCATTAATTATCAAGAATTGATAATGCAGCTATGTCAATCTCTCAGAGATTCTATAGTGCTTTGACCTTAGATTGATTATTATGATTTAAAAATTCACTGCCTTTGCCGTACTTATATTTATTTACAATGATCTCTTTGAAAGATTGGTGTCACGCAACAATTCCTTTTTTTTCAAATTTGCAAATGAAAACAACATAAATAAAAGTATCTATAAAGGTGAATTAGAAGAGTTTAACAATATCTAGCAAATGTGGTCTTCCCATGTTGTTAGATGTTGCATGTATGTGGAATTTTTAAATTAGTTATATTTTGATTTGTGTCAGCTTATAACTTTTGGGAACTGGCCTTGGAGTGAAAAAATATGGCCACAAGAACAGTCAGTTTAGCCAAAACAGATGGCTAAACAGTTTGACCAACATTCTCGTTCTTCTGTAGATGGTCACAGAATTAATTCTGCACTCTCTATTCTCCCTCTCTCCAGGGCTGCAGGAATAAACATTATGGTACTAATTTTGCACCCATGTTTCCCACACGTGCAATACTCTGCTGGGACCACAGGATTACACCTTTCATTGTCCCCATCAAACTGTTTAACAAAAAAAATAAAATTGTGATCTAAATATTCTGGTTCTTTGGTTATATGTTCTGCCACAATGTGAGCCATTCATCCCCATCCCCATGTTAATTGATCATCTGTCCTGAATTATACATGATAATTTCATAAACATAAGGGAGAAATTACTCATTTGTCAATCCCAATTCACAGGCAGAAAAAGTGAGGTTGGACTCTGGGTGGGAAAACATTATATTTCTGGCTCTGATTTCCTGCACACAATTGGTCCTGAGAGTGTTGAGGTTGTCAATTTGTCATGAGTAGCAACATGAAATAAGTGTGTATTCTACATGAATACGGCAGAGTCCAAATTGAGCAAATGCTAACCTGCCCTTTCCTAATATTGTGGTACTCACCCTAGAACACAGCAACATGTCAAACCTCTGATCTTACATGACAAGGTTGAATTGCAGAATGAAAGACTGATTCTTTGAAGGTGGGGTGAATGAGTTATGTGACAAAAATATTAAGAAAAGAAAAGATTATTCAATCACTCCAGCTTGGTTCTACCATTCAATTAGATCACAGTAAATCTGTACTTTATAAAATTCATTTTTACAGGGTGTGGGCAGCACTGGCTGGGCCAGCATTTATTGCCCATCCCTAATTGCCCTTGAGAAGTAGTGGTGAGTAGCCTTCTCGAACTACTGCAGTCCATGTGCTATAGGTACACCTGTTAGCTTGGGAGTTCCAGGATATTGACCCAGCGACAGTGAACGAATATATTCCCAAGTCAGGATGGTGAGTGACCTAGAGGGGAATTTCCAGGTGGTGGTGTTCCCATGAATCTGCTGCCTTTGTCCTTCTAGATGGTTGCAGTCATGGTTAGGAAAGTCATGCTGCCAAATGAGCCTTGGTGAGTTCCTGCAAGGTATCTTGTACATGGTAGACACTGTTATCACTATGCATTAGTGTGGAGTGAATGTTTATGGAAAGTATGCCCAGCTACTTTCTCCTAGACGGTGTTGTGCTTCTTGAGTGTTGCAGTTTCACTCATCCAGGCAAGGGGAAATTATTCCATCACATTCCTGACTTGTGCTTTGCAGATGGTGGACAGTCTTTGGGGAGTCAGATGTGAGTTATTTGTCATGGGATTCTTAGCCTCTGACCTACTCTTGTAGCCACTGTATTAACGTGGTTAGTCCAGTTCAGTTTTTGGTTAATGGTAACTCCCAGGGTGTTAATAGTGGGTTATTCAGCAATGGCAATGCCATTGAATGTCCTGGGGCAGTGGTTAGATCCTTCCTTGTTGAAGACGGTCATTGTCTGGCACTTGTTTGCCATGAATGCTACTTGTCAGTTGTCAGTGCAAGCCTGGGTATTTTCTAGGTCTTGCACAATCTGAACATGAACTACTTCAGTATCTGAGGAGTTGATGAAAGGAAGGTCATTGATGAAGTAGCTGAAAATGATTGAGCCTAGGACACCATCCTAAGGAATTCCTGCAGCGATGTCCTGGAGTTGAAGTCACTAATGTCAACAACCACAGTCATCTTGGCTCCAACTACAAAGAATTTGTCCCCTGATACTCATTGATTCCAGTTTTGCTAGGGCTCCTTGATGTCAACTTGGTCAAATGCTACCTTGATGTCAAGGTCAGTCACTGTCATTTCTGGAGTTCAACTGTTTTGCCCATGTTTGAACCAAGGTTGTAATGAGATCAGCTCCAATCATCCAACATTATTTCATCTTCCTTCATACCATCATCTAACAAATCTTTACTAACTTAACCTTACATATTTAGGTAGATTGTACACCAACAGCCATGGTACATCATGGTGGCACAGTGGTTAGAATTGCTGCCTCACAGTGGCAGAGATCCAAGTTCAATTCCTGGCTTAGGTCACTTTCTTTGTGGAGTTTGCATGTGTCTGCATGGGTTTCCTCAAGGGGTGCTCCGGTTTCCTACCATAGTCCGACAGGTCTGCTGGTTAGATGCATTGGCCATGCTAAATTCTCCCTCAGTGTACCTGAACAGGTACCAGAGTGTGACGATTAGGGATTTTTACAGTAATTTCATTTTAGTGTTCATGTAAGCCTACTTGTAGCACTAATAAATAAACATTACTTCATTTTAGTTTATGTGGAAGTGAGTTCCAGGCTTCCACTACCATATATGTGAAAAAGTACTTCCTGGTTTCTAAATGGACTTGCTCTAATTTTAAAATTATGCCCTTTCATTTCGATTCCCATCCTCCCCACCATAGAAAATGGTTTTATTTGCCTTTATTGTTTTAAACCTTTCAGCACTATCACCCCCCAATGCTCTAAATTCAAGAAAATACAGAGCGCATTAATAGAAACACACACACACAATATATTATATATACCTATAGATATATCAATATGTATATATACATACTAAGGGCGATCACATAGGCAGTGGATAGGCATATGGATAGCATTGAAATAGTTTAGAACAGAGGGTCATAAAATTGGTTACATTGGTCAGCGCAACATCAAGGGCCAAAGGGCCTGTACTGCGCTGTAATGTTCTATATATATATATAGATGTATACACACACCAATATATATATTTAAATATATACCAATATATATTTTGAGCTGCAGTTCCCAAAACTAAATAACGTACCCCAAACGGGTCTGACCAAAGCTCTCAATGAAACATAACGAGCTTGATTTTCCCGGCCCAAATACTAGCAGGAGGCCAAAGAAGGGAATGGAGACCAGCTGATCATAACTTTCCCGGGCTATTTTTTCATGATGTAATCAGCCTCGTGCCCAGAAACAGTGCCAGGCTGATTATAATATTGAAATCAGCATCCGAACATCGTGAGCCTGGAATGGTGACACTAAAATACTTATTGGACCAAGATAAATCAGAGAATTCAGGGTGAATGTGTGAATTAATAATCTTCTTTATATTCAAATGCATGAAAGTCTCCTGCTGTCTTTTTTTAATTGACCACACATTAAAAGGGGTTTAGAAGCATACAACCACAAGCTACAAGGCTATGGGCCAGGTACAGGAAGGTGAGATTAGAAAAATCACCTGGATGCTCTTGAGCTGGCATGGATGAGATGGGCCAAATGGCCTCTTTTTGTGATGTAACTTTTCAATGATTCTAACGGTGAATTCTAATAATATCTGTCCATAACATAGAGGTAAGCCTAGCAGGAATGCTAAACATTCTCCAGAGCAGCGTAGGTCAAAATCTTAAACCCTCCACAATCTTCAGGCTCTGAAATTCCTCATTTCTTGAATAGTTGATTTTGGCAGCAACAGCTATGTCACATTTCATTCATTCTAACTCACCCCCAGTGCACTGCAAGCATAAAATCAGGCAATTCAAGGTTGCGTACAACTGGACTTTATTATCTGATGTTGCCAAAGGTAGCCAAAAACAATGGATTAGGAAAAGGAATCAAATTATACTTTGAGCTTGGGGAGACCAATTTTGGACTAGAAAACCCAGAGGAAACAGTTTGCTATTTAAGAGAAGAAAATGTCCCAATTTTACACTGCAAAATTAAATAGCATAGAATTTCAAGGTCATTTTTGTTTAGTGAATTGGGTATTTGAGACAATTTGAATGACCTATGTCCTATAGCTATTTCCAAACGTTTTCTGCCCTGAATATACATCTTTCCCACGTGCAAAGCTTTTATAAAAAGATAACACAAAGATGAGCTGTAAAAGCTTTTAATGGAAACTGTTTTTTTGTATCAAATGAACTCATCAGCTACAAACTTGTTAAAACAGCAATTGGATCAAAAAATCCTTAGAAACACTAATAATATTTTTAAAATCTCCTTTGCATAAACACTCTCAACAGTTGGATCAATTATTTTTCTGAAAGTAAGAAAGATCCACTGATTTTTATGGTTTGTTTTTAACAATAAAGTATATACTTGGTGGAGAAAAATTTTCTCAAATGGTGATATAACATTCTGTTGCTCTAGACTTTCTCCGAATTCTGCTTTTGGGAGCTGTTTTGACTTTTGTATGAATATATGAGAAGGTGTGAAAATGGATACTGAGTTCACAGGCTCAACAATTGTCTCATTTTTTATTAACTATAATTGAAAATGCAAATAATCCATTCTGCATTCAGAAATGTGGCAAGGTGTTAACAAACTGGACAACAAAGTACTAACATAGGATCTCATAAGAAACACATGATGCATACCATAAATTAGAGTAAAATTTGAATTGCCATGTTTTACCAAAAAAATTGTTTTACCATCGAAGTCTAGTTTATGTTGTTTGAGTTGCATTACTCATCATTTTTTTTTCTAGAACATTTGTATTTATTTAGCATCCTTAACATAGTAAATAATTCCAAGGCATTTCTTGGGGGCATTGTAAAACAAAATTTGACACTGAACCTCATTACGTAATATCAGGGCAAATGGCCAAAAGCACATTCAAAGGAGTAAGTTTTAAGGAGCACTTTAAAGAGGTAAGTGAAGTAGAGAGATGGAGAAGGAAGGAGGGAATGCCGAATCTTGGGGCCCAGAATGTGATCTGCACAAACAGTTGGTAAAGGAGAGTACTGGAATATTTGTGCGTAGGGTCAACAGTTTCCTTCTTTTACTCTAAAGGGAGGAGAACAGGAAAATGGCAGTTTGCATGAAACTTCAGGACTAGCAAGGATGAGTTGGGGTGGAGGGGCATGAAGTGGCGTTGGGGCTGGAGGAGTGAAGTGGGAGGGGCCCTGCTCTCCTGGGTGTAATGGGTGGGGCTAGTGGGAACAGTCAGTCAAGGTAAGAAATTGAGGGCCCTAAAGGGCAGTGCAGTAATGTCCAAATATGTGTCCATCTCGAGGTGTTGGCTGGCAGAATCCTTATAGGGTTTTGAGTTCACCTACAACATTTCAGTTATCCTCATTGAACAACATCTCAGACAATACAGTGCATTGAAGGAAGGGCCAAATGAGCCTGCATGTTGCATAGAGTGGTGCATGCGACACTGGACACTCATGTGAATGTTCAGCAAAGGATGACAAAAACACACTATTTCTTCCATGATAAATGAAAAGTCCTTAATTCCCACTAATGCAGGGCAATCATGAGGCATGCCAGAATATTTAGCTCTCTGGCTAACCTAGACTTGAGAAATAACAAAGTGAAACTAACGTTATGTGAAATATTTACAAACCTTAGTTTTGAAAATCCCTGTGCCACCTTTGTGCCCTCAAGTCTGATGTTAATGGCAATGGACACAGAAGTGACACTAATTATGCAGAACCTCATATTTGACTAGGAGCTTCTTTTGTAGCCCACCCATTATAGCTGTAGCAATGTCAGGCAGGTTACACCACTGAGAAACGTCCCCAGCTGAGTGACTGCCTGAGGCCAATGGAGAGAGTGCCGTTGTACGAGCTGGTAAAATTCCAGCCCAAGTGTCTCACGTGATTGTAGCGAGAACTTTAGATTTTAACTGGAATTGCATGGGAAAAAGAGAGAGGAAGTGGTTCACACTTCCTGTTATATCATCAGGAATGGCGTGCTGTTGACAAAATCTCAAATCTCCCCGCCCTATAGAAGTTTTTCTGGTGGTGATGAATGAGTACAAGGATAAGAAGGAAAAAAGTTGCTTGTTTGTGACATTCCAAGGACATGCTGCACGATCTGGCTCAAAGCTGTTTACATGTAAGAACAACAATAGCAGTCACTTGGCTCCCCTTATATCAAAAGGTCACTTCCAAGGAAATTAATTGTTCAGTTGCCTGTGTCTGATTTTGGCAGATAATGCAAGACTCACCAATGACTCCTCTTCTTCCTGTTTTGCCTCGTTTTCCAGGGGGACCTACATATAATCAAAAGAGAGAAATGAAAGGATATTTTTATCAAATCCTACTATAGGAATCTATACCATTTCTTCCCGCAGAATTCAAAAAGCTCATTTAATACTACATGCCATCTGACCTCTGCATACTGCAGTGCAGGTGTTCTGTTACTTGTACATTCCTGGGAATTATAGCTGGCATTTGTCAGTACAAATTAGTCTTCTGATGGAAAATCATTTGTAAACTTTCAAATAAGTAGAAATTATGATCGAAGTGCTGTTGTTAACACATGATTCTCGTGAAGACAATATTTGTTAATTGTGTTCCACAGAATCTGTTTTGTCTTCCAGCAACACTGAATCAGTGCAGCAAGAGGCCATTCAGCCCATCAAGTCTACACTGACCACAATCTCACCCAGGCCCTATTCCTGTAACCTCACACATTTACCCAGCTAACCCCCTGACATTAGGGTCAATTTAGCATAGCTAATTGACCTAACCTGCGCAGCTTTGTGGGAGGAAACCGGAGCCCATACAGACACGGGGAGAACGTGCAGATTCCACACAGTCAGTGACTCGAGGCTAGAATTGAACTGTTTTGTGCTGTGATGCAGCAGTGCTAACTACTGTGTTGCCGTGCCACCCACTGGCTGGGAAATTCCTCAGAGCTGTTCCCACTGCAATTCAGACAAACCTATGCAGTGAGACTGAGAGATAGCGCTGAGGAATCTCCCAGGCATGCTAAGCAGACGATGGGGAAAACTGTTTTGCTCCCAGCTGAGGCAAATTTTTCAAATTACCCATGCTCTGGCTTTGCTTAATTTCTTTTAATCAGTCTTTTTCTTTTGATTCTTCCTGGATTGCATGCTTGGTTGAAGTCATTACATTACAGTTTAGCTTCATTTGAAGCAATTTTTAAAAAGTGGCATCTTGGCCACTTGGCTAAGATGCAAATGAAATCAAGCCTTAGTGGAGGAGCTATGCCTACTCCAATCAGTTTGGATTATGTAGATCAAGCCCAAGACAGGAGTTGAGAGCCTTGTCTTGTCAGCTTGGATCGGGAATGTCCCAACTTGTTGAGGCTCTAAATTGGACTTGATTGGATTGAATTGGATTTTAAAAAAAAAATGCTATTCTGAGCCAAGTGGCTGATAATAGCAAAATCAATCTATTTGTTAACATGTTGTGACCATCTAAAAAGTATTATTGAACAGCTCTGCAGAATCTAGCGAATTCACTGTCGGGCGATGAATGTTGATATTTCACATGGATTGAAACTTGCCAGTTGAAGTATTCATCACCACGCCCCCTCACTGGAAGGTCGCAGTGCACTAACTGGAAATAATTTCCCATTCCACTAGTAATGATGGAAACTTATGTGGGGCCAATTTTCCCAACCTTTAGCTCTCAAGAGTGCCTATTTCCCTATTAAAAAGCTATCAGATCTGGCCTGCAGTAGACACAGGCCTATCACAAGTATGAAAACAACACAGGACGAGCTGTCGCAAATCAGCTTCCTAACTGAGTTTGCTGAGACCCTGGGTCACTGCGCAAAGAGGGGTTTATTTGTGCTCAGTTCTTTGTCATGCTTTTCGCGCTCCTTCTTAGTTTAACCACCTAAGAATGCGGGCGATTTTCCCCAAAAAAGAATAAATTCTTGAAAAATTAATTGAAAAATTATTTTCCTGCCCATTTTTGGAGTGTACTTAGTCAAGTGAATTTCCGGCATCTGTGCTTTACAGAATCCACCAAGGGATTCACAATGGTAAGGGGTGGATGGCCAAATCCTACCCAAGTAGGTGGCATCAGCGTACTGAGTGGGCCCCTGCACGTGTATTAGTCTCCCAGCAGGGAGACTGGTGCTTGCACATTGCTGCCTACCCTCCCCCCCCCCCCCCCCCCCCCCCCCCACCCAGTCACCAGCCTCCCAATGGTTTCTACTCCCATGCCTGATTGATGCTCCCTCCCCCTGATCACTAGCCCCAATCGACCCCTCTCTGTGGCCAGCACAACCCCATCATGGTCAGCCCCAATCATTCGCACCCCCCCCACTCACTGTGCAGAGTGCAGATAATACCATCCCGGACTAACGACATGGAAAGCTTCACAATGTTTCCTGATCCACTGCTTGAGCAGCGCAGCAGACTGGGAAAATCACACTTATAGTGTTTAATCCTATTCAATGGGATGACATAGGACATACAGCATAACAACAGGCCATTCAGCCCAAGCAGTCCATGTTAGTATTTATGCTCCATGATGGGCCGAATGGCCTCCTTCTGCACTGTGGGGACTCTATGATTAGCCTCTAGCATAGTGGTGGGCAGACAGTGGCTGGCCTATTAAGCTCTTTAAAGGCCTAGTAAGGCCAATAATGAGTGGCCAACAGAAAGTTTTCCATGTCCCTCCTCTCTTTCCCTATCTTCCTCATATGTTTATCTAGCCTCTCTTTAAATACATTGGCATTGTGCACTTCACCCACTCCCTCTAATAGTGAGTTCTACATTCCCTGGGTAAAGAGGCTTACTCTGAAATTCCCTATTTGATCTGTTGGCGACTATCTTACATCTTTCCTCCTCCCTCCAAGTAGAAACATTGGTTGCAATTTTCCCAACCGATCATACCACACTCCTGCTGCAGCAAGGTTGGGGAATTTGACGCTCAGCCAAATCTATGTTCACTGCAGCCGGATGGGGAAATCTCACTGGTGTGAACGTGGTAACATTCTGACCAGTCTCTCTGTATATAGTCCACAAAAACCTTTCACAATTTTAAAGACCTCTGTTAAGTCACGTAACCTTTCATGCAGTTCACTTATCTCTTCATCGCTCTGGTGGTTTAATCTATTATTGCAGAAATGTTTTGTTGCAAGTTGCTTTTCCTAACTCCCCCTTTTTAGTTGTTTTCATAGTATGGCATCTTTCATCACATTTGTTATTTGAGTTTCATTTTGTTTCAGAGGTAGGAATTATGTACTTTTAGTGAGAGTGGGAAGACGGGTAGATCTTCTTGCATTTATTAAATAGCTATTAGTACATTTTTGCTCGGTTGTATTGATTACAAAAAGGTGAATTACTATTTTAGCCGGGTCCCCCCTGCCACTCCCTGGAGGCCGACCGAAAACCCTCTGTTGGCCACTTATTATTGGCCTTACTAGGTCTTTTAAGAGCTTAATAGGCCACTCACTGTCTGCCTACCACTATGCTAGAGGCTAATCATAGAATCCCTACGGTGCAGAAGGAGGCCATTCGGCCCATCATGGCATCGACCACGATGCCTTCCAAGTCCTATTCCCATAATCCCACATATTTGCCCTGCTAACCCCCCTGACACTAGCATCAATTTCTCATGGCCAATCAATCTCTGGACTGTGGGAGGAAACCGAAGCGCCCTGAGGAAACCCACACAGATGCGGGAAGAATGTACAAACTCCACACAGTCAGTAACCCAAGGCTGGAATTGAAGCCAGGTCCCTGGCACTGTGCCATCATGCTGCCCGTAATTCTGCTCTAACTTGGAAATAATTTCTTCCTGCATTGTTCAAGCAGATTCTTGGCACTAATAAATGCTTGTTGACTCTTGTGACCGAAGAAGATTAAATAGATGTTACAAGATGTCAAATTAAATAATCATATTCATGTACTTGAGGGGGGAGATGTTGTGTTGTCAGTGCAATGGTTGGAGAGAGGGGAGGGGTAAACAGAACACCTGCAGGAATGAGACCTTCTGGGGACAGGGTAGGGGGAGATACAATGTTAAAGGAATCTGCTGATGGAGGTACCCTCCCTGGAGGGGACTTACCATCCGAGGTCTGAACAGGGTTAATTTTCAGACCCGAAATAGGGAAACAACCCTTAAGTGGTCAATAATCAGCCACTTAAGACCTTCCCCTGAGGCAAGGTTGCTAGGCTGGCCTAGGCCTTGCCCAACCCACTGTATAATTGCAGCAAAGTCAAAGTGGACAGGAGCCTGGTGAGGAGGCCCTTTGAATAATTTTATAGTCTCTTCCCCACATGAGAATATAAAATTCTGCTCAAAGCCTCTTTGAGCAAACAAGGAAGAAACATAGAAAATGATCAATATTCCTTACACTATTATGGAAATGCAACAGGGTTGAAATTTTTGAACAATTTCCAAGCATGTTTCAGCAATCAAGAGCAAATTTTTCTCCAATGTGGATGATTGGTTACTAATTTTCCAGCACATCATGGTTAAATATTTTCTTTTTAAAAATTATTTCAAATATACAATTGGATTTGTAATTGTAAACAGGATCGGTCTTGAACTCTGAAGTCAAATTGCTTGCACCTGATAAGATAATTTGACAATGAAACGAGGAGGAAAAATGTCTTCAGCAAGTTGAAAGCAGAGTCATTTGTTACTTTGTTGGAGTTAAGTAGCAATGAGTCAGTGACAGTCAAGGACTGACTCGGAACGTAACTATTTAGTAATACCCGAAAACTCAATTTTGAGACAAGTTGTGAAGCTTGTGGAAAAATAATTCTTTTGGAGGAAATAGAGGTGATGTATAAGATGCAAAGCAAGATATAGTTAGATGAAAATAAGCACCAAATTGAGTGAGCAGAAGAAGAAATACCTTTCTAATTCATCTTGGTAATCATAATGAAGAGTACAATTGGTTGTATGGCTGATTAAATGAGCTGGCTTTGGGATTATTAAATATTGTTGTGGTTAAAACTTCTTTGATATATTTGTCTCACTCTTTGTTCTCTTCTATTTGGTGCTCAATTGTTTTTGACACACATTCAGCATTAATGAAAATAATCCAAGTGACGTAATATTCTTAAGCGATATTATAAGAGAGTGTTTCTTGAAACTTGGATTATTGGGTACAAGTACAGTAATGAAATACCACCTATTTCATTCTACTTCACACTATTTAGTTTTGTGTTAAAGTATGTCTCAAATCTAGCAAAGGGAGTATAAAAAGTCAGGCATTAATTTGAACAATGTGGTCGTAAGGATAATAATTTTGGAATAAATTCCCAGGTTGCACATTGGGAAGGTTAAGGTATTGAACTTGACACAGATGAAGAGTAGTGGTAGGTTGAATAGAGGAAAGGTATTTCCTCTGGGTGAAACGTCAATGACAGGAGGTCATCAAGTTGAAGTTTGTACTAATCGAGTGAACAGAGAGGTTAGGAGAAAAATCTTAATACTGCATTCTCAGAAAGCATGGAATGTTATGTTACAGGAAGTAATTAAGATCATTGCAGCTGTTAAATGTGGCTAATGGGATTTGCATTCTAAATCATTTTGCACATTATTGGAACTGGTAGAGGAGAAAGAAAGAACAAACATTGGAAGAATCTGAAAGAAGAAGCAGGAGGAAGTCTTCCCATCATTAAAGGAGGACAAAGTGGAAAACAGTTTACTTTGAATCGCTACAGTGGAGAAGATCAGGAGATGGAACAAGAACAACAGCTTGTTCTGGACCATCACTATGATAGGCCAATGTTTACCGAGGAAAATTGCCTTTATAAATGATTACATACTATTTTGATACAGTGGGCAGGATTTTACAGCCTCATTCAACCAGGGATCGGAAAATCCCGTTCAACGACCCATTGTTCAGCCTTTGCCCACTCCTGTGGTGGGTGCGGCAATAGAATTCTGGCATATGACGAAAAGGTGTTCCCCAAAATCATGCAACAGGAGGTTACATTTTCTGGTTTTGAAGACCAGAAGATCCTTAATACTAGATTTTCAATCCAGTCAATTCATCATGGTGCAACACAAACTGTCAATACTGACCTCTACAGTGTTCCCACAGAATATAAACACTATAGCAACACACAAAAGAAAAACTCTGACGGTAGTAAGTAACACAGATCAGAAATGCATCATGGCATGGCTGATGGTAAATGCCCAAGCCGCAAAGGGAAATGTGAAATAGCTGTCAAAACATACTTGCCATTTGTATATTATAATGAGAGGTTCTGAAATCAGGAAATAAAGTCCCTGGCTATTTGTATAATTTTAGACTAAAGTAAACATTTCATAAAACTTAAGAATTACACTTAAGCACAAGTGTGGCTTCACTCAGTAAACAGTACTTTAAGCAGTTCCAGAAGATCTTAAACTATCTTCAAAAGTAACCTATCCCTTTTCTATTTAGCAACAATCTTTATAAATGTTAAATCTACAGAATTCCAATAACTTTATCACACAGTGCCCTTTTTCTCCTCTGAGATTGGCAGCAACTGGTTCTCCAGATCTGGCCTTGTTCTCAAATGTCTTCTGGGAGTTCTGACCAGCTACTCTGCTGTTTTCTGGGAAATCTAGGCAGTTACCCCCTCACATTTACTTAAATGCATTCCTTTTCTTTGATTTCACTAGTGGTTTAACCAGAAGTGCTTCAGAAGTGCTTTCTTCCCAGAATTAATGAAACTTCTTTCTTTATTTTAGCTGTTGTGGTTTAAAAATAAACTTACCCTATCTTTATTTACTTGCAACTTTTACAAGTTGTATATTTTCATCTTGGACTAAACAACCCACTTCAAAATAGACTCCTTTTATTGCCTGATGTAAAATTCTGATTAAAGTTCCTTTTGTTTCATTAGCATTTCGAAATCACTTATTACTGATGGTTTAGACTCTTACAGTTACCCCATCTCTTACTTCAATTACCATATTTACAAACCCCAACAGCCTGTCTTCCATACATAAGAAAAATGACAATGATATTACCAAAAGTAAAATATTACAATTCCAATTCCTTTCTTAACAAATGGCAGGGCAAATTGGAGAACTGAAATTAAAATGATACATGCTATTGATTTGTTTCTGAACTCACAGAGAAGTGTGTACACCAAAATGTGAATATCACATTTCAAATCAGTTGATCAGCAAGGAATGGTTATAGAAATTCCCATAGCAAAGCCTACAGAAAGCAATACAAATGACATGCATCAGCATAGGATACATGTGAACATTTCCCACATAAGTACCAATTGATTAATAAAATACATGGAACTGGAAGAACACCAAGAAATTGATTGATCACTCAGCGACTGTTAGAAAATCAATAAATAATTGCAGAAGTGAACATCAGCCAACCACTGGGTGTATTAGCAAAGTAAGAAAGTAATGGCAGAGTAACTGATTACCACATCGGGGGAATATTATATCCCCTGTCTACCTGACTTTGTTCTTACTACCATTAACTGATTTTTGGTAGTTCCACAAACAGTTTTTTTCCCCCAGAGTGCTGCAAGTGATTAACGAGTATTTGCTAAATGCATGGGAGTCAAAGTGACTAAACGGATTCTTTAGTTAAAAACAGATGTTGACTTTGCTAAGAACCATAAGCAATTAATAAACAGTATTTGTTTGGTATGCATTGAGATGCTTCCAAAGCAACGTTGGCAGAGCTGCCATGAAGAAAGGCTGTTGACAGGTAAAAAATTGGTTAAAGGTAAAGAAGTGGTAAAAAGAGGGGAGAAGGATGGAGAAATATTGTGAGAGTCAAGGGTTATAGTGTGTTAGATGTCAGAATGTGATCAAGGGTCATAAATGTCGTGTGGGAGCCCAGGGCCTGAGAACACGCAGCCTGAGAGGGTTGCAAGGTCGACCTCCTTCAGGTGGCCAACAAGAAGGAATTCTAGAATTCAGGTTGGCCCTGACTAAATCCTGGACATAGCCAGTGATTGCCAATAGGATAAAAAGACATGAAAATACATAAAGGTGCATTAATATTAGTTGAAAATTTCAAAAAATATTTTTTAATATCAAAAAAAAACACAGCTATGTGAACTAGGCAATGATGCTTTTTATATCTGGAAAAAGCCTTCAATCTTATTGAAGACTTCTGTTGCTGATAAGACTTGTCTTGCTACTTCTTCCATAGGGAAGACAATATACTGTGTCTCACTCGATATAGGAATACAGCACAAATTAACCAAAATATCATGCTACCATTATCAACCAGGAATGAAACTGAGATATAAAATGCAGGGCCACAGTCACCTTTAGAATTGCATGCAATGATCTAACTCTGTAACCATTCCCTTAATGTAACAGAGTCACCAGAAACAAACCAGAATAGCAATATAGTTTTAAAGTTTATTTATTAGAGTCACAAATAGACTTACATTAACACTGCAATGAAGTTACTATGAAAACTCACCAGTTGCCACAGTCTGGCACCTGTTTGGGTACTCTGAGGGAGAATTTAGCACAGCCAATGCACTTAACCAGCATGTCTTTTGAACTCTGGAGTGACCCAAACCAGGAATGAAACCTGGGTCTTAGGCACTGTAAGATAGCAATGCTAACCACTGTGCCACTGTTCTCCCCTCAATGAACCTATCCTCTAAACCCATATGGAATAAAGCCTCTCGAGACCCTTCCTCCTTCACGATCTGTGATTGCCTGCAGCCAAGGTATCTTTGTCCTTGTTTGCTGATGTTTCCCTTCAAGCCACAGTAACGCCATGTAGCAACCCCATGTCATCAAAGGAATTTCATCCAGAGGACGTGAGGAGAAAATTGTTTCCCAATTCAAATTGTCACCAACGTTAAGGGCAGATACAGGAGCCGACATAGCTAAAAAGAAACATAGAAGCCTAGTCACAGTGTGTGATCTATCTAGTGTTTATCACACAGTATTTAAGGATGCTTTCTGCCATCCCATCATTCCTGACCATTCCATCTAGGATTTATGGATGGTTTTAGCATGCACTAGATATCCAGGATATTTTAAATGGCCTTAGAGTCCTGAAACAGCTGCAGGACCTTCATTTACTCATATATAATTACAACAGCACAATGGCACAATGGTTGGCCTCACAGTGCCAAGGAGCTGGGTTCGATTCCTGGTTTGGGTCACTATCCTTATGAAGTCTGCACCTTTTCCCTGTGTCTGCTTGAGTTTCCTCTGGGTGCTCCGGTTTCCCTCCCACAATCCAAAAGACGAGATGGATAGATGCATTGACCATGCTAAATTCTCCCTCAGTGTACCTGACCAGGTGCCAGAGTGTGGCAGCTAGGGGATTTTCACTGTTATTTCATTGTTAATGGAAGCCTACTTGTGACAGTAACAAATAAACTTTAACTTTTAAATATTAGCCAGGAAAGGTACTGCAACACTCCATAATGGCCAACTGGTGTGTATCCATGCATAGAACATCATGTCAATGAATGCTCCCTATACTAGCCATGGCCATGATATTTTCATCCTGTGCCAGCCAGCCATACAGGTAATCTTTGAGCCACTATGAAGCAGAGGCTGGTTGCTTGGTGACAGGGACTGCCCTGACTCATGATTCCATCCACCCATCACTTGACCATGCACTTGACCAAACAGTGCTCCTGTAATGTAAGCCATGCTCTCACAAGGAACACTGTGACGTAGACCATTGATATTCTCAGACAGCAATGCTGCTGCCTGGTCTGCATGGTATTTGCCATAAAATACTTGCTGGAGTATGCCTCTAAATTTGTGACAGGTTTCTGTAACATTCATAACCTCACCCTCATGAGGTGCAGCCCTTGGCAGCTGGCTCCAGAGAGCTCAGCGGGGAATAGAAGAGGCGGGGCCACAGTAGTACTGTTGCTGGACTAGATACCCAGGGTAGTCATCTGGGGACCCGAGTTTGAATCTCACCACAGCAGATGGTGCGATTTAAACTCAATAAAACACCTGGAATTGAAAATCTAATGATGATCATGAAACCAATGGCAATTTTTGTAAAAGCCCAAATAGTTCTCGTCAGGGAAAGAAATCTGTAATCCTTAGCTGGTCTGGCCTACAGAAATGCAATTAACTCTTAAATGTCTTCTGAATTGGCCTAGCAAACATAAAACATAGAACATTACAGCACAGAACAGGCCCTTCAGCCTTCGATGTTGCGCCGACCAATATAAAAAGCAATGCCCCTCCAAACTAAACCATTCCCTTCTCTTCCATATACTTATCAACTAACCTCTTAAACGCCACCAAACTTGGCGCATCTACAACTGCTGCAGGCAGGGCATTCCACTCCCGAACCACCCTTTGGGTAAAGAACCTACCTCTGATATCCGTCCTATAACTATCACCCCTTAATTTAAAGCTGTGTCCCCTCGTGCTAGCTTTCTCCATCCTAGGAAAAAGGCTATCACTGTCCACCCTATCTAAACCTCTAATCATCTTATATGTTTCGATTAGGTCCCCTCTTAGCCGCCTCCTTTCTAACGAAAACAACCTCAAATCCCTCAGCCTCTCTTCATAAGACCTGCCCTCCATACCAGGCAACATCCTGGTAAACCTCCTCTGTACCCTCTCCAAAGCCTCCACATCTTTCTTATAATGCGAGGACAAGAACTGCACACAATACTCCAAGTGCGGCCGCACTAGAGTTTTGTACAGTTGCAACATGACGTTGCGGCTCCGAAATTCAATCCCCCTACCAATAAAAGCTAAAACCACTCAGCTGTATTCAACCATGACAAAAAAAACCACAGAGAGAATGAAACTGAACGGACCATCTGGCATCAGAAACAATAATGGCAAACCCAGCCCTTTTGACCCTGCAGAATCCTCCTTAATAATATCTGTGGATCTTGCCAACATTGGGGGAGCTGTCTCACAGACTAAGATAAACTGTCACATTCTCCTCTAACGATCCCAATCTTTGTTCTGCCATTCAAACATTCCGATTTCTTAGTGGACGCTCCTAGCACATTTCTCAGCCTTTATCATCACCAATCATTCCTTATGTCCAAGTACAGTTCCCCCCAACTCTGCCCCTCCGTCCCATAATATAAATCTTGCCCTATTTTCCTGGTTTTTAGCTCTGACGAAGGGTCACCCGGACTCAAAACATTAGCTCTATTGTCTTTTCATAAATGCTGTCAGACCTGCTGAGATTTTCCAGCATTTTCTGTTTTTGTCTCACAGACTAGTCAAGCAACAGCTTGACATAGTATTACACAGAGCCATACCTTACAGACAATGTCCCAGCCACCACCATCAATATTTTGGAATACGTCCTGTCTCAGCAGAGGTGGCGGCACAGTGGTATACAATTGGAAGGGAGTTGTCCTGGGAGTCCTCAATATTAGCAGGTCATGCATGGGCAAGAATGCTGATGAATGAGCATTCCTTCATGTTGATCACCATTTGGAGGAAGCACTAAGGGAAGGTGCACAGATTGTAGTCTGGATGGGGGACATCAATGTCCATCACTAAGAGTGGCTTGGTAGCACCAACATGGACTGAGCTGGCTGGGTCCCAAAGGAATAGCTGCACCACCACCAGGGAAAAACTACCTGATCTCATCCTCACCAACCTGCCTGCTGCAGATATACCTGTCCATAACAATATCAATAGAAATAACCACTGCACAGTCCTTGTGATGTCTTCACATTGTGGCTATCCTACATCGTGTTGCATGGCATTACCATCCGGCTAAATGGAGAGACTTTGAACAGATTTAGCAACTCAAGACTGGCCATCCATGATGCGCTTTAGAACATCAGCAGCAGCAGAATTGTACACAACCACAATCCATAGCCTCATGGCCCAGCATATCTGCCACTCTACCATTGCCATCATGCTAAGGGATCAACCCTGGTTCAGTGAAGAGTACAGGTGGGCATGCCAGGAGCAAAACCAGACATATCTGAAAATGAATCCAAGGTGCGATAGGGGCCAGGAACTTGCCCAGAATATGATAATGAGGCGTGCGGATCAGATTCTGCTGTTCTCGGACCTGTCCGCTGGGATGTGAATTGCTGGCATACCGCTGGGTATGGAACCCAGAAAACTAGCCATATTCACACCTTCTCCCGTTAGTCACTTACTTTCCTAATTTCATGCATCATACTTTCTTTTGTTTTATGCTATTATCATTCCACTCATTTAATCTTCTCCAATTCTCCATTTAACTATTTTAAATGTCACTCTCTTTTTTTAATCTGAGCATGTGGCCTCTCACCTCTCCCCGTCAACAATCATATCTTCCATTTCTAACACAAGCTTATTCCTGAAATGTCCTTTTTTTCCCCTTTATCTCCATGTCTTTAGTAATTTCCATTTCAAATTTCAGTCATGCGGAGAAAGAAATTCTTCAATATTCTGGTTACTCCCCTGGGTGAAGTAATAGCTGCTTCTGGGACATTGAGTCTGATTTTGTGCTTTTGTTTCCCTCAGGAGATCCTAATTCAATGCAATATTCATGTAACGGGTAACTGTGCATTCTTCCTGGTGTCATTGAAAACACCAATTATATCCTCCACATCTAGTTCATTTGTATCCGTACTGTAACTAAGAATTCAAAATTAAATGCTATTTACTGCATATGTAGACAAAATAAAGAACTGCGAATGCTGACAATCCTAAGTAACAATGAAAATAGAACATTGTGGAAATATATTACAGGTTTAATAGCTGAAAGGAAAAACAATAATGCATTCAGACAGGGGCACCTTGCCAGAATCACAATGTGTCACTCACTCAGCTAGACCGATGCATATAATGTATCACCCAAGCAGGGCACTTCTTCACTGAGAAATTTTGCACTATAATAAAGATTAACCATCAGTCACGCCGGTATTAAATTGCAGGAGTCTCTCCTGGCAAAATACTGCATCTGACTGGACAATGTGGAGGAAAGAGCTGAAATTTGGTAAATTTCAAGGGCCACCTAGGCCAAGTTGGCCACATAAAGCTAAAGGAAATAGCAGCCATTGGAGTGGGCCGTTCAGCCTCTTGAGCCTGCGCTGCCATTCAACAGGATCACGGCTGATCTTACCTTCCTCACATCCACTTTCCTGCCCATTTCCCTTAACCCTCGATTCCCTGACTGATCAGACTATCTATCGTAGCTTTAAATTTACACAAGAACTCTGATCCCACCGCTGTCTGTGGCAGCAAGTTCCAAATATTCCCAATCCTCAGGCAAAAAAATCCCTCCTCATATCAATCTTAAATTGGATCCCTTTTATTCTGAGTCTATGACCTCTGGCCCTAGACTCTTCCATAAGAGGAAACATCCTCTCAGCATTTACCCTATCAAGCCCCTGAAGAATCCTATATGTTTCAATGAAATCACCTCTCATTCTTCTAATTTCCAATGAGTAGAATCCCAATCTTTTTAACTTGTCCCCACAAGACAATCAAAGAACAAAACAGCATGGGAAACAGGCCCTTCAACCCAACGAGCCTGCGCCGCCACCCCAATGTTCCCACCTCTACCTGTGATCCCTGTCTATGTTTATAGATCTATGCACTGGAACCAAATTTGAGACAATTTAGGGAGAATTTGTTCCGCCAATCAGCCTAAGAGCACATCTTTGGGATGTGGGAGGAAACCGGAGAAAACCCACGCAAGCATGGGGAGAATGCGCAAACTCCCACAGACACAGGCCCAAATCCATGTATCTGCACAGCAGAACAATTGTCACTGAGCTGTCGTGTTGCCCATCAAACGGTCCAGGTCAAACATACACTAACGACGTGAAGCACTAGGATACTCTCGAAAAATCCAAGAGCGGCCCTCTTATGACCCATCGTGTGTATGCCCCTGCCAAACTGGAGGATCATCCTGCTGAATCATCACTGAATTGTTTCCGTTGAAACATCTGATGTGCTCAGAGGAAGGCCCATGGGGACAGAGGTCCACCCCACCCCCTCCCATCCCCCGACCCCCAGACACCAAAAATGACAATATCAACTCTCAGTTTTGTGCTAAGCCCACATTGGGTCATTACGAGTCTTTAGAAGGCGATGGCATCTCTTATAGCCTGAGCAAAAAGGAATCTAAAAATAAAGCCTATTTATTGGTCAAAAGTAGGTTTACATTAACACTGCAATGAAGCTATTGTGAAAATCCTCTACTCGCCAGATTTTGGCACCTGTTCAGGTAGACTGAAGAAGAATTTAGTAAGGCCAATTCACCTAACCTGCACGTTTTTGGACAGTGTGAGGGAACTGGAGAAGTTGGAGGAGGAAACTCATGCAGACATAGGGAGAACGTGCAAAGTCCACGCACACAGTGACCCAAAATGGGAATCAAACCCAGGTCCTGTGGAGGCGGAAGTATTGATCACTACGTTACTGTGCTGCCCTACTAAATCAACGTAGTAGCCGATCACGGCGCTGTCAGATCAGTGCACGTGCAGTTGTCTGCTCAGTGCTATGCTGCTGGCCTTTCCAGTAGGAAAATGCCCTGTCCACTGATTTTCAATGTGAATCCTGCTCGAGTACTCTGCAGTGCTCAGACTGTGGAAGATTCATTCTGGAAATCACGCTAAAAATACCAGTGGGATTTACAACCATTTTCATGCAAATGGGGGAATTAGAATTTTTTTTGGAAGAATCCTGTCTGATTACCTTTTTGGAACTGCATTGTGGTTCCATTCACTCCCTGCCAGTGATAAGCATGACCAATATTTCAACCCACTGTCAACAGATGTACTTTTAAATCCTGATGGATATTAACAATAATCATTTCAACAATAATTAATTCTGTAAAAGCTTTTGCAACATTCCAGCATGATATCAGTGCCATTATTATTCACACTACATTATTTGTTTGCCTCGCATTTATATTGAAATGACTGTTCTGATGAAATTCAGACACCAAATTTACAACACAGAAGGAGACCATTTGCCCCCTTAAGACCATACTGGTCAACCAGTTGCCATCCTGTCTAATCCCACATTCCAGCACTTGTTGGTTATAGCACTTCTAGTCATTTATTTCGATGTTGCGAGGGTTTGTGTGTCTTCCAGTCTTTCAGTCAGTAGGTTCCAGATTCTCACCATCTTCTATATGAAAAAAATCCCTGAAACCCCTTCTAAACCTCCAACCCCTAGCCCTAAATCTCTGCCCCCTGGTTAAGCACCTATCAAACAAGGGCAATAGCGCCATCCTATCCACTGCTAAAATATTGACCAATTGTTAAGAAAGTTTAACATTTGAACACAACTTAAATCCACTCTGATAATTGCGATAGACGTTATGCAATTGTGGGAGTTTACAAGGTGTTGTACAAAGTGTTGATGGAATGCCAATTTTCCAATTAAGTTAGCACACATCCAGATGGAAGAACGAGCACAAAGGACTATAGGGAATAATTATCCTTAGAATGTGGAGTGAATGAAACAAAGATAATTAATCTCACTCAGTCTTGATCAACAATATCTTTTATTACTGTCATAAGATAATGCTTTAATTTGATGACGAGTGAAATTTTATAGGGCATTGTGAACTCTGGATAAGGCCACCAATGATACTGACCAGCTGCCTTGCAGATGGGAGCAGCATTCATTTCTTTAAGGCGAGACCTCTGCCCCTTTCTTGGGAGAACATTCCTCCCTTAGAGAGCTGCAGCAAATTGGTTTGGCTGGCAGGTCTATAGCCTGAATGGTGCCAGCTGGGAGTGATAGCCACTCTTAGGACTGTAGACAGTCCCACTATGCTGACAAGCCCAGGTAAGTCCAGTGTCAGAATTCTCAATGAAGCAGGTAAGGTTAGGGGATCAGGTTCAAGTGGTCAGAAGGGAGGGGTAGAAGGGTGGGGTTTAAGGGGGGGCAAATATCTTTTGTGGTGAGGGGAGGAGCTGCTCCTCCAATGGGGCCAAGGAGCCCCCAAATGAGGTTCATCCACTCTTATCATGCTGGAAGTATGGCAGCTTTAGTTGCATGGGTTGCTGGTGGGCATGGACCTCCTCACACCTTGGGTAGGATACTGGTGGGTGGGGGAATAAGGCTCTTACATGGCATTAATTGACCATTTAAGGGGCCCAATAGGCCAGTCAGCAGGCTGGCCACATGATGTCTCAACCTGGCGCCACTGTAAAATTTCGGACAGGTTAGGGGTGTGTATTAGTTGTCTGCTGGATTTTATATATCCCCTTGCTTTCAAACGCACTGGCAGGGAAGCTAAACATTCACTTCATGAGCACATTACTGACCTGACACTACTGTGCAATACTGGGGAGATACTGTTCTGGTAGACATGTTTTCTTTCAGATGAGGTATTAAACTGAGGATCCATTTATTTTCTCAGTTGGGCATAAAGGATTGCATGGCATTTTTTTATGAAAAGCAGTGACGTTCTTCCTGGTGCCCTGGTTAGCATTTACCCATTTATTAGCATCACTGAAGCATATTATCCAGTCAATGTCTTTGCTGATTTTAGGCTCCCACAGATGAAATGATGGTGGCTTCCCAATGGCAGGCTGAGGGGGTGAAGGTGGGGGGAGGGGGTACAGTGGAATGGGGTGGGGGTCAGGGGTGCATCTTGTAAAGCAGCCCAGGACAGATGTGAGGATCACAGCAATGGAGTGACCCCCCATCCCCCGCCACTTTGATAATCTGGTTGCTGTGACCAAAGTATGTTCTGCATCTTTACAAGTCTTCAGAAGGCCCCTCCATCCTGAGGCACCCTCATAGTCTCCTACCTAGAGCAGCAGTGCCTACCTCTCCCAATGGGGCTGCCAGTCATTCAGAGCCAAGGGTACTCCTATTTTCCAACTGTGAAGGCCATCTTCTCTCCATAATTGTAAGGTACTCCCAAAGATGGCCTCTTAATGGGCCACCTCCTCAAAAATCTCCTCCAGGGTCCACAGCCATCTCTGGCTTCCTGATCTGGAATTCAGCCAGGTATTGGGATGGAAAGCTGTTTGCAAGCTTGCATTCCATTCTAATATAAGATAAATAAATTATTCAATCCACAGTTTCCCACAGCATTTCCTCCAATATAATGGGTTAGAAACAGTTCACACAGGTGGCAGTTCTTGTTGGAAGGAAAAGACACATGCGTTGTGAGGTGCTGATGGGAGAGTGAGAAGAAAAAGGTGTATAATTAGATTCAAAAACAAAAAATACTGCAACATATCAGCAAGTCTAAGGGCATATATGGAGAAAGAATAGAGCTAATGTTTCAAATCTAAATAACTGCTCTGATTCAAAATGTTGGCTCTGTTCTGTCTCCATCGATACTGTCAGGCTTGCTGAGATATTCTAGCATTTTCTGTTTTTGTTTCAGATACCAGCATCCACTGAATTTTGTTTTATATCTTTGTCTGTTTAATTAGACAAGTTGCAACTTGTCAGTCAGAAGATATTGTGGGATGAAAAGAGAAGAGAAATGGGAAAATGAGGATTGGGAATAAGGAAATCATTGCCTTCAATGTTTTCAGACCAGCCACCAGCCATGGTCTCAGTCATGGGCACTTCAGTGAGTGAGTTTTGCCCTGTTGCACCACTGTTTAGTGTTCTTCCTCCATAGACATTCTTTCCAGCTGCTTCCAGCACTCAGTGCAGCTGGAATGATACATATCCCTTTTAAAGGTGCAGCTTGGCTTTCAATAGTGTGGGTTAGTTTTAAATGGTGCTAACCTATCACAATATGTATCCCGCTCAGTCAACTAACAACATGTTTAGTGCTACCTGCATGTTAAATTCATGGTAATACACAGGTAGCACGAGGTTTAAACACTGTCTCCAACAGACACAATGAGTTGGTAATGCACTGAAGGGTTATGGGGAGAACCAGGAAAATAGGGATGAGGAGCATATCAGCCATGATCGAATGCAGAGTGGACTCAATGGGCTGAATGGCCTAATTCTACTCATATTTCTTATGAACTTATGAATGGGGAAGGGTTATTCATACACATCATTTTCCCAAGCTTATTTTGGGACCCTGTCAAACTTCACACTTAGACAATGATTAAGTAAGACACACCTCTTACTACTTTGTTTTCAAACACATACAAATGTGCATAAAAGTTAATACTTACATTTAAAATATGCATTACCATGCACAAAGAGACTGATTTAACAAGAGATTGACACTTGATCAGAAAAATAATTGATGGCAATTATCCAAATTCTATTCAGTTAACATGAAAAGCAGTTTTTTTAAAAAAAGTTCAAATAATAATGAGAGAAGCAACATTAAATAAGAAATATTCATTATTCTTTTCTATCACTATTTTTGATCTTTGGCCAACTCAGTACAACAGCTCCTCAATAGAATTCTACAACTGTTTTACCTACAACAATTTTCTACACTTCAGCTGTATTTTACTTATAGTATTTGTAATATTTTACAGATATTTTGCTTAATCTTGAGATTGGCTGTTGCACGACTGTTGAACCATCTATCACCAGATCTAGCCTGACCACATCAAGTCCCATTGTGCCTCAGTCGCTGTGAAACTGCCTCCTGCTCCAGGATCATCCCGAAAAGCAAAAATAACCCCGCTTTGCGAAGTTTTAAAACAAAATATGCACTCCTGTCATACTCTGTTATTTATGAAGGTTAGAATCATACAGGAAAGAATACATCGATTACATATTAGTCAGTCAGATGTCACTGTACTTAGTGATATAGTTATATAGGAGCACTGAGAACTAACATATTGTCATGTACTGGATGCAGACTGCATTGAATGATTGGCCCTTTACTTATGGAGAACGAGCTAAGGCAATGGTGGTAAAGTTAAAGGTAAAATACTGCAGATGCTGGAATTTGAAACAAAAACAGAAAATGCTGGAAAATCTCAGCAGGTCTGACAGTTTCTGTGGGGAGAGAATAGAGCTAACATTTCGATTCTGGATAACCCTCCAACAGAGTTGTGTGTGTGGGTAGTAAAGTTAAACTCTGTTTACTAGAGCAAGAGATGCGGTGAAAAGCTCTGCTCTGATGTGCCTTCCAGGAGTCTTCTGACTGATGGTCATTATGAAGTTGTCTTTTATATACACCTACCTCTGAAGCAGCTAGAGCCACCTCCTCAGGAATGTCCATCAATGGACCAATTAAAGAACATATATGGAATTTCACCCCCTCGTTAGAGAAACCAAACATCCGAGGCACTTTCAGTACATTGCCACCATCGTTTTGGGGAGAGTGCGTCTAAGTACATACACTATAGTGATTATAGATTCAATAATGTGAAATAATGGAATTGATTATTAGAAGTAAACTTGAGGGTCATTTGTAGGACAAAAATCTAGTTACCATCTATTCAAGAAAGCAAGGCACGCTTCCTTAACCTCTTTGAGGAAACAATTACGCAAGTTCACCTTGATTTCCAAAAGATAACGTTCCACATCAATTCAAAAGGTTTGAAAATTCTGCATAAACACTGAGAATGGATAATAAACAGTGGAAAATTAGTCAAAGAAGGAAGAGATTAAGTTTATTGTGCTATGATCAGATTGCACCTTGTACACAGTGTCTAGCTCTGGTCACCAAGAAACAAGAGAGATGCTCAAGCACTGCAAGAACAGCAGAGAAGATTTTTCTTTTCATCTGGTTTGTAAAGTTTCTGTAAAATGACTAATTTCTACATTTAAGATGATATACAAATTGATGTTATCACTTTAGCAAAAGCAGTGGTCATAACATGAATAGAATAAAATCCTACAGCAATTCACTTTAGACCAGGTCAGGAGGACCAAACTGAGCTCAGTTCTCTGGAATTTGTATTGGTAGTGGTGCAAACCAATTCCAATGCTCGACCGTAGTCTTTTTGTAGTAGAGAATGGTTGCTGGGAAGAATGATGGTAGTTAGAATTGATACAAGACTTAGCTAAATCAACTGGGGTTGAATTATAATTTTATCAACTCAATATTTAGCAGAAACCAACCAATTTTCCTTCAACTGTTTCTATTACTGGTGTGCAATGTCCATCACTAGATTTTCCTCTCTATCCTCTAACCAAGTGATGCTCAACATCCAGATGGTGGTAAGCGAGACCTACTACATTAGCTTTTACAATAGCCTGATGTGAATTGGACAGCTCCAGTCAACCATAAAATCAGAAGCTGGTTCTGCTCAAAAATGTAAATGAGGTGATAAATAGTCACTAACCTGAATGTTCCTCTCGCCACAGATGTGGCTTTATCTGCTGAGTATTTCTTGCATTTTCTGTTTTTAAAGTAACTGTAGCTGCTATAACTTTTGAAAATCAATAAGATAAATAGGCAAATAGCTAACGTGTTGTCACACTGCTGCAAAATAGTTCAACTAATTGCATTTCTCCACATTTCTTTTCATTGTAGTTAGAGATGAGAATAAAGTACATTTAAAAAGGAGAGATCAGAATTCTTAGCTGTTTATCTGGCTGTGATTTTTTTCTCTGCTTGCCTTGTTGCCATTAGTAACTAAAATATATTAATTAATAAGTAAGACTTGTGTTTATCTGATTTTTAGTAATTTTGATGGTAAACTACAAAATAGGGATTTGATCACTTGTCCTGAAAGACCAATAACTCTCTTGTATTGATTGCTGGAGATGTTGCATTTCTTTATTACCCCTCTTAACTCTAGGGAGGAACCCAGAGCTGAACACAGTACTTACACATTTTGGCCTAACAATGCGAACAAGACTTCCTTTAGTGAGACTGCAAATCTTTCCCGTTGCCAGCATTTTCACCATGTGCTGGAAATGCCTTCTAGTGGCTAAGAGTGGTGCTGTAAATTTAAACGCTCTACTAGATGGAATTCACCACTTATAATAATCCAAGCAAACAAAACAGCCTCCTCGAACCTTCACCACAATGGAATGATATTGCAGAAATCAGCAAATACACCCAGGCAGTGAAGTCTCTGTTTGAGACAATACGGTGGATGAACTGTAATTGTGATGCAAATAGAATGTGCAATGGTAGTGGGTGTCAGCTTAGGACTGCCCCAACAGTACTAGCAGGAGGCTCAAACCATTCCTATAGTGAAGCCTCATTTCCCAAATAATCAATGGTCTACCATCAGTCAAGATGTGCCAACAGCCAGCTTGTCGATTAAGGGGCAGGAACAACCCTGAAGTCTTGTAGCCGTTACTATTAATTCAGTGGGAACCAGCATGTTGAATTACAAAGAGGCTGATCTGGAGTCTTTAGGATAGAGAAAAACTATCAACAGCTGAGTAGTACTGTTTAAAAATATTCCATTTGGGTAGTATCATTTTAAAATACCGTGTTCATTTTTCAAAAATGAATGGATATGAGTGTACAAAGTACACGCTGTAGTTTTTCTTTTGCTGATGTAACACAGCATGTGTGTTGTGGTAAATTTTCTCATTATTTAAAAGAACCCAACAAATTTATGAGCCCCACAGACAAAACCTATCCCATTATTCTCCCCTTTTACAAATAAGCTATTAACACACCCCCAGGCTCTCATTATGTGATTAAATGTCATTGAACAATTGGTTTCAGATTCGGCCTAAAGTGAAATCACTCATACATCAACCCAGCTAAAGAGAGAAAAAAAACATCTGAAAATGTGCTGATGGCAAGAAATTAAATCCTGGTTTTTCTCAAACACAAGTCATACCATTCTCATTACAGATTATCATAATTAATCACCATCAATGTCAGAGTTAAGCAGCATCTGGATTACAATTGGTTCCACCTTTGGTTTGTACATAAAGTTCACAAAAAGGATACTGCAGACATTCTCCGTGTTTGAGAAATTATTTCTTTATGTTGGACTATTCTTTTCATTCATTTATTCAGTCTTTCAAGGTATATTCAAGCAATTATAACCACACACTTTAACAATCAGCTATGCTAAAGTACAGTTGATCCCCTGACAATTTTCCATTTGATCACAGCATTTAAAAACATAAAGCTTTCTGTAATGCTGTATGATCAAATTCAATGGAAGATATCTTGGGATATCACAGTTATTAGTAGCATTACTAACTTAATATCTTACGCAAATACAATTTCTTGAACTTAAAAAAACTCACATTTCTGTAAAAAGGTAAAAATGTCTTTGATCTATTTCCCTTTGAAGACAACAGAAAATAAAGTTGTGTAAAATAGTAAGATTGTGCTCAGCAGAAAGATGATTGAAAAGCTCCCCGTTTTACGCTCAACATGTGAGCGCTAATGTACATTACACTTTTGAGTTTTGCTGTGCTGCAAATTAAAGATTTCATTCTGACCATCCATAGTCCATTAACAATATTTTTTAAAATTAATTCATAGAACATGGGCATTGCTAGCCACCCAGCATTTATTGCCCATCCCTAGTTGCCCTTAGAGGTCAGTTAAAAGTCAACCACATTATGGTACTGGAGTCACATGTAGACCAGACTGGTTAAGGACTGCAGATTTCCTTCTCTGAAGGACATTAGTGAACCAGACAGGTTTTTCTGATAATCAACAGTGGTTGCATGGTCATTGGTAGATTCTAATTTTTATTGAATTCAAATTCCACCATCTGTCAAGGCAGGATTTGAACCTGGATCCCCAGAATTTAGCTGAATTACTGGATTAATAATCTAGTGATAATACCACTACATCATTGCCTCTTTCTAAAGAAAATTAACAGGCTGTTAATTGGTGGTAAATGGGTTGCTGGCTTTCACCTGACCTTGCAAGTTTACTGTCAAATAAATTGGTTGGATTTAAAATTGGTGTTGTCAGACCTCTTACTGAGTTTACCCCAGTCCAACGCTGGCATCTCTACATCCTGCGCTCACTTGGCAGGCCCCAGAAATGTCACCCAAGAAAGTAATGTTCAAAGCATTTCTGCACCCGATCTCTCACCAACAGGTGATTGAAAATTAAGCCCCTGATCTTCACATATTTCATTTATATTTCTGTCTTATTTTGATTTCACATTCATTGCACATTTCCTCTTAGAATTAAAGTAGACATTATGAAAATAAGAAGTAATTTAAACATTTAAAATTTATTTATTAGTATCACAAATCAGCTTACATGCATTCCCTAATATCTGACTGTGGAATAGTTCTTGAGGAGACACCTCAGTACTAAGAGATTTAACAATGTTAAATTAAGTACAAATCTCAAACACAAATGTTAAAGATTCACTCACCTGGCGGACAGAAACATTCAGATGTAACTTCTCTAACTGTCCTGATTTTTGCCACTCCATCAGTTAATTCCTACAAAAACAAGGTAATTGATCAGTAAAATCCATTTTCCGTGATTATAACTTGTGGTGATCATATGAACATAGTCCTTAAATCACAACTTCCGGAATGAAATTGCCAAAGGACCTGCTTTTTTTTTAAATGTGCTAATCAGTACAAGTTGGTCCTGGCAATCAGTTCAAATTTCTTACGCTATCCATGTACTTTTATTATTCAAGCATCAGAAACTTTTTCAAATAAAATCAAATTACAGCAGATATTGGAATGTGAAACCAAAAGAGAAAACGCTGGAAAATCTCAACAGGTCTAGCAGCATCTAGAAGGAGAGAAGAGCTGATGTTTTGAGTCCAAATGATTCTTTGTCAAAGCTTTTTTGGATTTGAAACATTAGCTCTTTTCTCTCCTTACAGATGCTGCCAGACCTGCTGAGATATTCTAGCATTTTCTTTTTTGGTTTCAAAAACCTTTTCAACATTTTTTTGCACTTAATTCACAACTCAGTCATTCACCTTCGTCTAGTTTCATCTACTACACAGTTGATGTGTCAGCATTGCAAACCAGCTGAGAGCAATGATAAAGTGGGAGTAATAGCAAGAATGAATCTTAAATGTCTAACAAATTCACAAGTTCAAAGCCAGCACTCTGAGTAGAGGCTGTTACAGTTGGTGTGTAGCCTTGCTGAGCAGCAAATTAAACAATGGATGGGGTAAGCTGTAGAAAACAAACTCGGCTGAGGTGTAGATACTTACCGTCCAAGTCTTAAAAGTTCGATGTGCAGCACATCAGGATTTTTGCTCAGCTTACTGATTAGATTTTTAAATTGCCAATCAGCAATGTTCAGCTTTCCATCGCGCTCTTTAAATTGCTCAGCAGTGTTCTAATCACTTCCGTTTTGATGACTGCCCTGATATCACAGTCAGTAGCAAACTGAAAGCACTTGCAGATTGAAGAAAAGTTCCATCTAACAAATCTAAAAATTTGTAAAACCCTTACAGTGCAGAAGGAGGCCATTCGATTCTGCACTGACCACAATCCCACCCAGGCCCTAGTCATGTAACCCCACATATTTACTCTGCTAATCCCCTTGACACTAGGGTCAATTTAGCATGGCCCATCAAACTAAACTGCTCATCTTTACATTGTGAGGGGAAACTGGAGCACCCAGAGGAAACCCACGCAGACATGGGGAGAATGTGCAAACTCCACACAGACAATAACCCAAGGCTTGAACTGAACCCGGGTCCCTGGAACTGTGAGGCAGCGGTGCTAGCCTTTCTACTACTATGCCACTCCACATTCCAATTTGATGAATCATCGTCGCCTGCCGTTACATATTCTATATATTATGTTAAATAGCATGTTTAACATGGGAACCATTTCAAGGTGCTTCACTGGGGCACAAAAAGTAAGTGAAATGAAGAACAACAACTTGTAGATGTATAGTGGGGATGATTTTTAGCCTGCGACAGCTGTCAGCAAGAATGGCCACGCAGGCAGAAAATTCAGCAAGATTCAGAAACTATGATTCCCTCCAGTGAAATTGCATTTTGGATTTTCCAGGCCCTTTCCTGGTGGAATAATGAGAAATCTGCCATGGAAAGCGCGAAACCTCATCTTAATACATTCTTATATCATTAGCGAGCCCTCCTTCTGGGATATCCCCTTCTCCAACGTGACATCACACCAATGTGATTTAAAAATGAGAATCTGACAATTTCATCACCGAAAGGGTTATTAGAGGTGAACGCTCAGGTCACCATTACCATCCAGAGTATCAGTCACAGGAGGTGGGGCAGGGGGGGCGGGGGGGGCCCCAAATAAGTCCAATTCAGGGTTGGGGGGAGATTCTGTCTCAGCATTTCAGTAGGTGGGTTGATCACAGGACTCAACAGCCTTTTGTGGCTGTGAGCCTCTTGGTTTAACGGACGCCTGGTCTGGACACGGCTCTTCCTGAGTCCTCCTTGCTGGGCTTGCGGCAATATCACTGCTGAGGGGTTTTCCTTCCAGAGTGGCAGCTGGAAAGTGGGTGTGGGAGCTGGTGAATCCACAGGGTCAGCACTGGGAGGTTCTTGGGTGGGGTCCCATGGGAGTCCAGGCAGCATGGGTAGAGTGAGAGACTCTGAGAAGGGATGGTTTCCAGTCTCATTAGGGCTGAATACTCTCACACAGTTGGTGAAGAGGAGAAGTGAACCCTTACACACAGGCAGCACTGTGAGGCCTGAAGGCATGAGCTATGTATAATTTCAAGGCCATTGACTTTGGAGGCCAATCTGTCAGAGATAAGGCTCTGGATGGCTGGGTGTTCAAGTTGGAAGATTCATTTAATCCACAGCCAATGAGAGCTGGAAGAATGAGGGTGCTGTGTAAGAATGAAGTTGACAGCAAATTGCAGTCTTCACATGCATCAGATGTGCCCTGCCTACCACAATAGGAAGCTGATGCCTACTCAGCTCCCTGACCCTTCCTTGACAAATCAATTTAAAAACAAAATAGTGCGGATACTGGAATCTGAAACAAAAACAGAAAGTGCTGGAAAATCTCAGCAGGTCTGACAGTATCTGTGGGGAGAGAATAGAGCCATGTTTTAAGTTTAGATGACCCTTCACCAAAGTTCTGACAAAGGGTCATCTAGAATCAAAATATTGGCTCTGCTGAGATTTTCCAGCATTTTCTGTTTTTGTGTCAATTTAGCCAGCATTGCAATGCATGAGTGTGCCACTAATTGGTGAATGGCTCGTAAGCCTTTGGAAGTGCAGCTAGTTAATATCAGTTTAATACCTGATCTGGGGGATCATATATTCAACAAGTCCAAGCAGTGAAGGTAGTCCGATACTGTCTACCCTCTACTGCAACTACATTCGTGGTCTGGAGTCCCTGGGGAGGAACCAATGAGATCTTCCATTGGGCACCACAGGGATTGAGGTGCTTTATTGATATCTTTGATCACATTTTAATTTAATGTTTAAGTTCAATTTGTGATTTGCTTTTGGTTACAGCAGCTTCCCTTTAAGGAGCTGCCCCTTTTATTTTGTCCTTAGTTTATTTGATTTAGTTTAATTAGCTTCCAACAAAAGAGTTGAAGCCTAGCTGCCAAGCATTGGACTCCAAGGCTCATAGTCACATCTACATAATAGAGAAGTGCCCTCCAATGCATAGCATTATGGTGAAGTCTCTCATCAGTTCAAGAGTGACAGGGGGCAGCATCATGTTCCCCCATTGAGGTTAGGATGCTGGTCCCTTGAATGCATTCAACTATTCTAACTCCTTGCCCTTGAGAGGGTGAGCAGACTGCTGATGCTCTCAAGGACTGAGGTGCTTCATTCACGTGGAGCTGAGAGGGGGAATTGACTATTATGTAACAGGGGAAGAAGTGAGACTTCTGGAAAGATGCTTACACAGGGGGATGGGTGGATGTCCCAGATCCTGAGAGGGCTGAGGGTCTGAGTAGCTTCAGGAATCCTCATCACCTACTTTGATATTCTCTTCCTTTCAGTTTATGATTTTGGAAAGTCATGGAGCTAGTTGGGTTGTCGATTATTTGATTGCTACTGAGCAGTAGCAGCAATCTCAAAGTGCCAGATGCATGTGGCCAGGAGCAATGCCTGGAGAGGAAGGGGTGGCAGTGCCCGCTGATCTTTCAGGAGCAGGGCCACAGATGACAGGGCCTTGGAGGAGACACTCTCAGCCCAGGTATTCCCACATAGAATCTTCTGCCTCCAAATGTCAGAGGTCCAGTGTTATAGAATCCCTACAGTATAGAAAGACGCCATTCAGCCCACTGAATCTTACCACCAGGCCCACCACTCCACCCTATCCCATAACTCCACACATTTACCATGACTAATCAATCTAGCCTACACATCTTTTAAAGTTTATTAGTGTCACAAGTAGGTTTACACTAACGCTACAACAAAGTTACTGTGGGACAATGAGGGGCAATTTAGTATGACCAATGCACCTAACCTGCACATCTTTGGACTGTTGGAGAAAACTGGATTAATGCGGAGCATTTGGAGTGTCGGGGAAGACTGTGTCTGTCCTAGAGGATGGTGTATCACTTGTGCCAGATGATGCAAGCACCATATAGACTGGGAAGCCACCCTTTGCCTGTGGCTCTAGAAGTCACTGTCACTCTGAACCTCTATGCCAGCGATTTGTTTTGCTACGTGACCTGTGCGGCATCTCCCTGTCAGCCACAACAAGAGGATAAGGGAGGTCACGGATATGCTATTTTCAAGAACCCACATGTACATCATCTTTAACCAGGACCAAGTGAGTCAGAACACTAGGGCCATGGGCTTCAACCACGTGGAAGGCATATCCCAAATATAGGGTGTCATTGGCTGCACTTATGTGGCTCTGCGCTCTCCATGGTGGCATGGGCACCATGTGTGAACCACAAGGAATACCACTCCCCCAGTGTCCACGTCATCTGTGACCAAGCGGTGCCCATGGTGAAGAAGGCATTCTGCATGCTTGGTTTCATCGGTCAGAACATTGAACACAGGAATTGGGGTGTCTTGTTGAAGTTATACAAGATCTTGGTAAGACCACACTTGGAATACTGTGTGCAATTCTGGTCATCCTATTATAGAAAGGACATGGAGTCCCTGGAGAGAGTGCAGAGGAGGTTTACCAGGATGCTGCCTGGTATGGAAGGTCTGAGTTACGAGGAGAGGTTAGGCAAATTGGGGCTGTTTTCCTTAGCATGACATACACTTAGAGATGTACAAGATTATGAGGGATATAGATAGAATAAACAGTGTTAAGCTTTTTCCTAGGTTGGACTCAAATATCATGAGGGGCCATAGGCATAGGGTGAGGGGGGGTAAGGTATAGTTTGGGGGCTAGAGGGAGTTTTTTTCCCCACACAGAGGGTTGTGGGGATATGGAATGCGCTGCCAAGTAAAGTGGTGGAGGCAGGCATTCTGGAGTTATTTAAGAGATACTTAAATGGGAATGGAGGGATATAGAAAACTGATTTAAAATAGGGATCATGAGTCTTGGGAGTTCCCTGGGGGGTAAATTGTCAATGATATTGATGTATTTCTGTTTTATCCTACAGGTACTTTGGTCCACCTTGTTGTCTAACAAGGGACATACGCGCGATGGGTCGTGAGAGGGCTGCTCTTGGATTTTTCGAGAGTATCCTAGTGCTTCACGTTGTTAGTGTATGCTTGAACTGGACCAGTTGATGGGCAACATGACAGCTCAGTGACTATCGCTGTGCTCTGCAGATACATGGATTTGGGCCTGTGTCTATAGGAGTTTGCATGTCCCCCCCATACTTGCGTGGGTTTTCTCCAGGTGCTCCGGTTTCCTCCCATTCCCCAAAGATGTGCTGTTAGGCTGATTGGCAAAACAAATTCTCCCTAAATTTGGGTTCCAATACATAGACAGGGATCAAGGGTAGAAATGGGAACATCAAGGTGGCGGCATGGGCTCGTTGGGCCGAAGGGCCTGTTTCCTGTGCTGTTTTGTTCGTTTTCTTTGTTCATCTTACAGGTGTGTGCCCAGTTTCAAGGAAGCATCCATGGTAATTACATCTCGGGTTGCTCACTGATCCCAGCTGTTTTTGGGGGAGACCAACGGCTGGAGTGACGGTTTCTCAGGGGCAAAGAGTAGCCATTCAGGAGGAGGCTGATGAAGCCAGTATGGAGGCCATAAACAGCCTCACTGCAATGAGTCTGCGCTGACAGAGAAGGCGATTGACCAACTCAAGATGCAGTTTCGGTGCCTGGATTGGTCAGGGGTTTTCCTCCAAAACAGTTAGCAGAGGATTGTGGTCTGCCAAATCCTGCAAAGCCTGGCACTGCAGTGGGGGTGAGCAACTGGACAAGGAAAATATGGAGAAACACCCATGTCTCTCATATGAGGGCACCAAGGAAGGCAGTGAGGGGCAACCCATAGAGGAGGAGGAAGAGGAAGGATATCAAAGCCAGGGTCTTCAACAGAACCTCCAAGGGCTAGGGACGCACTCACAGCCTCTCACTTCAGTGGACTGGTATGTAAATACCTCTCCCACCATGGAGTCTGACATCTACTTTCCACTGGGGTGCCTGCAGGAGCTTATCGCGATGGTGGCTATATTCATGGGAAGGTCACTAAAGTGATTGGCTGGATGCTGCAGGGAAATGATGACTTGCAGCGAGGATAGAATAATGCTCCTCACATCCTCAGCGATATGTCTGACTCCTATCTGATAGAGAGCTGAATATATCCTGCTGATGAACGAGCTTATCATGGGGCCCAGAGACACTGGGCAACAAATCCCAGCTGCTACTGCTCTTCTGAGGTCAGGAACCTGGAGATTTTCTCCTCCCACTGATGAGGTGAACAGACACTCACCATTTTTTCAGCTTTTGGCATCCTCATAACTAGAGAAAGCTGGCCTGAGTTTATGTCTTTCTGTGCCCTGAACGAGAATAGAACTTCCACTCACCTGACAAAGTGGCAATACTCCGAAAGCTAGTGGGTTTTGCTACCTAATAAACTTGTTGGACTTTAACCTGGTGTTGAGAGACTTCTTACTGTGTTTACCCCAGTCCAATCCTGGCATCTCCACATCATGACCCAAAGATACCCAGGTGCTCTTTCTAATCCCATCTTCCTGCATATGCCCACAGCTCTGAAGCTTATAACACTTAAGGTGAAGAACCATGTATTTTTTTAAAAGAGTTTAGGATCTTTGCCTGATTGGCAAAACAAATTCTCCCTAAATTTGGGTTCCAATACATAGATCTATAAACATAGACAGGGATCAAGGGTAGAAATGGGAACATCGGGGTGGCGGCATGGGCTCGTTGGGCCGAAGGGCCTGTTTCCCATGCTGTTTTGTTCTTTGTTTTCTTTGTTCATCTTACAGGTGTGTGCCCAGTTTCAAGGAAGCATCCATGGTAATTACATCTTGGGTTGCTCACTGATCCCAGCTGTTTTTGGGGGAGACCAACGGCTGGAGTGATGGTTTCTCAGGGGCAAAGAGTAGCCATTCAGGAGGAGGCTTAGGATCTAACTCAGGAAACAAATTTCAGACATCCACCTCCCTCTGCATTAAAAAAATCTTCATGTCCCCTTCTGCCACTTAGCTTGAAATTATCACCATGGTTTTTGAACTCTCTGCTAAGAGAAAGAGGTTCATCCTGTCACTCACTCCATACGCCCTCACAATTCTTTATTCCTCAATTATGTCAACTGTCAGCCTTTTCTGTTCTAAGGAAAACAACTGGAAACGCTCCAATTTCTTCTTGTAGCTACAATTCACCAGCCCTGGCAACAGTCTAGTAAATCTTCTCTGTAGTCTCTCCAGAATAATTACATCATAGAACCCCTACAGTACAGAAAGAATCTGTGCCGACCACAATCCCATCCAGACCCTACCCCATATACCCATTTATTTATCCACTAATCCCTCTAACCTACACATCTCAGGATGCTAAGGGCAATTTTTAGCATGGCCAGTCAACCTAACCCGCACATCTACTTTCTTTCTGTAATGTGGTGACCAGAATTACACGTAATACTCCAGTTGTGCCCCCACCAGTGTCTGATACAGTTCCATCATTATATCCCCATTGCCATATCCTATACCTCTGCCGATGAAATAGAGCATTCCATGTGCCTTCTCTACAACCTTATCCACCTGTACTGCTATCTTTAGGGACCTATGCATTGTACGCCAAGATCTTTCACTTCATCTATCTCTCTCAATATATTCCCATCTATTGTGTACTCCCTTTTCTGTTTAATCTCCCTAAATCCAGGTTAGCATATTTATTTGCTGAGCTTTATTCTTCTCAATTACTCACTTGAGAATTGAAGGAGAACAGCACAGGCTGTCCTTTGATATTGTTACTCCAAAACACCCAGGCAGAAAATGGATGTGGGGAAAAGAAATGCTGTGCATACTTTAATAGTTATTTTACATTATCCAACCACATCCTCCCCTTGTCATTTTTGTTATTAAACAGAAATCTTAATGAGTCTTATTTAACTTTTGTACTAAAGAGTAGAAATTCCCCTTATTACAGCTTGAATAATTATTTCCTGAGTAAATGCAGTCTCCTGTGTGATATTGAAAAATGTAGATCAAAGTCCCAGATCAAACACCTTCTGCTGAATTAACTGATCTCACTCAAGCCAGCAGCTAGGACAAAAAGTCCTGAAGGGTGGAATTCTCCCATCTTGGTCTGAGCCTCATGGTAGGGGTGGGAAATTGGAGTGTTTCCCATTGCGGAGGTCGGAGGAACATATGCCATATCTTGCAGTTATATCCAAATCATTTCCACCTGGATATTCAGAATGGATAAACAGTATGACAAAAATTCAAAATACATCAGGCAGTCAGGGTATCATTATTGGGAGGAACAGGTGGCTTTGGACCAATGGGCCAGAATTTTACCATCCCACCCACCACGGGAATCAGAGCAGGAAGGTGTGGAACAGGGAAGCTCCGTTGACCTTGGACTAGATTTTATGATTTCAGGACACGTGAAGCCATAAAATTCTGCTCATAGTGTCCCAAACTTCCTACCACTGATAATTTTATGACCTAATTTCTTGGTATATAGTAGATTAATTGATTCCGATTGATTCTTATGATTAGTCATTAATGAATAACTTCGTTATAGTAGCATTGCAGGATTACCAGATTAGTAGAAGGTAATATCAATAGATGGGGTGGGATTTTTCTCCTCCTTCCTGGAGTGATTCATAGACTAGAATCATGGAATTCCTACAGTGCAGAAGGAGATCAGTCGGCCTAACGAGCCTGCACTGAAAACAATCCGATCCTAGACTTTATATCCCTGTTACCCCACATACTTACTCTGCTAATCCTCCTGACACTAAAGGGCGATTTGACATGGTCAATGCATGTAACCTGTACATCTTTGGGCTGTCGGAGGAAACCCACACAGACACAGAGAGAACGTGCAGACTCAACATAGACAGTGACCCGAGACCGGAATTGAACCCAGGTCTCTGATACTATAAGGCAGCAGCGCTAATCACTGTGCTACCGCTGGTTGCGGAATCTAATGGTCCCGCAGTTGTCAACGGGGTTTCCCATTGAATGCACCTCTCGTTGACAGGAATCTCATAGTGTGGGTGTGCTGTTGGCAGGATCCTAAGATCCCATTGGCATAAATGGCAGCAAGATTTTGGTGATGGTGTTATCTTTTAGTATAACAATTCTAATGTTCACACATATACCATGTGGCCTATTGTTACAATTACAAAGTTGATAAGCTTGTTATGCTTTGGGATTGAGGTAAAATGAAGAAGGTCATGTGATTTGACCTGTTCAGAATCCTGCTTGACAACAAGCAGCCCTGCTGCCTCACAATCCAGGGACCTGAGTTTGATTCCTGACTTGGGTTGCTATCTGCTGGAGTTTGCATGATCTCTGCATGGGTTTCCTCTAGTGCTCTGGTTTCCTCCCACAGTCCAAAGGTGTGCAGGTTAGGTGCATTGACCGTGCCAAAAATTTTCCCTCAGTTTACCCGAACAAGCATTGGAGCATGGCAACTAATGGATTTTCACAATACCTTCATTGCACAGTTTGATTTTTAGAAGTTAAAAATTGTTTGATAGGGAAACAGATACAAAGTACTTACATTCGGCGACAATAGCAGGAGTCTTTGTGTTAGCAATGCGTAGATTGAGATTCTCATTATCAATATACAGAAGTTCCAGAAAAGTGTTTAAAATGTAATTCATGGCAATGGGCTCTGAGAGAAGAATTTTCTATATCACTGAAAACTCATAGACAAGCCTAGTCTGCCAAGATCTGGGAGAAGGATTCTAATCAGCAATCTCTGACTGTCTGTGCTGATGTGTGCTATTGCAGACCAGAACACTGCACTTGCCTGATGAAGACACTGGAGTGTTGAAAGCTCGCTATTTTACTATCAAATAAATCGGTTGGATTAATAATTGGTGTTGCTAAATTCTTACTGAGTTCTTACCACTCCAATCCAACGCCGGCATCTTTACATCAGAAGGAGAGCAAACAGCTATCCTGCAGCAAAACATCACCAGAAATCTGGGGATGGAACTTAGTCAGATTGAAAAGACTGAATTTGTGAGGAATTAAAATGAGATTGGAAGATTTGTCTAGCTTAGTTAGAGGAAGAATATCCAGTGGAGTGAGGGGAGTGAAATCTCACTGTGAATAATAGTTCTTTTTAAACATTCCCAGGTTGAGAAAAGAAAAGATAGGGGTATACCCTTGGGAGCCAAGATTCACAATGGACTGATTCTATCTACTTAAAAGATACTGTGAGGTACATTTGTAAAGTATGTTTTGAGTTGTACTAAAAGAAAAATGTGAATGTTCTATTTGTTGGTTTAAAATATAAGCTCTGCAAAGACAACGTTTAGTCAATATTAGTCAATAATGTTTTTTGTTTTGCGTTACAGTAGAAATCTTAAAACATGAAATCATGTTGTGTCATCCTTTCAGTTATTAACAAGTTCAAATTTTTTTTAAACTGTAATTGGCCTTTGCAGAGAGCATAATTGGCTGACAAATATACTTTACTGTGCGCTGCATAAGTTGGACTACAAATTAGTTTTAGTCTTAAGTATTTTGAGAAAATGTTTAATATTTTAAACATTTATTTTATCATCTTGAATTTCACAGTCACTTAAAATAACTGTTTACTTGTAAGCTAATATTAGAATTTTTTTCAGCATGGTGTTCAACACCTTTAGTTTCGCTTAACGATTTCAATTTCCAGTATTCTTTTTAACTATTAACACATTCATATACTTACCTCATATTAAGTTTTGTATAATTACCATTCATTTTCTTTTCTTTTTAGTTTAAAAACTAATTTAATTTGGAGGCTGCTTGTTTAGGTTTCTTTTCTTACATAATATATATATATATATATATATATATTATACCATACTCACATTGTGGAGTTTTTTTAGCATTGGCATTGCACAGTGACAACTCTCATTTCTCCATAGTAACCTGAGCTTTTAACTGCTCACTTCCAGCATTTGGCACCACAAACCACTGACCATACCATTTGGACTCAGTTGTTTGTTGCAAGGGAAAGGTGCAATTTCTGATTTATTTTAATTGCTTTTCACTTCCAATGCTGTTTGTGTTGTGTGAGAGTAAAGGAACTTTTGTGGTGGGCTGATAACCAATCACCTGTTGTTGGGAATGGTACAGTGGCACAGCGGTTAGCCCTGCTGCCTCACAATCCAGGGACCTGAGTTTGATTCCTGACTTGGGTTGCTATCTGCTGGAGTTTGCATGATCTCTGCATGGGTTTCCTCAAGGTGCTTTGGTTTCCTCCCACAGTCCAAAGGTGTGTGCAGGTTAGGTGCATTGACCATGCCAAAAATTTTCCCTCAGTTTACCCGAACAAGCATTGGAGCATGGCAACTAGTGGATTTTCACAATACCTTCATTGCACTGTGAAGGTAAGCCTACTTGTGACAAATAAGTTAGCTTTTTTTTAATTTTACTTTCTGTACTTGAAGAGATCTGTTGTTAGAAGTACTTATAATGAATTGATTTCTGAGCTGAAGTGATTCACACGTTACTAATGCAATTGTTTGACTGAAATCATTGGGCAGAACTTTATGGCCCTATTGTGGAAGGAGTGGCGAGCTTGTCCAAACATCCACTGATTTCAGCTGGACAAGAAAAATCGCACTGACGGGAGAGACTGTAAAATTCTGCCCTTAATCTCACAAAACCAAACTTTAAAAATTGTTTAAAAGTTTAGTTTATTTACTAGTATCAAAGGTTGGCTCACATTAACAATGCAATGAAGTTACTATGAAAATCTCCTAGTCGCTGCACTTTGGTGCCTGTTTGGGTACACTGAGGGAGAATTTAGCATGGCCAATGCACCTAACCAACAAGTCTTTCGCACTGTGGGAGGAAACCAGAACACCCAGAACAAAAATCTACACAGACATGAGGAGAGTGTGCACACTCTGCACAGACAGTGACCCAAATTGGAAATTGAACCCTGACACCATAAGGCAGCATACTAACCACTATGCCACCATGTTTGTAAACTGAATCATGAGGCAAGAGACAGTAATAGAGTTCTGCCATTTGAACTTATGGAATTGAGTCCATATATATTGTGCTCAGCACATATCATCTGATGTGTGTTCAATTCTGCTAGTTAAAAACAGATGAGGTCTTACCATAACTCCCATGTAACACTTTGTAGTTCATTAAATGGCTAACTGTCTTTAATGAGTATATTTGATACATATGTCAATTAGAGTACATTTGTGAGATTTCAGTACATTTGGTTCCAAAAGATTTTTTCACTTTATAAATACAAATCTGCAGTAATTTCAAACAAATGGTTTTAACTGAGGGAACAATCAACCAAAAGCAATTGCCCAGAAAATCTAGTAGTATAAGTTAACTGTTATATTTTCCAAAGATCAAAATTATTCTGATTACTGTATTGGGATTTTATACATATTTGCCAAGACTTGGCACTATATTACATAGAATTACATGGGGGAGAACTTCCAGCTGTGTGTGCCACAAGACTGGAAATACCCATCTAAACTCAACGGACCTTTAAATGATCTGCGAAATTTTCTATCCTGTCCACTATGATTCCACAGCAGGGAGGATGAGAAATTTCCAGCCATTGTATTTATACACAGGGCATTTGACTCAACAGGATTATGTCAATGTTATGCTTGGAATGAATTTTCTCTCATCACCCTATCAACACATTCTTCTGTTTCTTTCCCTGCCTCTTATACATATTTAAGATTCATTGGTGCTCATCATAGAAGCAAGGAGCAGAGTAATCCACTTGGCTCTTTAAGCCTGCTCCACCATTCATTATGATCATGGTTGATCATTAAATTCAATTTCTTGATCCCCCTTCTCATTTCATATTGCAGCAAGTTTTATATTCTAAACACTCTCTGAGTATAGAAGTTTTTTATGAATCCCTTACTGAATTTATTAGCAACCATTATCTCTTTATGGCTTTAGTTTTGGACACCACACTGGAGGAAACATCTTGAGTATGAAAGTGATCTGTCCCAGCAGCCTGAAATGGACGTGTACCAAATTGCCTGCTGATTTTTCATCATGCCAGCTCTTATTTCCCATTAACTTGGAAAATATTGCCAAGATTTTGAAATGAAACCAAGTTAAAGTAATAATGAGATTAGGAGACAGACTCCAACAAGAGTTTGAACAGATGTTCTGTGACTTTAAGTGGAAAAAAAAGATCAGGTGCCGTTCCATACTTTTGACGTCAGAAGTTGTATCCCACTTTTTGGCTTTATCCTTGAGATCCCACCCTAACCACTCCCCCCCCTCCCCCCCCACCTTCCCTCCCAAATTTTAAAGACATTCTTTAATAGGTCATCCTTTCAGCCTTCCCTTTTCTAGAGAAAAGATTTCTAGCTTGTTCAGTCTTTTCTGATAATAATCTTTCAATGCTGACACCATACTTATTAGTCATCTTACCACCTTTTTCAGTGCCAAGCTTTTTTTGGCAGCACCTGCCAAACCCATAACCTCTGTCTCCCAAGAGGGTGAGGGCAACAGATGCATGGAACACCATCAGATACAAGTTCCCTCAGGTCATACACCATTTCAACTTGGAAACACATCAGTCGACCTCCATTGTCACTGGATCAAAATCATGGAATTCTCTTCCTAACAACACTATAGGTGTAGCTAAAACTAAAATGGATTGCAGCAGTTCAAGGAGACACTCACCACTTTCTCAGGGACAACTAAGTATGCACATTAAACGCTGACCTAATCTGGAAAGTTTACATGCCAAAGATGAATAAAAAAACCTCTTCCCTAATGTGGAAACTAGAACTGGGGACAGTAACACTGGTCAACAACATTGGCCTTTTGTATCACTTTGCAAACCTGCCTTGTTAACTTCATGATTTGTGAATCTCTCCCCCAGGGCTTCAATAGCAGATTTAGATTCTTGTTTTCCGAAGAGCAAATAGCTTCCAGTTTCCTTCCAAGCATTATTTCGTGCTTACATATATTGAAATTAATTTTTCATTTATATGGTCATTCTGCAAGTTTAACATCTTTTTTGTATTTTGCAACAGTCTTCCTCAGTATTAATTGTATTTCACCAATCTGGATATTATACTTGCAATTCCTAAGTCTGAATCAATTACGGATATGCTGAACAACATTGGTTCCAGCACCAAATCTTGTGGGACACTAGGGCAAGCCTTTCACCAATCTGAATAAATGCTTTTGAAATTACAGACTCTTTTTTTGTCGCTAACATGCTTTCCATTCGTTGCTTACTCTTCATGTCTACATGCTTTGGCCTTAAGTCATGAATCTGTTATGTGATATATAGGTAGTATGGTGAACTGGAAAAGGAATAAATTTATTTTCATAAGATAGCAAATGTTATCCGATAGTCTCCTTACCTGAGTGCTATGAAATTTCAACAAGTGTTTCCTAACAATGCTCTTTGAGAAATGTTTATATTTAATGTAGTACGAAACAAAGGATAAAGACATAAAAAAATCAAGGTTGTATTTATTTTCAATATTCAATCTTATATTTCGTTTTAACTACACTTATTGTCAGATAGAAGGACAAGGTTGTTGCACAAATTAGATACAAATATAATTGTAACAGTATTGCATGATTACATTTAATCAGAATAACACTGCAATAACAGTAAGTGCAAACCCTAAGGATTAACTCAGCAAGTGTATTTTTAAAGTTGTAGTGAGTAGAAACAAATGGATGAAACGTTTCTTGTTTGAAATGTAACACACACGTAAAGATGGCATCAGATATGGTGCAAAACGGAATACTTATGGAAATTAGTAACCTTAAGGCAAGTGAGACTTAAGTCCCAGTTATTAGGTATGTCTGTTATACGGTCAGTTGCATTTAATTTACAATTAATCACTTACCTCCTGAAGTCGGTCGATTCTTTTCTGTAGCAAAGGTAATAAAGTTGCATCGTCCCATAAAATCTCCCGTATTGCTTGCAGTGAAATGCTCCCTTTCTGATTTTCCAAAAGCTTTATCCTATCTTGCAAAACCGCCGTTTTAACATTCAGCATCAGGCAAAACACAACAGAAGTGACTGATAACAGTAAACTTACTATTGTCGGCAGTGTCCTCAGGTACATCAAAGGGTTTGATGTCGGCATAATTTCTTTTTTACTTTTCCCAACCTTGGTTGACTGATAATTCTTGCCCATCTCTCAGAAATCGGCAACACCAATTGCAAAAGGGAATGTTTTCCAAGGTTTGTAAGGTCAGCTAAAACCAAACCAATTCTGTTCGTGGGGAAAACAAACAAACAGAAACTGAAGCAAATCTGCAGAATTGCTTTTTTCTGACACACAATTTCTCAAAGGTGCTGTTTCAAAGTTGGTTTGTCTGTCTTGTTTTGCTGCCGACTGTTTTCTCTCTGCTCATAAAATCCAAAAAAAAGCTTTTAAACAGTAAGTGTGAGTCAAGTCCTGACAATAAACGACATGCCTGCGATTAGCCAATGTTTAGAATAAATGCTGCAATAGATTACCCACCTCTCATTTCCCCCGGCCACATCTAGGGTATTTACTGATGCAAAGCCAACTCCCAGAAAATTAAAATATTACCACGCCTACATTGCTTTGGCACAAACCAGGAAACCCGCACGAAATGAAAACCATAATAATGCTAAAAATGTGCAACAACTTAAGTGAAGAAAACAGAATAGAAAACAGTATGCGCAGCGAAGTGACTCACAAGTATAATAAACTGCTGCGCCCAAGTGTATTTTCTTTTTCGAAAAATAACAAACTTGATTAATAGTGAAAGATTGCAACATCATCCCATCCTCCAAAAATCACGAGGATACAGAACTTTTCTCACATTGCGAGTAATGCCACAAGGATTACATTAACAATAATTAAAATGAGGGATCTTTGTGCTATCCTAGTTTGTGGGCCATTAGTCTCTGGTTATGTTCAGTAATTGAATGGTACCGAAGAAACTCATCATTACTTCAATACTACAAATGACTTCACCGGCACCAATAGCTGGAGCTCAATGCACTTGGATGGATTTGCTCTCCAAGTTGTTTCGTGTCTCTCTGTCGCTCTCCAGCGGCGAGCACCGACAGAGATGTTTTACTCTATCTTGTCGACAAGAACACGGCAGTCAGCAAATGCAGAACCACACAGGGGAGGGAAAGTTTACATTAATTCATGTTTCCCCCACCCCGCTTCATAGACACTCGTTGGCCTGCAGACAATTCTACTTTTGCTTCTGATTTCCTGCAATGCAATTTGTTCTTCAATGGCATGTTCGCGTCGCCGACCAGATTCATACCTGAACGTTCTTGAAGACAGTTGCCTTCTTGAATCTCTGAAATCCGAGTAGTCTTGGTAATACCTGCCCTGCTGCTAGGGAGTTCTAGGATTTTGACCCAGCCAATTAAGGAAAGACAATATAATTCCATTCCAAGTGAGGATGGAGTGTGCAACTTGGAGGGGAACTTGCAGATTATTTGTATTATTTGTCTGCTGCCTTTGTCTTCCAAGATGCTAGTTGTAGTGAATTGGAAGGTGCTGCACAGAGCCTTCCCATGTTTATGCACTTTCTTCAACTTGTAGATCATACACACTGCTGTATGTATGCATTAGTAGAAAAGGGAGTGACAAAGTCATAGCTTCAGATGAGTATACTCAATTGTGTTGTGTGGCACTATCATTGTGCTAAATAGGATTGACTGCAAACAGATCTAACAACTCAAGACTGAGCATCCGTGAAGCACTACAGATCATCAACAGCCGCATTGTACTGAAACACAGTAGAGCCCAGCAATCCCCCACTCTAACATTATCACCAAGCTTGGGGATCAACCCTGGTTCAATTAAGAGTGAACGAGATAACGCCAGGAACACCTAAAATTAAGATGTCAAAACCTGATGAAGCCACAACACAGAACTGCTTGTGTGCTACAAAGCATAAGTAGCAACAAATTGAGCTTTGTAATTCCACAACCAACCAATCAGATCTAAGTTCTGCAGTCCTGGCACATCCAGTCTGCTGCTCCATTAAGACAATTAAACAAACTCAATGGAGCAGCAGTCCAAAAATATCCTCATTCTTAATTATCCAAGAGCACAGCACAACAATATTCAGTCAGAAGTGCCAAGCAGATGATCCACCTCAGCCTCCAGTATAGGTCCTCAGCTTCCTAGATGCTAGTCTTCAACCAATTTGATTCATTCCACATTATCAGTAGCTAATGGCCCTGAGAAGATTCCAGCAATAGCATGTATACTCCAGAATTTGAAGTACTCTAAGTTGGTCCACTACAGCTACACAATTAAAGACCTGGAACCACTCAAACAGCAATGTATAACTACAGCACAGAGACTGCAGTGCTTCAAAAGGCATCTCACCACTTTCTCAAAGGCAGAAACTGCTGGCCTAACCAATGATGCCCATATCTTTTAAGTCCCAATCTCTTCAATCTATCCTTATAGCTACAGTTCTTTATGCCTCCACTGTCATTGGAATCACGTTTGTGCTTTGCAATGCCTCCACGTGCTTCCTCTCAACATTGAAGAGAAAGGTTGCAAATTTAGAGCTATTAAAAATTTAAAACCTACTTGTAGACAATTACCTAGCTAATCAAAGAAACCCTACAGCACAGAAAGAAGCCATTTGGCCCATCGAGCCTGCATTGACCATAATCCCACCCAGACCCTATCCCCATATGCCTACATATTTTGCCCACTAATCCCTCTAACATATGCATCTCTAGATACTAAGGAGCAATTTTAGCATGGCCAATCAACCTAACCCACACATCTTTGGACCATGGGATGAAACTGGAGCACCCACGCAGACACGAGGAGAATGTGCAAACTCCACAGACAGTGACCCAAGCTGAGAATCGAGACAAGGTTCCTGGAGCTGTGAAGCAGCAGTGCTAACCACTCTGTACCATGCTGCCCATTTTCACATGAACTGAGTAGAACTGGAATAATCACAGGGACTGAGTTGTAAAGCATTACTGCTTCATCACTACTCATCTTATTTTTCTGCAAACTTAAGTTCTCATTTCATACAACGTACACAAATACAATAAAATCACAACTTTATTGCACAATGTCAATGTTTACTTTACAAGTTATGAGGTAGTATAATACAAAAGTCCATTTTAGAAAATGTTTTCCAACTTTAAGAATTGTAGTATTGTAAAGCAAGAGTGGTTCAAAAAAAAAATTAGCACATGCCCACATGACAACACCAAAAATGGCATCTTTGTAAATTTTTACCACACAATATGGACATAATTTTACATACACTTCAATTTCAAAATTTATGATTTGAATACAGACTGACACAGTCTAGATATTCTCCAATGGAGAACTTGCAATTAATTTACATGTTGTACAAAATAGTTCATTTTGTAAGCCACGGTCTCTCCTCAATGTGAAAAAAATGGATGTTTCAACGCTTGATCCAGCCGTATTCTTTTTGAAGGTTCATACGTCATCATCTTTTCAATTAGGTCAAAGAGTTCCTGATGTTCAGAGATCTGAGAAACCATATACTCCTGAAAATAACGTACATAAATTACAAAACAGCAGAATTTCAATATACAATTTACCAACCCAGTCTGCTATCCAAGTGATGAAAGGTTCACTAACAGTATTACAATGATACCCCTTAATCAGTATATTCGACTCTATTAGAGCACTTAGTTGCAGACTTCATTACAGTCTTGGTCCAAACATGGACGAAAGAACTGAATCCCAGTCTGCAAAGAACTCTCATGAAATTGAAGAGAATGGGAATTGAGGGAAAAATCTCCTTTGACTGGAGTCATATGCGGCACAAAAAGATAATGGTTGGGGTGGTTGACGATCAATTATTTCACACCAGTAGATTGTTAGGGAAGTTCCTTAGGGTAGCATGTAAGGTCCAAAAATCTTTAGCTGCTTTGCTGGCCTAGCCTCAATCGTAAGTTCAGAAGAGGGAATGTTTATTGATGATTCCAGTGTTCATTACCATTTGCAACTGCTTAGATACTAAAGATTTCTGTGCTCACATGTGGTTAAGCCTTGGGCAGAATTGAGACTTGAGTATTTATGCCACATAACTGCCAAGCAACAAAAAGAAAGAATGTGATCTTTCTATAGCTCCCAACTTACTCCAAATATTCAACAGCATTATCACAGCTGAATCACTGGGGGCTTACCATATCCAGAAAATTAACTAGACTAGCCATATAAATACTGTAGCTACAAAAGTTAAAAATTTTTCAAGTCACTTTCTGATTCATTTGCCTGGATGAATGCAACTCCAACAACACTCAATAAGATTAACATTATCCAGGACAAAGCAATCCATTTGACTGACATCATCACATTAAATATTTAGGATTCACGTTTTCTTGACAGAACAATCAAAATCTGTGATATTTACCACCTGGAAGGACAATCACACAGGAACAGATCTTCATGATCTGGCATGATGATCCCCTCCCAGCATCCTGTCTTAGAACTACATTACTTCTTTCTGTCTTTAACAGCACTACTGGTGTATCTACACCATATGGATTGCGGCGGTTCAAGTTATCTCACCACTACTACTTCATGTACAATTAGGAACAGGCAATACATGTTGGCCTTGCCAATGATGCTCACATTCATGAATGATTTAACAGAAAATGTAATTAAAATAACTACCTTCAAAGGCTTGCAGCGTTTCCTAACGTATCTACCAGCAGAACTGTTTTCATCCCAATCTAATCGCTCATGGCGAAAGTATTTGCATTTCCTGAAAACAAGATGCCATCACTCATGACTTTGCATACAAAAATAATGAATGTACCTTAACACAGCATTGCAAATTTCCAAAGCTGAAATCAATGCCACAAAAGGTATTTAAGACCTCGACTAAATCTTACCACATGCAGAATAAATTAGACACATCTAAGTATCTACATTCACCACCAAAATTTAATTATGCATATTTAGTTAACAGTATTTATACAGTGAAATCTTGATTTTGGAAACCTGACACATGCCGGATATCATTTTTAATTGCTTTACACAATGAAGTCTAATCAGGAACAAAAACAAAAATGAAATTTGGTACAAGTGATTAGAGGATACAACAAGTGATCAAGTAGACATATTTCTAAATATACTTACCGCGTTCTATTAATCATACTGGTTGGAATGGGTCCAAGTACTCTTTCCATCATAGCAAGATGCTCCCGGCTGTCATGTGTCTGAATAAGAAATATGTGAATATTATAGAGACACTTGAAGTTGTACTTCTTTCCACCATTAAGGAGGAACAGAAGTGTGAAGTACATTTCTTTGAAGTAACCATATGGCACACAAAGCATAATACAGGTTAGACATAATTTAGAGTTTCAAGTTTTTACTTGAAACAAAAACAAACCAAGATAGTCCTCTCCACTGGATTGAGTAGTATTTTATCACAACTAAATCGGAAATGGGTCATAGAAATTTGGATTCAAATTTGATGCAGATACTGTCCAAAAATTTATTTTGTTCAATATAACTCAGATTAAATATGGCTATTTTTCTTACACTCCATAAAATGCTTAGATTTCAGAACAAAGGGATCACAACAAAGCTTTACTTATAACACAAACTATGTTTAAACATGCTACTAGATAACCAATAAACTTAGACATATAGAAAAATATTAGTTCTTACCTGAAAGAGTGTCAAACCAAGGTAATATTCAATTAGTATACATCCTATGCTCCATACATCACATGGATGCGACCAACCCAACTCTGAAAAATTTAAGAGTAATATTACAAGTAGTTCATAACATTTAGCACGCAAAAACCAAATTTCTTTGTACTAACCTAATATGACTTCAGGAGCCCTGTAATGTCTTGTAGATACTACAGTACTGTGATGCTCATCATCAAACGTTGCACTGCCAAGATCCACAATTTTGACATCAGCATTTAGCACTGTTCGATCATCATGTTTCTAAAAATAAAAATTATTTGTACAGTTACATCATCAGTTATGAACAGATCAAAAAAAACTAAAATAAACTTGACTAGAGTGGGGACACCTTACCGTTTTACTGTTGTACTCAATGCTGTAGTCAGAATTCACAAACAGAATATTTTCAGGTTTGAGGTCTGTGTGAGTAAGCTTGTTCTGATGCAAAACTAATAAGGAAGAAAATTATAAAATTATTTAAAGACATTTGTGAATCATTGTGGTTTAAGTTGAGTTATAATTTGCATAAACTGAAGTCTTAAAATAATGGACTGCTTGATGAAATTATTAGAAACCAGACAGAGCCATTTAAAAGTCATCTTCAATTATTCAGAAATCAGATTACCAAGTGAGAAATAGATTAATTATACCAAATTCAGAGGAATAATGTAAAAGGGAATAAGCAGCAAAACAGAATACGAGACTGGCAGCAAACATAAAAAGGAATGCACAAATATTATATAAGCATGTAAATAGCACAAAAGATACTCCAAGAATGGGATGGGGTCAGTTAGAACGAAAAAGGGACCATCTATCTCTGGAGATGGAAAGCATGATGTAGAGGTGCTGGCGTTAAACTGGGATAAACACAGTAAGAGGTCTCATAAAAACCTAAAGTCCAACCAATTTATTTGATAGTAATTATTTGATAGTAATCCCACAAGCTTTTGGAAAGTGTTCCTTCGTCAACCTTCCACACAACGAAGGAACACCTTTTCCAAAAGCTTGTGGAATACCATCAAATAAATTGGTTGGACTTTAAACTGATGTTGAGAGACTTCTTACGATGGAAAGCATGGCAGGGTACTAAATTAATAATTTGCACCTGCATTTATCAAGCATGATGCCAAAATCACAACAAAGGAGACAGTGAAATACTTATGGGTCAGAATTTGGGGGCCTTTCTGATTATTCTTGGTACCTAGTTAATCAATTTGGCATAAGTTTGTTAACAGCAAAGAGAGGCATCCTGTTCAAGACATTCTTAATTATATTGCACAAATAGGCATGTACACACTATCACTCAGTGAAATGCTGTCACACACAATAGAACCAAATACATGTAGTAATTCAAATTTCACAACACAAATTCTACAGTTTGAAGTTAATTCTTTTTGTATTTATATACATGTTTTACTCACAGTGCAAGGCATGACAAATCTGATAAGCCATGTGTCTGATGTGATGCATTGGAAATGGCATAAAATTATTTTCCTTTAAGAAATCGTAGGTACTGAGTCCAAGGAGTTCAAACCCAATACAAATATGTCCATGGTGATCAAACCAATCCAGTATTTGTACACATCCACTGTAAATTAGAATAACCCAAATTACCAAATTTTAGATCAGTCATATTATGCAACAATAGCAATGAGATATGATTTCTAATGAAACAATAGGTAGAACAAAATTACTTCAATTTCAAATGGTCTCTAAAGAATGACCATTTTGAATTTGTCATGAATTATAGACTCACGTGCACTTGGAAAAGATTAAAGGCACAATGGCCGGACACCAATATAGCAGTGCAAGAAAATCCAATGACATTTTTGCAAGTAAAAAGCATGGAAATCATGCTGTAACAAAACATCCTTCCTTTCTTTGCCTTGCAATTCAAAAAAATAGGGAAAATAGCAAGGATTTCTAAATCTATTATTTAGATGTGCTGTTTAATCACGAAGACTAGGAAGATTGGATACTGGATCCTGATCTATATTGAAAGAGTTGACTTTAGATAGAGGTAACTAAGAGATGCATCATAGCTCGGGTTGATGAACATGTTGGCTGGAGTTCCAAACTACTATTCAATATGCAAATGACCATAGACTGAATCAGGTTTGTAGTCCTAGTATTTCCACAATTTCACACCACTCATTTTTCTGGTTCATGTGAAAAATGGATACGCAAGGTAAAAAAGCAACTGATTGCACTCGTGGATTTTAGCAAAGCCTGACAAGATACCAACCAGCAATGGTTGGTTGCTGCACAAGGTTAGGTTTCACGGAATCCAGATTGAGGTAGCCAATAGGCTTGATGACAGAAGACAGTAACTGTAGATGGTTGTTTTTCAAACTGCAGGCCTGCAGCCAGAGATGTGCCCCAAGGATCAGGGCTTCATCCATTGTTATTTGTCATTTATAGTAATGATTTGAATGAGAATTCAGGAGGCATGGTTAGTCAATTTGCAAATGATACCAAGATTGGTGGCATAGTGGACAGTGAAGGTTATCTAGGATTGCAACAAAATCTTGATCAATTAGGCCAATGGCAGATGGAGTTTAATTTAGGTAAATGTGAGGTGATGCATTTTGATTGTTCAAACCAGGACTGGATTTACTCAGTCAAAAGTAGAGTGTTAAGGAAAGTTATAGAACAAAGATCTAGGGGTACAAGTTCAAATATCCTTGAAAGTGGAGTCACAGATGACAGGATTGTGAACAAGGCATTCGGCATTCTTGGTTTTATTGGTCACAGTACTGAAAACAGGAATTGGGACATCTTGAAGTTGTACAAAATATTGTTAAGGCCACACTTGGAATACAGTTCTGATCATCTATTATAGAAAGAGTGCAGAAGAGATTTACTAGGATGCAACTGTGACGTGGTAGTTTGAGTTACAAGGAGAGGCTAGATAGACCTGGACCTTTTTTCCCTGGAGTGTAGGAGGCGCAGGGGTAATCTTATTGAGGTCCATAAAATAATAAGGGGGCATAAATGATGTAGATAATAAGGTAGTGAAATCTAAAACTAGCAGGTATTGGTTTACGGTGAGAATGGAGAGATAGAAAAGGGTCCAGAAGGCAATGTTTTCCACAAAGAATGGTGAGTGTCTGGAATGAGCTTGAAGTAGTAGAGGCGGGTACAATTTTGTCATTTAAAAAGCATTTAGACAGTTACATCGATAAGATTGGTATAGAGGAATATGGGTAAACGCGAGTAATTGGAACTAGTTTAAAAACTGGGCAGCATGGACAAGTTGGAATGACGGACCTGTTTCACGAGCAGAACTCTTTTTGGAATTACTAATTAAATCGAAGGAAGGGGAAGAAACTGGTCGAGATACACCTAAAAACAGAACTGCAAAGTGTTTCACCAAATCAATATTTAATATTCATTACTGGTGGACAACTCCACAGACTTTTTAATTCACCATTGTATAATAGTTCAGATCTACTAAGTGTTGACGCTAAGCTCAGATTCATATGCAAGAGCAAAATAACTGTCTGATGAACATGTTTGAAGCCTCAACCAAAACTTTAGGACATGGTTCAGTCAGACGAAATGTTTCACTTGAAGTTGCAACACTGAAGAAAAATGCAGCTGTGCATTTGTTCTTCCTGCCACTGGTTAATTTCTATTGTATTAAAAGGCAAAATTCCAACAGAGGTGGAATAATTTAGAATGCTACTAAAGTCTACAATTCCCTTAATAAAGCTTAAATTACATTTGTTTCCTTTAAGCATTGTGCACATAGCAGCTGAATTACGGTGAAAAGTTTCCTACCGATTTATGCAATCATTTTTATTGCTAGAAAGGCAGCTGGGATGCAGATTAATCACCATAAAGTTAAACAGACAACTTTCCCAACAAGAATTCAGTTTATTAATGGACTAAATTATTAGTGTTTATTCTGGCATGAAGACATAACTTCCTTCAATGCAGCTTTTGTCAGCCATTGTTTAAAAAATAATTTGATTGGAGCTATGCGGGAAAAAAATAATCTGCAAACACTGGGTTCAAACCGAAAAAACGAACGTGCGAAGAAAAGCAAAACAAGTTAATGTTTTCTTCCTCTCTGGCTGTGCAAACAGTTTATCAAGTAACGTCAGAACAGAAATCAAGTCATTATTATACTGCATCTCCTGCGCAAGAGCAACTGCATTTCAAAATGCTCTGTATTCCCTGAAAGTAACTTGCCACACTGATAGCATCTTCCAAAACTGCAACCTCTACCGTCAACAAGGGCAAAGGCAACAAATGCATGGGAACATCAACACCTTCAAGTTTCTCTCTAAAGCTACACAACATCCTGATTTGGAACTATATCAGCATTCCGAATCTTGGGAATCATTTCCCAGCAGCACTGTAAACGTCCCCACACCAGATGGAGTGTAGCATCAAGAATGTAGTTCACCACCACTGTCGAGGACAATCAGAACGTGCAACAAATGCTGGCATTGGTAGCAATACACTCACCCATCTCATGATGGAGTAAAAAAGTAGAGAAATCACACATTAAAAAAAACTTACAAATTATGAGCACCCTTGTTGCTCAGTTCTTCAAGTACACGTACTTCTGAGCGAGCTGCTTCACGGTACCTAGCAATATTCTTTATGATCTTCATTGCAATATATTCCCTCCTGAAAGAACAGCAATGCATCTGAAGTGTTAATGCATTCTGAAATAACGCTGTTCAGATAACAATTCCATTTGAAGTCTCAGCTCAGTCTGTTCCTAGTTGTCAACACCATCACTTGAGTATTCATATATGGTGCAAAAAAAAGTTGTAATACAGATTTCTTTCATACATTCCCCTGAATCTGGCTGCCAAATTAGACCAGTAAGATATCCCTCATTTTTTCTTCCAATTCAAGTAGATCCCATTTTTAAACTTTTTGAAACTAGGTTTGAAAATACTGTGCCAGCAATCGTCCCCCACCCCATGCTAAGTGCTGCACATGATATGTTGGATACTACATTAAGTTGTGAGAATGGAAGCGGGGGGACAGGGAAGCAGAGAAGAAATGATTGTGTTTGATGTGATCATTTCAAATAGCTTAAAATTGACAAAAGTAAGTCTAAAACAATGTTAATCATTAGAGGATGGAGGGAGATGAGAATTATATCAAGGGATAAAAGAACTTGCATGCATGCAGGACCATTCATGGCCTCATTATCACCTCAAGACCATCAGACCAAATAAATTAACTATTAATGGCAGCCAGTAAACTATAGGCAATATGGCTGCCGTTTTGCACACAGCAATGCTCCACAAAGAGTAATAATTAAAATTTTTTAAACTGATGTTGATGGAGGTGGAAGAAGGGATATATATATAACGTTAGCCAAAACACATGGAGAAACCCAGCTGCTCTTTAAATACTGCCATGGGATCTTATTTCACTCAAGAGATTGGACAGAGCCTCAATTCAACATCTGAAACATGCCACATCCCCATAGTGAATTAATCACCATGGTGATTTTCCATTTAATGCACTTGTTTGCAGATCTTTGAGGCGGCTTTCAAAAATTATACTAGAATGCACCTAACATGAAAAATTGTTTATGTTAACAGTGAGTGAAACAAAAATAGTAAATGGTTCTGTGTCGCTTTTTAGTCATTTTCAGCTATTTAAAATCTGGTCACTTTCAAATGGTGGACTCAACATTTACCGAAGAAAAACCCATTTTTATACGACACGATATTACCACTCCTAAACACATCAATAAATACTTTAATGCTAGAACTCGAAGTCTACCTAATTGTCAATTTTACACATGATAACGCAAGTTAGATTGAGGATAAAACTTGAGCCACAAACACAATTCAAAAAATTAGCAAAATTTGCACGCAGATTGCTGATTACGCCAAAGTGTAGAATCTACTTAAAAAAAATAACATTTGTCTTCTTTTGCATGCACCCTTCCTAATTAAGGCTATTTCACATAAGTTGATGTATTTTCTTCTTTTGTTTGTCTTTTACATGTTTGATAAAGCCGTTATCATTTCCTTTCATCTGTTGATTTTCATATACTAATGCCCCTTCAAATCATCCTTTTCACTGCTTATTCCCTAAAATTCCCACTGAGCATTTATTGATCGGATTTATCTGCTGATCTATAAATGTATTAATTCATTGCTGCCTATTTTCTTGTCTACTGCTCTCAATTTCTTATGCTTCACCACATTAATTTACTAATTCGCTTGAATCTAATTAGCTGTGCTACAACATTCATCAATTCTTTGTTAAGGGAATCATAATACAGATGGTCTCTGTTGCACTCTCAGTTTAGCTTTTATTGTGATCATATAGTCAAAAGAGGTTTCTTTAGTTCCACAACAAATTCTCCAGCTTACACTGATACTCTTCACCTCATTTCTATAATGGCTTCAATAAGTCCACTGTTTTAGGGTGCTGAGGAACAAAGCATTGTAGCATCTTAACTTCTCATACACAAAGCAATTGACTTGTATTTAAGAGATACTGACAAAGTACATACTTTTTTAGATCGAAGCACTCTACAACCTTTCCAAAAGCTCCTTCGCCTAGGCCACATATTATTTCATCTGAAAAGAAAAACTCTTTAAAAATTTGCACATAAAAATAATTTCCTTAAAAATACACAAGTCTCAGTAAACGATTAACACTAAAATTAAACAGTTTTATACTAAAAAATGGTCAAATTTAAATATTTTTACTTTGATAAAGGGCATTCCTAACACTAAGACCCTACATAACAAGCTTTCAAAATAAGTAACCCATGATTCAATTTAAGTGGAAAACATCACCACCCCACCATTCACCAAAAGCTAGAGAAGTCTTATTTTGAAAGTTTCCTGAATTACACGTTTTCTGCACAAGATTAATAAGCTAACTTCAGAATGGCATACTGTCTAAAATTACATGTATGGTTTCAAATATGAAAAACAGGTTTTAGAATAGTCATGGAGATCCCCCTCCCCCCTCCAAATTATGTCCTCCTCCCCTCCCCTACATTCCCAAACTATGTCTTTAAAGTGTTCTGTAATAAGTTATTACAAAAATATTCTATACATCTTGCTTTCAGTTTGTCTCCAGTGTGATATACCAGGTGACCCTCCTCATCATCCTCAACATTCTTGGTTCTCCTCTGGCGGTGACTCTTCTGTACACGATAAGCAGTCAGCAACATCATCCAGCCATTGAAAAAGGATAGTATTTCGGAACAGAACACACCATTCCCCAGGAGAGGATTCAGGTATTCATATACACGCCAATCCACGAAAGGCCACGGTAGGTTGACGGGTGCAAATTCAAATTCAATCCCCAGAAATTCACATGGCACACAGTGTATGTTACAGAAGAAAAACATGGCAAGGAACAGATTTTAAGATAAGATGCTTCTTTAAATTTTCAAAGCAACAAATGCATCAATACAAAATTCACCAAATCAAAGTTAATAAAAGACATCAAGATTCAAAATATGTTGGGAATTACTAACAAAATATGGGGAAAAGCGCATTCTGAGGGGGTCAAAGATATTGCATGTCTTTGAATGCAATATATGGTTCCAACTAGGGTATTTATAATGAAAATAGTAAATGAAAAAAAATAAGGATTTTGAATTGTAGGGCAAATTATGTTTTCTCTAATGCCTATAAGGCTAGGAAATGAACTCTTGGTTAAGATGAATAATTAGATTTTCAAAAGCCACTTAGTCAATTGCCATCGTGGAAATCAGTTTCAACAGTCTGGAAGGACTGGCTAGTAGAACTAACTAAAGTGTGGAAATAACATTGTTTTTAGTAGCACGGATGCAGGATAGGTTAAATTCTTAATAATGAATGACTGCATTCAACATCGGACTGCCAGATTATATCAACACAGCAATTATGATGCATGGATCATCAACACCGGTTGAACTGCCAGTGATCACACAAGCCCTTCTCAGAATGATTGGCATGACATGAAAACTTTAAGATAAAATGTGCTATTTGAACTGTCCAAGTACACTTGTAATTTGTTACTTTATTTGAAGGGACTCCTATTAGGAAAACTTATCACGTCATTACATAACTGTTAAGTCTTCGAAACTGCATTTTTCTGACATTAAACAGTCTGAGCAAGACACTGCCACTGATAACTGTATACATAAATCTATACATTATAATGGACACTGCTTCCAAAATTTAATAGAAAATTACTCCTAGATTACCTGATGTTTGACTATCCAGATTTTAACACATTTGGGATGCCTGTCCTACCCCCAAAATGATGCCTAACTTTTATATAAAAACATAAGTATTCAAATACCCCGTATCTGTCAATTTCAAATAAATTTGTTCTTACCGAGTGCGAATGATTACTTGAACCAGAGTGATGTTTTTTAGGCCTATGCCTTTCCCGGCTACTTTTTTGACTCCTTCCACTATCAGGTTTGCCTGACTTGCTGTGATTTTGATGACTATAGTAGTAGCGCTGGTGTCGACATTCTCTGTTGTGACAGCCATTCCTATATTCCATTTTGTACCCATCTCTGTATTCATGCTTTCCGTCATGGCAATCCATGTGCTCATTAACAGATTTTGTTTGGCTATAAGAAAAACTTACTAAATTACCAATCTTAACTATTGTGTACAGGCTTCACAGGTTATAAGTTTGCTTTACTCACCTATCAGAATGCTTTGAGTGATGATGGCGCCTACGTCGCTTGTTTTCTCTTTCACTGCTACGGGATCGTTTTTTGCGTTTGTGACCGTTGCTGTAGTCGCGGTGATCCCAACTGTCTCTACTGTTCCAATCACAGTTTGGTGCACACTTCAGATGAGGCATCTATAAAAAGAAGTATACTATATATATATATCATAGAGTCCCTACAGTGCAGAAGAAGCCAATCAGCCTATCAAGCTTGCACCAATGATGGATATTTTGATAGACAATCTTATCCCATTCCCTCTCCCCATAACCTCATATGTTTCTCATGGCCAACTCATCTATCCTACACATTTGGGACAAGATAGGGAAATTCTGAATTCAATAAAAATCTGGAATTAGAAGTCTAATGATGACCATGAAACCACTATACACTGTTGTAAAAATTAATCTGGTTCAGTAATGCCCTTCAGGGAAGGAAATTTACCATCCTTACCTGGTCGGTGAGACTCCTCACCCACAGAATTGTGGTTGAAATGGCTCCCCTAGCCAATCAGTTGAAGGTCAAATAAAGGATGGTGAAAAGCTAACCCACTATGAAAGAATAAAAAAGTTTCAAACAACATCAACTACTTCAATGGGACTAAAAAAGATTTTTAATATTAAAGATGGCCAGAGAAGTTAAAATCAACATAGTATATTAGCTTTCTTTAAACGAATAGGAGATAACGTGATAATATCTTGAAGCAGTATTGGTGATGCAATGTCTGCACGTATAGAAGAAATGAAAAACAAGTTTGGATTAAAGTACACAGCTGGGGAGCATTCATACCACTATTACCAATTTGAAATTGATACAACTCAAAGGAAAGCAGAGAGTTTCTCCCTGCGTTGTCACTTCATGCTTAGCTGAATCTCAGGACAACAAAAATCTCATGACTGCATATGGGACCTTGCTATGGGAAAGTGGCTATGTATGCATATGCCACAAAATGGCCCAGATGCACTTTAGGATATCTTAGGAATGGGTAAAGTATGATATAAATCTTTAAGTTGATTTTTCTCAACACTCTAGTTATGATAACATACATTCTGCAGTCTTTCTCCATGAATGATACATTTTTGTCTATATTGTGTGCAAGAAATAACACTTTTTACTGTATATCAATACATGCCAATAATAAGTCAAAATAAATAGAAGTAAAGTTTTCCAATAAAAATTTAATTTTGTTAAACATATCAAATTGCTTGATGCATTAGTACCAGAACTTATCGGTACAACTAAGTGAAAGATATCAATCTTTGAAAATCACATTGTATAAATTCAAGCTGCAAAATTCAAATTCAATTCAAAACATCAGCCCTGTGCAAATATATCATGCCTGAACCCAGGCTTTTGGTGGAGGTTAAAGACTTCAAGTAAAATTTTAAATGGTATTTAAAGAAACAAATTCAGGTCAATGGATAAATTTAATTATATTGTAGTGAAACCCTTTGGGAACTTCTTTATCCAAAGGTCGTAAATCCGTGAAATAGCCTCAACTGCTTCACAAGGCAGGCAATCTCATTAAATATTCTTAAGGCAAAGATAGACGGATTTTTGAATAGTAAACGAATTAAGGGTTGAGGTGAGCGATTAATTGGTAGAGCAGGCTCGAGGGGCCAAATCCTGCTCTTGATTATGAAAGATGCAACTGTTTTATACAAAATCTTTCAGAAAAGATACTGAACAATGCACCTTTGCAGGCAAGTGCCAATCTTGGCCCTCAACTCAGATCGTAGATTCACATTAAATGCAGGACCGAGAAGTGCTGAACTACTACTGTTGTCTTGCATGTGAAACCTCCACCTTCAGGTGAACACAGCAAAGTGCCACAGTGGCTTAAGAAAAATGGCCACCACTTATCCTCAACTGATATGAATAAAATTCATTATCTGTTCAAATATCTCTCTGCTGTGCACAAATTACATTTTCCTCACAATGCAATGACTAGATTTTTTAAAATACGTAATTGGCTGTGAAGCACTTTGGGACATCTGCAAATATTAACGCAATCTCTCTTTTACTAACGCGGCCACTGGGGTGTTACATGATGATACACTTGGAACTACAAAATGGCAGCGATTACACATCTCAGGCTCTGACAGTGAAGTGCGAGATGGCTAACAATGAAAAAAAATACACCACCTACAGGCAATTATTTCTCCATCTAGAGTCGAATATAAATACGAGTTTTGCAATATATGCGATGTACTTATTCAGACACCATCATGCTAGTTACACGCTTCTGACAGGAGTTCGAGTTTCATAAGCTTAGGATCACCATAAACATAGCATCATTAATACACTCAAGTGGGAAAAGATTATACTGGTTTTTCGTGAGCAAAACCATAATGCAAAAACAAAGAACACCAACAGAACACCTGTACCAGACGGAGCTAACGTTCATATCAAACGAAAGCGAGAATACATGTCAGAATATGCTTTCAAATTTACGAATAAATGTTAGCAGACTGTTTGGTGCACAAATTGAACGGGCTCAAAAATAAATAAATAAATTTATATTACTGGAAATCCTTCCTCAACTTCCATGGGGAGTAAAATCGTATCTACTCTTCGTCCTAAGCTCCCAACAATTATTGCCTTTTCCAAAGGAGCTTTAGCTTAGCTTTTCATCCTCCTCGATCGTGGAGCCACTCAAATAAAAAAGATTCGTCCAAAAAAAAAAATCCAAGTGTTTTATTTTGAAAACGGCCGTGGAATAAGCTTTCGAGGGAGAGGAGATTGAACATTTTCAAAGACTAAAATATATAATGGTTAATTAAACATGGAAAAGATCACTTCTGTGAGGCGGAGAAGACTTTGTGCTGGATCCAGAGGGAAGCTGGGCTCGCACCGTCGCCATTTTGTTGAAGGGTTTTGTGTCTCGGAGACAAAATCGAGTTATTTATTTTTCGGGAACAAGCCGGGAATCGACGGGAGAAGTCGACCTCCAGCCACGTTCCTCTGGATACCGAGCCTATTGCCAACGATCCGCCTGGGCTGATCCGATCACACGATCCAGGAACGGCGAAGGAAAAGCAGCCAGTGCCCTCCCCCACCCCATATTCTTTAGGAACAGAGCTTTGTCACTTTACAAAGCGTTCTGATAAAATTGGAACATCGCCTCGCCCACCATCCCTTCAAAGTCACTTTCCCACAGCCGAAACAGAGGCCCTTTTCAGCATTCTTACCTCGACGCAGTTTGAAATCGCACCGAGTCCGGAGACAAAATGAGAACAGCTCTCCTGCACAAAATGGCGGAGCACCAGCTTCAACAACAATCAGCGCTGACGTCTGCCTTGGCGCATTTCCGGTCACGTGGGCAGGGGCGGGGATCCGCTGACAGATCCATGGCTCAATGTCATTCCAGAGTCACAATGTGATATTGTTACATCGCTCAGCCCTGGAACCTGTCCTCCTGTCTCCCCACTCCCTCCCCCGCCCAGTCCAAAGTCACGGTGGTTAAGCACCGCTGCCTCACAGCGCCAGGTTCGATTCCCAGCTCACTTCACTGTCTGTGCACATTCTGCCTATGTCTGCGTGGGTTTCCTGCAGGTGCTGCGATTTTCTCCCACAGTCCGAAAGACATGCTGATTAGATGCTAAATTCTCCCCCAGTGCAGCTAAAGAGGTGCCGGAGTGTGGCGACTGGGGGATTTTCACAGTAACTTTATTGCAGTAAGCCTACTTGTGATACCAATAAACTAAACTTTACCTTATCTTCTTAAATTATGACAAATTGTCTCCATCCCAGTGAACAAGAAGTTCCTGATTCCAAGTCCGATGTTGCCTTTTGCCATGTTGAAACTGTGATCCTGACGGCAGTAGTTCTTACTATTGCCATAAAGTAATTTTTCAGTAATTTATGAGCCATACCATTTGCTATCACATTTCTATCAGGTAACTTCTCTTTATGCTCTCCCATCCTCCCAAAATCTCTTCCTCTACGTAAATCAACTCGTCTGCACTATATACTGCCTCCCCTTGACATTGTCTTCACCATTCTGGCTTCACCCAACATGTCAATTATAAAAATGATTTTCAGAAATAGGAAATGCTGGAAAATCTCAGCCAGCCAGAAAATCTCAGCCAATCTCAGCCAGATCTCCATACATCTGTGGAGAGGGAATGGAGCCAATGTTTCGAGTCTGGATGACCCTTTGTCCTATCCATATTTTTATATGGTTTTCTCTGATTATACCCTGGAATCACTTTCCCTCCAGATTCCCCATGTCCTACCCAGTGTTATTAACTTCTGTGGCCTCCAGTGGGAAAAAATCTTGCCTGATTGACCTACAACTGCAAAATCCCAATTGTCTTAACTTTCAGCCTGCCAATCATCACAACATTCTGGTAGCTATCCATCATTGACCCAAACAGGCACTGGACTATGATGACTTGGGGAATTTCCAGTAACTTCATTGCAATGTTAATGTAAACCTTATTTGTGACTAATAAATAAAAACTTTAAACATTTCTCAATTAAACTCTCACCTACACTGTTGAAACTCAAGCTCACATTAACAGTAATTTATATTTATACAGCACTTTTGATGTAATAAAGCATCCCCAAGGCCTTCACAAGACCATTTTAAACAAAATTTGATGTGACCATATAAGAAGGTAGTCAGGTAAATAATCAAAAGTTTAACCAACGAGGCTGATTTTAAAGAACATCTTAAATGAAAGAAGCAAAGTAAGAGAGGTGAAGAGTTTGAGGGAGGGAATTTCAGGGCGTATTACCCTGGCATTATATGCATTGGCACCAGTTTTGGAATAATTAATTTGGAACAATTGGTGGTGCTCAATAATTAGAGGAGCCCCGATATTTCAAAGGGCTGTAGGGCTGAGAGAGGATATAGGGATAGGCAGGGGTGAGGACATGGAAGAATTTGAAAACCTTGATGAGACTTTTATAATTGAGATATGGAGCAGAGCACTGATAGGTGCAAGTTGGGACAGCACTGTTAAAACCATTACCTTTTTTCACCTTCTAAAAGGATTGACCTTTTAGAAAGTCAAAACCAGTGCAACCTTTATTTCTAAACCAACTATTAAAACCCTAGGATACTGATGTAGCCTCTCAAGTTCCACAAACATTTCTGACAATAAATTGGTTATGGCCAATATAATGGCTTGCTTTGCCTTCCAAAATATTTGCTAAGCTCTTTAACTTAAGTTTGAATGCATTCATAATCAAAATTATGGTGGGATGCCATTCACATTTTGTGGTGTTTGTCTTCTTCTCCAATGGGACCACCTGGTTCCTTAAAAAGCCATCTGGCCATCGTCCCTCAGTGTACATCTATAATTTGGAAGTGATGGGGATAACGTCTTCGAGACATTCCCCTTAAAGGGACAGTAATGTAGTATTTTACTGACAGAGTCTCCATAACTCTCCTCCTTCCCAGCGATAGCTCAGGCTTTGTGGCAGCTGTCAGTGCAGTAATCATAGAATCACTACAGTGCAGGAGAAGCCATTCTGCTCATCGAGTCTGCACAGATCACAATCCCCATGCAGGCCCTATTCCCGCAACTCCACATTTACCCTGCTAATCCCCCTGACACAAGAGTCAATTTAGCATGGCCAATCAACCTGACCTGCACATCTTTGGGCTGATCGAGGAAACTGGAGCACCCAGAGAATACTCATGCAGATACAGGGAGAATGTGCAAACTCCACACAGACAGTGACCCAAGGTTGGAATTGAACCCAGGCCCTAGCGTTGTGAGGCAGCAGTATTAACCACTGTGCACCATGCCATGTGTGCCAGGAACCGGGCCTCATGCATATGCCATCCTTGTTCTGTCTCTCCTGTATACAGGGATAATTTCTCTTTCATGAGTCATTGACTTTTCGTGGGACTTTTAGGAACTTTTGATGTGATGTGGAGCAAGAGGGAGAAAGACAATGATGACATTAGGCCACCTGAAACTGAAAATGGAAGGGTCCTAGGAGCAACTGAAGAGAAAAACACGAGACCAAAAGTCACGGAGAAATGAACAGAAGTTCTTTTGGCAGATCATTCTACAGCTCCATTCAGTGCTCCACTATACTTCTTTGTCTTTACTGATTTCTTACTAGAACTGTGGATCCCTATTAACTGCAGAATATGCACACATACTTATTTTAATATTTAAATAACCAACCTGCCACTTAAGAGCAAATTGGTCACCTGGTCCCATTTCTCCATATCCTGTTAAAATCAGAAGTGGACGAGTTTGAGGTGAGTTGGGTTCCTGTTTCAGATAATTCTTGCATTTTAATCTCTGAAATAACCCCAAACTCACCGGTTTTGGGAGTTAAATTAATGTAAATGTAGACATTTGTATCATTTTAGTGAGTGTACTCCCAGCAGTTATGCACATGCCATCTAGTGGAGGCTTTATGTAGTGGTATGCATTGCAGCATTTACTCAAACCATCTATCAAATTCAATCGGAGAACCTTACATGCACACTTTGCTATTTATTCATCTAGACCTTTGAATTTCCAAATTGTTCTTTTCTGAGTACTTTCCCAACATTACCGTTTTTCTGATGATTGGATTGACGTAGAAAAAGATGTGGCTAGTCTAAATGTAACCCTGGGAAAGAATGAAACAGAATTAACAGTCTGTCTTGAGAAAAGAATGTTCAACTTCTCAAACTTGTTACAAACGCAGAGACTTGCGCAATTCATGAACCCCCAACCCACCCCTTCAATCTTGCGAGGGGGAGGGGGGAAACAAATGAAGCATAGAAAATAAAGTTCTGTGGAATTTCTCCACAATTAAGGCAAATCAAGCTAAACGCCAAAACATTGATCCAGACTAACACCTCTTGTGATGCAAAAGATTTACAATAAAAATAAACTGAGTAGCCTTTTGGAAAAGTAACTGAAAAGGAAACTACCATACTGTGACAACAAAAAGGAAATTTAATGAATCAAATTAAGAACATTTCCAGGGTTGATGGTGCACTCCAGTACCCTTCCTATACCCTGGTTACAGAGTCTTCAAGTGCACTGGTCAATGTTACGTACTCCTTCTGCAGTGACTCACTGAATGTGGACAATGCTGAGAGAGTGAGACAGGCAATTGGGCCATATGATCACATCAACCATTATTGCCCGAACCTGTTGATAGCACCCTTAGAATACTGATTAATTATATTTTAAATCTGGGTCATTACTTCGGCAGAGACCTCTTGTCGTCACAGTTAGAGATTTTCTGCTGAGGCTTGAACCATCAGGGGTTCAGCTCAGACCTGCAGTCAGTGACTTTATTATTAGGAATGCAGGGTAAGCCGAGTTACAAAAGAATCAAGGCATCAGTACAATTTCCTAAATATCAGATCCTGACAGGTATAATCCTCCAATTCATGTCACATAAGTGCTGGATATTGAGAAAGTGGAAGTTCTTTCTGTTGATGTAGTTGCCTAGGTATTCTGTGGTTGTCATCAAAGCAAGATAAGCATCATTGCACCCTGGACATCAGCAAAGTCACCTACCTTGTATATTGTAATAAAAACAGAAAATACTGGATAAACTCAGCAGGTCTGACAGTGTCTGTGGAAATAGATACAGAATTAATGTTTTGAGTCCATATGACTCTTCTACAGACCATACATTGTTTCATATACTGTATGAGGTTCTTTTCCATAGCTACCTTGCTGCAAAACTAAATATTATGAATTAAGCTCCCACGTGTAAAAGACATCAGTGAACGAGTGCCCATACTGCAGCCTGGCTGATTTTTTTATATATGGGATGTGAACGTGTCTGGATAGGCCAGCATTTATTGCCCATCCTGAAAATGTTGCATATATCTGGAAAGTATGCAGATGGACTAGCCCTGACAGAAATGAGCATAAATAAAGCATCAAAAACATTTCTAAGAACGTTGGAAATTCTATAAACATAGACAGGGATCATGGGTGGAACAAAGAACAAAGAAGAACAAAGAACAAAACAGCACGGGAAACAGGCCCTTCGGCCCAATGAGCCCACGCCGCCACTCCGATGTTCCCACCTCTTCCCATGATCCCTGTCCATGTTTATAGATATATGGATTAAAAACCAAATTTGAGACAATTTAGGGAGAATTTGTTTTGCCAATTAGCCTAAGAGCACATCTTTGGGATGTGGGAGGAAACCGGAGCACCCGGAGAAAACCCACACAAGCATGGGGAGAATGCGCAAACTCCCACAGACACAGGCCCAAATCTATGTATCTGCACAGCACAGTGATAGTCACTGAGCTGTCGTGATGTCCATCACATGGTCCAGGTCAAGCGTACACTAACGACGTGAAGCACTAGGATACTCTCAAAAATAATCCAAGAGCAGCCCTCTCACGACCCATCGCGTGTATGCCCCTCGTTAGACAACAAGGTGGACCAAAGCACCTGTAGGATAAAAACAAGTACATCAATATCATCATCTATTTACACACTTCCCAGGGACTCCCAAGGCTCATGATCCCTATTTTAAATCAGTTTTCTATACCCTTCATTCCCATTCTGTTCATGTGCCCATCTAAGTATTTCTTAAATAACTCCAGAGTACCTGCCTCCACCACTTTACTTGGCAGCGCATTCCATATCCCCACCACCCCCTGTGTGAAAAAACTCCCTATAGCATCCAAATTATACCTTACCCCCCTCACCCTAAGCCTGTGAACCCTCATGCTATTTGAGTCCATCCTAGGAAAAAGCTTAACCCTATTTACTCTATCTATCCCCTTCATAATCTTGTACACCTCTATTAGATCTCCTCTGAGTCTGCGTCTTTCTCAGGAAAACATTCCCAATTTGTCTAATCTCTCCTCATAACTCAGACCTTCCATACCAGGCAGCATCCTGGTAAACTTCCTCTGCACTCTCTCCAGAGTCTCCATGTCCTTCTGGTAGTAAGGCAACCAGAACTGGATGCAGTATTCCAACTGAGGTCTAACCAGCGTTTTATACAACTACATTAAAGGCAGTGGGAACATCGAGGAGGTGGCGCGGGCTCGTTGGGCCGAAGGGCCTGTTTCCTGTGCTGTTTTGTTCTTTGTTCTTTGACTGCAGAAATCCATGTTTAAACTCTCCAGAGGTTTTACAGTTCACAAATTCCATTAGTTCATCCTGATCAGTTGACATTGGAAGCTGTTCTGCCTCATATTCTGAATTACACTGAGTGTGTTAACAGTATCAGGAACAAGAAATTCAGGACATGTATATCACTGCTGTGGAATTGTGCCAGCAGTGTCAGTGGAGTGTGCATTCAGAAAGGGTAGGATTCTCTTCTACTATCAATTTGTTGACTTCTTTGTGCTCTGTGCCTTATACAGTCACTCTCCTTTATCTAGATATCTATTACTCCCAATGTCTCCCCTTAGGTTCACACAGTAAGAAGTCTCACAACACCAGTTTAAAGTCCAATAGGTTTATTTGGTAGCACAAGCCACGAGCTTTCGAAGTGCTGCCTCTTCATCAGGTGAATGGGAGTTCTGTTCATAAACAGGGCCTATAAAGACACAAAGTCAATTTACAAAACAATGATTGGAATGTGTGTTTTTACAGGTAATCAAGTCTTAAAGGTACAGATGATGTGAGTAGAGAGAGGGTTAAGAACAGGTTAAAGAGATGTGTATTATCTTCAGCCAGGACAGTTTGTGAGATTTTGCAAGCCCGGGTAAATCGTGGGGGTTACAGATAGTGTAACATAAACCCAAGATCTCAGTTGAGGCTATCTTCATGTGTGTGGAACTTGGCTATCAGTATCTGGTCAGTGTTAGTGCTAGGGAATGGGGATCATGAAAGAGTGAAAGACTATCATTTCCTCTTGGTTTCTGAAGTTCCAACTATTTATGAAACAAACTTGATAAAACAAAATCATAGTAATTTGTCATTATGACTGCAGATGTAAAGGGGAGGGCTGTCATATATTTAAAAGGGTAGAAGGTCACATTAAGAGCTGATCAGATTTGATGGTGATGTCATTAGGGTTGCAGGCTTCTGTTTTACTTCCAGTTTGTGCTCTATACAGGTTGAATCTGTGTGGAAACCACCTTCTTTTCTTTGTTAAAACCCACAATCTCCAACATTACAGAGAAGAACTTTCAGGTGGTGATGTTCCCATAGTCTTTTTAGGTGGTAGCAGTCTTGGGTTTAAGGAATGCTGCTGGCAAATAGCTGCTCTGCATCTTGCAATAGTGCACACTATTGCCATTGTGTGTCAATGGTGGAAAGAGTGAATATTTAAATAGCAGAAGGGTGCCAATCAAATGAATAGCTTTGTCCTGAATGGTTTTGAACTTCTTAAGTATTGGTAGAACTACAGTCTTTTAGGCAAATGGAAAATATTCCACCACACTCCTGATGCACTTTGTAGATGTGTGCATGTTTTAGATAATCAGGAGCTTAGTTATTTGCTGAGGATTACCCAACCTCTGACCTGATCTTGTAGCCATCGTATGTATGTGCCTGGTATAGTTCAATTTCTAGTCAATGTTGACCCTCACTGGATGTTGATGATAGGTGATCTGGCAATGTAATGCAATTTAATGTTAGGAGGTGGCCATTAGTCCCTCTCTTGAAGCAGATGTTGTTATGATCCAGTTAGGGACTGTTAACATTTAAAAGATAAATCTGAATATCTTGTGTTAACCAATAGAACTATGCCACATGTTTTCATGTTTCTAAGCAAATACACCAACTTAACTGGGGGCAATTCTCCCCAAAAAATTCTAAGTGTTGGATTTGCATGAAAACTGGAGTAATTCATGCTGTTTTTTTTCAGGTGGGAATTCAGAGAAGAATCCCCCATATTCTATGCACTGCAGAATGCATCAGCATATATCACATTAAAAAATATCAGGAAAAGGGGCCTATTCCCGCTGGATTCCTAATGCTGAACGGGCATATGCCGATCTGTCAGCATTGAGATCAGCTCATGCGCAGTGGCCTCTGTCTGGCAGCCTCCCAATTGCTGGCCAGCCTGATCACCAGTCCTTCCAACCCTCCCGTGCTGATTACAGGTCCCCAAAGTGCGCCTGGGCTCAGCTTGACGTCTATCACCTCCCCTCCATCAGGTTCCATTCTTATCAGGCTGTCTCCCCATCATGCCCCACCCACTTGGCACTGCTCCATGCCCACTTGGGCATTGGCACTTTGCCCTGTCAGTGTCAGGGTGCAGGTTGGCACTGCCACAGTGCAAACACCCAGGAGCACCCCCATGCCTGCACCCTGTGGTGGCCTCGATTGCCCATCCCCCTCTCATTCCAGCAGGGTCTGGGCACTAGTTCCCTGCACGTGGGGATCTATTGAAACCCTGCTGGAGTAAAATATTCCTGATGGAGGGGAGAAGATAGCAGGTCTGGAAACTTCAGTCCTGGACTCACTAATGCTACTTAAATTACATACAAATTTCCTGCTGCGTTTCTAAAGCACTGGAAATTCAGCATTTGGGGTCAGGTGCCCAGCGTGAATCCCACACTGCTTAAAATTCCTGGCCCGCTGTGCTAAGAGATCCGCTCAATGGGATCAGAGCATCGCCTTCATTGTATCTAGAAGACTTAAAACAAGCACAATTAATATAACAATGCAAAGTACAATGTATGTTATGCACTGTGATTTACTACTTACTTCCCCCAAGAAGTCTCTTCATATCAAATTTCAATCTTAGTTATTTACTTTGGTAGAAACCACCCATAATCCTCTGGAGAATTCACCTCAACTCTAAAAGATTAAACTTTCATTCACCATCACATGACTGTGGACACGCTAGTCCCTTGTTCTGGTTAATTTTCCAATACTTCCACATTAACCTGCCAGGTGTTTTCTTTGCCACAATACTTTGCAAGGGGCTACTGTAGACTCTTCCATCAGTTTTAAACTTTAAACATCTGTTTAAACATCACAAAAATCAATTGGAGATTAAGTTGCACTCACACTCCACAAGGTAATGATGGTTAGCTAGACTCCCACTTTAAGCAGAGCATGAAACTGTCCTTTAGTTTGGCTGTCTTCTTTCTGTGAGCCACAAACTGCACAAGTAGTTCCAAACTATAGTGTCTCCTTGAATTGCTTTGAAAACCTTTACATTGTGTTCTTTTATGTAACCTCAACATGCTTCAGCATGTTGGTTTCCATACATTGGGTTCATTTTTGTTCCTTTAGAAATAGGAAGGATCAGTTTTTTTTCAGTTTCAATTTCCAGTTTCTTTTTACAGTTGTTCCATGCGTTAAGATTCTGTCTGCTCTTTTTTTAGCTCTATCTCTTCTATTCAGACCTTTTAAGTGCATTAATTAAATTGTATTTAAGCCATTTTCTACAGTTAACACTCTAATTCTTAAAACTTCAGTTGGTATTCTGAAACTAAAAGGCATGACCTATGAACTAGATATTTACAACAATAGTTATTAACTGACATTTATCTGGCAGAAATATTACTTACCATTTATCAGTCCAAGCTCAAATGTGGTCTTGGTCTTGCTTCCTGTAGGCATAGATTGCTTTGATCATTGATGAACATATTCACGTAAGCAAAGGTAATGTGGAAAGATTTAAATGATCAAGTACACCTATATTTCTTTCCAACTTGAACACTTATGCCAAGCAAGACACATTTGCTGCTTTGATTTGATGATACTAATTATTGCTGGGGCCAGAGAATTCACCTTGGTCACTCTCATAACTATTGAACCTCTTCTACTGCAATGGTAAACTGGTGGTCAGCAATGTTCCATCACCAATAGGAATTGCCGCTTTTTTCCATCTTACTCCTGCAGCACATTTTACAGTCTCTTTTCCTCCACTCCTTGTACTTAAGGCACAAAATTTACTGATTATGCGTAAAACTCAGACACTCCTTCCCCTCCTCTCTCTTGCTGCTATAGTTGCTGCTGCTGTCATTTGCAGTTCTTAAATGAGAATATTCAATTTTAGATGTATTCTTGGAGGTGACAATTGCAATTTGAAAATAAGTATCTTCCCTTTTAAGATGTAGATGAGAATTTTTTTCTCTGAAAGGAATCATTAGTCTGTGGAATTCTCTTCCTCAGAAAGCAGTGCCGGCAGGGTCATTGAATTTATTTAAAGCTGTGTTAGATGATTTTTGATAGACAGGGAATCACTGGTTATGTTGGGGGGCAGACAGGAAAGTTGCACATCACCCCAACCAGAACCAACCATGATCTTATTAAATGGCACAGTAAAAACTTTCACAACACCAGGTTAAATCCAACAGGTTTATTTGGAATCACAAGCTTTCAGAGTGCTGCTGTATTTGTGAACCTACCTCTATTCACCTGATGAAACAGCAGCATTCCGCAAGCTAGTGATTTCAAATAAACTTGTTAGATTTTAACTGGCTGTTGAGAGACTTCTTACTGTGCTCACCTCAGTTCAACACTAGCATTTCTACATTATTGAATGGCAGAGGAGGTTCAAAGATGCCTGTTTTTCAGGGCCTCTTTGTTTTATTGTTGGCAAATATCTTCTGCCAACTTCATTCAGATTAGCTGATCCAAGGCCTTTTAACAAAATGATCTTAAGATGTGCCCCTCCTCCCCCACCTTTCAATTCTGATAATAACTTGCTGAACTCAAAATTTCAAGCTCAAGACTGGCTCATTTGCACAGATAGATAAAAGTGCAGAAACATTTTCAAAAATAAATTCTCCATTTTGGATAACAATCTGAGTATAATATTACTAAACTGCTTTATTAAATTCCAATTTGTGGTCTTTTGGGAACAGGAATGAAATGAGAAATATTTGTATCATGGTTATAACTGCTTGCTTCATTTATTAGAAGATAGTTTAAAACATTCACAACTATGGGTACAAAAATTAGAAATTGACAACCATTCAGCCAAACTGTTAGAACACAGTATAAATTACACATAATATATAAATTCTATGCACAGATAAATTAGCCAGAATATTATCAACATTTCCATTAATAATCTCATACAGCAGTATAAAAAAATTAACTTTCAAATACCACAGTTGCAACTTCATTTTTTTAAAACCAAATAAAGCATACTGCTACAAAACTGTAGAAGGAATCATGCTATTGTAGGCTCTTTTATAGGATAAATTTGACAACAAACATATTTTCAAGTGTGAAATTTCAGAATGGAAAGTATGTACCAGCACAACGTGGGGAACTGTACACATTTTAAGCCTCGTAACACCTGTGAAGCAGTGCATCCAAATTATAGCCAGCAGTCTTGCCAAATTCACCACCACTTGGGACAGATAGATAGATAGATATCGGATGTGTAGAGTTGAGTGATTGTGGTTTAAACCCATTGAGTCATGAAAGTAATTGGCGTACAATTTACAAAAAAATTGTTTGTAAAACAAGTGCTTGCACAGATGATCAACATGACATATATATTTATATGACACTAGTCATATAATACTAATTTGGCACATATGTGATATCATTTACAATTTTATGTGCTATAAAAATATCTTGCACTTAAATAACATGTAAATGTCATTATATGTGTATGTCACTACTGTGTATTTTCAATGGCTTTAATTTCCAGAATTTTACGTATCTGTGGAATCATACACAATGTTACAGATTTAGTTTTCCCTCAATATTCATTACCACCAGGACTGTATGGATAACAGTCAACAATATTAATAGTATAAATTAAAAAATGTCTAGAAGTATGCGGAAGTCACATTTATGTAACAAAATTAACAAATCCTGGGAAGATGGTTATGTTTCTGCCAGATTTAAACCTGATGTAGTATAATAAAACTTCATGGAGAGATTTAACATATCTATTACATTATTTTACAGGCAGTGTATCTACAGTCTGTTAAATTATAAAGGAGATGTTATAGGGATTTGTCAGGTTTAAATATGTTGTCTTAATCTGTGACTTAATGTGAACAAGGCATACTGACAAATGGCATTTTATTACTCCAAATCTTTTCTATATTGCCCATACGTCAGATTTATATTTACATTATGTTTCTATATTGTTTAAATAATGTGAACGATGAATTTTATCATCTAGTCTTGCTAAGCAAGCAAGTTAAAAATGTCACAATAATTCAAACTTTAATGAGACATTTTAAATGCATGCATATGATCAGATCAGGTACCCATTGAGTAAAATATTACAGCACAAAATATGTGCTCTACAGAATTTCCAAGTAATGTCCACAACTGAATGTCAGTCTAGTACAATCTTCCTGCACATGGAAGTGTTTGTTTTCCAGTTGAGATACCTTTGCACAGTGAATCTTCTGCTTCTCGAGTCCAGTTCACATGTTCAAACCCATTTCAGGTAGGATTCAAAACACGAGCAATCCAGTGCTCAGAATATTTAAAAAAAGACACATTTACTGTCACGTCTATTCAGCGTTTGCTGAGAGAAAAGTGACTTGCATGTCTTGAAGTCTGATTTGTCTAAATCAGTCACAGATTTCAATGTGCTGTAGTTTTATAGTATCCAGTATTCCAACAACAGGATCTGTATAATTTAAATATAGAGAGATGAGTTGGAGTGGGTATTCTCCCTGTATCTGTATAATTGGTGTTTTCTCCCCGTATCTGTATAATTTGAACTGATGAAGCCTGCTCATCAAAGTTCAGATGAAAACCTAGGTCACTGCTGGTTTCTGAAGTCAATAGTGCAAGTTATGATATTTGTAGATTTGTATTTCACGGCTTCCATATACTCATGTCTTTCCCAAGAGTGTTGATCTGAAATAAGAGTCAGAAGATTTAAATAAGACTTGTCAGATTTATGAAAGCATTTTGCGTCCTTTAAATTAACTAAAGCATTAAAATCATGGTACTGTGAGATGTAAAACTGGAATATTTGCCAATATGAACAGTTGAACGTACTAGTAAACCTTTATCTAGGCTTAACAGATAAATTCACTAATCCACATGGGGTGGCACGGTGGCACAGTGGTCAGCACTGCTGCCTCATGGCGCCACGGACTTGGGGGTTCAATTCTGCCTTTGAGCCATTGTGTGTGTGGAATTTGCTCGTTCTCCCCGTGTCTGTTTGGGTTTCCTGCAGGTATTCCAGTTTCCTCCCACAGTCCAAAGGTGTGTGGGTTAAGTTGATTAGCCATGTTAAATTGACCCTAGTGTCACAGGGATTATCAGGGTAAATATGTAGGGTTATGGGCATAGGGCCTGAAGGGAATTGTGGTCGATGCAGACTTGATGGGCTGAATGCCCTCCTACCATACTGTGGGAATTTATGATTCTATGATGGTAAATCCAGAGATTTGGTAGGTTTGCATTCAGCAATGTGAAATCTTAAACATCTCCCAAATTATCAAAGTTCTCTCTTATTGAATAGGTCCCTTACTTTAAGGCAATTATGTTTTATTGTTCCTCACATATCTCCACGCATTTTATACTAATTATGTGTGAAACAGCTTTTGAAATACAAAAAAAAACAGAAATCTGAAGGAGAGCCTTGAAAGAAGGATTGTATAGACTCCAAACGTTAACTCTGTTTCTCTTTCCACTGATGCTATTAGACCAGCTGAGATTTTCCAGTGGTTTCTGTTTTCATAATAAACAACAGATTTGGAGGTTACCTTAAAGTTTTCCATCTGTCCTTTTCAAGTTGGTTTTCCGGACTTTCACTTTCATATGACGCCAAATACAAACCTTTGAATAGAAAAAGGATGAAATTTCTATCAATATATTGCATCAATGCTATGCTGATCAGCCTCATTTGCTATTTCTTTCAAGGATAAAATCTAACTTGAAAGAACAATGATAACAATGACTTTAGAAGAATTAAAATGAATAACTATGTTAAAGTTTGTGTACTGTAATTAAAAGCAGGAAAAGTTATGCAAAAAGTTAGAAATAACTTACACTGTGATACAGTAAATTTATGCAAATTTTAGAACACTAAAGAAACATTTATGGTGCAAAGTTTAAAATTCAAATTCAACTCAATTAAGAACAAAGAACAAAACAGCACGGGAAACAGGCCCTTTGGCCCAACGAGCCCGTGCCACCACCCCGATGTTCCTACCTCTACCCGTGACCCCTGTCCATGTTTATAGATCTATGGATTAAAAACCAAGTTTGAGACAATTTAGGGAGAATTTTGTTTTGCCAATTAGCCTAAGAGCACATCTTTGGGAAGTGGGAGGAAACCGGAGCACCCAGAGAAAACCCACGCAAGCACGGGGAGAATGCGCAAACTCCCACAGACACAGGCCCAAATCCATGTATCTGCACAGCACAGCGATAGTCACTGAGCTGTCGTGTTGCCCATCAAATGGTCCAGGTCAAGCGTACACTAACGATGTGAAGCACTAGGATACTCTTGATAAAATCCAAGAGCAACCCTCTCACAACCCATCGTGTGTATGCCCCTCGTTAGACAACAAGATGGACCAAAGTACCTGTAGGAAATAAACAAGTACATCAATATCATCATCCATTTACACACTTCCCAGGGACTCCCAAGGCTCATGATCCCTATTTTAAATCAGTTTTCTATACCCCTCCATTCCCATTCTGTTCATGTATCCATCTAAGTATTTCTTAAATAACTCCAGAACACTAATACAGACCCCCCATCTGGTATGATTCCGTTATTCTTTCCCTTAAAGGTTCAGATTGAAGCCAGATCAATAGAAATTCCCATTTTAGTTAATTCCAAAGGTCCAATATAAAATGAGCTAAGGATTGTGGCATATAATTTGGTACCAATTAAATTTTATTCACAGCAAGTAATGAGTTTAAAGGATGGATTTTCTTTATAGTGGTCAAGTAGTGACAGAGTGTGACATTTTATTCACCTTCTCGTTTTCCCTAGAACCCAACCAATTATTTTTTGTGGGTGTTATTAAGGATGCAAACCCATGGTAGGATTCCCAATGCCAAGAAGAAGCCTACCCTTGGCTTCTTCTACTCTTGCAAGGCCTTCAAATCTTTGTAGTAGCACACTGGGATCAATACTTTCAGTGCTCGGGCCAAAATGAAGAGAGATGAGGATGCTCAAAGTCTTTTTTGCCTTCAGGATACAATGGGGACATTCTACTGTTACCTCAGAAGCTACTTCAATTTTGCATGTTGCTGTTACAGATCAGTGGGATAGTAGTCAAAGCAGTAGAGTGAAGTATTACTATGGAACTCAGAGCATCAAGGTTCCAACCTCCTGTCTGTGTTTGAATGTGACAGACAAGGAGAGGAAATCAACATCTTGTCAAAAGTTCTTGAGGGAAATTTAGGTTGGGGAGGGTATCTGAAAATCCCTTCCTATGTCTCACAATCCTACTTTCCCTACTGTACTCACCACCATCCTGCCCAATTTTGGATGCGTTAGCAGAGGCTTAAAAACCTTTCAAAATTGGGTTAGAAACATGAAGCCTTCTTATGGGAATGTTTTACCACTATCTTGCCATCTTATTATAACAATGTAGCAGAAAATGACTTTCTGAATAAATAATGAACCAAAAGCTTACCATCCTCAGAAAAGACAGGGGCTGTGTGAAGATAATGAATGATATTTTGATCATCTTCAAAAGGACACGAGACTTGTTTCCACATCATAAATTCTCCTACTTGTTTGGCAAGTTCTAAAAATTTCTGTAGGAATTAAAAAGAACACATGCTAAATTTTAAAATTGGATTTAAAACTTCCATACTTTGGTGGTTTGTTCCAATGTTTTGGTTAATGTTGTGCATGTCTATAAGTAAGTGCACAGCACTTCTCAACAGATGACCATCATTGAAGTGAATGCCAGCTTCTCCTAAAGCTGCTTTATTTGAAGGTTTGGTAAGTGCTTTTTTTGAATGAACCTTTCTCTATTGCGTTTCTATAGGAGTTTTATGTTGCATTTCAATGGAATTTAACTTTTTGAACATCTATAGGTTAGGAGACTAACATTGTGCTTTGCTAAAACTCATGTGGAAAGCATAGGCATTTTTTGGAAGACTTCCAAAAGGTGTTTAATAAAGTGCCTCATGGATATTCTTATCAGCAAAACTGAAGCCCGTGGAATAAAAAGGATAGTGGCAGCATGGACATAAATTTGGCCAAGTGGCAGCAAACAAAGATGACTGGTTGTTTTTCAGATTGGTGGATTATATATAGGGGGTTTCCCAGAGGTGGGTATTATGACCATAACTTTTCTTGATCCACATTCATGATCTGGACTTAGGTATCGTAGAGATTTTTGAAAAAAAAGAAGACATTCAGACAGATTTCAACGAAAATTGGTGCACATATGGGATATGGCCAAAGAAATAATGGATTAGTTTCTGGCGAAGGTATGGATCCGGATTCAGATTGTGGAATTTTTTTCCTGGCAGAAAGGGTGAATAATTTTTTTTAAAGAATGTTGTGGGCTGTTTTATGTTGTTGATAGTCTTCAAATGTTGTGGATTGTCTCAGCTGTTCTGGTGGTATTGGTCAGAACTGTCAAAGAGTGGGCAGAGTTTCAGAGCAGATTATTGAACACAGCTTGACCTGAAGCTTCCTCAGTAACATGAAAACTCATAATAAAAGGTTTTGTTTTTCCAGCTTTTCAGTTATAGAGCATCGTCCAAGCACGAAGAAACCCTTGGGGAAGAAGTGAATAATTGTAACAAAGAAACAGCAGTGGCTAAGCCCATTCAATTGTTTAACATTGAGTTAACATAATGTGATGGAACTATGCAGTCAACTAAGTTCAAAGTTGTAACTATCCAATAGCATGAAATAAGTGACTTGAACAACACAACAAATTGGGAATTTGGCGCTAATAATATTTGAATTATCAGAGATTTATAATGAAGTGACTAATTAAGGTACCTGTGGAATCAATGGTGTCATGTGGTGACTTTGCACAAAGAGATTCATCCCTTCCTATGGGCATGAAAGTAAACCTAATGGCCATTCAAATCTCAATTCATCTTTCTGGGGAAAGACTTAAAAGAATGTTTAGGAACTAAAAGCACAGATCATACACTCTCTGACAGTGGGAAAACACAAAGTTCAATTAGATGGATTATACTTCCAAAAATATCATCAGGATGAATAACATTTTGATTAAATGACATTCAAATATATCCTGGCAGTTAGTGTCCAATGGAGAAAATGAAGATTGTTGGGAATACATGCTGTCGTATATAGAAGTTCTGTTTTGAGGCTGGTGCCAATAACATGACAGTTCCTTAACTAGGGTACGGAGGGGGATATCTGGCAAGAGAGCCTTCCCTCTATTACAGCCAATCTTTTTTTAATGCTCCACAATCAACCTGGGGCTGGCACAGTCGGTAGTGAGAAGTCACAATGTGAAATCTCCTGAAATACATCAGAGCTGCCAACCCTAACTGACAGGGCTGGTGAGCCATTCTTCATGGGCACTCTGAAAGCCTGAAGATTTATACCTGATGAACATCATTGCAGAACAGCACTTGAGTTCTATTATCGACCCCACTTTGGTACATTGTATGCAATTCTTTTGGAAACATGAACAACAAATGAGAATCAGTGTTCAAAGGATTCCAAGTATATTCAGCCCCATAATAGAAATTGGGTGTTCAATTACTACTACGTAAAACCTGGTGATATTTGTGACACTCACCTCAAAGTTAACATGGCCATTAGGAAGACGGTTAGCGCAACCCTCATTTAAGAAGTAAATGTCTTTGATCAATAGGCTGAAGAATGGGATAACAATCTGGAAGAAAGCAAATTCTGATTTCAGCCCAATTTTTCATTCTTATGTTTTCACATTAAGAAAGTTGAACCGTTTATTGCTTTTTGCTTCTCTATTGTAACATATGGAGGGCTGGTGAGCTCAAGTCAGATAGCTGCCACTATGTGGATCAGATTAATACCAACAGCAGGGGTTTCAATCCCTGTTCTGGCCAAGATGGGGTTGGGGCCTGCCTCATTGCCCTCAAAAATCATGGTACATGGTTGTAATTCAGAGAATAATCGTCAAGGACCTGAATTTGGGAAGAGAAGTCAAGAAGAAGAATTGTAATAAAAATTCCAGTAGAATTCACTATCTAAAGGATATATCATACAATCCCTAAAATTGCGTGGATCTAAATTCCAGTATAAACTGATGCGTGAGCTTGCAGAGATTAGTTTTCAAAGTTCATATTCTTCATACCTCTTGCATTAATTAGACTAAGCCATGTTCGAGCAACTCAAATGAATTTAGGCCTAAATTTTCTGGATGTTGAGAATTCAGCATCCTTCATCCAGAGAGTCAACAGGAATACGGAAATGCCTTCTGCTATTTTATGCTCAACTAAGCTCTGAATGGCAGCAGGCAGACCTTGTGTCTGCTCTTGGACAGAAGTCCCATCTTGGAAAGTGATCAGCCAATCTCCAGCCCCTCCAGCCACACTGCTGCAGTGACCATCAGACATACTGCAATGCTGTGCCTGAGCCTAAATCCCTGGACCACACTTCAATTTCCAAGGTTCATAGGGAAGGAGATTTCAATGTCTGGGGCTAGGCCAGGGGTGGGGAGGGCCGGAGCATAAAATTCCAGCCTTAGATTTTGGATATGGTGGCAGTTTGGAACTCTCCTCTACAATGGCAATTAAAACTAAAATTGATAGATTTTTGTTAACCAAAGATATTCAGTGATATGGATGTGTATTAATAACTTTATAATAAATTAAAACTGATTGTAATGTTAAATGTTCTGAATTTATTGAGAAAATGAATCAGAATCTGAATTCCAATTCAGATTTTGATTTAAGTAATTGTTTAATCTTAAGAGGTTATTATATGGGTGATCTAGTTCATGACTGGACATAGAAACAGGGCTCAGCCATTTAGCCCTTTCAATCTGCTCACTGAGGTCACGGACAATCTGCAACCTAACTCCAAATCCTGCCTTTTTCTCATATCTCTGAACACACAAGCCATTTGCAATTACCATTAGTGAAGGAGAATTCCAAACTTTTACCACCCCTTGTGTATAAAAATGTTCCTAATTTCATTCCTGGCTCCATTGTTTAGACAATATTCCTAATCCTAGAATTCCCAAACCAGCAGATACATGACAGGACTTTCCAGGTCCAACACTGGTAGGGGCAGAAATCCCCCCACTCCCAAATTTTCCACTCCGGCTCATGCCAATTCCTGCTGTTGGCACAACTTGAAATCCCATTCACAGTCTCTCTCTCTATCTGTTCCCCAAATATATTGTATTTATCATGTTATTTTGATGCATGCATTTTTCCTTACTAAGGGAGCATTGTTGTCTATTCAACGTCTCTTTTACATAGAGACCAGTGAGCTATGGATGGCCAGGTCTGACAAGGAAATAATAAGAAATACTAATGTGCTGCAACTCCATTAACATTCAAGCATATTAGGTGATTATACTCCAAAAAGGTATTGGTTAAAGGTTTACGTGTTTATACAGCTGGGAAAGGGACACTCCAGTTCAAATTTATAGATTGTCTTATTGATAATCTTACCTTTTCTCTGTTACTCTGTGCAGTTAGAGATCGATGAGCTGCCCCTCGGAGAGCTGTCCTGTAGTTGTAGAAGTTACCTGTAGGATCCATTTGATGCTGCACATCAAATTGAGAAAAGCCATTAGGTTGGACATTAACTTAAGTAACAAAAATGTGGATTCTACTTCAGTGTAGTTTTGGTGTCATGTATTACTGACCTCAAGAATGAAAAATTTTGCTGTTTTAACTTTAGCCCATGTTTTCTTCAGCCTAGAAACAGGACTCATGTTCATACCAGCTGCAGAAGAAAAACAAACCTGATCACTTTACAAAACTATAGAATTGTAATAATGGTAATTACATTGTTGATTTTTCTCTACACCGCCGCTACGACTGTAACAGTACATTCTGCACTCTCTTGTTTCCTTCTCTATGGATGCTATGCTTTGTTTGTACAGCGCGTAAGAAACAATACTTTTCACTGTATAGCAATACATGTCACAATATTAAATCAAATTCAAATCAAATCAAATTGTTTTTCCTGAGAATACAAGAACATAACAATGACACTACATTTAGTAATAAAAGTATATTGATTCTCTTTGCAAACAATGCGCGGTAAAAGTGTTAAAAAGTAAGTCAAAAATTCTGAAATATTGGCTTTTGGCTTGATAATTATGTGGATCAAACTGAATGAACAACATCTGTTAAAATGCCTGATTATGCTGAAATGTCATTTAAAAGAACTCAACCAGTCTTAATTCACTAGGGAACTAAAATATCACCTGTCATAAATCATGAGACTAGTTGTTGAAGTGTAAATATGGGAATAAAATATCCACTGCATGCTGTAATCATCTTGAATTTTTCATTATCCATATATTGTTTAATTTAAAAAAAATTAGTCATACTTACATATAATTGCCATCAAGGAATTAAAGTTGCCAATATTAAAGCACTCTCGAGCAACATCAATAAAAAACTCTATGACTTGCGCTCTGTGTTTCTTTTTTGCTGGCTGCAGTTTAAAAACAAAATTGATTTCAATCGTTAAAATACTGCATCTACATATGTTAAATTCTGGAATCCGAGAGAGAATTTTGGACATGTATTATCATAAATCTATATGCAATGTATTATAAAAAGTACACTTACCATGCATATTTCAGTAGCTACTAAATAGCAGAGTCTATTGAACCATTTGACATAGGCTTCAAGGTTGTCTGTTTTCTTTTGGTCACTGAAACAAGACTTTAGATGAAAAAAGGAAAAGATAATCATTTGTTATGAACTAATGTGGCAATAATGATAACAAAAAACTGAGTGGCCTGGATTATTTATGGCACTTTCGATTCACCACTGTTTTTTGTGGGGTGGAGTGTAGACTTGCTCTCATCAGGCACCTGACCTAATGTGGTACCCTCTACAGGGATCTGTGGTATCAGTTAGCAGAACTACAAAAGTTCTTCAACCAATCGAACTGCAGAATCTTCAATTGAGATGTATGGAGTTGACATTTTAAATGGTAGCGTTATCGGGATTGGAGAGGGCCCCACAATTTCTGGTCACTGGCCAAGGGAGTCCAAAACTTGAGGGAATAGCTTTAAAGTGAGAGAGACCTGAGGGCTAACTTTTTTCACGCAAAGGATGGTACATATATGGAATGAACTGCCAGAGGAGGCGGAAACGGCAGGTACAATTACAAGTTTTTAAAAGACATATATACAGGAATAAGAAAGGTTTAGAGGGATATTGGCCAAATGCAGGCACATGGGACTAGTTCAGTTTAGAAAACTCGATCAGCATGGATGAGTTGAGTTGAAGGGCTTGTTTCCAAGCTGTATATATCTCTGTGACTGTTTGGCAATGCCACTGCCTTGAGGCCATTTTTGAAAAGCCTGGTTGGAGAGGAGGATGATTACGTCACGTATTTTAACCTCACATGTACAGTCCAGAATCTGCCGCCTGATTCCATCTGTAATGATAGTGAGCACTCATTATTGCTCTCAACGTAAAATCCAGGCCAATTACTTCTTTATAAACATACTGTGAGAAATGAAGTACTGTTACTTAAATACATGCAATAAGGTTGGCAATTCAATGCAGTTCAATACACCACAGGCATCAAACTACAGACTTCTGTGACCAGTCCCATGCAGGCATAGCACTCAGAACATGCCAACATCATAAGGATTACAAGCTATACTTATTGTAAGTATACAAATAAATGTTTCTCTGACTCCTTACCTAATAGGTGCAAGTGAAATTCATTTTAGAATAGCAACACTGAGCTGATTAAAGCCATTAAGTTGTCAACTTTAATTCCAATCAGTTTTCTGTCCTGTGCTACTGTGTATATCATTTTAAACTCTTAATAAATAGCGCTGTAACATCAATGTCAACCACGTCTTCATCAATTTCTTTTTCTGGCAAGTTTCAATATGCAATAGTGCATCTATATTTGAACAGCTCAAACAAATTTAGACTTTACTTGCCTTGTGAATGTGTATTCACAACTATGTAATAATTGCTAACACAGCTGACACTGTCAAAAGAACATAGATTATCTTTGAAAAGCAGATCAGAATCTAATCCTAGCATTTAAGTACCTTTATTTAATCCCACCAATGCAGTGATGAATTGTCACTTCTCAAATAGGCCACTAGATGGTATGTGCTAATGCTTGCGTTCTACTTCCTCCTTTAAATTTTATTGCACCGAATAATGTTAATTATATTTTACATTAGGACATCATGTATGTACAGCTGTGACTGGGCAGCAGGATGGCACAGTGGTTAGCACTACTGCCTTACAGCATTAGGGACCCAGGATCGATTCCTGGCTTGGGTCACTGTACGGAATCTGCATATTGTCCCCATGTTTTCCAGGTGCTCCAGTTTCCTCCCATAGTTCAAAAGACATGCTGATCAGGTGTGTTGGCCATACTAAATTCTCCCGGAACAGGCGCTGAAGCGTAGTGACTACAGGATTATCACAACAACTTCACTGCAGTGTTAATATAAGCCTACATCAGTCTTGAGCTTATTCATAAATTATACAGGAAGAAAATAAACCAAAAACTTGTCTTATGAATTCAATAAAATGAACACAATGTTGAGCTTGAGAATCTTTTGTTTAACAAGATATCCATGTCAAGTTGTACCTTTGGGTTATCCAAAGAATCCTTACATACAAATGCTTGCACAAATTCTTCAGGACCAATAAAACTCAATCGTTCCTTTGGAAAAATAAATAGATGTTAATATACTTTGTGTTAAAACTGAGCAGAGTTATTTAGCAACTGAAGTGATTTTTAACAATTTAGAATATTTTATCAATAATACATATGTTTGTCATTGTTAATTAGTTCAGAAACCTAAAATTGCAGTAAAATCAAATCTGCCAAATTTTTATTATGTTGGACAAATTTTTATTCATAGTTGTGCCTTATTTTATGTTTGTTTATTTATGTGTAGCCAAATCCCATTCATGTGGAGACATGTGACACAAATATCCTGTTGAAACACGAAGTAATTTGTCCCAGTCAGCACTTATGAGAAGATTAATTGTTTGCTTTTGATTTTTCTTGATAATAAATACAGAAAGCAATGTATAATAAATTTAGTGTAAATTTAGTTTCCTGGAAAGAGACATTTGTATGAGATTACCCTGGATATTATCATGGGCGGTGCAGTGATTAGCACTGCTGCCTTAAAGCACCAGGAACCGGGTTTAACTCCAGGCTTGGGTCATTGTCTGTGGGTTTCTTCCAGGTGCTCGGGTTTCCTCCCATAGTCCAAGGATATGCAGGTTAGATGAACTGGCCGTGTTAAATTCTCCCTCAGTATACCCGAATAGCTGCTGGAGTGTGGCAACTCGGGGATTTTCACAGTAGTTTCGTTGCAGTATTAATGTAGGCCTACTTGTGACTTTAAATAAACTTTAATTTTGGTTAACCTGTTGTGAAATACCATTCCGCAAGAGAAAAAAAAATCACAAAACAGATATTTCACACTTGTTCACACATCAGATATAGAGGGTTACAGGTAAGCCTAGCAGGTAGGGGCATGTTCAGTGCAACTTGTGGGCCAAAGACCGTGTTTGTGCTGTAGTTTTTCCATTTCTATGTTTTTATCAAAAAAAAGTAATTGGCAATTGAATAATAACTAGTAAACCTTGATAATATTTCATTACCTTTAAAGAATGATAACGTACCGAGTATATTCCTGGAAATTACTGAAAATGTGTTACTTTCTCTTTGCTCATTTATGTGTAATTCATGTAAACCATCTGTGCATTTGAGGTTCTTTACCAGTGTCAAAGCATTTGAGACAAGAATATCTGTCACTTATTTTTGATTGGGTATCTACCAATAAAATTTATGGAATTTAAAGGCCTAGAAATGGTATTGAGCCCACTTGTTTTTAGGAAATAAAATACGAACCTAAGGTTGTTAATGCACACGCATCCATCCCATATTGGAATGGCTGTCCCATAGGCATCAAAGTATTCAAAAAGCCAATTATCACATCAAAGAATTTTGAAATCTGAAATTGGTTAATTCTAACACCTTATTTGTCATGTTACATACTTACTGAGCAAAGCATGGCACTAACAATCAGCAAAATCCCGGCAGGAGTGATATTTGAAGGATTCATTGAATGGGGGAGGGGTGGCAGTGTCTTTACCAAGGAAATTCTAAGTGCTGAACAAGCATGAAAATGGAAGAGAATTGCACCCATTTTTTGGATGAGCTTTCAAAGGCTATCTTATGCATGTGAAGAAAAAAATTAGGCAAATTTTTTGTAGAAAAGATGTACGAGGCAGTTTTTTTTTTACACAGAGGGTGGTGGATGTCTGGAATTTGTTGCCAGGAGAAGTAGTGGAAGCAGAGATGATAGTGATTTTTAAGGGGCATCTGGACAAATACATGAATAGAATGGGAACAGAGGGATATGGCCCCTGGTAGGAAGGGGTTTTAGTTACAATGGGCAGCATGGTCAGTGCAGGTTTGAAGGGCCAAAGGGCCTGACCTGGTGCTGTAATTTTCTTTGCTCTTTTGTTTAAAGTGTGATTCTCACCTAAAGAGTCCTTTCACACCAGGAAGCTGTCTGCTGACTGCTAGAGGATGCCATTGCACGTGCACTTGATCACCCAGTAATTGTCACTTCCCACTCCCCTCCTTATTGCCTCCACCCCATCCAACCCCTATCGCAGCACACCCCAGCTCATGATCCCCCTTTCCTCCCCCACCCTCCCCTCCCCCTGGTCAGTTGATCATATCCCAGTCAATTACAGAGCACCTTTCATTGCCTCCCCTTAGTCTCCACTCCTCTCCTTAGGCACCACCTCTTGGCTCCGCCTCATGCTTAGTGGGCAGTGCCAGGCTGCTGGCACTGCCAAAGGTACACTCCTCTCCCCCCCAAAACCAACTGTGGGGTCTCAAACGGTCTGATTGGTTCCCATTGTTGGGGGCCATATGTGACACTCACCAGTGAGTATCGCCATCTTTAATATCCCTGGCTCACTAATAATATTTAAATTAAGATTTATATATTAAAATCAGCCTCACGACTTTCCTGGGCTCGAGGCTGATTTCTCCGGTAGAATGAGGCCAGCATCATTGTGAGAGGCGAGAAATCAGGTGCGAACTGGTTTTTCACCTTTCTTGCAATCTTACCAGCTTGCCTCACTGATTGACCAGCGGGAAAAGCCGTAGGATCACCCCAAATATCCACTCTGTCTGGATTAGTGACTGGTTTGTCCTTTTAGGCTGCTGATCAACTTGACCTTTATTTGTTATATTTTCTGCTCCATGAATGACTTTTAATTCTGGCAATAAATTTTCGTTACAGCTGGAAGCTTGCCTGTCTTGCAAATATTTCATCCCATCCATTCAATGTAATGCTCCCGTCCTGCCTCGGAACCCACCTCATGGGGATTGTAAAATTTGACCCTCAGTGTCAAGGGCAAGCAGAGACAGCAGATTCACTGCTGAAGGCAGCTATAGTTTTCATTCAATGCGTGTAGGCAAAGATGGAATTGAACAGTTAAATACAGGATAAAGCTATGGGTAAACCCTGAGTCACACCACTCCCAGCATTTTCACTCAATTACTACAATAACTTGTATTTATATAGCACCTTTATCATAAGATGTCCAAAGGTGCTTCACCAAGGCATTGTAAAATAAAACATAACCCCGACACACTTAGGATACATGAATTTGTGGAACTCGCTGCCCCATAGTGTGGTGGAGTTGAATTATTAAATGACTTCAAAGAGATAGATATATTTCTAATAAAAAATGGGCGAGAGGGAAATGGGCACAGGTAGGGAGGTGAATTTGAGACCAAGGAGAAATCAGTCATGATCTGATTAAATAGTGGAGCAGGCTGGAAGGGCTGAATTTGCCTACTTCAGCATCTAATTCTTATGTTCCTATAGGAGATAGTGTGACAGAATGACAAAAAACGTGGTCAGAGAGGTAAGGGAGGAGTGTGTTGAAGGAGAAAATGGAGATTGTGAAATAGAGAGGTTTCAGGACAAAATTTCAGAGATTGGGGACCAGGCAGTTGAAGGTACATCCATCAATGGTGGATTGATTAAAATTGGAAAATTCAAGTGGCCAGAATTGAAGGAGCACAGGTAACTTAAGAGGACTGGAGGCTAGGAGAGATTACACAGAGAAGAGTCATGGAGGGATTTGGAAACAAGTGTGAGAATTTTGAAATTGAAGCCTAATCAGGAGCCAGGGTAGGTCAATAATCGCAAGAGCGAATGGGATTTTATGCCAGTTAGGCAAAAGACACCTCAAATTTATGGAGGATAGAAAATGGAAGACTGAGCAGGAATGCACTGGAACAGTTAAGAGGGAACAAAGCCATGGACAGACATAACAGATAGGTTGATACAGGGTCAGGGTCAAGTCAAACATGACACATGGTTCCCAACAGCCTGATAAAGCCTCAGATAGTTGCGGGGGTTAGTGATTGGAGAGCAGGATTTATGGCCAAAGCCAATGGCTTCAGCTTCTGAACATTTCAGGAAATTTTGGCTTATTCAGTACTGGATATCAGACAAGTGGCCTGACAATTTAGAGAGTGTGGGAAGACAGGGGAGGGGGTGTCAAGAGATAAACCTGGATAGCATCAGCAAACAGATGATAAATGATAGGCAACCCTCTGGATGTTTCACTGCAGCAGAGGTGGCCCACACGTGAGATCTTCTGGTCCCATCATTATCAATGGGATTTCCAGCTGAATGCACCCCTCGCCATTGGGAAAGCCACAAGTTGTGTGTGTGTGTGTGTGTGTGTGTGTGTGGGGTGGTGGGGGGGGGGGGGTGCACTGTCGGTGAGACTAGAGTGTTCCATTGGCATGAACGGCTGGAAAGTTCTGTTTGGTGCGTTTTCAGATGATATCGTCAAAGGACACAAATATATGACAAATAGGAGCCTCGGGGTGTAGAGTATTTGTGTGGGAATAGAAAAAGGAACCATTGATAGTGATTCCCTGGCTACAATTAAATGGTTAAGAATAGACCCAGGGGAGTGCATCACTCAGTTGGACAACAGTGGATAGGTGTGGAAGGAGCATGGTGTACTCAACCAGATCAAAGGCTGCACACAGATCCAGAGGGAGGAAGAAGAATAGTTTACATTTATATTATTTATGATTTTGATAAAAGTCATCAGGGCTGTGGTAGATTGGAAATCTGATTGGAGGTATTAAAATATGGGGTGCGAGAATGAAGGGCATGAATTTAGAAAAGACTCAGAAGACCATGACTCACTCCCTGCAGTTGAGGACCTGCTCCTCCAGCAAGTAAAGCATAGCTCTGGTCCATTTCTGCTGCCTCATGATGTGGTGTGTTACTTTCTCCTTATTAAGAAACTTGAGTGTTTTAAGAATATGCTGATTAGAGTCAAAACAGTGCTGATGTTGGGACAGAATTTTGTGGGCAATAGGAGTCTCGATTGGCAACTGGAGAGCTGAGAGCTCTGTGTCACCTCTTCTGGGAAAGGCGGTCTTATATAACAATCAGGCACATAACCAGGTAGGAGTGGGTCTTCCTCAAGGTTAAGGACCCAAGACAGAAGTCCTGCTTGTTAACAGCTCCTGGCCAATTGGAGCCTGGAATTCTTTATTGCTCGGCAGTGTCATCAAGACGATGGTTGCCACCGATAATACACCCACTTCAGGTCTAGGGTAGCTGAGGACACAGGCCACAGTTGAATGTGTGTGGAAGGGGGAATTTGCTGCACAGGGGTCAGGCATGGGTGTGATATCCATTTATTGCGTTTGTACCATTTTACAGAAACCCTTCACATCAAACAATATTTATCAGATCCCTGTATTCAAACGCTAAGTCTAGATGATGGTGCTGATAAAGCTGTATGGTAATAGTCATCCAACTTACCAGTTCTATATGAGTCAGTTGTTGTGCCAGTGTATAAGGGTCATTGCAGATACTTAGTATATCTCTTTGAATAGATGGGGGCTTTGTTTTGATGATAACCAATTTATCAGACACACTGGCATTAATCTTGACTGTGTTTTCTTCACCTTGATTTAAAGTTGCCAGTTTTTGGTTAAGGGTTTGCAAAAGTTGATTCATTGTCTTCCAGTAACTCTGGGAGGAGAAAAGTCAACTGATATGTTAATGGACATGAACTGTGACAGTGACCATACATTCTTTCAGCCAATAAGTCAAGTAAGTGAATACCATATGAAAGAAAAATGTGAAATAACAACAAGAAATGCTCAGCAGGTCAGGCAGCATCCATGGAGCGAGAAACAGAACTAACATTTCAGGTTGATGACATGTTCCTTGGAGCCTTAAATACAGGACAGTCTGTTCCAGAACAGGGCGGCTTTTGCAATGCTATTCTTTGGCAACGGGGCAGTAAACCCCACCTCTTGTAAAATCCAGTCCCTGGAATGAGATTTGTACCTTGTCTCAGAGCTGGACTGCTACAACTGTACGAATGGTACAGTGTAGCAATAATTAATGGGAACGTTGTTCCAAGGAAGCAGCAAAAACAATCAATTTGAAATGATTTGTGTAGATAATCAAGAAATATTGATTTTTTGACCTAAATGGCAAAAGCTAATTTCCTTTTCTGGCAGCCTGCAAGACCCAAATATCAGTTCTGAAAAGCAGAAGAGAATTTAACTAGAGTTAGTAGCTGCAGACTGATTCAGACTGCAGTTTTAAGACCACTATTGCACCAATACAAAGAGATCTTAGATGTGGATCATACAAGTTGGCAGAATAGCTTTGAAGTCATGTCCTAATCTGACTCTGGAGCATGCACAAACTAATAACGCAAGACCCACTGGGGTCCTACATTATCTGGACACGTGGAGTGTCATTCCAGTACAGTGTGGACATAGGTTTGAAAAGCTGGATCGCCTGAGTACGTTATCAATTTGATGCAAAGTCTTTTAATATTATCACAAAACGCCGACATATATTGGTAAAGAAGAGCTTTCAGCATGTGCATGAGCATATACACACACACAGTAGAATTTTCCCCATCCTGCCCAACATAGGAATCATAGTAGGTGGTACACAGACCACATTAACGTTCGTTGACTGTTCGTTTTCTGGCTTTAGGGCAAACATGACTGGAAAACCCCTTCCATAATATCCTTCGTGGACAGAACGAAATTTACAGTTCGCAGTTAAACACACCAAGCCAGCTGTATTTTGTAGCGTACAGCTCTCTGTCTGAGACACACTGCAGGATTAAAAATTAACTCCTGATCACTGCTAATTAAATGACTCCAGGATTGATATTCAACGCTGATAGAAAGCAAAGTATTGGTTTATGAATTCAATGTACACGCCTGATGAGTGATACTCATCTAATTTTGAGATCTAACAGGTCTGTAGTTCACTGCTAGAGGGGGGACAGTAAAGTTAGAATAGTCACAACAAACTATTCGTTGTTTTGTTGTCAGTCTTCATTAGTGAATATCTAATTATTTTCATACTGGGGAGAAAGCTGATCTTGTCGAAATCATGGTAAAATTAGCCAGAGGATGCTGGGGCATTGTTTGCTAATTATAATGACTATTGCAAAGATGCTGAAAGTTCCTGTTCTGTTTAGCCAGAAGCAATATCTGCAGTCAGATCCAGAAAATCTATTTACTGTAATATTATTCTATTAATTATTAGCTCAATAATTTACTGAGGTGAATATATGAATCATGACATGATAATCTTTAATTTGTATCTGGCATAAATTTTCCTTTAAAATTAGTATTGTTTACATAAACTGTGCTGTTAACAACTCAATATATTGCTAAAAGGCAAAATTGAAAAATTATTTTAGTATACCATTTTAGACTTTTAATTATACCTTCATCAGACTTTATAAAACGGGCTTTCTACCATAATTAAACATAAAAAAGCGAATAGGATGTTAAACCATTGAATATGCAAGTACAGGAATAACTTTACTTGGGAAACCTTGGCTGGAAATCTTCAGCTGGTCATGACCCACTGCTACCGCAAGCAAGAATGGAAAATTTGGCACTTAGCCTAATCTTCGTTCGCTGCAGCGGGACTGGAGAATCCCAGCTGCACGCAAAGACGGAGAATCTGCCCTGTGGTATAAACATTCCAGCATTTAATTCTGAGGCTTCATTAGCCATGAGACTCACCTCATCACAAGGAGCTATCCTATGGATCATGTCCTTTAGATGTCCAACCATTCTCTCATCCCGAAAATCAGAAGGGAAAGTTTCCGTCCATTCTGTCAGCAGCTGCATTATCTTGGGTCCAAATTTTTTAATTCGTGCCTGAGGGCCAGCAAAATATGATATGTGATCATTAGGGTTAAACTGGTACAAGTACAGAGCTCAAACATCTTCAGATCTTTACTGCAAATGGTGATCCAGGATCTCATCTTCCAACAGTAACAACATTCAAAACATGTTGGTCACATGTTTGAGATGGTGAATTGTTTTGAAATAAATGTGATATAAATGCAAATCTTTCCTTTTTTTTAATCATGATGCCTCCACTATTCATCAGTGCACAATGGGTTACGGGTACATTCCTTTATCAACAAGAAGCTATAGAATCCATGGCATGAAGGCATAACTTGGATGTCCATCTGAGCTAGAGCACTCACTTAAAAACACAGTTGAATTAGGAGCTAAATTTTATGTATCAAAACCTGAATTTTCAGGGGCTCAGGCCCAACTTTCAACTCTCAGGGGAATGGGGCATCGTTTTCACTGACTGATTGATATACCTCTCTAACTTGGCCCATTGGCTGTCAGACAGATCCTGGACTTAGGACAAAAAAGCTCTCATTCTGGGAATCTCCTCTCCTGATGGGAAATGATCTGGTTTGGACTGGATGGAAGAGCAGCCTTAGACAATGCTTTGTAATAATGGCACCATTTATTTTGCAGGCCTATCACTGCATCCCTGACTTGATTTACAATTGAAGTGTGCCAGAATGTCACTGGAGCAGTAATTTACAGGACCAGCCAAATGTCTAGGGGACATGGCAGCTGGGGAAATTTAAATCCAATTAACAGCGAAGGGAAAAAAACATGAAATTGAAAGCTTGCCTCAATAATAGATTCATAACGTTTACAGCACAGAAGGCAGCCATTCGGCCCATTTTGTACCCATAGGTCGACAAAGATCTGAATTCACTAAACGGTGTCAGAAAATCATTGATTACTGTTTACTAATGTCCTTTAGGAAATGAAATCTGTCATTCTTATATGGTCTGGCCTACACGTGACTCTAGGCTCGCTGCAATGTGGTTGACTCCTAATTGCCTTCTGTCTGCCCTAAAACCATAAGCCTCTCTTCCCTCTGACAGAATAGGATAAATGAGTTGCAGTAGATTCATCTTTGGCAGAATTTCCTGCATTGGAATGATAGGCAGTTTTACCTAGCTGATCTGCCACTGACCATGCATAAACTTAGCACAGTTAGCTTCAGTTCCTTCATCCCTTTCAACAAAATTGCCATTTGTACTCTGGAACATTTGCTATGATGGCCAGAAGGACACCCACTGTAGCTTATAAGGGTGGATGGTTTTGGAGCTTCGATGGACTTTTTTAAGCTTTTAATGGAATGACATACTTACATAAAACAGCAAATTTATTGTATTTTATTCAGTTTTCATTTCTCCTTTAGGAATATCAAATTTTTCTGATCACAAAACTACTAATAATGAGACTATTTCAAAGAAAAGGAACGCTAGGTGTAGGAAATTCAAAGTATGAATCACAAAGAATGGAATCCGAAAGCAACCCATCACAATTATTTTTAGTATCTGGCATGGATACAGTGACTTTGAGAGATTGGGCCGCGTGCATGTTTTGGGATCAGGATCCCTATGTTAATTAAATTTGTGGATTCAAGTCTGACATTCAGTCAGTGTCAAACACACATCTTTTTTAAGGGTCTGTTCAATTAGTGACTAGGGAAAGGGTTCACTATCCAATTACCTCCATCTTAGAAGAAAAGCAAAACAATTTTCTCATTAAAAAGAGGTTGCTAGGTTGTCGTTGTGGAGGAGCAGTTACTCTAGTTGCTGACTGCTGGAGCAGGTGGGGAGGGCCTTTGTGGGATGAGGAAATGGTGCATCCCCACCCAGGTCTGCCACTGGCTAGTTTGCCTGAGTGGCCTTAATAAGCTATTAAATTAGCTCAATAAACTATTGGTTACCTGTGGGGTTAGCTGCTAATCAACCCCAAGATGGGGCTGGTCAGCTTGGATCTTTTGTTGTCTGTCTTGTGAGGACCATGAATTGGATTCAATTTAAATTTGGTTTTTGGAGCAAGGAGATGGATTCGGGTCCACCTGATCCATCTATGAGCATTAGCTTCATAACTTTCAGAATGAAGTAAACATTAAAAAAAAAAGCACACTCTTCCTGGTCCAATAAAGATCCAGAGGCAAGGAAATCAGTAAGCTGGCATGCTGCTATTCAGTGCCAAGTTTTAGTTCTTCCCAGTTCCATTGGGAATTGAAAATTTGCCCCAACCTGTCTTAGCTGCCATTTACTGATTTTTTGGTGTCATATGTTTCTTTTAACAACCCTGACTACCTGTTTTGATGGTTAACACAAAGCCATGTGGTGTACTGTTCAGGTAGTAATGGAAAATGCTGTGACTCATCATTTTAACGTACTCATAGATACTTGGATGAGTGCTTTGGCATTCCCAGTTATTTCTGATGGAAAATGGGTAGGGGTTCAGAGCAATCTCCATCACTACCTGCCCCATTAAATTTGAAAACAGCAGGCAAACCTGGCCCCATACTCACTGCAAGAGCTGACAGTCCATTACATTAGCAATTAAATTTGATTTGATGCTGCAAATATTTATTTAGATTTCTTTGTGGCATGAACGTTGGGTGAAATTCCCTAATCAGTTAGAATGTCCCCAGAAATGGGATGGAATAGGTTTCTAGCTCACTGTGAAGCCTGGGTGATTTTCTGTTCATTAATTGTTATACGGATCCAAACCAGTTGGTGAAACAAACAAGACATAGATTTGTTAATAACTCGTTAGTAGCTTTATTCACACAACAAAGTCATTCTGATCTCTAACCACCAGACTCTCTATATTTTAAATGCCAAATGAACAAGATTAACAAAGGAACAACAACTTAAAGGAGAAGCACTGTATAAAAAAAAAACAAAGTTTCAACAGAAACTTGCCTGAACCTTTTAATGGCCACTGTGACCAGGAACAGACCCACAGCAGGTTCCCCCCAACTCCATCCAATGGCTCTTGTTATACTCTTTTGATTACAAAGGCCAATTAAACAAATTGACAGCCCTTAAATGAGCACTGACAGAAACAAAACTTTAAAAGGAACCTTTTCTATTTAAAATGCTGTATTGAGTGCTAATGAAGCACTCCAGGCCCAGCATTGCCAACCCGCTGCGGATGACCTCAAGCATGCCAGTGAACACTTCACGCTCCTTCTCCAGGGACACTGGATCATGAATATAATCACAGAGAAGTGGCACAACGACCCCTCCACCCCCACCTGCTCCTCACTGATGCCCTTCTTTTGAAAAATCATAAATCAATAAAAAAAGGGACGAGAGCTGCCTCCCAAGCCCACCCCACCCTGACTTAGAAATCACGACATGCAAAACTTTTATCCTGCCCCAAGTCCCTCTCTCCTTTCTTGCCTCCTTATTCCTAAAATGCTCCTAGCCAACCTAGACATTACTGAGCAACAGGAATTCAATGTTGAAGAATTGCGGTTATACTCAGCTGAAGGTGAAATTATGCACTATGTGCAATAGCCACAGTGCTGGCAGTTAAAGCTTCACGACGCCACACAAATCAGCAAAATTGACCTCACATTTGCACATTGATGGAGTACTATGCTTTTTCACACATGAATAGCACGGTTGGGACTAATGGAGCTCAAAGTGAAGTAGGTGTGTAACTGATGATAGCCCACAGCTTTGAGAAATTAACGTCAAGGAAATCTTGCTGCCTGGATATCTGTTGCTGCTGCTCTATGCCAGAATCTTTGCTTCAGCAGATGTACAGGATACATCACTGCACTGAGAAATGTCTCCTGTCAAGTAAATTATGATGAGATTGAAATGAACTTAGGGTATTATAAATGAGGTTGCAATCATTTAAGAGCCACAGATAGAACTGTGCGCACATATAACTCAGTTTCCAAAAGATAACTGAATTGCACAACTGAGCAATTATATTCCTGGTTTATTGAGTGCTAGGTGGTTCCAAGGTGGTAGAAATTCCCCCCAGTGCCAGGGGCTGTCACGTTGTATATATTATGTGGAGATGCCGCTGTTGGACTGGGGTAAGCACAGTAAGAAGTCTCACAACACGAGGCTGAAGTCCAACAGGACTTTATTTGGTAGCACAAGCTTTAGAAGTCTCGCTCCTTCTTCAGGTGAGTGAGGAGTTGTATTCACAAACAGGGTATATAGAGACACAAACTCTGTTTACAAGATAATGATTGGAATGCGAGTCTTTACAGGTAATCAAATCTTAAAGGTACGGACAATGTGAGTGGAGAGAGGGTTAAACACAGATTAAAGAGGTGTATATTGTCTCCAGTCGGGAGAGTTGGTGACATTTTGCAAGCACAGGCAAGTCGTGAGGGTTATAGATGGTGTGACATGAACCCAAGATCTTGGTTAAAGCTGTCCTTGTGTGCAGAATTTGGCTATCAGTTTCTGCTCAGTGATTCTGAATTGTCACGTATTGTGAAAGCTATCTTGGAGAACGCTTACCCAAAGATCAGAGGCTGAATGCCTGTGACTGCTGAAGTGTTCCCTGACAGGAAGGCAACATTCCTGCCTGGTGATTGTTGAGCGGTGTCCATTCATCCATTGCTGTAGCATCTGCATGGTCTTTCCAATGTACCATGCCTCAGGACATCTTTTCCTGCTGTGTAACAGGTAGGCAACATTGGCCGAGTTGCAAGAGCTGCAGGAAAGGAGATCCTGAGGTATGGTACATTGGGAAAACCATGCAGATGCTACAACAATGGATGAATGAACATTGCTTGGCAATCACCTGGCAGGAGTGTTGTCTTTCTGTTGGGGAACACTTCACCAGTCATAGGCATTCAGCCTCTGATCTTCAGGTAAGCATTCTCCAAGATGGCCTTCACGACACACAACAAAGCAGAATCACTGAGCAGAAACGGATAGCCAAGTTCCACACACATGAGGACAGCCTCAACCAGGATCTTGGGTTCAAGTCACACTATCTGTAACCCCCATGACTTGCCTGGGCTTGCAAAATCTCACTAACTCTCCTGGCTGGAGACAATGCACATCTCTTTAACTTGTGCTTAATCTTCTCTCCACTCACATTGTCTGTACTTGTGAGACTTGATTACCTGTAAAGACTCTGATTCCAACCATTATCTTGTAAATTGAGTTTTTGTCTATAAATGCCAGGTTTGTGAACAGAACCCTTTCCTCACCTGAAGAAGGAGCGAGACCCGAAAAGCTTGTGCTGTCAAACAAATCCTTTGGACTATAATCTGGCATTGTGAGACTTCTTACATTGTATATAACTTCCAATCTCTTTTGACTCTAGCCAAATGTACAATTCTAATCATCATGTAATCTTCAGTTACTTTCAAGTTAGAACATCACTGAGGAGTCCTCAAGGGAAGCAACCTAGGCAAAACCATCGTCAGCTGCTTCAATGACCTTCCCTTGATAATAAGGTCAGAAGTGGGGATATTCACTAATCATTGCACCACATTCATGACTCCTCATCCTCAGATAGTTTGTGTCCATAAATGGCAAGACCTGGATGATATTTAGGTTTGTGTTGATAAGTGGCAAGTAACATTTGCAACAACAAGTATCAGGCAATTATCATCTCCAACAAGAAAGTATCTAACCATTTCCCCTTGATATTCAACAATGTTACCATCACTGAATGCCCCACCATCAACATCCTTGGAGTCACCACTGATCAGAATCTTAACTAGACCAGCCACATAAATACTGTAGCTAAAATAGGTCAGAAACTGGGAATTCTGCAGCATGTACCTTGTCCCCTGATTCCCCAAAGCCTGTCTATCATCTACAAGACAAAAGTCAAGAGTGTGGCAGGCTCTTCACTTGCCTGAATGAATGCAGCTCCAACAATAGCTTGAGACTATCCAGGACAAAGCAGCCCATTTGACCAATACCCATCTACCACTTTAAACATTCACGCCCTCCACCACTAATGCACCATGGCAATAGTGTGCATTACAGCAACTCAAAGCACCTTCATCAACACCTATCAAACATATCATGTCTAAGAACAAGGGAAGCACCTACCACCTCCAAACTCCACTCCGTGTCACACATTGTCTTGACTTGGAACTATATTGCCAATCCTTCGCTGTCGCTGGGTCAGAATCCTGGACATTCAGCTCCATTTGAATAACATTTTCCAGCCCTGTACCATTTACAAAAGTTCTGCTTTTCCATCCTATTAACATGATTAAATATTTATGTTTCTACGTTGGATTAGAACACAATGGTATAAACTCAGCCTGTCCAAATCCTTTTGCAGCTTACTTATATCCTCCTCATAGCTTGCTTTCCTACCTAACTTTGGAACACCAGCAAACTTGGATACATTACATTCGATGTTCTTGCCTAAAGCACTGATATAAATGGTAAATAACTGATATTCAAACACAGTACCCTACATAGTTACAGCCTGCCAACCCACACATAACCAATTTATTCCTCTTCTTGGTTTTCTGTTAACTGATTCGTGCTAGTATATTACTCCTGTCCCATTACCCCTAATTTTGTGCAATAACCCCATTAAAACCTCTGAGAAAATCTAAATATATAAAAATCCACTGGTTCCCCCTTATCCACTCTATTAGTTACAGCCTCAAAATTTCTGCTAGATTTTATAATACTATTTCTGTTCTGGAAAATCATGTTGACACTTTTTTAAAAGAATGTTTATTAGTCAGAAGTAAGGCTTACATTAACACTGCAATGAAGTTATTGTGAAAGTCCCCTAGTCACCACATTCCAGTGCCTGTTTGGGTCAATGCACCCAACCAGCACATCTTTCAGACTGTGGGAGGAAACCAGAGCACCCAGAGGAAACCCACGCAGTCACAGAGAGAATGTGCAAACTCCACACAGAGAGTGACCCAAGCTGGGAATTGAACTTGGGTCCCTGGCACTGTGAGACAGTAGTTATAACCACTGTATCACCCTAATATTACAATTTTATACAGATCCTGCTACCACATCCCAAATAACAGACACTAGCATTTTCCTTTCTATTGACGTCAGGTTAACTATTCCATGGTTCCCAGTTTTCTCTCTCCCTCCTTTCTGAAATAGCGCAGTTACATTTGCTACTTCCAATCCATGGGGACTGGCATGGAATCTAGGGAATTCTGGAAGAGCTAAACTAGTTTTGTGACCTCAGGTGACTCTGTGTGGAGCTTGCACATTCTCCCCGTATCTGCGTAGGTTTCTTCTGGGTATTCCAATTTTCTCCCACAATCTAAAGATAAGCAGGTTAGGTTGATTGGTCATGCTAAATTGACCCTAGTGATAGGAGGATTAGTAAGGTAAATATGTAGGGTTACAGGAATAAGGCCTGGGTGGAATTGTGGTCAGTGCAGATTTCATAGACCGAATGACCTCTTTCTGTACTGTAGGGATTCTCTGATTTTGGTGCATCCATTTTTTTCTCTAGCCCCCTCCCTTAAAACCAGAGGATCTAGACCATCAAGTCCAGATAACTTGTTGACTTATAGCGTCATTAACTTTGATGAGCAGTTTAAAAGTATATTTATTAGTCACAAGTAGGCTTACATTATCATTGTAACGAAGTCGCTGTGAAAATCCCCTAATTGCCACACTCCGGCACCCGTTCGGGTACACCGAAGGAGAGTTCAGCACTGCCAGTGCACTTAATTAACCAGCATGTTTTTCAGACTGTGGGAGGAAATCAGAGCACTCGGAGGAAACCTTTGCAGACTCAGGAAGAATATGCAAACTCCATACGGACAGTAACACCAAGGCTAGAATTGAACCCGGATCCTTGCGCTGCGAGGCAGTAGTGCTAACCACTGTGCCACCATGGCAATCAATGAGAGATAGCTCCATTGAAAAGCTACCGATCAGCCTTAATGACCTTCACATGTTTGATACTGGTAAAACATTCAGTTCTAGGTTAGAGCAGACAGAATGTTCCAGCTTGTGCTGGAGTTGAATGACATCAATGGAGAGTCTAATCATGCAAAGTGCACATGCTCTCCTTGCATCCCTCCTTAACCTTCCCTACCTCAATGAAAAAAAAAGATTTTGCAAGTTTTTCTTCAAAACTATATGCTTTCATTCCCAGTACTATTCTAATATCCAGCACAATAAACAGTATTCAAGCTCTATTGCAAAAATTATCTGCAGAAACTCAATACACTTTCCTTATTTTTAGGTTGTGGCTGTTTTTTCTTTCTGGTTGTATCACAGCTTGGTATGGTTCATGCTCTGCAAAAGATTGCAAGGAACTAGTAAAAATCGTGAATGTAGCCCAATCCATCACGCATACCAACCTCCCTTCCATTGGCTCTGTCTACACTTCCCACTGCCTCACAAAAGCAGCCAGCCAAATTAAGGATCCCACGCGGATATACTGCGCCTCATTTTACCATCAAGTCGCCCCCTTTTTCAGGCGCGAAAACTTTGTAAAGTCAGGCATGAGTCAAGTAGCACGACCTATGCCTACTTCCACATATGTTCCTTTAGCAAGGATCAAAAATGGCTACTGTCAGGACTATGTCCAAAACGGGCACGACACCAATTTGAACGCATTTGCGTGCATTCAATTAACTTTTTGGGCTGCACGCCTAAACTTACCGCCACTTCTCCCTTTACCAATGTGTTCACCCAACCAGATTTGATACAAAAAGACATGCACGACAAAGGTCTGATTCGGCACTCCAACTTCAAGGAGCTAAGTTCAGAGCTGAGTCTCTGACTCAGATCAGTGGTGAGAGGGCTCTCTGGTGTGAGGAGGAGGGGAGAAGAGTCAGATCTGCTGTCACTTTGCAGGTAATCGGTGGGGTGACAGGAGGGGGAGAGACATCTGCTACCACATTGCATGTGATTGATGAGGGGGGGGGGGAGGTGAGACGGAGACAGAAGGCTGCGATCGGACTGGATAGCGGGGAGTAGAGAAATAAGTGGGTCAGTTATGTTGTGGATGTGGGGCCGGGACGGCGGCATTATCTGGTCTGGGAGCAAAGCTGTAGGGGAGAGCTTTTCTATGTTTCTTATATCACACACATAGTTTAAGGCACCGATCGGAATGCAATGTTTCGGGCATGATAAGCCTGCCCTCTGGGCTTCTGCAGTGCGATTCAGAATTGCTGCTATTTTTTCAGGCAGAGTGCATATGGGGGTACCTGAGAAAAGGTCTAAAAGTTGGATCTAAAATATTCCAGTTTCAAATCCATTTAGAATTAAAATGGTAAAATAGGGCCCACTCTCTTCCACCTTTTTCTGGTGGGAAAAAGATACAGAAGTCTGAGGTCACGTGCCAACTGACTCAAGAACAGCTTCTTCCCTTCTGCCATCAGACTTTTGAATGGAAATACCTTGAACAAAGCTGACCTTTCTCTCCACCCTAGCTATGACTGTAACACTACATTCTGCCGTCTCTCGTTTCCTTCTCTATGAAAGGTATGCTTTGTCTGTAAAATGTTGCAAGAAACAATATTTTTCACTGTATACATGTGACAGTAAGAAATCAAATTTTATGTTCAAAACATTCTCATTTTCAGGCTGCTTCAGTTAAAGAAGTAGAAATCTCGGTACTCAAAACGGAAACAGAAACATTGTCACATACTTAATTTATTGATCAACTCCTAGATATATTTCAGAAACTTATTCTGTCGGTCCACAAACTTTATTTTAGGCTAGTTAAAGCCCTCTTTTTACAACTGCTTACAAATCTCACTAAATTTTTTCATAGTCTATAATATTACAAATGCATGCAAATCACATACAGCTTCACCTGCACAATGCTCAATGTTTTCCATCCATTAGATTTAACAAATGGGAAAATTGGGCATTTGTGATTTCTTAATATGCAGGGTCAGAATAAGGTTTCCGCCATTAGCATAGATTTGTAAAACCCAGCTATTTAAACGTACTCCAAATATAGCCAAAGATCTCATTATTTCTTAACTCACTCCAGACAAAGTTTGATGTGAATACCACCATCTAAAAGAACTTTCTATTTGCAATTATGTGGATTAGGTTGACATCAAAAGCAGTAAATGGTGCCAATTAACTCTTTTGCAAAAGATCTGATAAATGTCTGGCAAAGAACATAATTTAAGGCTAGTGGCACATTATAATTTATTTCTGACATGGAAATAGCATCCTTGGAATGTGTCCGTGTCAGCTTTGTCTATTTGAGAGCACTTTTAACTCTTGAATCTGAAGGTTGTGAGGTCAAGTCCTATTCTAGAGATTGAGTTCTAGTTGATCCATTAATTGTAATATTGATGAAGTTCTGCATTGTCAGATACCATACTCATCTACTGATATTTTTAACTTTGTCAGTTCTTGTAATTGAAGTAAATATTAAAGATACCACAACACTGTTGAAGAAAAAGGGTTTCCTTAGAATCCTGGCCAGCATTCCACTTTCAACAGATACCACAAAAACAGATCAACTAGTCATTGATACAAATTGACATTTGTAGGACCTTACAACGTGCAAATTGGATTCCATAATCGCTTATATAAAAAGCCATTGCTTTAAAATAATTCATCATGAAGCATGTTTTTCAGAGACATGAGAAGATATTCAAGTATTTCAACAATGCAGCTTGAAATGTTAGATTGATTTTTTTAGACTCTGTCTTCCTTACCTTTGGTAAACAAAGTGAAAGTTTACGTAACTTTGTCTTACTGGGAGATTTACTTGTGATGATGAACTATCCTTGGAAGGTTAAGCAAATTATGTGCAGTTTGAAAGTACAAAAAGGACAAGATGCAATGGTCCAAGTGTTTCCCATTCCAAATGCTGTTTTTCTTAACTTTGTTCCTTTTGATGACATTAAGGACTGAATTCCCTGTGGGCTGTTATAGAGTCATAGAAGTTAACAGCATGGAAACAGGCCTCTCAGCCCAACTTGTCCATGCATCCTTTTGTTTTTTTAAACCCCTAAGCTAAATCCCAATTGCCCGTGTTTGGCTCATATACCCATCTTACCCATGTAACTGTCTAAATGCTTTTTAAAAGACAAAATTGTACCTGCCTCTACTACTACCTCTGGCAGCTTACTCCAGACACTCACTATCCTCTGAGTGGAAAAATTGCCCCTCTGGACACTTTTGTATCTCTGCCCTCTCACCTTAAACCTATGCCCTCTAGTTCTAAACTCCCCTACCTTAAACAATATGTTGTTGGCAATTTATACCCAATATTATGCACATTCATATGCCCATTTTGCCAATGTTTATTTTCAAACAGATTTCCAACTGATCTCACACTGGTATCCAAGGAAAGCACCACATTCTTGCTATATATTCCATAAGTATGAACATTAAAATGTCAAGCCATTGAACGATTATTCATGTACAGCATGTTTAAGAATATGCAACTGTGGCAGCTTTTCACTTTTTAACATAACTTATACTATTGTCATAAATATGCATTCAAAAGTACAAACCACAGATCTCAGTGAGAATGAACTTGATTTAAAATACACAATATAGTAAAAAAAAAGCTTCTTTCGTTGCTGGTTCATTTCCACACCTATTTCAAATCTGCGTAATTTACATGCAAGGTTTCGTAACCTAGGGATTAAATAACTATCATTTGGATCTTGCAGTGAGAAGTCTCACACCACCAAATTAAAGTCCAACAGGTTTATTTGGTAGCATAAGCCACAAGCTTTCAGAGCACTGCCTCTTCATTAGGTGAGTGGGTTGATGTGTAACTCACCTGATGAAGAGGCAGTGCTCTGAAAGCTTGTGGCTTGAAATATCAAATAAACCTGTTGGACTTTAACCTGGTGGCGTGAGACTTCTTACCATGCTTACCCCAGTCCAACACTGGCATCTCCACATCCTAGATTTTACATCCAGTGAGCATTTGCCTTAGGCAGGTGTGGAAATGGGTGTCCCTTCCACTCTTATTCAGTCCATTAAGGCCTGCAATGATTTAATGTTGCTGGGGCATTAATAACTTTGAGATGAGTCTTCCATTCCCATCCAAATGGCTGGCAGCTCTTTGGTCTTGGAAGCACCACAGGGGATGATGGACACTGCTGTAACTGCAGTCAGTTCCCTTGACTCTCATTGCTGGAGAAGGTGTATTGCTGGGCCAGGCTGCCAGGCCTGGATAAAAGGGCACAGGAAGAATCTGGAGCTTTTCATTCAGAAGAGGGAACCTGTAAAAGAGGCACCACCCACTTTCCTTTTGGTAGCCCAAACACTGTTACATGCTGGACTTCTGTTCCGTCGCTGACCTTAGCCCATCACATTAGAAATAGCAGCAGAAAGTAGCCCTTAGTGGCCATTAATTGACCACTTAATGGCCTCAGCTGGCACATAGGGAGGTGTCAGGCACCCCACCCTTTTTATGATACTGGAGCAGTGGCAGAGATAAGCAGATAGATGCTGGGAAAGGCAGCTATGGCAGTTTACAGAACCCCACTCACCCCTAAACTACTCACCTGGGAATATAACATTTCGCTCTGAGGATCTAATGAGTGGAAATATTATTGTGCACAAGAGTGAATATGCAGGTGGAAAAGAGCAACAAAAATGATCATTTAGTTACCTGCATTTGTCTCAGGGTGGAAACACACAGGAAATTCCACCCTTAGATTCTTGATGGGGTCATATTTGTGTTTTGCAAATGAGCCTTCATGTATTTGCATTTGGGATGTGATCTTTTGTATTGCAATCTGTTCCATTAAATCAACTGCCAACCAATGCACACAATTCAATAATCTCAAAATCCAGTGACAAATTATCAGCAATCAGACTGAAGATTTAAAGCTTGATGGTTTTCCTAACAGGGAGATAAATTTTCATGTAGCGAATTACGCTGTTTTTATATCAATAAAACTGTGTGTGGGTGTGTTGGACAGCAGCAGAATATTTCTGCAAGGGTTTCCTGGATCACTATTTGCAAAATTAATTGGAGGAGTGATTTGTGTGAAATGTGTGTTATCTGTTGGAGTGCATGGAAAATACAATTCAACATTTAAAGACTGTTCTGGCTGAACAGACATGTTGGGGCAAGCAGGTAATTAGAGAACTGTGCTTGGATAATGCATGTGACTATCAGTTAACTTCATTACTTATCTCAATTCATCTTTCTTTGACACTTTTGCCCACAAGATCACCACTACTGGAGCAGCTGGCCCAGGAAGTTAAACAAGGCAGTACGACACATAATCCAGACAAGGAAGATGATTCCGTCATTTCACAGACTTCAACCTGGAAGACTGCTTGAGCAAAGTTACATCTGGAAACACAGCTTGCTGGATGTCTGTGGCAGTAAATCAACCAGAAATATCACCTGGAGGCACAATTGCCAATTCTTTCACTCTCGGGACCAGACCCAAAGTGCAAAAAGTTCAGTCAGTTTATCAGGGCAGACAAAGTCACATAATAACAACTCTTCACTGTTCTTTCTTGGGTAGCGATATATTCTTCACCTACTGATAGCAACAGCTGACTAACCAAAGCCTAGCAATACACTGTGTGTTTCCTTTGGAGAGGTGAGGTATCCCTGTAATGTTTTACTGAAGTACAAATTTAATGTCCCAAAAGTGCCAGGACCTTAACTCCCACTGTCCTCTTATAACCAAAGGGAGTGGGAGGGTGGGGCAGCTGGTCTGCCAAGGGCAATATTTTTGTCTCTGCTCAGGTGAAAGCAAGAAATTAATGCTTTGGAAGTGTGCTTATTTCTTTGATCAAGGAAGGATAGATGATGAGCCCTGATACTCCCTCATTGGCAGTGGAAGTCAGTCAATGTGAGCACTCGTAGCCCAGAAGTTGGAAGATCTAAAGAAAGAGACAGTAGCATCACCATCAGAAAGACGAGGAGGGGATGGACAGCCAGGTTCTACCCTGTGTGGAAGATGTAAAGACCAAAGATATCCGAACTCAACATCTCCAAAAACCAATGCTGAAGGTGGCCCAGGTTGAGCCGTGATGTTGTGACAGGCACAGTGCGGCAACAAATGGAGCCACAATTCACCAGCACCCCATATCCTGCTGATGGTTTTGAAGGTGGCCATGCATGGAACTTTTATACCTCAGGTTCTTTCCAGGCCATAGCAGGTGACATAAAAACATAAGAACATAAGAAATAGGAGCAGGAGTAGTCCACTAGCCGTTCAAGCATGCCCCACTATTCAATAAGATCATGGCTGATCTGGAGTGGATCAGTTTCACTTTCCTGCTTTCTCCCCAAAACCCTTAATTCCATTGTCTATCAGAAATCTATCTACCCGTGACTTGAATATATTTAACGAGCCTCCACCACTTCAATGGGTAGAGAATTCCAGAGATTCACCACACGATCAGTGAAGAATTCCTCTTCAACTCCGAGAGTTCCCCCACCCCTTATTTTGAGGTTGTGCCCTCTAGTTCTCTTTTCCTTTCTAAGCGGGAAGAATTTCTCTACCTGTACTCTATCTAGCCCCTTCATTATCTTATATGTCTCTATAAGATATCACCGCAGCTTTCTAAACTCTAACAAGGCGTTTGACAAGGTTCCTCATGGTAGACTGATAGAGAAGGTGAAGGCGCATGGGATACAGGGTCGGGTATGTAGATGGGTTGAAAACTGGCTCGGAAGGAGGAGACAGAGGGTAGTAGTGGAAGGCTCTTTTTCCAGCTGGAAGCCTGTCACTAGTGGAGTGCCACAAGGCTCAGTACTAGGTCCTCTTCTATTTGTGGTCTACATAAACGACTTGGAAGTAGGGGTAGGTGGTGAGATCAGCAAATTTGCTGATGACACCAAGATGCTTGGATTGGCGGGTACAGAAGAGCAGTGTCAGGCAATACAACAGGACATAGACAGGTTGGTAGATTGGGCAGATAGATGGCAAATGGAATTTAATCCGGAAAAATGCGAGGTGATGCATTTTGGCCGGAAAAATGTAGAAGAGAATTATAGGATAAAAGGTAAAACTATAAGGAGCATAGAGACGCAGAGAGACTTGGGGGTGCAGGTTCACAAGTCTCTGAAGGTGTCCTCACAGGTGGAGAAGGTGACAAAGAAGGCGTATAGTATGTTAGCTTTCATAGAAAAGGGTATAGAATATAAGAGTAGGAGTTTGATGTTGCAGTTGTATACAACTTTGGTTAGGCCTCACTTGGAATACTGCGCCCAGTTCTGGTCTCCGTACTATCGGAAGGATGTGGAGTCCTTGGAGAGAGTGCAGAGGAGGTTTACCAGGATGCTGCCTGGTATGGAAGGACTGTCTTATGAGGAACGATTAGATAGACTGGGGTTGTTTTCCCTTGAAAGACGTCGGCTTAGAGGGGATCTCATAGAGGTGTATAAGATTATAAGGGGTATAGATAGAGTAAATGGAGGTAAACTTTTTCCACCTTTAGAAATGGATAGGACGAGAGGTCATGGCCATAGGGTGAGGGGGGCTATGTATAGGACGAATATTAGAGGGCAGTTTTTCACACAAAGGGTAGTGGGGGTGTGGAATGCACTGCCGAGTAAGGTGGTGGGAGCAGGCACGCTGGGGCTGTTTAAGGGTCTCTTGGACAGCCACATGAGCGGTATGCAGATAGAGGGATATATTAGGACTGTTTAACTACGGCTTTTTTCCACAGGTAATTCGGTCCATAATTTGAGCACGCATTCGGCAGGTGGTGCAGGTACAGCTCTTGGATGTTGATTCATGGGTTGCCTGGTACCTCATGTCGTATATGAGTGCTTTATGTGGACCACCTGAAGGGCACCATGACAGCTCAGAGACTATCGATGTGGCTGTGCAGACACTTGGAATTGGGCCGGTGTCTGCGGGAGTTTGCGCGTTCTCCCCGTGGTTGCGTGGGTTTTCTCCGGGCACTCCGGTTTCCTCCCACAACCCAAAAATTCGCTCTTAGGCTGATTGGGTAACAAATTGTCCCTATGGTGAAAATTTTCCAAATTAGGATTAATATATATATTATTATATAGGACTATTAAAATAGGATAATGATTTGGTATTACGGTGGCGCGGGCTCGTTGGGCCGAAGGGCCTGTTTCCCGTGCTGTGTTGCTTAAAAAAAAAAAAAGTACAGACCCAGTCTATTCAATCTCTCCTCATCAGCTAACCCCCTCATATCCAGTATAGTGAACCTTTTCTGTACTCCCTCCGAGGCCAATATATCCTTTCACAAATAAGGGGACCAAAACTGCACACGATACTCCAGTTGCGGCCTCACTAGTGCCCTGTACAGTTGCAGCAAGACCTCCCTGCTTCTATATTCTATCCCCCTCGCTATAAAGGCTAACATTCCATTCACCTTCTTGATCACCTGCTGCACCTGCAGGCTGAGCTTTTGCAATTCGTGCACAAGGACCTCCAGGTCCCTCTGCACAGTAGTATGCTACAGGTTTTCACCCTTTAAATAATATTCCTTCCTACTATTATTTCTACCAAAGTGGATAACTTCACATTTGCTAATGTTATACTCTATCTGCCAGGTCTTCGCCCACTCACTCAGCCTATCCAGATCTCTCTGCAGACTTTCTGCGCCTTCCACACAATTCGCTTTTCTACTCATCTTCGTGTCATCAGTAAATTTTGTTACCCTACATTCAGTCCCCTCCTTCAGGTCGTCTATGTATATGGTAAACAGTCGAGGTCCCAGCACCGATCCCTGAGGCACACCACTCGTCACCAACTGCCAACCAGAAAAGCATCCATTGATTCCAACTCTCTGCTTCCTGTTAGATAACCAATCCTCAATCCATGCTAACATTTTACACCCAATTCCGTGTACCCTTAACCTTCTGCAGCAACCTTTTGTGAGGTACTTTATCGAACGCTGGCTCGTATATCCCATTCAGCAGTACACAAGTGCATTAAGTAAGTAACTAATGCCCTGTTTCCCCATGTTGGGGAATACATTATTTTTTACATGGACTATGCTAGTCAGACTCAGAGCTACGGCCTTTCGCCAAATCACCAGCTTCCCTCATGTTTAGGGCATCATTGACTGCACCCATGTTGCAGTAAAGACGCCATCTAAGCATACTTTGTGAATTGCAAATCTTTCATTCAGTTAATATGCAGGTGGTTTGTGACCATAGTAAGGTGGTTTTTCAAGTGTGTACAAGATTTCTGAGCCACTGTCATTACCTGTTCATGGTAAGGCATTCACAACACCCTAGTTCATTTCATCCACTCACACAGGCTTTGGGATGGCTCTTAGGGATCAAGGGTTAAAGCCCTAAGAACATGGCTAAAACTCCCTTTAGGCAGTCACAATCTGAGACAACTAACAGCCATGTTGTCACCAGGCATGTTTAAAACTGCAGATGATCTATATTAACTGAATGACATACGGTGCAGCTCAGCAGATCAAACCCATAGTGCAGATAAGTATTTAGCACCCGGCATTCATGTTTTGAATGCACTTGCTCAGCAGCATATGGCCATAGAGTCCATTCGTTAAGCCTCATTTAATGTCACACTTAGAAAGATACAAGGAGCATTTAGTGTTTGAGCTTTTGAACCCTAGATGTGAAAAACAACTCTCATTTGCCTGACCAATTAGGCCACATCATTGCTCCAGGTGAAGGCATGTTAAAGTGCAACTCAGCGCCCTTATGGTGAGTTCTCTATTGCACGTGTAACTTGACAGACATATACGTAGTTTACATAATGTGAAAACAGTAACTGTGGTGAACCTATTAGTGCTCTAGGTGAGACAGTGGCCTGCGCTCTCACACATACCTGCAAAATGTCTCTCATGTTGATTAACAGGAGGTGAAGGCAGGCTCTTCACTTCTCTGTCTAAAGGGCAATGAGGAATGTGATGGTTGGCTGCATTTTGTGGACATCTTTTGGGGACCTCCTTCATACTGTGGCCTCTGCATGAGCAGCCATAGACATTGGCGCATATGCAGAGCAGACAAGGGTTTTGGTGGAGGGCGAGTATGCCAAGACTCTCCTCAGTTACTTCCAAAGCCCTAGGTTGACATTCAGATAGGGTTAATGGGGCTGGTTGCTGAGATGCAGCAGGCATCCAAACCAACAATCTCTGGGTGCTGTTTTTGTATCCAAGTACCCTAATACCTCCTCCTGCACTCTGGTGCTGTGCCCTTTATCCTTTGCTACTGACTCTGAAGGTGCAACATCAGATGTATCTGTATTTGAATTGGCAGAGTGTTGACTAGTCAGGTGTGACATAGCCTCCTTGGACATCTCTACCAGAGATTCACCATCACCAATAGCCAAATCCAGCACAGGCAGACCTACTGCTTTTCAATGTGTCTGTACATCATACTGTATTTTCATAGCTGTTTTGCACAGTGATAAATGAGCTGTTTTAACAATCCTCTACTCCAGCATTGGGGATTCTATGTGCCAGATCTTGCACATTATCTGTATCATGGAGACGTGACCCTATTGTGTCCATGAATCAAGTTACATACCATGCCAGAACACAGTCACAGAACCTTCTGTGGTATTGAATTCACAAACCTCTGTGTTCATCACCACGGATACCAACAGCCATGCTTTCTTGCTAGTAGGTGGTTTTTGACAGCCAACTGGGTAAATAAGGTCACTTTGTCTTGGACTTCCTCTATCAGGATTTCAGAGTCCCAGTCGTAAAAATGTGGGGCAACTAGCGCTATTCCTTTAAATGTACCTGATCTGTGTGACATTTTATGAATTAACAAGTTAATTAAAATATGTGGCAAGGGTCATGAACAACTCAAAATAGATTGCTATAATTCACTTTTGCATGCTTACATGCACTAGCCACCACATAAGCTCAGTTTTTCTAATTCATTCACGAGATGCTGACATCACTGGCTCCGCCAGTATTTCTTGCCATCGCTAATCGACCCTGATAAGATAGTGATAAGCTGCCTTCTTGAACTGCCACAGTTCATATGGTATCAGTACATTGAAGCTCTGTTAGGAAGAGTCCAGGATTTTGACCCAGCAATAGAAAAGGAATGGTGATATATTTCCAAGTCAGGATGGTGAGTGGTTTGGACAACAACTTCAAGGTGGAGGTATTCCCATATATCTGATGATTGACCCCCAACAACCACAACCATCTTCCATTGTCAAGTACAATTACATCTAGCAGAGACTTTCCCTCACCAATCCATGTTGATTCCACTTTTGCGAGGACTCCTTGATGCTATTCTCAGTCAAATGCAGCCTTGTTGTCAAGGGCAGTCATTCTCACCTCATCTACAAATACTTTTTATGGTGTGATTGAGAAGCAAATATACTGTCCAGTCTGGAGACAATACATATCTCTTTAACATGCGCTTAACGCTCTCTCCACTCACATTGTCTTTACCTTTAAGACCTGATTACCTGAAAAAAATTTGCATTCCAACTATTATTTTGTAAATTGAGTTTGTGTCTTCATATGCCCTGCTTGTGAACAGAACTCCCACCCACCTGACAAAAGGATAGCGCTTCAAAAACTAGTGGCTTTTGCTACCAAATAAACCTGTTTGACTTTAATCTGGTGTTGTGAAACTTCTTACTGTGTTTACCCCAGTCCAACGTCAGCACCTTCACATCATACATATCCATTTGGCAGGATTTTACGACTTTGCTCGTCCCAAAACCATAAAATCCTGTCCAAGTTAGTCACCATTTGTGACTCCTCAGATACTAAAGCAGTCCATTTCCAAACACAGCAAGACCTGGATAATATCCAGGCTTGGGCTGACATGTGGCAGGCAATATTCATGCCAGGCAATGACCATCTCCAACAAGACAGAATCAAACTATCACTCTTCGACGTTCAATGGCATTACCATGGACCTTTCCATGGTTCGTTCCTTGCCTGCTCCGATTCCCATGGCAGGTGGGAACAGTAGAGTTTCGGTCATTGAGTTTAGACAGCTTAATAAAATCACTGCATCTGATCTGCATTAAGTAGTGATGGCAATTCCAATGCCGTCTCCATGGCTGTGTCTTGAGAATCTACTCAGTGATTTAGTTCAGCGCAGTTTTGGTTAGGAAGCAGCAATGAAATTCTCCCACAGGGAAAGCCCATGAAAGGCCAAGCCATCTGTTCTAGAATAATCCGGCAGCTGGACAACATTCAAAGCAGGAGAATGAGTAGAGGGATAGGGTTGTTTTGATGCAAATGTATAGGACATTGGTAAGGCCACATCTGAAGTATTGTGTGCAGTTTTGGTGTCCTTATCTGAGGAAGGACGTCCTTGCTATAGAGAGTAAAACGAACGTTTACCAGACTGATTCCTGGGATGGCATGTCTATCGTACAAGGAGAGACTAAGTCAGTTAGGATTATATTCACTGGAGTTTAGAAGAGTGAGAGGAGATCTGATAGAAACTTATAAAATCCTAACAGGGGTAGACAGGGTAAATTCGGAATGAATATTCCCAATAGTGGAGGAGACCAGAATCTGGGGTAACGTTTTGAGGGTAAAGGGCAAATCTTTTAGAATTGTGGTCAAGAGAATTTTTTTTCACCCAGAGGATGGTGAAATGCGTGGAATTCACTACCACAGAACGTAGTTGAGACTAAAACATTGTCTGATTTCAAGAAGAAATTAGATATAGCTCACGTAGCTAAAGAGATCAAGGGATATTGGGGCAGGAGGGGGAATTAGAATATTGAATTTGATGTTCAGCCATGACCAAAATGAATGGCGGAGCAGACATGAAGGGCCTACTCCTGCTTCTAGTTTCTGTAGTTCTGTTTCTATTTACAACTTTGACAGTCACCTGACCACTCCACAATGTCTCCTGCCAGGCTTCTGATTTCATTCATTCACCAGGGCTCAAACTCTGAGGAGATGCTTTATATGTGCACCCAAAGCACATTGGGATCATTTCTAAAAGCTCTCTCTTCCAGACCCACTCAGTCTGATTTGTTACGCAGCCCTTCCCCAAACTGAAAATCAGACCTATGGGCAAACATTTCTAATGGTCAGGCTCGCTGAACTGGTAAACCTGACTTGGTGAATCTGACCCACGGTCAAAAGTCCAGGTTGTTCTATCCGAATTGACTTCCGTGTTTACTACATTATAACAGTTACTACAATCAAAATGTGTTTTATTGACAGTACAAACATTGATACGTCCTGTGCTCATGAAAGGCATGATATAAATGCAAGGATTTCTTTCGTTTCCCCCCCCTCCAATAAATGGAACAACCTTTCCTGCACCTATTCTATCTAACTCTCATCTGTCATGTCTTTTCTTTTCTAGAAGAAACAGTCCAGCCTGTTCAGTCTTTTCTGATACTTGTAACCACTCAATTCTTGTGAATCATTTCTGCAACTTTTTTCTGCTCTGTGAAGACCAGAACTGTGTGCAATTATCCAAGTGTCGTCTAACCAAAATTGTAGACAAATTTAACGTACTTCGTTGCTTCTGATTTTTATTACTTTAAAAATGAACTCCAATGCTTTGTTTGTATTGTTATGGCTTATGCTGCCACTTTTAATAACGTGTGAGTCTGTATCCAAGATACCAATGCTTCTTTATTCTAATTTCCAAGAAATGGTAGCCCTTTATTCTGCCAACTTCACACTTATCTTTATTGAAATCCATTCACCACTTTTACACAGGTATTCTGCATGTTTAGTAATATTTTATATTTTGTCTCAGTCTTCTTCAATGTTAGTTATACTTTCAATTTATTGCCATCTGCAAATTTTGACACTGTACTTACAATTCTCATGTTCAAATTGTTAATGCATTGGTGAACCATAATAGTCTCAATAATGATTTCTGCGGAATATCATTTCCTACTTTCCACATGTTTGATTTTGTAGCTAGCAGCCTATTTATTCTGCTACTTGCTCTTAACTCTACAAGCTCTGTCATCAGTTTTGCAGTTAAGTGGTACTTTATCCGAAATGTTTTAAAAATCCAAGTTGATTGCATGCTTTGTTATTTCTTCAAAGAATTCGATAAGATTGACAAATTGTGATCTTCTCTTTTGAATTCCAGGCTGATTATTCTTTGTATGTTTGCCATTTTCTCAGCGTTTTTTGATTATACTTTTGAATCAAAATTCCATTATTTTTCTTATCACTGGTGTTGAGCTGACTGGTCTCTGGTTCTCTGTTTATTCCCATTTTAAATATGCAATTATCATCAGTTGTACTCCAGTTTTCTGATACTAACCACTTTCTAATGAACTTCTACTATGTGCAGATGGAATCAATCAGTCCAAACTAGGGATTTTGTCCTCTCCTGGTCTGACTAGTTTATCAATTATCTTTCTACCCTTAAATGTCCTGATATACTTTTTGATTTTTTTTTCCTAATATCATGTCCATCTTATTAATTTTTCTCAGTGAATATGATATGATCCTGTGGTGATGACTATGTCACGCTGTTGCTTGTGTGTGGGACAGGTCCCATTACAACTTATCTGTGCTCTACCAACAGCACTTTAAATCACTGAGATTGCCAGAGTTTGTGTTTCAGAGCATTTGATTTACAATTGAGCAGTTAGGAGGACAATAAGCAGGACAGTAAGTAGGGTGGCACAGTGATTAGCACTGCTGCCCTACAACGCCAGGGACCTGGGTTCAATTCCGGCCTTAGATCACTGCATGGAATTTGCACATTTTCCCCGTGTCTGCATGATTTGCCTCTGGGTGCTCTGGTGTCCTCCCATTGTCCAAAGATGTGCAGGTTAGATTGATTGGCCATGCTAAATTGACCCTTAGTATCGGAGGATTAGCAGCATAAATAAATGGGTAACAAGAAAGTAGGAGTGGATGGCCTACTTCTGCACTGTAGGGATTCTGATTCTAAGCAGCAAAAACAGATTGTGGGTCCGATATTATATATAGTGATAGATTCTCTCCTTTGAAACGTATTTGTGAACTAATTGATTGGTAACCTGGAGTTGTCTCAAAAGACACCAAAACGATTGAATGAATTTCACATTCTGGTTGGACCTGAAACTCCTGCCCTCTGGGTTGGTAAATTCAGTCCAGCATACACTAGACTACTGTAACCACATTACTGAGTTCTGGAAAACCAGAAAGACTTGAACTGGAATTCTGGAGGAGCAAACAAAGCTTTGCACAGAAGCCAGCACAAATAACTTACACACAGATGGATCCACGTGACTCTATTTGAACCTGGAGTCACAGTCTACTAAATCAGATAAAATTACAAACCAAGGAGGTTAATTGATGGGTCATGAAAACTGAGCAACTGCTGAGAAATTGTGATGTATTTAAATTACATGAGAGCCTAACTCTTAATTACCATCGCCTCCCTAAGTACCTACTATAATTCTCATGGTTTAATTTTGTCAGGGTGTTTGTTATGCAAACTTGGATGTATCAAATAACGTATTAGCTGAATAATTCTGATTAGAAATGAACTCATTCCAATTGGGTTTGTACTGTAATTCTTTGATTAGCTCAATGCATAGTTATTATGCTGCTTTTTACTATCATAAAAAGGCTCTGCATTTTACAGTGGTGGTTTGCCCCTCCCGGTAGAAAATTCAACCGGAAGCCAGCATGAGTGGAACAAGCAGCCCTGCAGCCAAAGCACACTGGAAGTAAGCTAAATTGGTTGAGCATGGGACTTCTTTCCCTGAGGGAGGACTTCTTGCTCTCAGGAACCGTGGGCCTCTTGGGGCAGGGAAGTAACCAAGAGCCCAGAGAGGTGAAGCTGAGATCCTGACTTTTGGAGGGTAGGCACAGGGAAGGAATGGGTTGACATATTGCCAGTTGAGGAAGGGTGCAGCTGATTCAGAAAAGGAAACGTGCTTTGGAGGCACAGCTTACAATTTTCAATGAACTAACCTTGCAACCGCCACCATTAGAATGCAGTAGATAAGTGCCAAACTGCTGAATGGCTGTGGGATGAAGCCTTCATAAGAATGTTTCTCCTACCACATGAAAGGTACTGCTGGCACTAAGAGGCAACTCTTGTTACCTTAAGGGCTACAGACAAGAGGCTTAATGACCAGACAAGGGCAGATAGAATAGTCCCTTTTCCTTTGTTGGACAACAGCATACTCTGTGTCCTCAAGACTTCACAACGCACTCTGGTTACAAGGTTGATAAGAGCAATGCCTTTTGAAAATTCATAAAGTGTCACAATGGACTTGTAAGTAAAACTCTAACTCTTGGGACAAAAAAAATGAGACATACAAAATTGGCTGAGTGACAGAAACAGAGTTGTGACAAATGGTTCTTTTTTGAGATTGGAGGAAGTTTTGTCATGATGTTACCCAGTGTTGGGACTGTGATCTTCCTGGTATATACTAATGACCTAAACTGTGGTGTGCAGAGCATGATATCAAAATTTGCAGACGATACAGAGTTTGAAAATGTTGTCAACTGTGATGAGGACAGTCTTGAACTCAAAAGGACATGGACATGCTGGTGAATTGGGCAGACAAGTGCAAATGAAATTCAATGCAGAGAAGTGATGAATATGGATTGATAGTATAAAACAAAGGGAGACATTCGAAAGGAGGTGCACCTCAGTTTATATGTATATTAGTCATAGAAGATGGCAGGGCATATTGAGAAAATGACTAATAAAGCATATAATATCTTTATTAATAGTGTCATTGAATGCAAGAGGAAGAATGTCACATTCAACACTGGTTAGGTCTCATACGGGATACTGTGTCCAGCACTATATTTGAGGAAAGATGTGAAGGCATTAGAGATGGAGGAAATTCATAAGAATGATTCCAGGGATAAAGGATTGTTGCTGTGAGGACTGATTGGAGAGTTGAGACTATTTTCCTTGGGAAAAAAAGTGGCGGAGAAGAGATTTGATAGAAGTGTTCAAGATCCTGAGCAGTATGGACAGAGTGAACAGCAGGAAATGATTCCCACTCAAGACAGCATCAAGAACTAGTGGGGACAGATTCAAATTAACTGGCAAAAGGACTAAGAGTGGTATGAGAATAACCTCCCAAGGGTAATTGGACTCTGACATTAATTTCCTAAGAGGGTGGCAAAGACAGATTTGATCAAGGCATTCAGAAAGGGAATTGGATTGCTATCTGAACAGAAAATGCGGAAGATTATGGGGATAAGGCAGGAGCATGCCACTGGGTAGAATGCTCTTTCAATAAGATGAATGGCCTCCTTCTGCACTATAAAAATTTGATGATTCTATTTCAATGAGATTACTTCTTATCTTCCTAAACTTCAAAAATATAGGCCCCCTTCTACTCAATTTCTTATATTTCAACCCTTCCATCCTAAGGACCAATCTAGTGAATCTTCGTTACACTTCCCCAAGACAAGCATATTCTCCCCTGGTAGTATGAGGAAGATAAAGAGGTAGCAAATGAAGTCAGACTAAAGCTTCAATGGTTGAACACAGAATATTCACAGCCTTGGTGTTTATTACTTATAGATACCATAGTGCTTCAGCAATTTCCTTTAGGTTTTACAGGATTTTTATAAGAACCATAGAAGCCGCAGAATTCCTACAATGTAGAAGGAGGCCATTCAGCCCATTGAGCCTGCACTGACTCTCCAAAAGAGCATCGTATCCAGGCCTACCCCCATGCCCATCCCTGTAACCCATACATTTACCATAGGCATGACATCTAACCTATACATCTCTGGACTGTGGGAGGAAATCAAAGCTCTCAGAAGAAACCTGTGCCGATGTGGGGTGAACACGCAAACTTCTCACAGTCACTCAAGGCCAGAATCAAACCTGGGTTTCTGGTGCTGTGAAGTAACAGTGCTGACTGCTGTGCCACCATTATGTTAGAGATAAAATGACAATAGATCATTGTTAACAGCAGTTTGTACCAAGTTCAAATCAATTAGCAACAATGGAAAAATGAATGGACGATGAGAACCATTTTTTGTTAAGAAGCAGTCTTTTTTTTGAATAATACAATAAACTTACTGTCAAAAGGAAATGCTATACACGTAGTTAAATATAACTCTGACCTTGTCGAGTACTGGCTCATCTAGACTCTGCTGCTCAATACACATGTGACATACTTTCGATAATAGCTCATGAGGTTCGATGAATAGTCTTGAACTCAGTAGGAATGTAAATATATATGCTTTCTGTAAGAAAAAAAAATGCACATTTGTAAGTTAAACTTTGCACACAGAACAGAAAATATTCAAGTAACTGCATTACCGATGTTGCCTACGATTTTGTTATTGAGCGAGCAGACAAAAGGCTCTTTTATAGGATATCTTTAACATGGTAAGCATCCAAGGCATTTCATGGAGGAACAAAAGACTCAGAAATAATGGAAGAGTCAGGAGGGAGGATTGAAAGCAAGAATAGAAAGATAAATCTGGAGGAGACTTTTGAAAGCAGAGAAAAATAGCAAAGTACAAAAGGGAGAGGAAGAGTTCAGATAATTGAGCCAGATAGCTGAAAGATCTGTCACCTTTGGTGGAATGAGAGGTAAGTACCAGAGATGCAAAGAGGAGAAGGAGTTGAAAGCAAGTGCAGGGAACATTGGGAGATTTGGAAATAAAAAAAATGATGATTTGTTATTAATACCTTTGGTGAGGAACCAATGGGAGGTTCTGTAAGGCAGGTATAATGAGCAAGCATTGCTTAGGGCAGTAGGCAGACTGAATTCTCCCAAAATTTGTCAGAGTGCCAGATTCTGTATGAGAACTAGCGTGTATCTCTCCAGAGTTTTCACAGGTTTTCTGGGAGCATGGTTTCCACTGTCACTCTGGTGGGTCAGAGCCATCAAGGCCGGTCCAGAGAGATTGGGATGCCACTAGAGCACCTCTATCCATGCTAAGAATTAACTTCCCCTCATGGGCATAGAAGACCACCCTCCCCTTACAAACATTGGAGTTATTCCCGACACAAGCATTAGGGTGACATCTCCTTCCCTTCTCAAGCACCACACGTGTCAGATGTTGGCCCCAACTAGGTATTGGGGCTGTCCTTCATCCTCTCTTCAAAGGAATTGCCAGAGGCATGTACATCCACACCCCCAGCAAGTTCATTACGATTGGCCCCCAACCAGGCATCAGGGCATTCCTCCCCACCACCACTCTTCACAGAGCATTGCCCAGGCAAATCCATCACCAGCCAGGGGCAATACTTACCTCTGCGCACCTCCTGCTCCAGCACATTCCTCACATTTCAGTTTATGAAAACCAGGAGTGATTTGCACCAGTGCAACATCACATCAGCTGGGCGGAAGTAGTGCCATTAAAAAGCCACTAATGATAATAAAATATCAGGCTCTCATTTCCTGGGCATGAACCTGATCCTATCATCAGAAGGAGAGGTTGGGAAGATTGTGTTTGCAAATCTTGTCAGTGTAAAAATTGTTTTTGGCTTTGCAGGACTTAGTGACCATTATGGGATTCGTGCCTACTGGAAGCATGGCTGGTAGTGCTTTTTGAGTTGGAGTTTCTGTAGACTGGAGAGGTGGACATTAGAAAAATTGAATCTGGGAGTAATGGAAAAATAGATAAGGATTCAAGTACAATGTTGCAGAGACGGAAGGTAGGTAAAGGTTTTGAGGTGGTAAGAGGTTGCACTAATGGATAAAAGCATGGAACACAAAGAGATTACAAGTCAATTTGATCAGCTGTATTAGCAATTATAACTATGCACGGTTAAGATAAGGCATGGATGTTCCATCTAAAAGGAAAGTCCATGGCTCACTGTCTGCTGATTCTCCACCGTGAGCTATTCTTCCTGTTATCAGTGTTTGTCAATGGTGATTTGCTATTGCCTTACAAATCTCAGGGGCAGAGGGTAAGAAGGCAGGTCACAATCCTTCCTCCCAGTACAGGAATTCAGCCTACGCTTTGGCATTATTCTGAATACACATAAGCCATTTAGCCAACTGAGCTATGGCAAGTCAGATTCCAATAAAAGGATGGCAAGGAATAAAAGCATAAAATGTTAGAAATACTCAACAGTTCAGGAAACATGGTATGAAGAGAAACAGAGTTAATGGGGTGGATTTTTCCATTTTTGTGTCCTGTCTGATTTTACTCTCCACAGAATTCAAAAAAACAGCAAAGACTGATGGGGTATAAAATAACCATCTGACATGACCACAACCCACTCTTACCTGACAGGTTAAGTTAAAATAGGAGTTTAAGTTTCAGAAATGAGTGAGTACTTGGTAGCAAACTATTGTTTCCCATTTCAAAAGGAGCAATTGAATTCATCGACTAAATGTTCAGCTTGTTCTGTACACTTTCCAATCATTGAACAGTCCCTCTGTGAGATTACGAATTCATTACAAAATTTAAATTCTGAAGCCTTGCCAAAGTTATCATAGGATCCCTACAGTGTACAAGGAGGCTAAGTGGCCTATCGAGTCTGCAACAACCACAATCCCCGTAACCTTATGTATTTACCCTGTTAATCCCTCTAATATCCCTGGATACGAAGCAGCAATTTAGCATGGCCAATCAATCTAACCTGCATATCTTTGGACTGTGGGAGGAAACCAGGGCACCCAGAGGAAACACAGACATGGGAAGAACGTGGGAACTCCACACTGACAGTGACCCAAGCCAGGAATCGAACCTGGGTCTGTGGAGCTGAGAAACAACAGCGCTAACCGCTGTGCTGCCTCACAAGTCTTATGTACTTTTTCAAAAAAGATGCGTTATTTCAACTATTAAAGGCAATTAGAACAGTCTGAATTCAAAGGAATGGCTGTCTTAAATTATAAAGTGTGTGTGAATGCGTGTGTGTAGGCTGAGTGGGAGGGGGTTTGCTCCTTTTGCAATAGCTGCTGTCAAAAACAAGATTTCTCTCCCCTGTATATAGTATCTGCTATTGAAGATGACTCCAATTCCCATTATCATTGGTCTTCACTTCTGAGCATCTGTATTAATACTGATAATATATTGATGAATGAGAATTAACCACCCATCCCTCCACATTGTTTTTTTAAACATCATTATGTTTCTGCAGAGATATAACAGTGCAGTGATTTTTAAAAATCATCCTTTACAGATTGTCACTAATTCCTTTGCAATTACAGTAACAGGAGAAAATGCATCACCTTTGTTGATTTTTTGCTGAATAGGCAATAAAAGTAACAAACACTTACTTCAGGATAATAATCGACCGTTGGTAGGAGACGTTGGATCAAAGCCTCTAAAGATGCAGAGATAAGATTACCATCTTGAAATATCAGCCTTTCATGTTCGTTTTCTTTGGTTGGATGAAGTTGATGGCTAAAGCCACTCGTATTAAACATACTTGTAGAAGTCAACGTTTGTGGCATGCCTTCCTGTGAGTACAGACAGAAAGATCCATGAGGCACCAAGTGAGAACACAGTTGCCACGATTCACCTGGATGAATTCTAAGTGTTGCCACCAGTGGGAAAATTTGGCGCTATGGAGATGAGATTCAACCACTTTAAAACTCAAAAAACTGCCCCCATGTGAATCACACCAAGTCAAACACACTAGGCGTGAGGTTCTTGAATGAACAAATCAGCTGTTCAGCTGACATTCAATAACATTTCCTGCTTTTGCTTCTTTCTGAATAACTGATGGAAGAATAACCTAGTCTCACATTAACGCAGGAAGCATTTCATATTTGATTTTTTTTTAAGACCAATCTTTGAGACTTAAAACTGTGGATTTACCTCTGGCAGTCTCAAGAATCCAAAAAAAAATTACTGAAGCTTGCAACTGAACTCTCTCCAAAAATGTAGTTCATTAAAAAACTACTTTAGATGTTCTACACAATGTCCATTTAAAATGTGATACAACTGAATTAGACTTGTAGATTTCCCCATGACAATTGCACCTCCCAGGTTCTATCTTTCTCACAAACCCATGATAATAGAATGAGATGTAGTTCTGAAATTGTACCCACCCATCAGGGTGGTACAGTGTTCTGGGGGTTTTCAACTTATATACAATAAAGCAGAGATATATAGATTAGTACATGTAGGGTGGGATTTTATGGCCTTGCTCATCCTGAATCCGTAAAATCCCATTCAAGCTCACCAGACCTTCCCATCGCCTGCCTCTTGCCTGCTCTGATTCCAGGCAGGCGGTTAAAATTCTAGCCATAATGCCTCAAATCTCATCTAATTGCTGGAAGACAAATACTGCCCACATATGAAGGGAGAGTTACCCCAATACCAGCCCTTCCATTGTTCCTAATGACCTGTCACCCATAGGTGCCGTAAATGATGAGAAAACGATCATAAAAAATTTCCGTTCTTACACAGCACCTTATCGTGGCCTCATGATATCCCAGAGTGCCAGTAAATTACATTCAAATATTGGTAAGTTATATTAACAGTTTTCAAGACTGTGAACATTGATGAGAAGAAAGCAAAATTGTGTAGAAACAGTATGGTGCCCTAATTAACACTGTGTGCAGGATCTGACATGCGTACTAAGTGTGGTATTGTCACAATTCCAAGGTCAATTTCAAATTCAAGACAGCCATAACAAAAGTCAGATTTATGAAACTTCTAGACCCAATGAAATACCAAATGAGCAAATGTTCAAACAGACAACATTCTGTATCCTCACCTCACATGCCAATGGCAGAAGGACCATTGACATTAGTTAGATAAAGCATCCAAATAACTCGGAGGGTTTGACTGAATGAAGTGAGGAGATTGCCTATAGATTTATAGAAAATAATGACAGAGGAGGCAGCCATTCTGCCCAAAAGATGTCTGCCGGCAGAAAGAGATTCATTTTTCAGTCTGGATCACGGTATTTCTAATAGATAACCATGCACTGAATGTTTTAGGAGCTTTCTGCCTCTACCGCTACCTCCCCACTTCCACTTTCTGGTTAAACTAATTTCCCTTAAACTCTTCTTAAATCCTTCAGCCTATCACTTTTAATTTATGCCCCCCGGTCACTCTTGTGCTTTTAAAAATTGGTCCTTCCATTTCCACTCTTGTTAAGGCCTCCTCATTATTTTATGTACTTCAATTAAATCTTTACTCAGTCTCCTCCATCTCAGAGATAAAAAGCACCAATTATCCAATCTTGACCTTAGCAGAGATAAAACACAGTGAAGCAAAAAAAATAAAAATGTTAAGTTTATGGGTTCAGTAAGAAGATTTGCAGACAAGGAAAGAAAAGCCAATCGTTTAAAAAAAAAGTATTAGAAGCGTATCTGCTTTCTAGAAAAGTCAGAAACTTGGAAGAAGAAAATTAAGAGGAAAAAAGAGACCAGTCAGAAAAAGTGTGGTGAAAAGAGGAAGCATTTCAGGCTTAAATGGAGTGTGAATTGATTGTATCAACAATGAACTGTTTAATCTACTCTGGAGCTGTAAGAAAAGCTCTTAGCAGCTAATGGACTATCATTTCATTGTGTAAACAAACCTCAGTTAATCCCCTCTTCTGACTGCTCTAGAGCTGTCAGTTAATGCAGTTCTAAGAGTTTTCAGGGCTGCTGGGACTCACTCAAGCTGGAAAGGAGATCTCCCCAGTGAAACTGAAAGATCCTCTCAGTCAAGACACTTTAAGAGAGTTCTGGTAACACCTGGGCTCATGAAATCAATCAAGGATGATCCCTCTTGTAGAATAGAATGCTGCTGTGATTTTGACAGCTTCCAGTTATTCACGGGACATGGATATCAATAAGATCAGCCACTTCAAAGATGTTACAGAACACAGAAAATAATGAATTTTATCAGCAAGGTGCCTGAAATCATCATCCCAACAGTGATTTCCACATTCTCCAGGGCAGCAAGGACAAGTCCAGCTACAAGAATCTCCTCCCAGGGAGAGGCAAGAGGCCAACCCCTTCCCCCTGCCCATGCCACCCCCAATCCCCAGGTCCCTTGAGGGTCCCCCCACCACTTGGCAGCTGCAGAGAAACCCATGGGCACAGCTGGAGACATCTGTTGCATCGCCTGACAGTCTACAACACCTAGTATCCGTTTGTCAGGAACAGGACTAATGCCCATGCGCCTTTGAATTGAATCAGGTTTCCAGGCCGTTAATTGTATTCAAATACATTTAAATCAGTTCTAATCAGGTTCTTGCCTGCTCTGGACGAGAGCCCGATCTGCCAGGCAGGGTGGACCAGTAAACGCGCAATGGATTTAATGCCTGGTGAAACTCACAAATTGGCATTCATTCCGATTCAACAGGTCATCAGGAATCCCGGCTGGGGCTAGTGGCCCCAGAGATTTGCCACTTGTATTTACATAACTGCCTTCAGGAAAACACCCCACACAATGCATAATTTTTCTTTCAAAGAAGATTGGTGGCTCAAATTGCTATAGCACTACACATTTGTAACAACGTTAATTCACAGCTCAAGTTTTGAAACACTAGATTTAATTTGTTTTGGCTGAAGAGGAAATGGAATGGAAGGTAGGCAAGGCTTCAAATTAACATTCTCAAGTGGTATGTTGTCTCTAAGACATGTCCCTGTCAGTCTCCATTTTGGAAGAGTCAGTGGGTCCTACATACTGACAATCTGTCCAAATGGGGAAGGAAACAAATTCCATCCAAATAAAGAGTACTCTCACAATTCTGACTGGATTTCCAATCTGGTGCATGGGATACTCGGCTCATTAGGAGGTTGTTCATGAAATTGTGGCAGCCTCCCACTGGCAGGGTGGAGAGACACAAGGACTGGAGGTTCCAAGTTTTTTGGAAGGCTTTTTTCCGAGCACTATTCATAATCTCAACATTGCCTGTTACTATGTTGGGAGGTGGTGTTCCCCCTGGCGTCGGAAAGCCCTAATCCTCTGGCTTTCTTATGAGCCTCATTTATGGCTGATGATTGGGGCTGGCACAGTCCTCATGTAGTCCCACCTGCTCCAGAAGCTTCCACTTCTGTCACTAGGGTTGCCGATCTGTTAATGTTGGATGGCCTCCTAGCTCTCCAAACTGCAGAGCCCACCCGCCACTCCAAGGAGGATGGCAGACACAACCAACTAATTGGCCAAATTTTTGAAAATGTTGGGCATCGGGCACTGACACAGTGCGAGTGCAGGACTTAGTGCTGATCCCAAAGACAAAAATTCAACCCAAGATTTCACTTTGAATTGCAAAAATGTTCATGGTTAGAAACAATCTGCTTTCTGTCCTTCCCACTGGATATCAACATTGCAGCTATTCAAATGAAAAATGTGAGGGGACTTTGCTGATGCAACTTTGCTTTTGTTTCTTTCCTGCCATATCAGGAATTTGTCAAACTATCAAGTTCCTATAATGCTTTTCAACCACAAAGATCAAAGATCTCTGAATATTTATACATTTAAATATCTAGAATTATGAAAAGCCTTCCTGTGTCATTGTTATCTAAGGTTAGAATTTAACTCAGGCAATTTGGATCCCATTGCTGGACCCAAAGAAGCTGTCCAATCTTGTTTACATAGTGGCTGGACAGTGAGGGGAAATAATGCAGAGACATGTCCAGTTAGGTGGTAGAGTGGGCCCATTTGCTGCTCTGATCTCTCCAATAATGGTGCATCTCGTGCCTGTCAATCCCAAGCTTAGTATTACTCCTCCACCAGTCATACATCTGACAATATTGGATGTCTGATTGCCATTTATTTCATTTCAGATCTTTCCCTAGCAGCTGGCACTTAAAGTGCCAATCTTTGCCCCTCAGCCTGTATCAGCCCCTGCACCCCCATGACTCTGCTGTCCTCCTGAGCAAAATGTCTGACCTTCCAACCTGTAGCCTTCCTTCAACACAACCAGCTTTTACGGATCAGGGATCTGGTGGTCCGTGATCCTTCCTCATCACTTCCTTCACCGCAAATGATGTACATAACTGCCTTCAACATCTTGAAAAAAAAATCTCTTAATAGTCTGTTAAACAATCGTCATGATCTTTCTGCCAGATTCACTGCCCCAGTGCTTTCCCACCAGATATGCATTTCCACTGTTAGTATCTGCCATTGTGTTTCTGACTTGCCCATTCCTACCCCAAATCCTACGTCAGTAGTTTGCATTAAATTCTGCCACAAAATTTCCAAATTTACTTTTGCAAATCTTTCACTTAAGAAAGAACACTAGTTTCAGTTAAACAACCCAATGTGTAAACAATACAGCTTGCTTGGTCACTTTGGCAGCAGAACATGAATGTTTTACAGGTCTCAAGAATCACTAAACTTCACTTTCAACTAGAATCATAGAATCCTACAGTGCAGAAAGAGACTATTCGGCCCATCAAGTCCATAGTGACCACAATCCCACCCAGGCCCTATCCTCACAACCCCATATATTTACCCGAGCTTGTCCCCCTGTCACTAAGGGGCAATTTAGCATGGCCAATTCACCTAACCCACACATCTTTGGACTGTGGAGGAAACTGGAGCACCTGCAGGAAACCTATGTAGACGAGGGAAGAACGTGCAAACACCATACAGACAGTGACTCAATCTAGGAATCGAACCCTAGTCCTGGCAGCAGAGAAAGATGGCAGACAAAGGGTGGGGCAGGGAACAAAATGTCACAGAGTCCTACTGACCCATTCTGGAATTTATGCTGCAACTCAACTAACCCCATTAGCATAACTTATTCTTTTCTCCCTCTTTCACATACATGTCTAAGTTCCGCTCAAAGACATCTGTTATGTGTTTTGTGGTAGCAAGTTGCACTTTCTCACTGCTCTTTCGATAAAGTTTCTCCTGAATTCTCAAGAAGGTTAATGGTGATGATTTTATATTTGTGGCCCCTCTTCAAATGATTTTGAAAGGCCATTTCGGTGCGTCTGCCTGAAAAGCGATGCAACAAGTTGCTCTTGGTTTGGAGAGAAGAGTGGTTCTTGTCGAACATTTCTGTTGAATTTGTACGTGTTGTGCTTGACACCCAGGTTCTGTAAAAAGTGATTACTTCCTTTTTTGAGAAACCAGGTTAGGTTGTTGCTTTTTTAATAGCTTAGATATTGTATCAAAAATAGAATTTAGTTTCTGTCCTTGAGATAGAATTGTTCCCCAAGAAAGTAATCGACAGTCCCATAACAAAACGTAGTCCAAGAATTTTATGTTCCCACATCAGAGACAGAATTAACAGCAAGCAGTTTTATACTGGAATCTTGTGGCTTCTGAAATCTCTCTCAAACCCAAACAAAGTATCAACAAGCTATTCAACCTTGGTCACAAAGAATCATTGGGACCTGTAATAACAAAGGTGATTTTCTTACCTGTGCGAAGACAGGCAGGAGTACTCCTCTCACTATTCCAGCTACAGCCAGCCATAACTGTTGCACGCCTCCATTGGCAAGCTATAGGACATTGAACTTTTTGGAGTTGGTACAGTCATTGGAGATGTGGCCGAAGCCACTTATTTTGGTGGTGTTTATTACCTGCAATGAAAAGGTTATATTGAAAGAAAGAAAAACTTGCATTTATGTCACAGAAACAGCATGATTACAGCACAAAAAGGCTATTTGGCCAGTCATGTCCATTTTGGAAATCTGCAAGAACAACCATGTTGATCCTACTCACCTACATTTTCACCATAAATCTGCAATTGTATTTGTATTCAATTATGCAATTATCAATTATTAATTACGCAATTTCTTTTAAATCTACGGTTGAACCCACACTATCAGGAAGTGTATTCTAGATTCCAACTGCTGGTAGAAAAACCCTTATGTTGTCTTTCATAGAACAAAAAACAGATGTAGGCCAGTCAGTCCTTTGAACCTGCTCTGACATTCATTTTGATCATGGCTAATCATCAAATTCAATATCCTGATTCTACTTTCCCCTCCCCATATCCCCTGATTGCTTTAAACGCAAGTCTTTCATCTCAAGTTGATGTCTTCTGGCTTGGGCCCCTCTGCCAACTTTGAACACCACCATCAAATCTTCTCTCAACTTTCACTCTGCAAGGAGAACAGTCCCAACTTCTCCAATCTATCCATGTAACTGAAATTCGTAGAGCCATCCTTGTAAATCTTTTCTGTATTCTCTCTAATCATAGAAATCTCTACAGAGCAGAAAGAGGCCATTCAGCCCATCGAGTCTGCACAGACTCTCCGGAAGAGCATCCTACCCAAGCCCTGTCCACCACCCTATCCCTAAGCACCTAATATGACTAAAGGTTCTCTAATCTACATATCTTTGGACACTAAAGAGGCAATTTAGCACAGCCAATCCACCTAACTGGCACATGTGGGAGGAAACTGGAACACCCAAAGGAAACTCACACAGACAGAGGGAGAACATGCAAACTCCTCGCAGTGACCCAACGCTGAAAACGAACCTGGGTTCCTGGCATTGTGAGTCAACAGTGCGAACCACTGTGTTATCTTGTGATGATCCAGTGACTCCATCTACTATTGAAATCCTAAATCCAAACTGACAAAACTGTAGACACTTTATACCCATGTGGTCCTCTATGACATGTGAAGAGCAGGAATTGCAAGTAATGGATACCAGGTGTCCTTCTGTAATCCTAAAAAAAATTGTCTGTTCCCTCCAACAAATCTAGTCAGTACTTTGTCGAAACAATTAATTTTAATTAATGCCTCAAGTTCAAAAAAATGTTCTTCTTTATATTCTTATTAATTCTTGCCTGTTATATTTACCCCAATTGAATTTTTCAACTTCTCAGCTCTTAATTTGAACAAATACACTATTTAGAGGAAAAAAGTGAATACTTATGAATTATTTGCTTAACTGCTTCCTTGTGACATAACAATGTTTTTTTGCTGAAAAAGATGTTTTTCAGTTGAACCTTTTTGCGAGGAAGTACGTCTTCACATTTTTCCCAAAATTGTGGTTCCAGAATTGGATGCAGTACTCCAGTAGAGGCTGAAGCAGTGTTTTATACAGGTTCACCGAAACTTACTTTTTTGACTCCATGCCTAGATTTGCAAATCTCATGATTCTGTGTGCCTGTTAACCACTTTCTCAATCCACTTATCACTTGCAACAATCTGTGCTTATATGACATCTTTTGCATCTCTTTAGATTGGTAGCAAGAACGAAGAGAAACAAAATGCATAAATCATTTCTCTGAATTAAATTTAATCTGCCTTGCTTCTGTCCATTCCATCCAGATGTCTACCACTCTTCTTCACAGTTCACAATACTTCCAATTTTAGTGCCACATGTAAATTTTGAAATTGTCCCCTGCATACCCAAGTCCAAGTCATGAATCTGGATCAAGAAAAATTGTGCTTCTAATACCAGCCTCTTGGAAACCCCATTATATACAATCCTCCAGTCTGAGAAACAACTATTCATCACTCATCTTAGTTTGTAGCCTCTCAGCCAAATTTATATCCATGCTGCTGCTATCCCTTTTATTCCATGGACTTCAGCTTTGCTGTGGAACTTCATCAAATACTCCCTTACTTATTAATTATATCAAATGTACCATCAAATTCCCTTTTGAAAGCTACAATTGAATCTTCCTCTACTACACTGTCAAACAGTACATTCCAGATCCTAACCATCTGCGAAGTGAAAAAGATTTGCCTCACACTACCTTTGGTCCTTCTGCCAATCCTACAGTGGTTCTAACAAAACCAAAGGTCTACGGCACCATGGTACTCACTCCCCTCCCGTATGCCTGTGAAACGTGGATTGTGTATCAAAGGCATGCAAGACAACTCAATCATTTCCACATGACTTACCTTTGCAGAATATTACGCATCAGACAGCAAGACAAAGTACCAGACACTGAAGTTCTCTCTAGAGCAAGTGTACCATCAGTCCACACACTGCTGATGAGAGCATAGACCCAGTGGGCATTTGTATGACAGATGAGCACATCCCCAAAAAGGAGCTCCTTGGGTGACTCAGTGCTGGAAGACACTCACATGGAGGGCAAAAGAAACGTTACAATCAAGGCCTCTCTGAAGTCGCTTGATATAGACATGATAACCTGGGAAACGTTGGCACAAAACCTACCTGGCGCTGCCTCATCCACAAGGGTTATCAAGCTTACGAAGCAAGATGCACTGCTGAAGAGCAACTTAAGCGCAAGCTGCGCAAGTCCAGAGCCATCAGCCAACAACTGCAGTGTCTACACAAGTCTGTCCACCAGGACATTCCGTGCCTGAATTGGCCTGATCAGTCATCTTCGGACACATTGCATCCAGCCTCAAGGTGATTAATGGTGTTGAGGTGCTCATGGATGGATGAACAACAATGGTTCTATCATGGGGAACACTTTCCCGCTATCTACTTTGTCCAGACCCCTTTTCTGAACACTTCTGTCAAATCTCCTCAATCTTCTCTGCACTAAGTAGAAAAGCTCAAAGTTTGCCAATCTACTGTCATCTTTGGGATCATCCTCATAAATCTTTTCTGCATTCTCTCTAATGCCTTTACAGGTTTACTATAATGCCAGAACTGGACATAATACTCCAGTTGAGACCAACCAAATGTGTGTGTTATAAAGATTCACCATAACATCCTCGTTTTTGTGGTCTATGTCTTTATTTATAAAACCCAATATCCCATGTGCTGTATTAACAGCTTTCTCAACCCCTTCAGCTGCCTCCTCCAATGATTTCTGCACCATATAAATTTTTCCCAGGTCTCTTTGTATCACTTATTTGATACTGTCTTTCCTCATCTATTACTCTTCACTTCTCTGCAATAGGTTTCACTGGCCACACATCCATGAAAAACTAAGCCACTTGGATAAATGTGGATTAACTAGATTTACTTAACTAACTGGATTGGGGTTTTTTGATGAGATGACAGGCACTTTCGATGTTGTGCACGTGGAGTCCCAAAGACATTTGTTAAGGTACTATCTTAGCAAAGTTAAAGCCCATGGAATAAACATTGCACAAGGTGAAAAAAAGTGGTTGGCGCCGATCCTTGCATTTGAATTTAAAACACACTGACTGAAATTCTCTCAAAAGAATTCTAAGTGTCGAATTCGCGTGAAAGCTGGAGTAAATCATGCTTTCTTTTCAGTGGGAGTTATAAAATGAACCGCCCACACTCCGTGCATTGCAGAGTGCTTCAGCGTGAATCATTCCAAAACGTACTCCTGTTGCAGATGCTGGCAACATAACGCTGAGCAGGACACTCTGCACATGCCAGTCTGTCAGCACTGAGATCAGTGCATGCACTGTGATCCCACTCTGCTGATCTCTTGATTGCTGGCCAGCTCGATCACTGGCCAGCCCTGCGACCCCAGTTCACCATCCACCCACGGTGCGATCTGGCCCGATCTCTTGTGCATGCTTGATCCAGCCCTCCACCTGCTGCCATAGCCCTGACTTACCGCTCCCACAATCCCTCCAAGCAGCCATCCCGATCACCCCTCCCCACCCCACAGTCTGGACCCCTCCCCAACAGGCTACCACCCCACCCCAATTGCCCTCCCCTCTACTCCAGCCACCATTTCCCCAAAAGTAGGAAATTCTAGTATTCCCCGTTGGAGTGAACCACTCTGGCAGAAGAGGGAGATGCTAGCAGGCCCAGAGACTTCAATCCCCAGACTGCTAATGATATTTAAAATATATGGAAATGCTCAGTTCTATAATTTATGCGCTTCCCCACTGATTTCAGGTGTGGAGCTGACGCTGCTGGAAATCTGGTGCTAGGAGATGCTAACAGGCTTCACGTCCAGCATGGATCTCTGCATCAGGCATCATTGGAATCTCCTGACTGGCTACGCTAAAAAGATTGTGCAGCTGGATGGGAGAATCACCACTCCCCACTCTTCAGCTCCCCCTCCCATGTCTTTAGTGCCTGTCAATGGGTGACAATTGCTTTGTGACTCTAGAAGGAATGATCATGGTTTACTGGTCAGCAGTGATCCTTTGCTCCTATGAGCTTCAGAGACTTAGACAATATATAAGCAGGCAACTCAAAGCACTAGAGAGATACCATCTCTTTCATAACGTCCTCCAAATCCAGCGGCAGTGTCTGCTCCCAAGCCAACTTTCCCAGCATTGAGGCAGTAATTACACAAAACCAGTCCACTATGTGCGACATAGCATTTGTACACCTAACACCTATTCCTAACTCAAGACTCTGGAAACTGGAAACAGTTTAGGGATGACCTCAAAGCATGCCTGAAGGAGGTCAAACGTACTTGTTGATGGTGGGAGTTGTTGGTTTGTGACGGATTAAAAATGGACAAGGCTCATTCAGAAAGGCATCAAAAAGAGCGTGGGATTTTCCATCTGCGTTCACTCCAAGGCTGGAAAATCTTTCCCCGGGGTCAACAGACCCTAGCATGGTCCAGCCTGATTGATATGATTCCCATGGCAGGCAGGAAAGGAACATTCTGTCTAGAGTCTTTATTGGGGTTATGTAGAGGCCAGGTTGAAGCACCAGAAGAAGTGTATAACCAACAATTCATTTAGTCAACTCTTCAAGCACCATCTGCTCTACTTGTGGCAGAGTCTGCAGGTCATGCATTGGTTTATCAACCATCTCAGAACTCATCAAACGAGAGCGGAAACAAGTCTTCCTCTATTCTGATGGACTGCCCAAGAGGAAGTAAAGCTTATTTCTAATATATTTGTAAAAATTATGCCAGGAAAGCAAATCAATAGGAAACTTGTTGAGGCAGCTCAGTAACCCTGTTACAGACAAAAATTGGTATTTGATCAAACATGAAGAACTTGTGAAAATATTTTTAAGAATGGATCCTGAATATTTTTCCATTGTCTGTTAAATACAAAAGAAATCCATTCTTCTCTATTTAAAATCAATGGTTCCAGAAATTATTCAATTAAGAAGGTTAATGAAAACAAATAAGTTTAAATGTTGTTTCTTGGTTTAAATAACTCCATATGGATTAATTTGCTACAAGCAGTTCTTTCATTGGACAGATTTTTACTTATTGTAAAATCTTCAGTAGTACTAATCACCACATTGTGCCACATCAATGATCCAAAGTAATGTATTAAGGCATTGGAGGCACAATGATCTTTTGACATCTCCCCCACCCTGTGGCTGCACAAGTGACTACTTACAGTGTGTGCATGACAGAGCGAGAGCGAGAGCAAGAGAGAGAGAGTGAGAGCGAGAGCAAGCGAGTGTGAGAGCGAGAGAGATTGTTTTGTATTTGTGCCTTGTCTAATCTTTGTATTAAGGACAGAAAAATGCTGGAAATCCTCAACATGTCAGTTCACAGAGAAGTTATTGACCTGGAAAGTTCCCTTTGTTTCCATCTTCACAGGTGCTGCCTGATCTGCTGAATATTTCAAGCATCTTCTGCTTTTATGTTTACTTCAGATTTCTAGAAGTCTAGAAATCTGCAGTTTTCTAGACTGCAGTTTTGTACATTTTAACTAGTCAGTGTTTGTTCCAGTAAAATACCTCATTGTACTTGGGGGCATTCTTTACTCAGTAGAAAATGTGCCTGAAGGGAGTGTAGGTGGAGACATTGCTCTGTTTTAGTGCTGTTTACTTATAATTCCTCAGTGTTTTCACAGAATTAAAAGGCTAACACTGGAAAAACTAGAATATGCTGAACTGTCAAATTGTCCAATGGATTTGAAATGCTTTTGTAAAATTATTACAAGTCAGATGGTGAAAATATCAAAAACATATGAAAATGAATGAAAAAATGGTGAAGTTATGCCTTAAAATTGATTACTTTATTAGAACACAACATTTGTTAACAATCACACTTTTACTAAGAGCTGAATCAGCAAACAGTAATTACGATCATTACTTTGTGATTCAGATACTCCTGACCCCCAAATTTATACCTCAGTTTTATTGCAAAAACCATTAATCCATGACAAAATGATACTTTCCTGCTGGGTTGTGTGTAAATCCTGGCTGCAGTGTTGTAGAGCACATACCTCAAGCTTGGCAGTAATTTTAACTGTAGTGTATGAGGAAAGATGTCTTTGACTGGACCAGAAACAGTGCATTTGGATGAAATCTTCAGACTGACCAAGCAGCACTGCCATAAGAGACATTATACTTGAAGTAAACTTCAGACTATTTTCAGCTAATGTACTAAGAATGAATTCAGGGAATTCAGTCATTATTTCCCCTTCTACTTCCCCCTAGGATTGTGTGGCCTACTTCTTACTGAAAGAACCTGAATTAGATTCTGACTGAAACTGATATTAGTCAAGAGCTCTTTCTCTGTGAACAAACACTTGTCGTTTGCCAGTGTTGACATATTGTATTTTAGTTAATGCATAGCTGGACTTAAAAATAAAAAGTTCATTTGAACATTATACCTCCCCACCCCATGTAGACAAACTGACAAACCAAAATTCTCATCCAGCTGGGAAGACAACATTTTCAGAGTACGAATTACAGAGTATAATTAATGCTGTGCACCTTAATCATAGAGTAGAAGTAGTAATAAGAAAACAATGAGAATGAAACTGAAGACATCTCAGAATGCTAATTTGATGCAGAATCTTTTAGCATATTTCTTCCCCAGTTTAAATTTTGAAACAATGTTTTTAAAATTAATTCTCCTCGCAAACCTTAAAGTCATCAGAAAATCCATAAATAAACAAATTGCACAGTGCTTTCAAGAGAACGTGGACTGAAAATATATTTTCACCAAGAAGGCTATTTTTAATAAAATTTTCTAGTGAAGGGTTTCTTTGCAGAATTCTTTTGACAACATTACAGAAAATTGTGGTAAATTGAAAATCACTTTTACAGATGGCAATATAAATTATGTGGTGAAGTGCTCATGTCTTCTTCCAATTGTCTAAATACTTCTCCCCCTTTGGCTATATTTGCTGAGAGCATACAAGTACTTTCGTTTAATTAAATTATAATGAATTGCTCATCATATTTGGCTGATTTTCAACATGGATGTGTTTTATTTTCCTTTTAATGTTTATATCCACTCCAAGGTCCAATGAGGTATCACTCCCTCAGGATTGGTGCACATCTCTTTACACCAGCCATGCACTTCAAAGAATTGAGAAATTAACTCAGAACAGAGGCACTAAATTGTCAGATGTGACTCCAGCTGTTGCTGAGACATCACATGATCCTGTATCCAGTAGTTTTAAAATGAGACCGAGACCATCTCGTGCCCCAAGCTTGCAGAAGCCAACTGCTTCTTGTCAGGAAGATGGAATTGGGGAAGATGCTATTTCAGAGGGTCAGTGCAGATTTGGGTGGGCCAAATGGCCTCTTTCTGTACAGTAAGGATTCTATGATTCTAATTGTGATCAGTAAATCAGACAATATTGAATTATGATTCTACCATCGAAACAGGTCTTTCATTTAAAAGAATGAATGAAAAATACACAAAAATTGAAAAAAAGTGATAATTCCTGATAGAAAAATGTCTAGCCTCATTTAAATATTTTACTCCCATAAGTATTTAGTTAATAACAACTGAAAAGATGTTTCAGCACAATGTTCACAGAAGGTCGCCTGGCAGTGATAAAATACAGGTGAAATCTGTTCCTCCAATTCAGGAGTAAAATGATTGTCCAAGTGTTGAAATCACCATCAACCTATCCTATTGTTAAAATAAAATACCAGTGAAGCTGGCAAATCATTACTCTTATTAGGTGCATATCAAAAAATGACTTGGATCCAGTCAGCTGTATGAAAATGAGAACTTTCAAGTCCCCCATTTAACAACTTCACACTATAATTTAGCTATAAACATCACAAATTACTTTCTCCACTCTAGTATTGTTAGAGATGATCATTCACACAATAACTTTTTCAATATTAAAAGATCTATTGGCACTAATGCAACAATATTTAATTGAACCATGCAATTACTGCATTATAAGCTTCTTCATACATTGCAATGGGCAAAATACTATACTGCAATGAAACAACTTGACTGGATGGTGCTACTATGCCAGGAGGTAGCCCACAGGCTTGGAATAAAGTCAGAGGAAGAAAGTGCTGAATATTTCTGTCATTCCTACCGAGTATTTTAAATGAATGACAATGGGGTATATAATTCAGTTGGCTGTTGACCACAGCACACAGGTTTGGATAATACAATCACTATTCATCTTTGGAATCCTCAACGTTTGTCTGCATCTTCAGAGGTTGTCGCTTGAGTACATTCGATAGCAAATTCCAGCACCCTTTGACCTAAATCTCCATAGTGACCATTGACTACTTTTCTTTCGTGTTAGTTTTCATCCTGATTATAGCTGAACACGTTTCTCCCTTTACGGATTTCAGCGGTGGCATATTTTGTTATTCTATTGAGAGATGGATGTGTGTGTTCGGTTGAAAAAGTATTCCATCGACTACAAAAGTGCCTTGCAGTTGAACAGTCACAGTTCCTCCCCCTTGAATTATGCACATAGTTGCAAAGAATACGCTAGTCTCAATGAATCATTAACAACAGAAAGAGGAAGGCTTTTTTTTGCTTCCAGAATTAAGCTCAGTTATTCAAATTTAGCAATACAAATTTGATTAACTTCAAATGTATCGCAGCAGATCCATCCATGCTAGTTGTTGCCCACTGATGTGTGTTTACTGTTCTACTTTTGATATCCTTTGACTCACTTTGAACATAGCAGGTTATATTGATTGAAGCTACCAAGGCTTAACTGGATGCTTTGCGAAAGGATCATTACCCGGGATGCGGGGTAAGAACAGTGAAAACAGGTCGACATATCTTCAGATTTCAGAAACTGACTGTTCTAACTTGCATCAAAGAAATAATAGCAAATCTTAACAAAAAAGACAAAACGAGCGGGAAGCGTGTGTACAAGGGGAAGAACAAAAATGCAAAAAAAACGCAGAAAATTAAAGAGGAATAGAATACTACATGAATTTACTGGCAACTTGAAGTCACCCAGTTAATAGTAAAATCAACATTCTGACTTACCAACAATGGCATCTTACAGTTCCAGTTCTTGCTGGAACTCTGACAGTCCTTCCTCTTAACTTACATTTCACATACCCTCTTGAGCAAGGGTTGATCACAATGAAAAGTGTTGTTACCTAGTCATTCTGTGCTAAATGCCCCACTGTAAACTCTTTCCTTTCACAATCATGTCAATGGCGAAAAGGAAGTTAATAAAGTCGGCTTTAACTTAACCTGTAGACAACAAATCTTACCGATTACTCTTCCGTGAGCAGAATGATCCAGTCCTTAAATCCAGTTTTTCATCAATTCAGGACTCCCCGCTGTTTAAATGTTCAAGGTCCTATTTTCCACGGGTCTTTGGGTACAAATTCTTCACCTGGCTGTTGCATCTTTTAACACTTTAAATCCATCTCTTGCTCCAATCTTGCAGCAATGCCGAAAATGGCTTACAGAAAATACAATGGAGGTCAGAAGCAGCTCAAATTTGCGGAAGAAGGAATGAGCAAACACACCTACAGGAGCCAGCTGAGCTGTGTGAGCAGCCAGACAGATCTCCTGAAACAGGATACCATGAGGGGAGGGTTAAACTCGGGGCTGCTTTTCAAGCTACTGCACACAGCCCCGCAGCAGAAAGCTTCACATGTGGGTGCTGAAAGGACAACCGTGCAGGTTCCCTGTAGCTCACAAAGAGATCGCGGCCCCTCGAACAGTCCATACATAGCTTTCGAGCTGCTCGCTGTATTTTGGAGGCAGGTGCAATTATTCCACACAAACATCAGCTGGGAATCCACATAGACTTCTTCTCCCAGTGTCTGCTGCACTACTGAAGCATGCATTCAAATGAGCTCATGCCTTAAGGGCAAAGGTTGCTTCACAATGGCTGTCTCGCATACATACACACACACACACAGCCGGCACAAATGCAGAGTGAAAGGCGCTGGAAACAGATTATTCCACTTTTCCAATGGTTGGGACAGAGTTCCCGGTATAACAGATGAAATCAGGAGCTGTCCACAAAATGCTATCTGATTTTCTACGCTAAAGTCAGCAGTTCCTATGAATAAAAACCAACATTTCAGTTTCTTTAACACCTTTGCATGCCAGACATTCAGCACACTGTGAGATGGAAATTGTCAGGATTTTATTGATCATTTCGTGAACTCTCAACAGAGTTTATCTGGCACTCCCTCTCCCTCCTCCCTTGAAAACAGTTGGGCATTTTGTTTAAAACAGACAGGAATGTATCGGAGCATTGACTCAGAGCAAGTGACCTAAATACAAATCTGTAAATAAATCACGTGTGAATGTTTGATTGAAGTTTAAGGCTGCTATTTCCTCTGCCGGCAGATAGCTGCACATGCTCAGCTCTCGCTACGAGAAACATAATCAGATGATTCATGTACCGAGCCCATTAAACAATTAGTTTAGAATTCAGATTAAATATCAGTCCCTTTGTTTAGGGTAGGTGTGTATGAAAAAAAAGCTTTATGATTATGACAACGACCGTGAAACTAATCAAATGCTGAGTTCTATGTTACAAATGCGTAGTATCGCACTCTATTAATTATAATTATAAGGAGAAAGGTCTATTTTTCATCTTGCTGTAAAAAAAACAAGCAAATGAGTTCTCTTTAATATCATTTGCGTCACTAAGAGAAAAACTTGAAAAATACACATCAAATTATCCTCCATTTCCAGGGCAAAATTTGGTTCCTGTAACAATCCTGAAATACTTAAAGATTGGGAATCTTGGAAATTGTAACTTAGACACGCTGAGTCTAACAATGAGCGATCAATTATCGTTAGGGTCAGTGTGTTATTGTGGGCTGCAAACCAGGATAATGTGTTATAGTATCTGATCGCCAGGAGTTTTAATCAGAGGCAACAGAGATTGGAGGAGAAAAGAACAGAAACAGAAAGGATTGGAGTAGGAAAGAACAGAAACAGAAACAGCCAGCATTTGTGGAAGGAACAGTCAAGCTTATTTTTGCTGCGGGAAATGAGTTATACAGAAAATATAAACTTCTCTGGTCTCTTCACATAAACACTGCAAATATTGCAGCTATTGTAAAGCTTTTCTTAAATTACAGGCATCTCTCTATTCCTTCGCGTGACATCCTTAGACTGTGTTTGTACCCCTTCTCAGCGTTTGGTCTTCCAGCGTAACTCAGTGCTGGAATAATCACCTTCAATCATTCTTGAAGCTTATCTGGTTTCTTTTTGATTACATCCTGTCAGAAAAATAAGATCTTGGGCATCAGAAATATACGCAGAGGGTCATACGGAAACGACAAATTTTAAACTGTGAATATTAATAGGATTGAATTAGCAGTTCTCTTAACAGCACTTGGGATATTTTACAAGTAATATTTAGTAAGTACAATTGTAACACAATGTGCCCGTTCATTGGTTTTCCATCAGATATTTCAATCTGCCAACGTTAACTAGTCGTGGGTATTGTAATTCCATTCCTAAATGACAAATGGAATTATAGCTTTTCACAAAATTAAATATAAAATATTTCAACGTGATTGAATATATTTGAGACTGAGCAATCAATTTTATAAAGTATAATCCTGAACCTGAAATTCCACACAACACTGTAAAAGCTCATTAGGATGCTTTGCAATAAAGCTGAATGCTTTGTACTTATCATCAGGTATTAACATTGCCTGCTATTAGGTATTGTACTTTCATGATATATTCCTAGTTTGAATAAAATGCCCTGGTTAGGCACAGGATTTGCCAAACTATTTATATAGTTAATTTTGTGTCTTCAGCATCAACATCTTTAATAAGTTAATATTTCATGAATACATCAACTGTCCCCATTTATGTGCAACTTTTAGCACAGAATTGCCATATTTCTAATTTGATATTTTGATTATTCTGTAGGATTATTTACTTATGATATCAGTTTAGTGCAGCTCTGTACTTGCAATTCCATTCATTCAATGTGCAAAGTGGAAAGATTGTGTTCCTCTCTCATTTCTGCCATATTTGAAATTGCTTAATACTTTGGGAAAGGCTGGTGATTCCTGTTTGTTTAGTGGTTGGATTATCATTCAGTTATGACCTGAACTCATCAATCCAACTGTAATCACAACCAAGCCTAAGTTTATTATCTGTACATTATTTCCTGATCTATTTGGAAAAGGGCTGAAAGCCAAACCTCAGATTTTGCTTGGACAAGTTTTGCCATCAGTAAGCTGAAAGTTACCCTTGTACCTCAGATGGGATTCGTACACTTTAACTGTCCACTGTTTTTCTTTTTTTGTCAAATCACTGGAAGTCCTCCATTTATCTTTGCCATGAAAACAATTGCATTTCAACCAATTATATTTCCAATCAAAACAACTATTCGCTCCATAAAGTTTTCACAGCATTAGTATGACATTGAATAGTTGAAATGAGGAAACTGGATTCTTAAGGGAAAATATTCAAAGTATAAGAAGATACAGGGCTAAGGAGTAAATAAGATAATACATCTTTTTCAGAGTTTTTATTAAAAAAAAGTACTGGTACAGAAATGATGGGCAAAATAACCTCCCTTTGTGCTGTGTAATATCTCTATATAATCAATATTTCTCTTTCTGGCACTATTTACAACAAATGAGAATAATAATGTGAATTGTCTATTTGATTTATCTATTAAGAATACATCCCTCCTACATTTTCAAACAGACTAATCGAACTTGTTCTGCAGAAATTTGTCTTTAAATTTCGGAAGGGGTTGGACAATCGGTGCTTTGTTGCTTTTTGGCATTCTTCCATAATGTTAGGGCTGCAGCAGACTTGATCTGGACTTTCGTATCTGTTCAATATGACTTAGCCTCAAGGTTCCAATTATTTTGCTTAATGGGCCACTCAGCTGTCCAGACGGGTGACATATGAACAAACATTAAATTTGGGGAATACTTTAGAACATAAAGCGTTCAGTTGCTTTGAAAACTCAAGAACACACTCTGCAAACACGAACTGAGCCAGTTAAATGTGAAAGCACAAAAAATAATCTTCAAATGCTGGCTTCAGAGAGTGTGGAATACGTCCTATTAATGTTGCAGAATTGATGAAGGTGGGAAAGGGAACAAAAATATTAAACAGAGGTATTCAGCATGTGGAAAAGGGATTTAGGCATAGACTGTCATGACTAACAAAATGAGGGCCAAATGGCTTACTCCTACCTTTTCTAAAATCCCTCAAATGCTACTTAGTACACCTTGGAGGTCAATATTAACCCCATCAAACACACCAGAAACTGGGAAGATGAGCAGCTAAAATTAAATGGGTCACTACTTATCCAATGATATTCTGATGGGATTCCTACATCTTCAAATTTGTCCTATTGAATAAGACACAAAGTTACCTGACTGCAGGTTGAGGTTCTTTTTAAAAGGTGCATATTGGATCCTACAATATAATTAGTCATAGTTTTAACTTTGAGATAAAACTTTCCTACTATTTAAAGTCAAGTTAGGTTTAGAATCAACAAGAGAACAGGCCACACCAGATTTAATGGTGGGTAACATTAGAATTAATTAATAATGTGACGGTAAGGGAATATTTTGTAAATAATAATCATGATATTTAAATTTAAAATTAGGTTCAAGGAAGAGTCACAAAGCCAGGCCTTAAATTTAAATAAATCAAATTTCAAAGGGATGAGAAATGAATAGATTGCAGTAAAATGGGCTGAGCTATTACTGAGTAAATTTACAGCCAAACGGTGGGAAACAGTCAAAGAAATATTTGCTACACTACCAAACTAGTAACTTTGTCAATGAGTCATAGGCTATTTAGTTAAGCAATCATAATCTACAAATGAGATAACATCAGATGAAAAGGAAAGGCAATGAAAATGAGAAAGCTATCAGACAGAAAGAGCTATAAAAATGAATGAAACAGATACAGAGAAAAGTATTAGGTGCAAAAAGGCAATAAAAGAAACAACTCTCAAGAGTTAAGAAAACTAACAGCAATGTGATTGATTCTTGACTGCCTTTGAAATGGCTAGAAAGCCACTCAATCATATCAAACCATTATAGAAAAGATGAAAAGAATAAATGACACACCCTACTCATTGACCTTAAAAGTCCTCTCTACCAATAAATGACAGCTTGTGTCAAAATTATGGGAGCTGTCCCACAGACTAGTCCAGTGACAGTCAGACCTAGTTATTCGCATTGAATCATGCCTTACAGCTAAGTTTTCAAACTCATCCATCACTGTTCCCAGTATACCCTGTCTCATTGGCAGACAAACACACCAGAGGTGAGGACACAGTGGTATGCAGTCAGGAAGGAGTAGCTCTGGTTCCCTTAAAGAGTCTCATGGCATCAAGTCAAAATAGGGCAGTAACCCTCCTGCTAATTATCACCTATCATCGTTAACTCCTCCATGCTAAATACCACCGAGGGTAGCATGTTACTGTGGGTGGAAGACTTCAATGTCCATTACCAAGAGTCATTTAGTATTACTACTGTTGACTGAGCTGTCCAGATCCTGAAAAAGTCTCACAACACCAGATTAAAGTCCAACAGGTTATTTAGTAACCAACGCCACCAACTTTCGGAGCACTGCTCTAACCTGGTGTTGTGAAACTTCTTACTGTGTTTATCCCAATCCAATGCCAGCATCTCCACATCAGATCCTGAAGAACATACCTTTGTAAGATGCTGATGGAACCAAGAAGAGGGATAAATCTATCTGACCTCCACCTCACTAATTGATTTGAGTTGATTTGTTTTATTATTGTCACATGTATTAGTATGCAGTAAAAAGTATTATTTCTTGCAGGCTAAACAGACAAAGCATACAACAGAGAAGGAAATGAGAGAGTGCAGAATGTAATGTCATCGCTAGATGTAGAGAAAGATTCAAAAGTCTAATGGCAGCAGGGAAGAAACTGTTCTTGAGTTGGTTGGTACATAACCTCAGACTTTTCTATCATTTTCCTGATGGAAGAGAGTATGTCTGGGTACATGGGGCCCTTAATTATGCTGGCTGTGGGAAGTGTAGACAGAGTCAATTAGTGGGAAGCTGGTTTCATGATGGATTGGGCTACATTCATGATCTTTTGTAACTTCTTGTGATCTTGGGCAGTGTGGGAACCCTACCAAGCTATGATACAATCCATTTTAAAGCCACATCTGTCCATGACAGCACTGTCCTTGTGCAGATGAAATCTTGTCTTCATGCTGAGGATACTCTGAACTATGTTTTGTGGCACTACCACCATCCCAAATGGGATACTTTCAGAACAGATCTAGCAGCTCAAAATTGGGCGTCTGTGTTGCATCATGGGCTATCAGCAGTAGCAGCAGCAGAATTCTACTCCATCACAACCTGTAACTTCATATAGCAGTTTATTCCTCACCCTACCATTACTATCAAGGCAAGGGATCAATCCTGGTTTCATGAGAAGTGCAGAATGGCACTCCAGGAATCATATTAGGCGTACCGGAAAATGAGACGCCAACTTGATGAAGCTACAAACAGGACTACTTGCGTGCCAAACAGCAGCAAGTGATATACAGAGCTAAGCAATCCCATGAACAATGGATCAGACGAAAAGATCTGCAGTCCTGTCACACTCAGTCATTGCATGGCTGTGGACAAATAAACAATTCACTGGAAGACGAGGCTATCTTCACAAATGTCCCAATGCTTAATGATGTGGGAGCCAGCGTATCAGTACAAAGTCAAGGCTGAAGCATTTGCAATCACCTTCAACCAAAAGTGCCAAGTGGAAAATCCATCCTCCCTTCCTTCTGTCCACAGAGATGCCAGTTTTCACTCTGCATGATATCAAGAAGGTATCAGATCTTTAAAATCTATTGGCCTTGATGACATTCCAGCAATAGTATTGAAGACTTGTACTCCAGAACAGGCTGCATCCCGAGCCAAACTGTTAAACTACAGCTACAACATTGATACTTATCTAAACAATATGGAAAACTATTCAGCTATATCTTGACCAAAAAAAGCAGTACAAATTCAATTTGACCATGATTATCAACAAATTATTGGAAGATGTAATAATCAATGCTATTAAGTGGTACCTACTGAGCAATAACCTACTCACTGATGCTCAATTTGGTATCTATCAGGGCTATTCAGGTCTCATGACAGCCTTAGAGCCACATGGATAAAAGAGCTAAATTAAAATGGTGGGATGAGTTACTGCCTTTGATGTCAAGGCAACACTAGACTGAGTATGGCATCAAGGAACCACAGTAAGACTGCAGTCAATAGGAACAGGGGGAAAACAGTCTGTTGGTTATAATCATACCTGGCACAAAGGAAGATGTGGTAGTGGTTCAAGGGCAATTATCTTAGTTCTGGGGCATCACTGCAAGAGATCGTCAGGGTAATATCCGAGGGACAACCATCTTCAGCTATTTCAACTTCCTTCCATCATGAGGCCAGAAGTGGGGATGTTTGCTCATGATTGCATAATGTTGAGCACCATTCTCAGCTAGGCTCATGAATTGGCTTATGTAACAAGAATTGGACAGTACTTAGCTTTGAGCAGATAAGTGGCAAGCAACATTCTCAGCACACAATTACAGACAATGTTCAGGAGAGAATCTAATCATCTTCCCTTGCCAATACTATCATTCATTCCACCCTCCAATATTCTGGGATTTACTATTGACTAGAAGCTTAACTTGACTAACAATATAAATACTGTGGCTACAGCAGTAGGTCAGAGGCTGGGAATCCTATGATGAGTAAGTTACCTCTTGACTCACTAAAGCCTGCCCATCATTGAAAAGGCACATGTTCGGAATGGAATGGTCTCCATTTTTCCAGAGGAACGTAGGTCCAACAACACTCAAGAATATCAATACTGTTGTTACAGAAACATAGAAAGTAGGAGCAGGAGTAGGCCATTCGGACTTTAAACTTGCTCCACCATTCAATATGATCGTGGCTGATTCTTGATCTCAGTCCCATATTCCACTTTCTTCCCATATTCTTGATGCCATTAAAATCTAAAAAAACTATCCCTTCCTTAAGTACATTCAGTGAATACAAGGTTTTATAAAATGATTGTTTTGGGACTGTCTCTTTAATTAAAGTTAAATGAAGAAGTGAAGTGGGTCATGTGATCAAATTCTGCCTGAAAGCTTAGCTTTCTTAGATGGTTACCTTGGGTCGGGGGCAAGGTTGAGACTTGCTGAGAACAAGGTGCAACAGTTTTATCTGTGGAAATGACATTAAGCCTAACTGTGAACAAACTTTTGGTTTTCGAGTTGTTGGACAGAGGAAGAAAGAGAGATGTCTCACAGAGACAGTGGCTGCAGCTTGAGTAATCAGTGGAATGGAGAAGGTTGTCAGTCCTCAATGACCTCCCAGGTAGGATGAAACAAGTAATAGTTTCTGTATCAAGGGAAATATCCCAGGACACTTTATGGACTCTGGAAAAGTTGTCCTGATGAAGGCAGGAGAAGAAATTGCCAGAGTAAGCCTTACTGCTTTGTAGTCAGTTTGGAAATTCTCTGAAAACTGAAGGAAGAGCCTTTTGACCATGACTTAGCATTACAACATGGTGGAATGGGGAGATGTGAACTGATTGGAAACTGGGATTGACTGTGAACTGTTTCCTATTAAGACAGTAATCTCATGAAGAATATTCTGTAATATATATGTATGTCGTCTGGGGTTATTAGTCATGTTAAAACATTAAGAAGGATTGTCTTTTCTGTAGTTTAGAGTATTAGTTGCTCTCTGAGTAATCTTTGGTTGAAGTTGCTTTTAATTTGTTTGTTACAGTAAAAATCTTAAAACTTGAGACCTTGGATGGAATTTTTTTATGCCAGTCAAATATCTTTTAAAAAATTATAGATTGCCATGTGGATTGCAACACTATCCAAAACAAAGCAGCCCACTTAATTGACACCCCATCCATTACTTTAAACGTTCACTCTCTCCACTCCTGGCATATGCGAACAGTGTCTGTACCATTTATTAGATGCTTTGTTATGACTTTGCAAGCTTCCTTCAACCAAACTCAGGATTTCTACCATCTAGAAGAAAAGGACACCAGATGGATGGAAACATCATCATTTGCAAATTTCCTTTCAAGCCACATACCAATCTGACTTGGAACAATTTCAACATTCCTTCACTATTGCTGGATCAAAATCCTGGAATTACCTTCCTAGCAGCACAGTGGTTGTACCCACACCACATGGACTGCAGCGGTTCAACAAGGCAACTCACAATCATCTTCTCATGGACCATTTGGGATGGGGATCAAATGTTGGCCGAGCCAGTGATGATCATCCCATGAAAGGATATAAATAAGGTTTTCATAATTGTAGTAAAAGAGAGTGAAGGGATGTGTGAGCCCATTTGTGGCCTCCCATTTTCCAGTTCAGTTTATTCAAAACTCTACTCCCCTAATCTAGCTATATTTTTTATCTTTGGCAGAAACTTCACTGGTCCAAATCTAGCTTCCAGTTCAATTTGCTCATTCTAGCATATGCAAACCACATTCTGGAAACTGTAGTCAATGTATGAACAATGGATTCCCAGCCTGTGAACTTTAACCTTAAATCCAACAAAGCAGGTGCACTAGTCATTTATCTAATTATTAATGTTGAGACCATGCTGTGCATAAAATGACTGACATAACAGCAATTAACCTCAGAAGCAATTAATTGATCATGAATCATTTTAAGATTATATAAAATGTTGATGTTATATGAGTGCAAGTTCTTTCTGGCTTTTCAAATGCTTACAAAGCTATTACGTTTACCTCTGCATACATTTGTGTTGTGTTCAGCAATAACATTTTCCACTGACATGAGGTGAATACGGAATTGGCTCAACCCCTGCCAGAATGCCAACATTTACAGACTGCTGTTGTTGGGATGGGGAGTTTGCTTCAATCATTGCTGGTGATCCAGACTCATTCTCTATCCATGTCTGCTTCAAAAATAAACATTCCATTAATGTGACGCTGATAAAATACATCCAAGGATATCTAATGAAATTTGACACAATTTGTTATTTTCTATACATTTTTGTAAATTTTGTGAATGGAATCTCAATAGATAATTAACACAAACAAAGGCCGGAATGTTTCCATCCTGCCAGGAATCAGAATAGGCAGAGCAGAAAATTTGGCGGACCATGTAAAGGTCCGTTGATCTTGGATGCAGTCAGAAAATCCTACCCGAGGTTTTTTGAGTGCTTGATCTTTTATGATGTATTTTAAGATCAAATTGTTAAAAAAACTCCCAGAAACTATAATGAACTAAAGGGATATGTAACTATCTAAAGTGCACAAAACAGCTGAAGTGAGATGAGAGTGACCTCTGTTCACATCAAGTCAGCATTTGACAAAATATGGAGTCTGGGAGCCCTAGCAAAACTGGAGTAGGGGGGAAAACTGTCTATTGGTTGAAGTCATACATTGCACAAAGGAAGATGGTTGTGGTGATTGGACGTCGATCATTTCAGTTCCAGGATATCACTGCAGGAGTTCATCAGGAAAGTGTCCTAGGCCCAACTATCTTCATCTGCTTCAACAATCATCTTCCTTCCATCAAAAGAGCAGAAGTGTAGATGTTTGTACATGATTGCATAATGTTCACCACCATCTACAAAGCTTAAGCCAGAGATCTAATGGAATATCCTCCACTTGTCTGGATGAGAGCAACTCCAACAATACTCAAGAAGCTCAACTTCATCCAGGCCAAAGCAGTCCATTTGATTGATGCACCTGCTCACTCCTTCCATGACCAATGAACAGTAGCAACAGTGCGTATCATCTACAAGATGCACTGCAGGAACTCACTGTTTATACAGCACCTTTCTAACCCATTACTGCTACCACTTAGAGGAACAAAGGAAACAGATGCATGGCCATGCATCAACTTGACTTTGACATATATCATCATTCCTTCACTGGCAGTAAGTCAAAATCCAGGAATGGCTTCCCTAATGGCATTATGTGTGTACCTACACAACATGGACTGCAGCATTTCAACGGGGCAGTTCACCTCCACCACCTCAAAGGCAATTCGGGATGGGAAATAAATTCTGGTCCTCGCCAGGTGATGCCCACATCTCATGAAAGAACGGAAAAAATTACCATGAAATAATTTACAACAAAATAATTGTGTAATACATTTTTTTGGGAATGTAAATGATGAATTGTGTATTACCACAGATAAGTAATAGAGGAAATTAGTTCCGATCAACAATATTTCAAACTTTTTGAACCAATTCCATATTCACTTTTTTTTAATGAGCTTTAAAACTCACGTGAGCACTGTTAAAATGCCTACATCCAGACACTTCTTTGTAATTTATCAATGTGCCCAATTCTGGACATTGTCTTTTAGGATGGATGGTGACTTTAGACAGGGTGCAGAGGAATTTACAAAAATGATGCCAGGGAGAAGGCTAATATAGAGTGATTAGTTAACTAATTGTTCTCCTAGAACAATTAAGGAACATTTATGGAGGTATTAAAATATGTGGATCTTAGACTGAGTAAATAAAGAGAAACTGTTCCATTGGCAGGAAAAACAACATCTGTAACAGAGTGCACAAATTTAAAATAATTGCAAAATAACTAAAGAGATGAGGAAAATTGTTTTTAACTTATCAAATTCTTATGCTTTAGAATGAACGATGCGAATGGGTAGTGGAAGCAGACTTGGGAGAGGGAGTTTTCTTGTCCTGCCCACCATGGGAATCATAGGGGCGGGGAGGGAGTCAGACCATTAAAGATCCATTGACTTCAGTTGGAATTTTCCAGTTTTGGGGTGAAGGTGGCTGGAAAAATCCCATCCAATAATAATGTTCAAAAGGGAATTGGATACATCCTTGAGAAAGAAACATTTGCAGGGTGATGGGAAAAGTTTAGGCAGTGGGATTGATTGGAAAATTCTTTCAAAGATCCAGTTAAAATAACCGATGGGTTAAATGATTCAATCATTCCAGATATTCAAGATGAAGAGATGGGTGTAGTGAAACAGTTCATGTAAACAGAAGTTAAATTCCTGACTTGAAGATACACATGTAATCAAAAATTTTTTTTGTCCTTTGAAAGTCAAAATCTACACCTGCAACTTTTTATTCTTGGGTGGCAAGAGTATGCAATTCAGACTGCACTGACTAAACAAATTTTGTTGATTCTAGATTTTAACACCCTGGCTCCAAAAACACAAAATGGCAAGTCACTTAGAATCAAAGTGATAGTGTGTGTGCATCTATCCACTAAAGCAGATTGTCAGGCACTCTGGGCATTGCATATGTAATCAGTGATTTATTTGGAGACTGTGCAAATGCTAGAAAATATAATTTGTGAATATTGGGAAAATCTTAGAGGTAAAGCTCTAGAAATTGTTATGCACCCATTTTGGGGCCCAGGGTTATGATTTCTACCATTCCAATAGAGCAGGTACAATAGATATTTTGTGTTATCTCTTTATGGGACTGACTTCAGCAGATCGCCCTCTGTAACCTGGGTTGCTGGCTACGTGCACATGGTGGGGGAGGGACATGGGGCAAAAGATGCGCAAGGCAAGATTGTGTTCCAGCTGGCTTCCAACTCTTAAAAGTAGTCTTCTCCTCTTAAAGGGAAAGCTGTACTAGATTGCAGGAGGCTGCTAGTGAATCCTGTTGCTACAATCAATGACATTTTGTCCTCGCCAGATGATGCACAATAGAAAGGAGCAGAGCAGAACCAGTACAGACAAAGACATCTGCATCTAATAAGGGATAGTTGTCTGCATCATCAGATTAGCTATAATGGACCTGTGGCATCAAATGTCTTGAGATAATTGAGGATGATATGGAGATGCCGGCATTGGACTGGGGTAAACACAGTAAGATGTCTCACAACGCCAGCCATTAGCTCTCAGAGCACTGCTCCTTCATCAGGTAAGTGCTCACTTACCTGATGAAGGAGCAGTGCTGCAAAAGCTAATGACTTTTGCTACCAAATAAACTTGTTGGACTTTAACCTGGTGTTGTGAGACATCTCACTGTAATTGAGGATGACAGAATCTTCCTGTCTCAATTCCTCTCCTCACCCTGCTATCTGACAAGAACAGAAAGCTGCAGGTAACAAGCATATAAAAGGTATGTTATGATTAATGATACAAATATGGGGAATTAATGTATTTGACCATTAATGCATAAATCTTGGGAAGGAATGCATAAGTTCTGCACAAGATGCAATGAAGTTCAAAATATCCATGGGCATAGAAAGATGCAATGATGTCAGTTGTGTGGCCTGCTGCTTTTGTGTTCCTTTGTAGAAGAGGAGTTGTTATGGCTAGTGCTTGGCCACAGGATGCAGGGTGCCTCTGCGAGCAAGAGCTATGTTATTCCATTTGATAGATGTTTTTTTCAGTCACTCGCCAGTCTGCTGTTGTGATAAGAACAGTCTGCTGCTTTTTTTCTCTCAGGGAGAGAACAAAAGCCATCTGGCCACTGCACACAGATAGTGCCTCAGTGAAGCAACATCTCATTTCCACAAGCAGTGTAGCTGCAGTGCAAGACAGAAACTGACTACAACAAAATAAAGAGGCCCCTTCTGCCAACAATTAATGCAGTGTGAAATGCAAAATGCATTGACGAAACTCGCAGGGGAGATTTAGTGCGATGTGTGAATGTTGTCTTTTTACAATATGTGCAACTGACAAATAAATATTGTGAATGCTCTTGTTCTTAAAGTCTAACATTTCTACACGTCCATAAAATCTGAATTTGCTCAAGCTTATTCTGTTTATAAAACAATAGTTCAAGATATATTTCAATAAAAATAGATAATGAAAAGCCTACACATCTCCTGTCACTAATTTAGCAGTAAGCTTCCAATTGTTTCTTGGGCATCCCTCACCCCATTGTAACACTGCTGCCACTGTTGACTTGCTGAATTGACCCACAGGGCTGATTTTCAGGTCTTTCCCACACACCCACCCCAAAACTAGGAACAGAGACAGGGTAAGATAGGGTCTGAAAATGATATGCTTAGGGACCTGTCAATTTTAAGCAGAGTAGCAGTACTGGGTGTCAGTACCATGGAGTGTTCTGTGCGTGGGACTATTGAAGATTAGAGATTAGATTAGAGCAACACAGCACGGGAAACAGGCCCTTCGGCCCAACGAGCCCACGCCGCCGTCATAACTATATAGTAACAATTCCATTATCCTATTCTAATTTTAGGTTATTCCTAATATGGAAGAGTCTCAACGTAGGGACAATTTGTTTCCCAATCAGCCTAAGAGCAAATTTTTTGGGATGTGGGAGGAAACCGGAGCGCCCGGAGAAAACCCACGCAACCACGGGGAGAACGTGCAAACTCCTGCAGACACCGGCCCAATTCTAAGTGTCTGCACAGCTACAGCAATAGTTGCTGAGCTGTCATGGTGCCCTTCAGATGGTCCAGATAAAGCACTCATTTACGACATGAAGCACCAGGCAACCCATGAATCAACATCCAAGAGCTGTCCTCGCACCACCTGCCGAATGCATGCTCCTTGTTGGTCAAGTATGGACCGAATTATCTGTGGGAAAAAAAAGCCATAGTTAAACAGTCCTACTATATCCCTCTATCTGCATAACGCTCATGTGGCTGTCCAAGAGACCCTTAAACAGCCCTAGCGTGCCTGCTCCCACCACCTTACTCGGCAGTGCATTCCACACCCCCATTACCCTTTGTGTGAAAAACTGCCCTCTAATATTCGTCTTATACATAGCCCCCCTCACCCTAAGGCCATGACCCCTCGTCCTATCCATTTCTGAAGGTGGAAAAAGTTTACCTCCATTTACTCTATCTATACCCCTTATAATCTTATACACCTCTATTAGATTCCCTCTAAGCCGACGTCTTTCAAGGGAAAACAACCCCAGTCTATTTAATCGTTCCTCATAATACAGTCCTTCCATACCAGGCAGCATCCTGGTAAACCTCCTCTGCACTCTCTCCAAGGACTCCACATCCTTCCGATAGTACGGAGACCAGAACTGGACGCAGTATTCCAAGTGGGGCCTAACCAACGTTCTATACAATTGCAACATCAAACTCCTACTCTTGTATTCTATACCCTTTTCTATGAAAGCTAACATACTATACGCTTTCTTTATCACCTTCTCCACCTGTAAAGACACCTTCAGAGACTTGTGAACCTGCACCCCAAGTCTCTCTGCATCTCTATACTCCGAATAGTTTTACCTTTTATCCTATAACTCTCTTCTACATTTTTCCGGCCAAAATGCATCACCTCGCATTTATCCGGATTAAATTCCATTTGCCATCTATCTGCTCAGTCTACCAACCTATCTATGTCCTGTTGTATTGCCCGGCACTGCTCCTCTGTACCCGCCAATCCAAGCATCTTAGTGTCATCAGCAAATTTGCTGATCTCACCACATACCCCAACTTCCAAGTCGTTTATGTAGACCACAAATAGAAGAGGACCTAGTACTGAGCCTTGTGGCACTCCACTAGTGACAGGCTTCCAGTCGGAAAAACAGCCTTCCACTATTACCCTCTGTCTCCTCCTTCCGAGCCAGTTCTCGACCCATCTACTTACCCGGCCCCGAAGGGGTAAGGTTTTCATGGCATGGGCAGCATCCATGGGTAGGGTGGTGTTGTTCTGTGCAGCGGAGTTCCATGGGGGGGTTCTATGGATAGGGATACATGGGGGGAGGAGTGCAGTTTCTGTACAGGGAGTTTCATGTCAGAGAATTCTGTTTTTATTTATTTGTATTGAGGCACCCTTTATAAAAGATGCCCTGATCTTTTGCAAACTGAGCTTCTGGCAAGGCAATCTTAGTAAGAAGTCTCACAACACTAGGTCAAAGTTCAACAGGTTTATTTGGTAGCAAACACCACTAGCTTTTGGGACTTTGCCCCTTTGTCAAGTGAGTGGGGAGTTCTGATCACAAACAGGGTTTATAAAGGCATACACTCAGTTTACAGAATATTGATTAGAATGTGAGTCTTTACAGCTAATCAAGTCTTAAAGATAGCCACCAAGATATCCAATAGAGAATATCTTCACCCAAAGAGTTTTGAGAATGTGGAACTCATTACCAGAGGAAGTGGTTGGAGCAAATAGTGAGCTTGATTTGAGGAAGAAGTGAGTAGAGGGTTACAAAGATAGATTTAAATAAGGAAAAGTGAGAGAATGTTCAAGTGAATCATAAATATCAACATGGATTTGTTGGGCCAAATGCCTGTTTCTGTTCTATAATCCAGTGTGGGCATGCATCCATGTGACCATAAAGGTGACCAGTCACCAGTTACATCAAAAGAAAGGGCTTCTATTTCCTCAATGTCCAACTGGACCGTGACCACAACAAGAACTTCCACATGTGTACTTGCTTGCCTAACAGCTGTCATGATTCCATCCCCCATCACACCAGGGTGTATCAGATCTTCACATCAACCCCAAAGTTGCACAGGTTGCATAGCAGAGCTGAGCAGATCATAGGGTTTTAGAGATATGATTCTGGTGCCTAGAGGAGTTAGTTAGCATCTTTCAATACATTGCTGCAATAGTTTTGTTCATTGTGGTGGTCTCTATTATATGGCTTTCCAGAGACTTTGAGGATCATGAGGCACTGAAAGGAGACTGTTGACTGGAGGAGGAACAGAACATGAGAGAAGAAGAGGAAGAGGAGATGGGGGGAAATGAGGGTGAACAGAGAGAAAGCCCTTACTGCAGATGAGGTGAGCTCTTTAATCTTCTGGTGGAAGGTTTTGGCACAATCTCTCCCTCAGGACAATCAGTAGCTTCAGCGATAGCTGCTGTGGGGATTTATTTGACTCACAACTACTCCTGCCTCTTTGGCACGAAGTGGACGGGAAACCTGTCTCTTACCCTTGTGAAAATCTGAACTTTAATCATTTCCCAGAAGAGAACAGATTTCTGATTTCTGATTTTTACACCTTCCCAAAATCAGGAACAGGGTGGGATGGAGCCTGAAAATGCTGTGCTTGATGGCCTGTCAATTTTAAGCCAGAAGGCAGTGCTGGGGGCTGGGGGATGTTCTGTGTGTGGGGGCTGTTCCTTGGGTGATGGTTTTTAAAGTGGAGAGGGCCCATAGGTGACTCCTGTGCAGAGGGCTCCATGGGGAGTCACATGGATCGGGTTCTGTGAGGGGGAAGGACGTAGTTTCTGTGCAGGGATTCTCATGTAGGGGAGTTCTGTTTTTATTTGTTTTATTAGGGCACCCTTTGAAAAAGATGCCCCGATCTTTTGTAAACTGAGTTCCTGGCAAGGCAATCTTAACCACAGCTTTCTCTGCCAGTGTGATGTCATGGGATCCGTCCTCAACTTCATTTTCTCTAATACTCAAAATATATAGCAGGGGACGCTGCCTTTGGTGCTGGCGGCTTACACATTATTTTCCCAGCCTTCTAACTCTGCCTGAAAATGAGAAAATTCCACTTGATGTTTCCTCTCATGGGAATCAGAGATCAATATAAGATAGCCACCAAGATATCCAACAGAGAATTCAGAAGAAACTTCTTCACTCAAAGAGTTTTGAGAATGTGGAACTTGTTACCACAGGAAGTGGTTGGAGCAAATAGTGAGCCTGATTTGAGGAAGAAGCAAGTAGAGGGTTACAAAGGTAGATTTAAATAAGGAAAAGTGAGAGAATGTTCAAATGAATCATAAATATCAGCATGGATTTGTTGGGCCAAATGACCTGTTTCTGTTCTATAATCCAGTGTAGGCATGCATCCATGTGACTGTAAAGGTGACCAGTCACTGAGATACATCAAAAGAAAGGGCTTTCATTTCCTCAATGTCCAACTGGATTGTGACCACAACAAGAGCTTCTACTATGTGTGTACTTACTTGTCTAGCAGCTGTCATGATTACTTCATCCCTCAACCACACCAGGGTATCTCAGATCTTCACATCAACGCTAAAAATGCATAGATGGATCCCTCGGGGTTGGGGAAACTATTGGAGCCCTGACTACTGACCTCTCTGTAGGAGCCAGAGGCATAAAGGTGATACATCCAGTGCCACCAACTTAGAAGAGCTGAGCAGGTCATAGGATTTCAGAAATGTGATCTTGGTGCTCAGAGGGGTTAGGTGGCATCTTTCAATATTATACAGGAATAGTTTTGGTCATTCTGATGGTCTCTATCACATGGCTTTCCAGAGAGTTATTGACTTTGAGGATCATGAGGAACTGGAAGGAGACGATTGATTGGGGGGGGAAGCAGAAGCAGGACATGAGAAAGGAGCAGAAAGAGGTGGCAGAGGAAAATGGGGGTGAACAAAGGGGACTTCTTATTATAGGATGTGGTGAGCTCTCTCCTCTCTTTCATGAACTCCAACATTAGATCTAGGTCAGCACTGATGAAATGAGGGCCCACACTGCTCAGGTGTCAGGCACCCTGTTCCTCTGTGGTATCTGCTAGTGGAAGGTTTAGGCACAATCTCTCCCTCAGGACAACCAGTAGCTTCAGTGATGGCAGTTATGGGGACTCACTTGACTCATACCTATTCTAGCCTCACTGACATAAAGTGGACAGGAAACCTGTCTCTTCGTCCTGGGAAAATTGAACTTTGATTGTTTCTCAATATAGGGCAGATTTCTGACCAAAAATAGACCTGCTGTTTACTATCTCCACAGCAGAAGGTCAGCCCCTGTGTCTGCCTTTGGTTCAACTAAGTCACTAAATGTCTTTCTCCTCTACTATTTCTCATTGACCAGTCGTCATCCTTCTTCAGTCAAGACAACATAAGGCTGAGTATACTGGGAATACAGCCAGTTTTAATGTTTATCACCAAATCTAGCTGAAACACATGAAGATTGAGACCTGGATGTCTTTGTACACCAGTCGCTGAAGGTAAGCATGCAAGTGCAACTGGTGGTAAAAAAGGCAAATGCTATTTTGAGCTTCATGATGAGAGAATTTGAGTATAGGAGAAGGGATGTCTTGCTTCAATTACACTGAGCCTTGGTGAGGCCACAACTGAAATATTGTGTGCAGTTTTGATCTCCTTATCTGAGGAGAGGTGTTCTTGCATAAAGGAAGTGCAGAGGAGGTTTACCAGACTGTTTCCTGGGGTGGCAAGACTGACACGTGAGGAGAGATTGAGTCAGTTGGGATTATATTCACTGAACTTTGAGGTGAGAATGAGGTAGGGGAATCTCATAGACACATATAAAATTCTAACAGTACTAGACAGGGTAGATACAGAAAGAATGATCCTGATGGTAGGAGTGTGCAGAAGCAGGAATCATAGTCTAAAGATATAGGGTAAACCATTTAGGACTGAGGTGATGAGAAATTTCTTCATCCAGAGAGAAATAAGTCTGCGGAATTTGTTACCACAGAAAGCAGTTGAAGCCCAAACAGTATGCTTTCAACAAGGAGTTAGATCAAGCTCTTGGGGTGAAGAGGATCTAGGGATATGGCAGGGGGGGGCAGAATCAGGCTATTAAGATGGATGATCAGCCATGATCATAATGAACAGAGGAGCTGGTCCAGAGGGCTGAATGGCCTACTCCAGCTTCTATTTTCAATGTTTCTATGTTTCTAATGACCATGCTTCAGTGTTCTCAGTCAAAGCCATCTACTGCACCAGGATCGTTCTGTCGGGAAAAGGCAATACAGGCTCCTTGTTTCCACAACTAGTTGCTCATCGGGCCCCTCTCCAACTTCACTCCAAATCAAATATCAAATATGAAGAATTCATGGATTGCTTTCTGTCTAAGATTTTGGTCAAGAATGTACCTGCCTTCATTGCTATCTTTCTCCCATCTTCTCCTGTTTCAACACTTCCAAAATCAGCCAACCATTCCAGTCTCAATCTTCTACTATTTTACTTTCCTGTTCTTTTGTACACCTTGACATCAAAATCCTGAACACTCAATTACCACTTCTGGTCTTTATATACCAGGGATACCCATTGGGAAAGGCATTCTGGCTGCAGGGAGGATGCAGGATTCCTGGAAACTTAGGACATACTGAGACAGATAGCACTGCGTTTATATACTGTGCAGATTGAATAATAATTCACAGGGGGCTTGCCAACAATTTCCAGAAATTTCAGTTACTCTGGTATCAGATGACTTTGGGCTACGATGTTTCGAAATCTATAACACTGCACTGCTCACATAAATGCAGGTAACTTGTGTGAACTGGTATTTTGCATGACAGATAGCGGGGCAGAGAAACCTTGGCAAATGAGAAGCAGTGAGACTCAGTAGATGGATTTTGAAGCAATGCAAATAATCAATAAATTACAATCAACAATGTTTGAACATATATCTCTTGTGAGTCAGTTATGTATAAATTTCTTGGGATAAATGGCGCATCATGTCATCTTATTCAGCTTGATCAGCCCACACTACTCGATATAATATCACCTCTGGACATTCATTGCATACAAGCTTGGTACTCGTGATAGGATCCACTTGTAAGTGGCATGATGGAGTTCCTCGGAAAGAGGATAATAGAACTCATTGATCTGTAGAAAACAAAGTTAATCTGTCTAGAAATGCAGACTTTCAGAGTTTGATGCAGCAATCTAAGGAAGTCTGTTGATTTAGTAAAATGTCTGCTGAACTAGATAATTAATAGTAAAGGCAAAATGCAATTCTTTCATACCATTTATCAAAAGTAGCTTTGACCGTTTAAACTGATTCCTTAATTCCCAGGCTGCAAATACAAACCCTTAATTCTACGGTGTCAGGAACAACTCTGGAAAAGGATCATATGTTTTATTCTGTACATTAAGTTGAGATGCTGCAAAACAACTGAAGGCTCATTCTTAGGGGCAGTATGGACAGGAGCAGACCAGTCACCTGTTAAACACCGGATCTGTCAGACTACAATGGAGAGGAAATCAAATGGGGATTCTAACAGACACCCATTTACTATTGCCAAACCTGCACCTCCATTGAGGTTGAATGTTATACTCTTACAGATGAAGAAAAGATTAGAAAGGGTATTAGAAGGATAGGCAATGATGCTTCCACTTTGGGAAAAGCCGTGTGAGCAATGGGACACTGTTGCCTCACAGCTCCAGGGACCTGTTTATTCCCGGCTTGGGTTGTGTCTGTGTGGAGTTTGCACATTCTCTGCATGGGTTTCCTCTGGGTGCTCCAGTTTCCTCCCACAGTCCAAAAGATGCGCTAGTTAAGTGGATTGGCTATGCTAAATTGCTCGCTGGTATCCTGGGATATATACGTTAGAGGAATTAGCAGGGCAAATATATGGGGTTACAGTTTAGGGCCTGGGTGGGGTTGTTGTTGATGTAGACTCGATGGGCCGAATGGTCTCTTTCTGCACTGTAAGGATTCTATGAAGTCATTGAGGCAGCTTTAAAACACATTTGAATTCACAATTATTTTACTAAATAAAAGTTACCAGAATGGTTCCTCAAAAAATATAGAAGGGAAGATTGTCTGATTGTCTCCCAACACTCTGGCCCATACTCCACTCTGGAGTTCTCCCACTCACCTGATGAAGGAGCAGTGCTTCAAAAGCTAGTGGTGTTTGCTACCAAATAAACCTATTGGACTTTAACCTGGTGTTGTGAGACTTCTTACAGTGATTACTCCAGTCCAACACCGGCATTTCCACATCATGACTGGCTAAAATTAACATGTCCAAAGTGTGCTATTTCAATTTAGAGTCAGGAGTCGGAGGGGGGGAGGGTTATTATCTTGGGCTATAACTTGCAACTGCATGTTGAATTTCTGAGACTGGAACTCCTTTGTAGAAATTGAAACTAAGCATCCCAGCTTTAGACCTTGAAACTTCAGCATTGGACCCTCGGATTGGCAGGGGTTAAGGCACGGTGATGATGCTACACATTTCTCTGGGTAGCTGGCAGATAAATGAAGAAAAAGGTCAGGAAAAACTTCTGCTTCATTTCTATAGTATAACCCACATCTCAAAGAAAGGCTCAGAAATCCTTACTGATCTGCAAAAAAGAGCTGAGACCCAGTGAAATGAATTTTCAGTTACTTTTTCTGACGAGGTGCCCAAAGAAGCTCATGTTACTGAGATCAATCATCAGGAAAATAAACCCTATAATTTATTGCTCACCATATTTTGAATTATACTGTGAGCCCACTAGCATTTCTGTTATAAATGATGCACATTCTATCTCAAAGTGCAAAGTTGAGATTTGGAGGGATTAATTTCCTTCATTAGGAAGGCATGAACATGTGGCAAGGTAGGTGAGAATCGATTAACAAGCTATTTAAATTCATTTGCATCAACTGCAAAGTAGGCATCTAATTAGTAATAAATCTAAACTCTTTATCCGCATCGCTGTGAATGACTGACTTTGTATTTCTCCATAATACCGAGCATAATTGGCTAACCATAGTATTCCTTGAAATCTTAGTTACAAATCCTCATTTCTGGTTCACAAAGCCCAAGATCATCTTTGTGGAGAATATTAATGTGGGGCTTTCCTCTCAGAGCGCCACTTGCTGTGGCCTTTACTTGCTGCATGTACGTGACACATTGCTATATCTCCTCTCTGTACCTTTAGATGAACTCAACTTGTATATTAATTTGTTGAATGATTTCCTTCCATGTTTTTCTTCTAATTACAGTAATGACATCAAGTTACTTAAACTGACAGATTCTTTGTTCAGTTGACAGCCCAGTTGAGAAATCTGGCTTTCAGTCGGGGAATGGGGCGGGATACTGGGAGTACTGCGGGATCAGAAAAATCCAATTCAGGGGTCGTGCTTGATTTTTGACTCCTGGGAGGAATGGGGTTTGCAGAGTGGGTGGAGATGATGGGGGAGTTTGTTGGAGATAGGTGGCACCCAGGGGAAGAACCTGCACCTCGTGGCACACAGGGGAATGTGTGAAAGCTCTTAACTTCTCCGAAGCAGTCGATTGTCACCTGGTTGCAGCTTGGGGCACATGTTTGGCCACAGTTAAACCTACAAACTAGATTAAATCTGTAGCTTTCAGACCTTTAACGTAGTTAAGTACCAACCCAGTTCCTGTGAGTAGGCTGGTTAAAGATTTACAGCATCCCACTCCACCCCACTCCACAACCTCAAACCATCTCCCCCACGTCCTCTCCCGAGTGAAAATCAGAAGTTAATTGATTCCCAGTAAGGGGGGGGGGGGGGGGGGGGGGGGGGCAGGACGGTGGCTTAGTGGTTAACACTGCTGTCTCTTAACACGAGGGACCCAACCGTCCGATTCCCAGCTTGGGTCACTATCTGTGTGGAGTTGGCACTTTCTCCCTGTGTCTGTGTGGGTTTCCTCCGGATGCTGTAGTTTCTTCCCACACTGTGCAGGTTAAGTTGATTGGCTATGCTAAATTGACTTAATGTCAGAAGGATTAGCAGAGTAAATGACTGAGATTACGGAAATAGGACCTCAGTGGGATTGTGGTCGGTACAGACTCGATGGGCCAAATGACCTCCTTCTGCACTGAAAGCATTCTATGATTCTAGATGAAACAGCACCTTTTTGGAATTTAAGTGTCCTGAACCAAACTACGGCGAAATCCACTGCTCTCTGTGTTACAATTCCTTTAATGTCTGTAAATCACTTTTTACATGGCTTTATGGTCCGCTGTTATGTGTTCTTTAATGTACTGGGGTGAAATTTATAGCTTTCCACGGGCATATTCGATTTGATTTACTATTGTCATATTAGGATACAGCGAAAAGTATTATTTCTTACGCGCTATACAGACAAAAGCATACTGTCATAGAGTACATAGGGGAGAAGAAAAGGAGAGGGTGCAAACATAATGTTACAATCATAGCTAGGGTGTAGAGAAAGATCAGTTATGGCAGTTCCATTCAAAAGTCTGATGGCAGCAATGAAGAAGCTATTCTTGAGTTGGTTAATAAGTGATGTCAGACTTTTGCATCTTTTCCTTGATGGAAGAAGGTGGAAGGGAGTATGTCCAGGGTGTGATTATGCTGACTGCTTTTCCGAGCTAGCATGAAGTATAAAAGGAGTCAATGGATGGGAGCTGCTTTGCATGATTGACTGGGCTACATTCACAATCCTTTGTATTTGAAGGCAGAATGGCACATTAAATAAAGCCACCACCTTTCTGCCCACCTTGATCTATCTCCATATTATGGGGGAACTAAGTAAAGCCCAGCCTCAGACTTATTGAGATCCTCAAATGGACAATTAACTGCCACTTGAGGGCCTCATTCTGCTTGTGTCACAACTTTTTGCTCCATGGGGAAATACGGTGTCATGGAGAACAGCCCAGTAGCTTTCAGTGCCCAAGTTGCTGGTGGGCAGGAAAGGGGGAGGGATCCTCCTTTGCAAGGTCACCTATGCCCATTGAGGGTTCCTCCTGCCACAAGACTGTAACTTCCTTTGTTTTTCCAACCCCACTCACCCCCACAGCTTCTCTAACACAAACCCCACCTCACCCCTCCACCATGCTCGATCAAATTTCCTACTCTTCCCTTGGAAGTTTTGGAGACATCTTTCATTTCTTTCAAGGGACAGCCTACTGTCCCAGCAGTGGTCACTACTCTCTTCTGGAGCTGATAAGACTACAGGGCTGATGTAGATTAGATTGGCTGGCAGCTCTCTAAGATTGGACATCCTGTCACTGAAGGGGCGGAAGTCCCATTCCAGATCATAGAAGGATCGTAGAAATCCTACAGTACAGAAAGAGGCCATTCGGCCCTTTGAGTCTGCACAGACCACAATTCCACTCAAGCCCTACTGCCATATCTACATACTTAGCCACTAATCCCTCTAATTTACGCATCTCAGGATCTCATTCTGATCCAATTAAGGCCACCCCGAGTATATTGTCACTGTGGGGTAGGCATACGTCACATTAACAAGGTGCCACCTGACCTTTTGGTCAGGCGTGGGAGGGATTTGATAATCTATCTCCCCACAGAATCTTGCTCATTGTGTATTTTTTTTTGTAAATCCGGTTTTATTAGCTTGAACATGGGAGAAAATCGCTGAGAAAAAAATTAGATGTCAAAATATCTGGAAAAAGGTCTGTAAAAAAATACAGATGTTTAAAGTGCATTATTAAACCTAAGCAAACAAGCAGAGGAGTTGAAATTGTTCTCTCAAGTTGAATGGTTACATTTATTTATACAGTTAATCATTGTCATCTTATTGTTTTCATTTAATGTGGAGGTAATTTATGTAAAAACAAATGTAAAATAAAGGAATCTAACCTAGAACCTGCACTCTTTTTTGGGTGAAAAGTCAGATGTGTAATGCCAACCAAGGAACTTGAGTTTGGAGTGCAACCTGTATGTTTTGGGTTTCGGCTCTTTGCAAACAGCTGTAGCAGTTGCTGGTGGAGGTTGAGTGACTGATCAGAAGCTGATCGCAGGGTCAAATGTGACACTGCATTTAAAAACAGATTTGACAATCTCAGACTGTTGCCAGAGAGGAGGATGGTATGAGGGAATGGAGTTTGGAGCAGGTATTCAAAAAGATGACTTCTGTTTTCTCAATATTTAACTGGATGGATTTTCTGCTTAGCATCAGATCACTTAGATGGTAGAGATAGATGGTGGTGAGGTAGAGCTGGATGCTCTAGGTGTGAAAACTAACGCTGTGCTTTTGGATTATGTCATCGAGGATGAAGAATTAAAGGGGCCAAGGATGCAACTACCAGGAGGGGAATACCAGACATAAAAATACACGAGCAGAAAGAAAAACCATTTTAAGTGATTCCCTGGTTACAATTAGATAGATAAGAATGAATGAGGTGAGAATAGCTGGAGAATAATGAAGAGGCATTGGAGAAAGATGACATAGTCAACCACTTCAAAGGCTGCTGATGGACCGAGAAGGACAAGGAGAGAAAGTTGACCTTTATCCAAATCACAAAGGATATAATTTGTGACCTTGATTGGAATTATTTTAGTACTGTGGAAGGGTGGAAACTTGATTGGAGAGATTTGAACATGAAGTTGTGAGAAAAATAGGAACAGATTTGGAAGGCAACAGCACGTTCAAGAACTTCTGAAAGAAAAGGGATATTGGGGATGGGACCGTTGTTTGCAAGGGGAGCAAGGTCAAGGCTTGGTTTTTTTAAAAAGTTCATTTTATGGGTAGTGGATATTGTTAGCTGGGTCAACATTTATTGCCCATCTCTAACTGCCCTCCATTTCAGAGGGCATTTGAGAGTCAATCATTACTGTTGGTCTGGAGTCACATGTAGGCCAGACCAGGCAAGATTGCAGCTTTCCTTCCCTAAAGGATATTAGATTTTTAATGGCAAATTGTCAAGGTTTCATGGTCACCACTAGACTTTTTATCTCCAGTTTTTTTTATTGAATTCAAATTTCACTAGCTTCTGTGGTGGTCTTTGAACCCAAGTGCCCAGAGCATTCCCCTGAATTACTAGAGGTGGTAGAGGATGAGCATATTGAAAGAGAGATATATAGTAGAAAAGTGTGAGATATTCAAAGGAAGAAAAAATGCCAGAGAAGTAGGAGTTCAGGCTACGGTGTGATCTGGTAATAAGCATGACACTACCATTGCAAGTGGCGATGTGTCCTCACTCCTCAGGTTTCTATTAAGATAATATTGTCAATGTAAGCATTGTTCCCGAATGGCAAAGGATCTTGTTCAGAAGTAAGCCTACAGACAGGCAGAGAGAGCTGGCAGAGTTCATAGGCTCAGTGAAGGAGAGATGAGTTTGACAGGAAGAAAATAGACAAGGCCACTGGTGAGAAAATTGAGCTTGTCGTACAGGGAACAGTGAGGAACATGGGTCTGGACTCATTGGAGTTTAGAAGGATGAGGGGGATCTTATTGAAATTTACAGGATACTGCAAGGCCTGGATAGAATGGATGAGGAGAGAATATTTCCACTAGTTGGAAAAACGGGAAACAGGCCCTTTGGCCCAACGAGCCCGTGCTGCCACCCTGATGTTCCCACCTCTACCCGTGATCCATGTCTATGTTTATAGATTTATGGATTAAAAACCAAATTTGAGACAATTTAGCGAGAATTTGTTTTGCCAATTAGCCTAAGAGCACATCTTTGGGATGTGGGATGAAACCGGAGATGACTGCATTGATTGTTATTTGGTGGCTTTTGACCTGAGAGGGGGAACAAAATTCAGATGAAGCAACCCAATGGCCAACCTTGAACCTGTACTGAACTGTTATATCACCTTGACTATTAATCCAGAAACTCATGTTCTGGGGACCCAGGGTTGAATCCTGCCATGACAGATGGTGGAATTTGAATCCAATAAAATATATCTGAAATTAAGAATCTACTGATGATCATAAAACCATTGTTGATTGTTGGGAAAAAAAATCATATGGTTTACTTCTGTCCTTTGGGAAAGGAAATCTGCCATCCTTACCCGGTCAGGCTTACATGTGAGTCCAGAGCCACAGCAATGTGGTTGACTCTCAATTGCCTTTGGGTAACTTGGGATGAGCCAGCCAACGATGTCCATGTCCCACAAATGAATTAAAAAAAGAAGCTCAGGTCCAAAGTAGTAGTCAAGATGCTGGCTTCCTGAAAACTCAAGTTACTTAGGTGCGGTTACTTAAAAATATGAATATATAAAAAACCTGATAGTAAACAGTAAAGAGGAAATCGATAGGAGTTAACAGAAAAGTGTCCCAGTTAAAAGTTGGGGATCCTGCGGTTGACCAATAACAATAGCACTTCTTCTACAAAAGTCTATGTGACAGCACTGGTAATAATAAACTGCATCATTCTGCTGGACAAAGGTCATTGCTTGATGAACTTACAGTAAATGCTGATAGCCACCATGAAGACTCTGATGTACTGAGACCATTGATTCTGGCAGAATGGATTTTCTGACGCTGTCTGGTGACACCATTAATCGTAAAGGGAGACAAACATATTAATTCTAGTTACTGGAAATGCACCGTGTGGTACACAGACTCTTTTAGTTTCTGTTGGTAGCTGTAATTACTGAGCAATGAAAGGGCACTTTGTTCAGTAAAATGCACTTCAATGCTCAAGGCCACAATTCAATAGGGAAACTCTTGCTGCATGAGAGATTTGCAGAAGTTGTGTGGTAAATGCGTGGGAGAACACAATTCAGATCCGGAAAAGACTCCATTTCATCTTCACTAGAATTGTTGCCTGATTTTTTTGTTCGACAGATCATGGGACAATTCTTCTAATGCTGTGGCTCAATTATCTATCTTTCTATCGAGTACGGTTATGTCTCATTCTGACGGCTATTTGAAGCATTTGCTCAATATGCAAAACTGTCCAGGACAATGAAAACTGATCCATGGTAATGATATTTTTCATCATCCTTCAGCACTGACAAAGCCAATGCACAGTAAAGAATCAGTCCCAGTGAATGTTTCAGGCTCACAAGATGCTGTGCTGATCCACATGCAGAAATCGTGTTGAGCCACATTCTTCACTTCACTGAAAATGGGCAGGATTTTCCGGCTGAGCTCATCTCAAGGCGGGAAAGTCCATCTCGACATCAACCATCTTGACATGATTCGTGTCCTGCCCACTACGATTTCTAGGGTGGGGGGATGGGAAAATTCTGCTCAATAAATTGGTGCACTTTAAAAACATACACAATATTCAAGACAACTACTTCAATGATGCTGAGTTCAGATTTAGGCAGTTTGTTCATTTTTCTTATTCACTCATGGAATGTGAGCATCATTGGCTGGGCCAGCATTTATTGATTGCTCATTGCTGGGGACATTTATCCACGTTACTATGGATCTGGAATCAGATGTAGGCCAGACCTAGTAAGGACAACATATTTTCTTCCCCAAAGGACATGAATGAACCAGATCGGTTTTTACAATAATCGAAAATGGTTTCATGGTCATCATTAGACTGCTTTAATTCCAGATTTTTATTGAATTCAAATTTCACTACCTGCCATGGTGGGATCCGAACTCAAGTCTTCAGAGCATTACTCTGGATCTGTGGATTACCAATCCAGCAACATTACAACTACACCACTCTCTCGCCTATAACTTTGCTATGTTCACATTGTTAACATTTTGATGTATCGTAGGGTAAGACATTAGTCCATTGGATGTAGATCTGTGCTGCAAAATCAGGAAATTCAAATAAATTATAGATAGTCAAGAGTTATGGTGGGGCAGACAGGAAAGTGGCACTGAGACCACAATCAGATCTGCCATATTGAATTATGGAACAGCCCTTGGAGTTAGTTTGTTCCCAGCAATTTCAATTGCTTTCTGTTACTTCAGGTTTTTGTTTGATTGTAGGCAAAACAATCATTAACTTCTCATGGAGTTAGTTTTATTGAAAAGAAGCAGAAGAATACATTCATTTTGCAGAATGAACAGTAGATGAAAGATCTCATACAAAGCATCATTGCTCAATTGCTTCAGGCATGATGAAATAAAAACAACTTTTGATGAATCAATTGTGCTTAAGTTATCAAATAAATTATGAAATAAAAATAAAATGGGGTACATTTATACTCAGCAGCAGTCAGAACGGGATTTTTATAACAGCTCCCACATTTTTTGTTTTGTAATATACAATTCTAGACAATTAAATGTGAAGAGTTAAACTCAACCTAGTAGCAATCTTCTATATGGAAACATAGAATGATATAGCACGGAAAGAGGCCATCCAGCCCATCAACCTGTTCCGGCTCATTGAAAGAGCTATTCAATTCATCTCACTACATTATTCTTTCTTCCTTGCCTGACAAACTTTTACCTTTCAAGTACTGACACAATATTCCTTTAAAATCTATGATTAAATCAGCTTCCATCAGTATTTCAGGGAATAAATTCCAGGCCATAATAACTCCGTGTGTGAAAAAAACTCGTCTCACCTCTGCTTCTTTTCCCAGTTGTCTTTTTTTTGCATCCTCTGATTACAGGCCTCCTCCTACTGGAAATACTTCTTCCTTATTTACTCCGTCAAAGCCCTTCAGGATTTTAAATGCCTCTTAAATCTCCTCTTAATTTTCTCTGATCTAAGGAGAACAGTCCTAGTTTTTCTAGTTCCTTTCCCATAATTGAAATCTCCCATATCCTGATACCATTCCAGTAAATCATCTCTGCACTGTCTCTATAGGCCTTATCAGCCTTCCTGAAGTGTGAATTAGACCCAGTGCTCCAGCTGGGGCCTAACCAGTTATTTATAAAAGTTTAGCATAGATTCCTTGCTTTTCTACTCTATGCCTTTATTTGTAACGTGAAGGATTCTATTTGCTCCTTTTACTGCCTTCTCAGCTTTTTTGGTGGTTGTATGCACCCTGGTCTATCTGTCCCCATATCGTTTTCAAAATACTACCATTTCCAACATTTTATAATCTATATTCTATAGTTTTAGTAACAGCAAAGTAATATTGATAAATCATTAAAAAGTAGCATTTAAATTACAGAGCTTGCAAACTATCATGTCATCAATTCAGAAACTCTTGCCCTTTAATATAGAGAAGAATATAATATTTAAGTTATTTTAAATGAAGCAAATACATGAAAAATCTAGCAGAAGTTATTTATAGATGTTATCTATGGCACACAAATTATTTTCAGCTTGGCATCAAAGCTTAAGTCATGTACTGTAAATTGGATGCAAAGGATCAGGTTGAAACAGATTCCAGGGAGTCTGACTCTGTTTCGCACCGGCGGCAGATAAGGATTCGGGCTGCCTTCGTACAATGACCTTAATGTTCTGAGTGCACTTAGAGGCATGAAGTTCTCATCAACGCTCCAGTTGTAATGTAAATACATCCTTAGCTAATCTACTTTGTTTCAAAGTTTCTGGGTTTTGACAACACAGAGGGGACATCCAAAGGCAAATATGTTTGACATTTTTAACATCAATTGTTTGAAGCACCGGCAGCCTCGGATTTGCTTTTGAACAACAGGAGTGGGCCATTTGGCCACTTGGGCCTATACCATCCTGGCTGAACTCTGACTAACTCCATACACTTGAATTTGCCCTATATCCCTTATGCCTTTGGTTAACAAAAATGATCTGATCTCACATTGAAAATGAACAATTCATCTACCATCGACTGCCATTTGCAGGAGAAAATTCCAAACTTCTACCCCTTTGCATGTGGATGTTTTTCCCAATTGCATTCCTGAATGGTCTGGCTCTAATTTTTAGACTATTCACTCAGTTCTAGACTCCACAATGAGTGGCCATGCTAAATTCTCCCTCAGTGTACCTGAAAGGCACCAACCAGAGTGCGGCAACTCGGGGATTTTCACAGTAACTTCATTGCAGCATGAATGTAAGCCTACTTATGATTAAAAATAAACTTTAAAACAAACTTTAACTTTAAATAGTTTTTCTTTTTCAATCCTATCTGTTCCCCTTAAGAACATAAGAACGTAAGAAATAGGAGCAGGAGTAGACCATCTAGCCTTTCGAACCTGCCCCGCCATTCAACAAGATCATGGCTGATCTGAAGTGGATCAGTTCCACTTTCCTGCTTTCTCCCCATAACCCTTAATTCCCTTGTCTATCAGAAACCTATCTACCTGTGACTTAAATATATTCAGCGAGGTAACCTCCACCACTACTGCACTGGGCAGAGAATTCCAGAGACTCACCACCCTTTGAGTGAAGAAGTTCTTCCTCAATTCCAATCTAAACTGACCCCCCTGTTTATTTTGAGGCTGTGCCCTCTAGTTCTGCCATCTTTTCTAAGTGGGAAGAATCTCTCTACCTCTACTCTATCTAGCCCCTTGATTATCTTATATGTCTCTATAAGATCCTCCCTCAGCCTTCTAAACTCCAACGAGTACAGACCCAGTCTATTCAATCTCTCCTCGTAGGCTAACTCCCTCATCTCTGGAATCAGCCTAGTGAACCTTCTTGCATTCCCTCAAGGCCAATATATCCTTTTGCAAATGCAGCGACCAAAACTGCACACAGTACTCCAGTTGTGGCCTCACCAATACCCCGTACAGTTGCAGCAAGATCTCCCTATTTTTATATTCTATCCCCTTTGCTATAAAGGCCAACATTCCATTCACCTTCTTAATCACCTGCTGCACCTGCAGACTGGGTTTTTGTGATTCGTGCACAAGGACCCCCAAGTCCCTCTGCACCATAGCATGCTGCAGCTTTTCACCTTTTAAATAATAATCCCTCCTACTATTATTTCTACCAAAGTGGATAACCTCACATTTGCTAACATTATATTCCATCTGCCAGGTCTTCACCCCCTCACTCAGCCTATCCAGATCTCTCTGCAGACTTTCTGCACCTTCCACGCAATTTGCTTTTCCACTCATCTTTGTGTCATCAGCAAATTTGTTTACCCTTCTCCAGATCATCTATGCAAATGGTAAACAGTTGAAGTCCCAGCACCAATCCCTGCAGTACTCCATTAGTCACCAACCACCAATCAGAATAGCACCCATTGATTCCAACTCTCTACTTCCTATTAGGCAACCAATCCTCTATCCATGCTAACACTTTACCTGCAACTCCGTGCATCCTAACCTTTTGCAGCAACCTTTTGTGAGGCACCTTATCAAATGCCTTTTGGAAATCTAAAAACACCACATCCACCGGTTCCCCTCTGTCTACTGCACTAGTCACATCCCCATAGAAATCCAATAAATTCGTAAAACACGATTTCCCCTTAACGAATCTGTGCTGCGTCTGCTTGATCAAACCCTTCTTTTCTAGGTGCCTTGCTATTTCTTCTTTGATGAAGGATTCTAGCATTTTTCCAACTACAGACATTAAATTAATTGGCCTATAATTCCCTGCCTTTTGTCTACTACCTTTTTTAAACAGCAGTGTGACATTAGCCATTTTCCAATCTTCCGGCACTTCCCCAGAGTCCAGCGAATTTTGATAAATAATTACTAAGGCATCCACTATCACTTCTGCCATTTCTTTCAGAACCTTGGGATGCATTCCATCCGGTCCTGGGGACTTGTCTACCTTCAGTCCCATTAGTCTATCAAGCATTACCTCTCTAGTACCAGTAACTACCTCTCTAGTGACAGTATAATATTTCCCCTTAATATATTGGAAATTTCAATCAGATTATCCCTAAACTGTTTACGTTTCAGGGAATATAACAATAGTTTAATTCTCTCAGAATTTTACCCTTGGGCTCCAGGTTTTATTCTGATTAATTTATGCTTCCTCCAAGCCCAAGTCTCTTTCCTAACTTGTGGTGCCCAAATCTGGCGACAGTACTCCAAGATATGGGGCAGAATCTTCTAATCTGAGGACTAGGTGGATGGAAAAGGGTCCACTGGAAGTCTGCAGGATAGCAGAACTTGCAGAATCTTGTAGTGTTTAACTAATTAAATACATGTCTGTTGAGGAAAACATTGAAATTTATAGGGAGACAGGCAGGAAATAGTCTGCCCATTGTTACCTGCCCATTTTCACACAGAGGGTGGTGAGTGTTTGGAACAAGCTGCCAGAGGTAGTAGTAGAGGCGGGTCCAATTTTATATTTTAAAAAACATTTAGATAGTTACATGGGTACGATGGGTATAGAAGGATATGGGCCAAATGCGGGCAATTGGGATTAGCTTAGGGGTTTAAAAAAAAAGGGCTGCATGGACAATTTAGGCCAAAGGACTGTTTCCAAACTGTAAACCTCTATGACTTTATATTTCTATGATTCTTTGTTATCTCACAGGCGCCAATATCTGGATGCCATATTTAAATAGTACCCAGGCAGCCATGCACTCTTCCACTCTGGACTCCCATCTACATTCCACCCCGTCCGCCTCCCCTCTTTCCCCGCTCCCCACACTGGTTCCGCAGCCCTGCCTCAGTCTCACCTCTCCCCTGTGCCGAGCTGTCGTGCAGCGAACATCACAGGCAGTCGCTATCTCTCAGTGATGGTGTGAAAGGAAGGTGAAAGCAGCATCCACTGACCTCCAAGACCAGCGCACCACTTCTGTGTAGCTGTCAAAGTGAACATTCCAAATTGCTCAAGATTAATTTGGAGGGGGAACAAAATTCCAGTATGTTGGCCTTTTAATGAGCATTCACGTGATGCACATGGGGTTCCCAACATAATTCTGCAGCACACTTAACCCTCCTTTAAACTGGGAGGTCAAGATTCCAAACTAATTTCCCACTGTCAGGAATGTTTTTGGCCTCCAGCCACATCTTGCTCCTCCCCCTCCTCCCAGTTCCTGCTTTCACTAGGAGACAAAGATTCTACTCCTGTTCTAATCAGGGCTTTGTTTAATTGAAATTTGATGTTTTCTCCCTTGTACTCTGATCCTCTAGAATACTGTCCTCTAGAACGGAGCAGAGATGGAGATGGTGGTGGAGTGGTGATATAACTGAGCTTGTAATCTAGAGGCCCAGCCTAATGCTCTGAGGCCATGGGTTCAAATCTTCACCATAGAGCCCTTCAGTGCCGAAGGAAGCCATTCAGCTCATTGAGTCTGCACCAACCACAATCCCATCCAGGGCCAATCCCCACATCCCCATACGTTTACTCTTACTAATCCGCCTGACAATAGGGGACCATTTAACATTGCCAATTCACCTTAGCCCTCACATGTTTGGACTGTGGGAGGAAACCAGAGCACATGGAGGAACCCACACAGATGCAGGGAGAATGTGCAAACTCCACGCAGACAGTGACCCATCAAGTCTGCACCAACAACAATTCACCTAGGTTCTATCCTTAGGTACCCCACATATTTATCCTGCTAATCGTCCTGGTACTGATAGGCAATTTAGCTTAGCCAATCAACCTAACCCACACATCTTTGGATTGTGGAGTAAGCTGGAGCACTTGGAGGAAACCCACACAGACACAAGGAGTACATGGGGCTGATTGCCACTCCGAGGAAATCACAGTCATCAAGTTTTACATGTACTTTATGTGCATTGCCAAGTTTATTCAAAATCATTTTAGAAAAAACCTTTAACAATTTTTTTAAAACAACTGCTATCGTGAAATAATGCCTAATGATTAACTAAAAAACACTCATTCATTTATTGCGTTTCATTATAATTTCCAGTTGTAAAAGTATCAGACTGAAAAACTTCCCCAGAATTTATCTGCTAATTACAATACCAACTCAGCGGTAAGCTGTAACTTGTGAAATTCATCTTCTATTATTTGGAATCTAAATATATATCATATGCTTTTGCTGGCTGTGGTTTTTGCCACAGGTGATGTTATGCTTCAAGTGCATAATCCACTGATGTTGGCTGGCTTGGAGGTAATTGAGTGTATCAATCTGTCAATACCTAGCCTCTGCATCACCAACACCTCCTGTGGTGCCCGTTTCCAGTGGTGACACATGGCAGCTAGGCACCCTATGGTTCGAGGTTGGAATGCAGGGATCTTGGAAGAACTTTCAATCCCAGAGATGTGGGCGTGATCTTACCACCTATTCATGCTATGCCCTTGCTGCAGCAAGGTCAGAGAATTTGACAGGAAACAAAATTTCTGTTCACTGCAGCGAGGTGGGAAAATCCCCCTGGCGTAAACGGTTGGAAAATTCTGGCCCAGATATACCAGCCCACTAGGATGGTGACACACCCTGGAGTCCATTTAGCATGTCCCAGCTATGGGTCAGATTGTAGCCAGTGCCTTGTGGATCGATACAGGAGAGTCAGAGATGTTGAGGTGGAGTCTTATAGGCTGCTGGAGATCCCTTTATGATGTGGAGATGCAGATGCTGGACTGGGGTAATCAGGTTAAAGTCCAATAAGTTTATTTGTAGCAAATGCAACTAGCTTCTGAAACTGACTGTTCCTTCATCAGGTGGGTGGGAGTTTTCTGCCCACCAGAACTCCCGCCTGCCTGATGAAGGAACAGTCAGTTCTGGAAGCTAGTGGCGTTTGCTACAAATAAACTTGTTGGACTTTAACCTGGTTTGTGAGACTTCTTACGGAGATCCCTTTAAGCAGGCACCTTCCAGCAGTTCAAACAACTGAGTGGGCTCCAGTAGCAGGGATCCCACTCTCCCTCTAAGTTCAAGAGGAGGTGCAAATACTCTGCTAGTTCCTTAGGGCTGGTTTTCAGCACATGTTCATCACCAGTAAGAATGGTGGTGTGGGCTGAAAATCTGAAGAGAACAGGGAAACGCAATTCTCTGTGGACAGATTGTATTCCATGATTTTCTCCACGCCTAGTTCGTGATGTCCACAAAGGGCAAGAACCTAATTTTAATGTGTTTGAATAAATTTCAATGTAACTATCACCCCCCCCGCCCTCCATCGTCATATTCTCCCCCCCTCTATTTTCAAATCTCATGGATGTATATCTGTCGAAGGTACTCTTCTGGGCTGCAGAGGTCAGTTTAGTTCCCGAGGGAAAGGGACATAGCCAGGCACTGCCTCCCAGCACTACCCTAGCACAGGTTGGCACAGTACCAACCTGGCATTGCCAACCTGTGACAAGGGGCAGTGTCGCAGCAGACCCTAGTGGGAATGTGCTGGTGCAAGTGATGATCAGGGGGTGGGGAGGGGAGAGGAGTTTCTGCTGATGACTGTTTGGTGGTCGGGGGCAGGGGCGGGGGCGGGGTGGGTGGGAATGCCTGATACATTGATGCTGGGGTGGTGAGAAAGGTTATTTTTTTGCTCTGATTGGGACACTGTTTAAAAACGTCACCCTAATCTCTCTGGAGCTGGCTTTGCTGGCACCTTTAGGCATCACCCCTCAAAATGACACAGTGAAACATACAACCTCCTTGTTTCTTTTTGTCGTAAGTTCTGAAAAGAAAACCTGCTTATGTGCCCATTTTCAGACAGATTCTGACATTTTTTCCATTTTTTTAGTAAGATTCCTCCCTTTAGGGGCGATCTTATTGTTACACATGCTGGCTGATAGCTGGAGTGGATCGACAAGATTGCACGAGAGCTAAGAAATCAGGTTAGCGCCAGATTTCTCACTTCTTGCAATCTTACCGGCATTGGATATCTGGTGCGATCAGTCTTGCGCCCATTTCCAGCGAGAAGCTGAATCATTTATTTAAATTAAATTTACATGTGTTTAGAATGAAATTAATGAATCTGGGCGTTATCGTCCGGGCTTACTTGTCTCTGTGGCCTCGCAGAGAGAGGCTGTTTCCAGGGAGTCAGGCCCCATGATCTCGAGAGGGGAATCAGCTTGTGGGGGGTGGGGGGGGCGGTGGGTGGGAACGGTGGGGAAGTGGGGACTATGGAGATAGGGCAGTCCAGGTGGGGTGTGAGGGTGGGGATGCTCAATAAATTGCAGACCCCTGGGGTAGCTGGCAGTGATGGGGGGTGGGGGAGCAGGGTGGTGGGGAGGGTGGTGGTTGGGGTATGCTTTGTGTGGGGTTGACTGACACCAGCAGACAGTCAGTCAGCCTCACATGACAGGCCTGTACTGCTGGAGACCTGTACATGAGCAATTATTGAGAAGGCCGGTGACTATCTATGGACCTATGTTGAGAAGCCTTTTCAAATTGTAGCTTTTCTGTGTTGAGGGAATATTTATTAAGTTGTTGCTTTAAAGGTTTTGAATAAAAACGCACTCCTTAAAATAATTTCTGCAAGATTTTGCTGACAATGAATAGGAGTGCAATAAAATATGGCAAACAGGTCAGCCTATAAATGTAAGTGATGTATTTTCAACACTGTTATTTTGGATTTAACCTCGATCCATTAATCTATTGCTAATTCTGCTCCAGTTGCACCTTTTATGCTGACACAGTTAAGTCCAATTGTAATGCAATCTGTTGGTAGTTGTACATTTTTTACTTTGGATTGAGAGAGCAAAGTTTAATTTTGGACTGCAATCGATTTAATATTGGTGCAGCCAGTGACAAATTGTCCATTGCCAAAAACAATTTGCCCATAATTAAAAAGGAGAAAGTCAGTAAACGCAAAGAACAAAGATCAAAAAAAAATTATAGCACAAGAACAAGCCCTTTAACCCTCCAAGCCTGCCCTGACCATGCTGCTTGACTGAACTAAAACCCCATACCCTTCCAGGAACCACATCCCTCTATTCCCATCCTATTCATGTATGTGTCCAGATGCCTCTTAAAACTCACTATCGTACCTGCCTCCACACTGTCTCCCACGCTAATGAGTTCCAGGTACCCACCACCCTCTGTGTAAAATACTTGCCTCGTACATCTTTAAATCTTACTCCTCATATCTTAAACCTATGCCCCTTAGTAATTGACTCTTCCACCCTGGGAAAAAACTTCTGACAATCCATGTTGTTATGCCCCTCATAATCTTGTAGACTTCTATCAAGTTGCCTCTCAACCTCCTTTGTCCCAGTGAGATCAAACCAAGTTTCTCCAACCTCTCCCTCAGAGCTCATGCCCTCCATACCAGGAACATCCTGGTAAGTCTTTTCTGTACCCTCTTCAAAGCCTCCACATCTTTCTAATAGGGTGGTGACCAGAATTGAACATTATATTCCAAGTGCGGCCTAACTAGGGTTCTATAAAACTGCAACATGACTTAGCAATTTTTAAACTCAGTGCCCCAGCTGATGAAGGTAAGCATGTCGTATGCCTTCTTGGCTAATTTCTCCACCTGCATTGCCATTTTCAGTAAGAGATCTAGGTGACCTGTACACCTAGATCTCTCTGCCTATCAATACTCTTAAGGGTTCTGCCATTTATTGTATATTTCCTATCTGGATTAGACCTTCCAAAATGCATTGCCTTACACAGTAGGTCCTGTGTTTTAAGAGTACTACATATTCAAATCAACAAACCACACCAATCAGAAGAACTTAGATAGTCAGATTTTGCCTTCACATGAGACATGGTAAAATCTTATCAAGAGCTGTTGTTGAACCTATAACTGAGCTTTTGCCATGCTAAAGATATTTAGGAAGATCTACTGATGTGCCGATGTATTGATGTATAAGCGTTCATGTGGGCTTCCTCCAGGTGCTCTGGTTTTCTCTCACAGTCCCAAGATGTGCGAGTTAGGTTGATTGCCATGTAAGATTGCCCTTAGTGTCAGGGGTATTAGCAGGGTAAATAAATGGGATAACAGGGATAAAGCCTGACTGGGATTGTTTCTGGTGCAGACTTGATGGGCTGAATGGCCTCCTTTTGCACCATCATGATTCTATGAATCTATGATCTCTAAGAAATGTTTTGATGTATCAAATCCTAACAGTTTATTTTTCTATTGGCTAATTAATTTTTATCTTGTAAAGATATTTTCAATAACATTTATTGCAAGTAACATGTTTCTTATAACAACGTTCTAATCTTACTTGTTGCAGTGTTGATGCTTTAATGCTTCTATCAGAGATGTCCTCATCTTTCCAAAACAACTCAAGTGACAGATGCATTTGGCACAAGGCAAGAAAACTGCAATAGCAAAGCGTTGTCTGATGTTTCATTATTCATCTTTAAAGATACACCAACTGCTGTCCTGCATTATAAATTCACTTTGTTTGAAATTAATCAATTAAAATACCACAGCAGCGAGCAAAATGAATGCAATTCTGCAGCTTTATTCTATTATTGAAGAATGTACCTGAATCAAACTTCATTTCCATTACTTAATATTTTAACATAAATAGATTTTTGAGCCCTTAAATATATTTCAAAAGGTGCTCTCTTTTAATATGCTTGGCAAAACTAGTGGGGAATTTGGGCATCTTAGGGACTGGAGTAAGACAATTAGCTCAGTTGAGCCTGTTCCACCATTCAGCCAATGAGACCACTCTGGGACTAAGCCCTGTGATAGGAGTGGAAATGAGGAGAGTTTCATGCCTTAGAAGCTATTGCAAATTTGCATCATATTGGATGATGCATACCTATTTAATTATGCAGGGGTCAGGTTAGATGGCCGGCATCCTGCTATCATATTCAGGCCCTATATTTAAAAGGCACCCGGACATCACCGAATCATAGAATCCCTGCAGTGTAGCACCCACCATTCAGCCCATCAAGTCTGCACTGACTCTTAGACAAAGCATCATATCCATTCCCTATCCCCATAACCCTTCTAATCCCCCAATCCTGCACATTTTGGGACAGTAAGGGACAATCCACTTATCTTTGGAGCACCTGCAAGAAACTCACTCAGACATAGGGAGAATGTGTAAACACTACATAGACAGTCACCCAACGCCGGGATTTGAACCCGGGTCCCTGGCAAAGTGAGGCAGCTGCGCTAATCACAGCACTACCGTGCTGCTTTCTACTGACCCACTGTTAAAGATGAAAGATCAATCTCCTGGCAGGTCGCGAAGATTGATGATCCACATTGTAGATTCTCCACCCACCCACTGCCGTGTGTGATATTCCAGAGCCCATTTGCTGGAGGCATCCATCTTCCTCTGATCTCCGCAAGCTGCCCCAGGCCTCCTTATAGGTAAGTCCAACATTTGTACTGTTGGACAAGACGTGTTCTGGACTGATTTTCTGCTGGCAGCGCCGGTGATTGTACGGAGTGGGGAACAATTCTGGTTGGGCCTTCAATTGCATTCCATTAATGGTTTCACGCTGGCCTGTGGTGAGAATGATAATCCACCAGGAGCGCCTGTTCCAACCACCATTTCATGTCGGCAGGCAATTAACATTTCAGCTCCTGCCACATTGTCTTCCTCCTGCCTGCTATTAACACTGGTCTGAATGCACCACTACTAATAGTGAGATAAATAAATGGGGAAAATGTGAGACCAGAGTCAATATTTGGAGAGTTTGGGCTAGAAAGTTACTGCAGTACTGAAGAAAATGGGGAGGACAATACCTTAGAGACCTTTAAACACCAAGATGAAAATTTTAGGAATTCAAGGACAAGAGTAATGAGTATCAGGGCTTGGTGGCTGATAGGATGCAGTAAACAGAATTTTACTACTGTATGAAGAGATGGAGAATGAGCATATTGAATTAATTAACCCAGAAGTGACAAAGGTATGGATAAGGCTTTTAATAGAAGATGGACTAAGATAGGGATTGCTGAAGTGGAAATAAGTGTTTTTTATGATGGTGAGAATATGGGGTTAGAAGCTCAGGTTAGACACATAAAGGACACAGATTCTACACTATCTGATTCACATTGACCTGGGAGAATGGAGGCATAGAGGCTATTCAGCCTCTTGAGCTTGTTCTATCGTGGTTGATCTACATTGCAACCTCATTTACCTGCCTTTGTTCCATGTAGTATGATACCCTTATTTAACAACAAAAACATCAATCTTAATTTTGAAGAAGCCTCATAACCCGGCATTCACATTTTTTTGGAGGTGTGAACTCCTGATAAGATTTTTACTATCATTCTTGTGAAAAAGATCTTCCTCATCTTACTCTAAAATATAAGATTTAGATTCTGCTCTCTGATTCTGGATTTTTCAGCAGTGGAAATAATTTCTCTGTACCTCCTCTGCCCAACAAATCCTTTAATCATTTTAAATACCTTGATGTTATCTAGTTTTGTAAATCAATGAAATATATGTTTACGCAACCTGGCCACATAATCTAATCCTCTAAGCCCTGGTTTAATGAATGAATCTGTGCTATAACCTTAGCCAATACATCTTTCTTGAGGCTCAGTGCCCAAAGCTAAATGCCGTACTCTAGGTGGGTCTGGCCAAAGCTGTTTAAAGCTGAAGAATTACTTCCTCACTTTTAAATTCTAATCTCCTTCAAATAAAGGTCAGTGTTCTATTGGTGTTTTTAATGAATTTTTCTGCCCATGCCTTTCTGCCTTTCACAGTGTACATAGACCCTGAATTACAGAGACTAAAGTGGAAAGTGTGTTGCAATGGCTTCACTTTGCGTTTCCTCAGCTCACAATTAAGAAAATATTCTAATTTATCTTTCTCAAATCTAAAACGGACAACCTCACGTTTTCCCAAATTTGTCTATGCTCCTTGGTAACTTCCTGTTAACTAAAGTATCATTCACTGAGCTTCTTAACATGGTTTCATATACAGATTTGCACATTGACTCTCTATCCCATCATCCAATCAATGTATATGGCGAAAAGATGAGGCCTCAGTACAGATCCCCACTAATTATAAAAAACTCTTTATTCCTACTCTGTCTTCTAGCTCTCAACCAATTACCTATAACCTCCAATTCCTTCTGTTTTTACTTTTTTGTAATTATGTTTGTGCAGAGCTTTATCAAATATCTCTGGAAATTCATATGGACAATAAGCATTTATATTATCCAGTATATCATGCTAGTAACAATCTCAAAAGATAAAACCAGAAGTTGGACATGACCCAACATTCACAAATTCATGCTGATTCTCTTTGATCAATTTGGTGCTTCCAGTAAGGTACTTCCTTTACTATTTCTTCTGGCACCGTAACTTAGGTGGAAACTATCAGGTTGTGGAGTTTCGAATAATATTATTTTGTCCATCATGGTTTGCAGTTATCAAGCATTTCTGAAATAGATGATATTGGAGGATTCAGCAGTGGCAATGCCATTGCTGCCTTACAGTGCCAGCTACTGTCTGTGTGGAGTTTGCACATTCTTCTCATATCTGCGTGGGTTTGCTGCAGGTGCTCTAGTGATATATAGGTTAGGTGGATTGGCCATGCTAATTTGCCCCAGTTCAATGTAAATCAGATGGTTTAGAAAATGTATCCTTTATATGTCAGGGTAAATGTGTGGAGTTATGGGGATGGAGCCTGTGTGGCATTGTTGTCGATGCAGGCTTGATGGGCTGAATGGCCTCCTTCTGCTCTGGAAGAATTCTATGATTCTATAACTGCAATGGGGCAATGGCTAGATTCCCTCTTGTTGGAGATGGACATTGTCTGACACTAGTATGGGAGGAATGCTACTTGCCATTTGTCAGTACAAGCTTGGGTGCCATGCAGGTCTTACTGCATTTGGATATGGACTCTTCAGTATCTGAGGAGTCACAAATGGTGCTGGACATTGGGCATTCAACAGCGAACATCCTCATTTCTGACTTCATGGTGGAAGGAATATAATTGATGAAGTTTATGAAGATGGGTGGGCTTAGGACACCATCCTGGGGAACTCCTGGCAATGATCCCCTCGAACTGAGATAATTGACTTCTAGCAACCACAATCATTTGTGCTAGAAATAATTCCAACCAGTGAAGGGTTTTCCCTCTGATTCTCACTGATTCGAGTTTTGCTAGGGCTCCTTCATGCAACACTTGGTCAAATGCTACCATGATGTCAAGGGCAGTCATTCTCACCTTACCTCTGCAGTCAGATCTTTTACCTATGTTTGATCCAAATGTGTAACGAGGTCAGGAGCTGAGAGCCTTGGTGGAATCCAAACTGGGCCTCCCTGAACAGGTTAATGCTAAGCAAGTGCTGCTTGACAGCACTGCTAATGACCTCCTTCATCACTTTACTGATGATCAAGAGTAGATTGATGAGGCAGTAATTGGCCAGGTTGAATATGTCCTACTTTTTGTCTACAAGACATATCTGGGCAATTTTCCACATTGCCGTGTAGATGTCACTGTTGTAGTTGTACTGGAACAACTTGATAAGGATGCAGCAAGTTCTGGAGCACAAGCCTTTATTAAAATTGCTGGAATATTTCAGGGCCTATAGCCTTTGCAGTAAGAAGTGCCTTCAGCTATTTCTTGAAAATACATGGAGGCTGAAAATGGGCATCTGTGATGCTGGGAATTTCCAACGAAGGCTGAGGTAGATCGTGCGCTCGGCACTTCTGGCTGAAGGTTATTGCAAATACTTCAGTCTTTCACTTTACTGACATGTGTAGAGATGGAGGAGACAGGGAGGGACAATGCCATGGAAGGATTTAAAAATAAGGTTGAGAATCTTAAACAACGCATTTCTAAACTGGAAGCCAATGCAAGTCAGAAGACACATGAAAGATGGGTGAATGAAATGGTGCAGTTTAGGATGCAGGCAGCAGAGTTTAGGATGACCTTAAGTTTATGTGGAGTGGAAGATGGGACACTGATCAGGAATGAATTGGAAAGCCAAATCCAGAGGTAACAATGCCATGGATGAGGAGTTCAACACGAGATGACCTGAGGCATAAGTATAGTTAGGAAATTAATGTTGACTTTCTTCATGGTGAGGCGTATATGTAGGTGGAAGTCAAATGCTAAATCAATGTTGCAAATGGACTACAATAAACCCAACACTCCTCTACATGACAGGGTTCACTTGTATTACTGGCATTTTGTTGTCTTTCTGCACTCTGAGAACAAATACAAAGCTCACATTTAACAATTTCAGATACTACTGTTTTTGTATTGTCCATTATAGGGACATTGTGACAAAGTTGCTAGATAATGGATTCAATTTCCCAAAGGTTAGAAGAAATTGTGGCTGTTTCAGAACCAAATGTTAGGAAAATAACCAGGATGAAGCCGTCCTGGACTATGTAGGCAATGATGTATGGTAGTATGATTGAGTCTCAAAGACTACAAAGAAGTTGATGAAGAAAACTAATATACCATGGTCACAGTTACCAAGAACGTTATTCGGAGGTTGGTTAGGGCTATTTCAGTGCTATGGCAGACTCAGAAAAGTTGTGAGAAAGATGGGCATGATTTCAGAAATACACAACAGGTCAGACATAATCTGTAAGAGAAAATAAGACAGGTTTCATGCTGAGTTATTTCTGCTATTTGATCTGCCTTTTTCCTCCACAGATACTGAATATCCAGAAATTCAAGGAAAGTGGAAATTTCTTTCCTCCACCTGCATGGCCACCACAATGCTTTCCATTTTTATTCACACTATTGGTGTTTCCATGGGTAACATTCATGTGGATTGCTTGGGTAATGGATAGAACGTATACAGTATTGGATCCTCCCCAAATGGTGGATTCCGGTGCCCAGGTAAAGTAGCAGGTTTTAACAAAAAGGAATGAAATTGTGCTGCGCAACATGAGTGCCCAATGTAATGTTTCACCATTAAATGCCCGATTGACCTTATTTAATAATTAGCAGTGCTGCAATATCAGCTTCCCATAGGAAGGGTAATGATCAGATCAAGTAAGCTTCAGAACTGAATCTTTTTTTTCTTTCAGCCTCTCCTACTTTCCATGAAATTACCACAATGCTAGCTGTTCGCCCTTCTCCAAGTCCCGCCTATCAGTCACCCATTCCTTTCTCTCCAGTAGGTCTCCCCCTTTTCCTTCCTCATGGCAATTCCATCTTCATTGCTCTCACCAAGCATCACCTCTCACTCCACAACAGATACCATGTTAATCTCCTCTTAGCTCAAGAGTTCAGTGAACCCTTTAATTATTACTTACGAAACTGCATGCACTATGGTTCATTGTTCAGATTTTCAGCCTTTAAATACGGAATATTCTTTGCATCAATGAACTGTCATATGAAATGATATATAGATCATTTTCTGATGCTGCATACAGTGAGGTTGAATTAAATGAATGCTAAACCCATAGAACAAATCCTTCTCCTTTGTCTCAGGACAGGACATTGTTCAATTCTTGCAAAAATAATGTTATGGAAACAGTTACATATGGTGCAAGGGAACATTTTTCTTTATTATTCATTCATGGGACATTGGTGTTGCTAGTTTGGCCAGCATTTATTGCCCATCCCTCGTTGCCCTTACTCAGAGGGCAAATGCAAGTCACCATGTCACTCTACACTCACATGTAAGCCAGGCCAGATAAGGATGGCAGATTTCCTTCCCTAAAGGACAATAGTGAACCAGGTGGGTTTTTCCAATAACTGACAATTGTTTTGTGGTCATCAGTAGATCCACAATTCCAGTTTTCTTTTTATTGAATTCAAATTCCACCAGCTACAGTGATGAGATCCGAACTTGGATCCTCAGAACATTAGCCGAGTTTCTGGATTTACTGTCTAGCGATAATACCACTAGGCCAATGCACCCCCTTCACGTGAGAGTGAGGTGTGGGCAGAGTATTTCTATTTGTGGAACCGTACAGCAGAGGTTAAGGGAACCTGTATTCTTGCACTATTCAGGAAGACAATGCAACAGTTCTACTGTAACATTCTCTAAAGGGTTAGTAGTATTTGCTGACAGGACAGAAATACTGTCATTTTTATGGATGGACTTTTTTTCCCTCGGGTGTAATATTGTTGGTGCATATAATGGTTTTATCATTACGGGACTAGCTCTCTCAAATTTATCAACATATTGCACACAACTTCAGTGCGCACAATAAGGGTATTTATTTCACTAGGTTTAAATTTGGAGTTCAAGCATTCAATTCTAATACATTTATACCTTAGCATAACCAGCACGAAATATCATGCTATGACTGTGCCAAAGGACTGCACCAGTTGTGAACAGTATATTCTTAAAAATAGGGTAAGTTGAATTGGTAGAAATCTTCCTACATGATCTGAAATAAATCTGAAAGAGTAATTCAGTAAAGCTTTTTTTTTACAGCTTTCCAAATCATTCTCTTTCCGAGAGCGTCACTTATGCATCCTTTATCTAAAATCACATAGCTGACACAGCTTGCTTTGATAGAATATTATTATGGTTTGCAAACCACATCTGGAGAAACACAGAGTCCGAGAGGAAACACAAACACTTTTATAGTCTAGTTCCTAGACTATTATTTTTATTAGTAACTTCAAAAAGAAAGCAAATCAATTGGCAGGTTTAATGTGAAATGCTGACAGTGCACTCCTATCCTGAAGTGAAAGGCAGAGACCTCTGATTATGAAATTACGTCCCAGCAAATCTGTAGAGAGGCTAAAAAATAGATCTGCTTCAACTTCAGTTATTCAGATGCGATTGGTGAATCTGCATGACAGTGTGAAATTATAAAGACTTCTTCAGGATATAAAAATCAAATTACATTCGGAAACTAAGTACTTCTGAGCTCTCAAATGGCTGACTCTGCTGCAACTTACTATGCTCCAGATGATTTAACTATGGTTAAAGTCAATCAGCATTCTGCAGTCAATTTTACTGATACTCAACTACAAAATGCTGCATGATTTTATTGCTTTCCTCCAAGCAGAACAAATAGGAACTAAATTTCATTAATTTAAGGCATTAATTTTGCTCAAACAGCCTCAAAATGGGATGGCAGCTATATGATTGCATTAGCATGGACTCATCTGCTGCCATCTTTGAAATGGGTCCACTGTTGTTTGCCTTAAGTATCTGTTTACTTCAGAGGTTCAACTTTTATAATATGCTAAATTGGGCTTCATCCTGGCATAGTGAGAGACAACCAGGCACATTCTACTGAGCTTTACTGGCAGCAAAGCCATACAAGCACCAAAAAGATTAGTTTGAAATTATTTTTAAGAGATTAGAAGAAAGAGTGCCTTGCAGAAATTACCTAGAATTTTGATTCAATCGCAAACCTTACAGGGCTAAACATGTTGAGCTGGCATGAATGTAATAAGCTATATTGGGTAAAAAAGCAAAATACTGTAGATGTTGTAATTCTGAAATAAAAAGATGGAGGAGAGATTCTGTCTGGTCATTTATATAAAGGGAGTGGTCCAAGAGAGGGAATCAGAGACAATGAGACTTAAAAGCTGAAGCTTGGAGGCATAACATAGGTCATCATTTTGGTGCTTGGTCATTAAGTTTTATATTTTCTTTCTCTTTTTCTAAATTGACACTGGGGAGATATAAATAATGAAATAAAAGCATTGCATAGCTTGTTAAACACCAAAACTTAACAATGGAAAACTATTGAACAATATTTCTAAACTTGAAATCTAATTAGTTAAATAAAAGAAAATAAAGCTGGAGGGGCATGTGATGTGTTGCAGCTGTAGCATGTGGCTCATATTGGATACCTGTATGAACTACAATAACCACATCTGCTGTAAGTGTCTGCAACCCAGGGAACTTCAGTTGATGAGCTGGAATCTAAGCTTTGGTACTGTGATGAGTCAGGAAAGGGGAAAGTTATCTGGACACTTTGTCATACCTCTTAGACTAGGTATTTTAGATTAGTTCTGTGGTCAGGGGACGGAAGGTAAGATTGGAAATGTAGCAGGTATAGAGATAAAGAACAACTGTTCAATAGCATCAAGATTATTGTAACTTATGTGGCTGAGAGGAGGGATCACAGGGAGGGACAGCAAACTGACAACAATAGCATGGTCTGGGGGTGACTCATTTTGGGCAAGTAAAAAATATGATTGTAGTACTGACAGTGTAGTTACCAGTGTAGTACTATGATTGTAGTACTGACAGTAGTTACTGACAGTTGTAGATAACATACTCTGCAGCGGAGAGCATTCTGAAGGCTGTGATTATTAAGGACATTTCCATTGTGGGGACAAGCCCTTCTTCAGTATGAAACGTGTTGGAGTTCATATCCAAGTCATTTTTCAGGCCAAAATTTTGCAGTCCTTAGAGTCCATGCCAAAATGTTACTCCCACAAAGATACAAACACTGAATTAGACCTTCCCCAATTTCGGACCCATTGTTATAAATGTCGTTAAAAAAAGCAACATTCCACATGGCTGGTTAGAATCTGGACCAGCAACATTTTTTAAATTGGATTTCATTGTTACTACAACATACAGCTTCTACAGCTGCATCATGAAATTCTTGCCAATGAACCATACTCAGCCCTGCATATGCTGTGTGCGGATAGATAAGAGAGTGAATATTTATGATTGCATATCTCTTTATTGTATAATTAATAATACCTGGGCTTGTTTTATGATTGACTTTTGGAAAATGTCAAGAAGCACGGTTGATTTGCTTAATTCAATCCATAATCAGTTGATTGTCTTACGAGAAAAGGTTAGACAGATGGCTTTTTTTCAGTGGCGTTTAAAAGAGTGACGAAATTGAAGTATATAAGATGCTGGATGGTTATGACAGGGTGGATGTGGAAAAGACTCTATCTCTTCTGGATGAATCCAGAGCTAAGGGGCACTAGCTTATGAGGGATCATCCTTTCAGGACTGTTTAATGATAAGGAGAATTTTTTTCTCTCAGAGTCTCTGTGACTTTGGGACTCTCTGCTTCAGAAAGCGATGGAAGTGGGGGTCACTGAATATTTTTAAGGTGGAAGTAGATATATTCTTGTTAGGCAGGGGAATTGAAGGTTATCCGAGGTACATGGGAATACAGAACTTGAAAAACAAACAGATTATTGTCATCTTATTGAATAGCAGAGCAGGCTTGAGGGATCAAATGGCCTACTTCTTATCCTATTTAGTCAGTGTGTATAATTGGGATATCTAGAACATTTATGAAGGGAATGCCAGATAACCACAAGAGAGAGAAAGGAATAGAAGGATAAGTTGATGAGAAGCATAAACACCTCTCAGCTGAATAACCTCTTTCTGTGTTAATGAGAAACTCATCATGTTGAAGAGCGCTGAAATTGGGAACTTCAATTCCTAACAGATTTTAGAGGTTTTGTCTGCACAGACTTGGAGTGGGCTTCAAATGTGCAGATTGGCATTTTTATGTCTTTTATTAGGCTCAGTGCACTTATGCATTCAGAAATAGCATGAAAATACAGAGCAGATGACCAGGAGTGGAGTACCATGAAAAACTGGTGTCCCATTCAAGGGACAGGGATAGATCCCGCAAAAGGAAGAGGGGGAAGAGGGAGGAGCCAAACGAAAGTCCCACGTAGAGAACAGAGACAGGGTAGTTAATGAGAAAGGGAGGAGGGAGAAACATGAAAAAAGGCTGCAGGGAGAAGGCTTTAAGTGAAGAAGGCAACCAAAGGTTGGTGATGCTATTGGTCAAAGTTATTCCTTTGGCGCTCAGCAGGACTAAAAATCTATAATTGTGCTTATGAACTGATGCTTGGGTATATACTGAGGAATCCAAAGAACTGAATCTTGTGTGACAAGATTAAAATCCTGCAAGGTGGGCCATTGGTGATGCTGTCCAAGTTTGATACTTGAAGAGGGCCCAAGAATAGCCTTGAACATTCAAAAAAGCAGCTGAAGGTTGATGACGCTATATTGTAGGTTGTTGGGCACAGAGGTATTGCTTTGAAGCAGTAGTGTTTTGCTTGACGTGGCTGAAGAGCTGCTTGAGAGTTGATGTTCTCAGATGAGTGCATATTTTGGAATGCAGGGGAACGGAATCTTGGGTGGTAAGATTGAAAAACTATGAAATGGGCTATTGTTGATGCCATGTGAATTGGAACAACATTTGGAGAGAATTACAAAAAAGTTAGACTTTGAAGGTGAAATTGGAATCGCTTGTGAGAGAAACATATTTTCATAGAAATTGATTCACTCACATTGTTACTTGCATCTGGGTGGCTTATTGGGAAATCCGTGGACTCGGTTGTGGTCGCATCTGTCATTTATTGTGGAGTGGAGCATGTTCAACCATTGTTAGCTTATTACTTCATATGTACCTCATATTAGCATTGTATGTTAGAGGATAAGATATATGTTGTGAATTGTTTTATTTTTCTGACATTGTATAGTAAAGTTTATTGCTGTTTGTGCAAAACCCAAGGGTTTAATCATTGAACAAGTGTCTTAAATCTCAAACTTTGCCTATTTTAAACAAAATAATATTGCTACCTAGCCTGATTTTGCTAACAACCTGGGGTCTGGCCAAAGACTGTAACAGTGTTGTAAATATTACATAATGAAGGATTATAGCAAAATTATTATTAGCTTTAGAATTATTTGGAAGAAAAATGAATGGATTTTAAGCATCAATATTTTGATCCAGATTAAATCCTTTGATACATATCACAGTTTAAAATATTATATGATGTAACCACAATATGAGTGTCATTGCTTCTCCTTCATGGAATACGCTCTTAGTAAAAGTAAGGTGCCCTTTGTAACATTCCACAGAGCTGTTGCCTGTAAACCAAAGCTCATTATTTCCTAAACAGCCAATATCTTGTGGAAAATGATATTACTCTCCATCAGAATGCCACTCAGTACAGAATGCACTGCCTAAGTCGGGTGCAAAGTTCAAAGCAAAAGAAAAATGAGGAAAAGGATCCATTTTAGGGTACAAAAATCCATCAATTCCAGCATTTAGAAAACTGCATTATTGGTACAGGCAGGATTGCAAGTATTCTGGGAGGCTGCCTAACGCAAGCATTTGGCTCTCTGTTTATGTGAGTTAGAAGATTAATGAGGGCCTTTTCTATAAAAATGTGTTGATTATGAGCAGAGCAGATGCAGAGCCTGCCTCACTCCACGTTCTTCAATGATCTGCTGCCAACAAGAAAAGGAAAGTAGAGAATCCAATGCTATTAACACTAATTGTTTGTACCCTTATCTAAAACAAAATCATTAATTATCGAAACCTCTGTTCTATGTTTTCTTTATGCTATGTTGTGACAAATTAGTTGCAAGAATTAAATGGATTTTTTTCATTCAGCATATTACCAAGAGAAATGACAATTCCAAGATGAGGTGAATTGTTTCCTTTTCTGATTATATTAAATATCAGCATTTACTCACAAAAAAACTCTTTTCATCTGACCACCCTTTTTGATCCAACCATCTCCAAAGGTCTGAATTTTCACAGTTGCTTCATTGCAGTATTAACTTTAAACTTTAAACTCTTGAATTTTATGCATGTCTGTGATTTCTGCTTCTGGCTGCAATTGCAACCGGCATGTGATTTCACACCGGAGAGCGTGGAAAGAGGCTGGACAGAGGCTCAGCACTGCCGGTGGGGAGGGGGTAGGGGCAGGAGCTGGTTGGGCATCAAATCCAGCGAGGGCTTTAGAGTAGAATCAGCTCCCTATCCATGGGAAAACCTAAACCTTGGCAGTGGTTATGGCCTTACAGCCAGCTGGGCATGCCAGGTGGACAATCTGCCCCCTTCTCAGATGAGTGCTTGGACACTCTTGTGGAGATTGTAAATGCCAAGTGGGACATGCTGATGTTGTTGGATGGCAAGAGAAGGCCAGCCCATCAAACAAAGAAGATCTGGGCAGTATTGTAGCCTAGGTCTGTGGCACAATGTGGTACTTTGATACTATGCTAAAAAAGGTTCAATGAACTTCTGCATTTGGCAAGGGTACTACCAAGTTGGCATGGCCCAATGTGGAGATGTCTAGAAGGGTGGCTGTCCTTAGTGGTGCCAAGGGGTATATGAGTTAGAGTAACAGAAGGCACAAATATTTCTGTGTGTTAAGGCTGGAAGATGAAATCAGAACACCTGATTCCAACTAAGGGTTAGGTGTGAAAAGGTTTCGAGAACTTCAACATGAAGCGGGGTGTGGGGTTGGGGTGGTGGGTGGGGACGGGCCAGCATGGTGTGGTAGTATGGTGTTGCAGATGGAGGGTGGAGTAATGAAGAAACCTTTGTACTTGGAGGAGAAGAGAAGCTATAATGTGGAGCCTAGATTTGTGAATTGTCAGTGTTGATGGATGATGGCATGGAAACATCCCAGACTCTTGTCTTCCTGATGCTGATGCCATTTGCAGCTGAAGGTCTTTGTTAATATGGAACGTTGGTTGTAGTATCATCACCACAGAGCAACTCCCTAATGGGACATAGCACATCATTGTTTTGCATCACAAGTGAGAGTTGCTTTCTGTCAGCTCTGCAGTGTAAGTAGACAGCTTCTGTAGATGCCTTAAGGGCAAATGACAGCAGTAAAAAGGGGAATATGCCAAAGAGTGTTGGTATCGGAACTCAATCCTGTTTGACTCCATTGCGGATCACACAGGGATCCTATGTTGCCCTGTTGTAACTGGGTCTACCTATCATGGAAGTTGTCATAGGACACTTCACTAGTTGGTGATTTGCATTAAGTAGTTTTCTGAGAATCAACTGTAAAAGAATGTGCGCTATGATTTCTTATCTCAGCCTCTTGGAAGGGTGAAGTTACTCTTTAGCTATTGGTAACATCTCCAAACATTTCAGTGCTATTTTACATTGTTATTTATTACTGTTACCTTTGTTGATCTCTCAGACAAAGATACCCTAAGAACAATAGTGGAATTTCCTGATTATCTAAGTATCATAGAACATAGAACATAGAACAATACAGCACAGAACAGGCCCTTCGGCCTTCGATGTTGTGCCGACCAAAATAAAAAGCAATGCCCCTCCTAACTAAACCATTCCCTTCTCTTCCATATACTTATCAACTAACCTCTTAAACGCCACCAAACTTGGCGCATCTACAACAGCTGCAGGCAGGGCATTCCACTCCCTAATCACTCTTTGAGTAAAGAACCTACCTCTGATATCCGTCCTATAACTCATACCCCTTAATTTAAAGCTGTGTCCCCTCGTGCTAGCTTTCTCCATCCTAGGAAAAAGGCTATCACTGTCCACCCTATCTAAACCTCTAATCATCTTATATGTTTCAATAAGATCCCCTCTTAGCCGCCTCCTTTCTAACGAAAACAACCTCAAATCCTTCAACCTCTCTTCATAGGACCTGCCCTCCATACCAGGCAACATCCTGGTAAACCTCCTCTGTACCCTCTCCAATGCCTCCACATCTTTCTTATAATGTGGCGACCAGAACTGCACACAATACTCCAAGTGCGGCCGCACTAGAGTTTTGTATAGCTGCAACATGATGCTGCGGCTCCTAAATTCAATCCCCCTACCAATAAAAGCTAAGACTCCATATGCCTTCTTAACAACTTTATCCACTTGACTGCCTACTTTCAGGGATCTATTGACACATACACCAAGATCCTTCTGTTCCTCAACACTATTAAGAGCCCTACCATTAGCCCTATACTCTACACATTTATTGTTCCTGCCAAAGTGCATTACCTCACACTTTTCCACATTAAACTCCATTTGCCACCTCTCGGCCCAGCTCTGCAACTTGTCCAAGTCACTCTGTAAACTAAAACACCCCTCTTCACTATCTATCTTGTGTGGAAAAGCAGAGGCTAGCCTACTGGCGGCATTGTCGGGTTCCCGCTGGATTTTTAAACTCATCGACAAAAAAATGGATAGGTCCCACACCAACTTAAGTATCAAAAAAAAGGGCACCATTTAAAATGGAGATATCACTGGCAAGCTCTACCTTCTGCCCCTACGCACCCTAAGAAAATCTCCTCCACCCTCCCCCCATCAACAGAACTCCTTTCCCCACTCCCACTTTGCATCTCCAGTATGGAAATCCCAAATGGTCACGAAACACTCCTCCCTCCCCCAGAACACTGCAGTCTGACACTCTTCCCTGGCCCAGCTACCTGGTATTGCTATCTGGCGCTGCCCGTTGGCACTGTCCCTGCAGTTGCCCGATCCTCATTCCCAGAGGGAAGTGTTGGGAACAGTGCTGGGACAGTAGTAGGGGGCAGTACCTGGGCAGAGCTAAGGTACTACCTGGGCATTACCCACCCCACGCCCCCCACCCTCCCACCCCCCAGAGGATATACTCATCTCTGGGCCTCTGGTTGGTTCTGTTCAAGGTACAAGATATAGATGATTTGTCATAGTTCACTTTGGCATGCTATCAAACTGAACTGAAGGACAATTTAGCGTGGGGGCGGGGGGGAGCTATCAGGTAAAAAGTCTTGATAATGATATTTATATTGATGCAAAATGAAAATTCCTATTTTCAAAGTTGGGATTCCTGTTACATCATTGGCAGTGGGCAAGTCAATTGACTGGAGAGACCCCGTTATGTTTTCCCCGTCCCCCTGCTGTTTCCACCCATCCAAAGATGAGGCGTAAAATCCCCCCACCCCTTCCACCCTCTCCCCCTCTGTTAATTTGACTCAATGCACCAATTGACTGCAGAAATATTAAATACTTACAAAAAAAATCCTGGGGCCAGTATTTGAGAAGTCTAAATATAATATACCGCATCAAGTTCTTACCAGCAAACTTCTGGTTTTAATTATTGTTGGTCAGAAAAGATTTATTAAATATTTTGAATTTGTGTTGGATTTCTGAAAATCCACATTCTAAAATATACCAGGCCATTTTATAATTTTTTGAGTGGATTTTTTGAACTCCATTATCAGATAAAATCTGCAATTTCCTACTTCCTTAATTGGTGGCAGGATGGCAATTAAAATCCACTTCCACTTAATGACAGTCATATTGTAAGTTGGTCTAAATAGATAAATCGATCCAGGATAAATAAGATGTAGGTGCACCATTTGAAAACCATTTGCTGCATTGGTGCAGATATCTACATGCTCCAAACTTGGTATGGAAAGAAACCTACATAGCTCAAGTTAGATCACCAACTTCCGCTAATAATAAGCAGACCTCAGAAGAAAGATTTGACCCAGACTTTACAGTCAAAATCGTGCATAGTATTATTAACATGTTTTTTTTCCTGTCAACCTGAAGGACAAAACATTTGAGCTGAAGAGTGCAGGAAGAAGTCCAACGCTTGGAGGCACTCCAAAAGATGACCCCCTCCAGTCAGTCATGTAAATGCCTATAAGTGGGGAAAAACACACTTTGGGGTCATGAATATTACTGGATTCCTCTTATTATAAGGGCAGGGGCAGAAGCTGGAAGAGAGAAGGGATCGGTAACATGGCAAATAATGGCATTCTTCTGATTCTGTTGCAGGAGAAACAGAAATTTAACAATAGTTAAAAAAAACATTCAAGTGGTCTTGCTGTTTGAAAAGCTAGCCCGTGTGCTTTAATAACTGCAACAATAGAATTTAATGTTCAAAATGACATTTGTTGCACTCTAGAACTTCTGACATATTGGTGAAATGAGACATCAGATACATTTTAATGAACAAGTGCCCATCTGTTTTTAATAGTCTGCTGGCTTTATGCCAAAGCACAACTAATACAACAATTACCTGGGAGAAGGAAAAGGAGAGTAAGTTAATTATATTCGTTACTAACAAGCTAAAATGAAATAAATTTGGATGAAGCCATCATACAAGCCCCAGAGGGTATGTTTTCAGACATCGCAAATTTATATTATACCTGGTGTGTGTGCTGTGATAGGAGTTCAATTAATTTTCAGATGGAACACACTTTAAATTAAAAAAAAGAAACGTAGATTTCATTGTTGCTGCATTAAAAACTGAAACTCAATAATTATTAGACTGCTAATTAAATCATTTGATGTCAAGATTCTCGGTCTCCTTCCAAATACAGTTTAAAATCTCAGTACCTTTAAAAGCATTGTTTTCAAATGCCAGCCCAGACTGCTCACAAAGTTTCCCGTTTGACCTTATTAGCATGGATTTACAGGGATTGCTGAATATGCATTGCATGACACAACATATGTTTCAAACCTCAGACTACATTAACCTCAATCAGCCCTAATGTGGCTTTCATAAAAATTCCCTTTCGTGTTATAACACTGTGTTGGAAACCTGAATAGGACACAAACAGATTTCTCTATTGATTATTACATGAGTCAGTATGGTTGTCAATACCTCTGTGACATCTATTGGCAGTATAAAACGCAGTTAACTGTCCTGGCTGGACACAATACACATCTCTTTAACCTCTGCTTAACTATCTCTCCACTCACATTGTCTGTACCTTTAAGATTTGGTTACCTGTAAAGACTCACATTCCAACCATTATTTTGTAAATTGAGTTTGTGTTTTTATAGGCCCTGTTTGTGAACAGAATCCACACTCACCTGATGAAGGGGCAGCGCTCCCAAAGCTAGTGGCCTATGCTACCAAATAAACCTGTTGAATCTTTAACCTGGTGTTGTGAGACTTCTTACTGTGTTTTCAGTTGATGGCCATAAACTTCGGTCTTGTCTTTGGGAAGGGTTGACGAGATGATTGCATAAGCAGCCTGTAGAAGTACTGGGCTGCTGACCAGGGACTAACAAGTCGATGTTTATTGACAGTAACTCAGCGGTTCTTACTTGCTGTGAGTGGGATCTTCTGGCCGCGTTCGCCCCAAGTCATTGGACCTTTATATGTTCTGTGTCCTGCCTGTTGCAATTCTTGTAGTAAGGTGGGAAGACGGGAAAGTTTTGCCCTGTGTGTCACTGCCCGCGCTTGGGACAACTCCTGGCACTCCCAACAGGTGAGCCTTTTGTAGTCACATCATCTCAACACCATATGACCAGATGGATTACACATCACTATTATCCATTACTTTAAATTGTTTTAGTACAGGTACATTTTATTTGTATTAGAGATGTAGAAAGAGCTGGAAGTTCTCCTATTAAACTGGCATTGCTGGGGAATTTCACTGTTTAAACCCAGTTACATTTTTAAAATAAAAGCCAATCTTGGTATGTGGGCATTGCAAATAAGGCTGACATTTATTGTCCATCCCTATTTGCACTGAATAAATGATGGTAGACCTTCTTCCTATAGCAAAGCAATTTATCAGGCCACTTAAATAGCCAATTAAGAGTCCACCGTTAAGACATAAGACTGGAAGCGTATGTAGAAACCCAGACTAGGTTTCCGCTTCTAATAGATATTAGGTGGGTTTTTATGAGACAATTTCATGGCCACCTTTACTAGTTCCAGTGAATGTGATTCACTGTTATAAGCAATTGCTATCATAATATGGTAGCATTAATAGAATTAGATATCATTTCATTGGCCTCGAGCAGCTATTGAGCTGAATAGTATTTTAGAGTTTTAAAGACAGCCAGAGAGGGGACAATTAAAATAGCAGCACTGTTTCTTGAGGTGGGTTAGCTTCCTCAGTCCTTAGTATCACTCATATTTTGTTTCTACTTGTGCATAAATTCAATGAATTCTAGAAAGTTGAAAAGAATAGGAGGGCATAAGAAACATCTGGGGACATTATTCGGTATGTAAATGATAGAAGAAGGCTTAAGGAAAGTGAAGTGAACACACTAAGGATTTATCAATACAATTCTGTGCACCATGAAGGAATGTGAGCTAGTGTGTAAATACAACTGCTTCTGCTCCATAATATGCTAGAATCGACAATTAATGTAAGTGAGTTTTTAGCTGATCTAAGTGGCTTAACATTTTATATGTGGACATGTTAAGTGCTAGGGACTGTAGTGCAGAATCTTTAGTCAGACCCTGTTTATAGGTTGGTTTGGTACATATTTTTAATCAGATTTTTGATTGACAAGAGATAATGGGGGACAGGCAGGAAAGTGGAGTTAAAGCCATGATCAGCAATACACCTCTACACCAATACATCTCTTGTTCATTGACTCTGTCTACACTCCGTGCTGCCCCTGAAAAGCAGCCAACATAATTGAGGACCCCAGGCATACTCCCTTCCACCTTCTTCAATTGGGAAAATGATACAAAAGTTTGAGGACATTTACCAGCTAACTCAAGAACAGCTTCTTTCCTACTGCCGTCAGACTTTTGAACGGACCTATCTTGCATTAAATTGATATTTCTCTTCACCCTAACCATGACTGTAACACTATATTCTGCACTCTCTTGTTTCCTTCTCTATGAACAGTATGCCTTGTTTGTATAGCACGCAAGAAACAATATTTTTCACTATGAACTAATACATGACAATTATAAACCAAATCAAAAATCAAATTAAATCAGAAAGATCGTACCATGATTGCATTGAATGGTGAAGCAGGTTCAAGGAGACGAATGGCCTACCTCTGCTCCTATTTCTTATTTCTCATGCTGTTAGCCACAGCTTGCTTGGAAAATTCAGCTCAATTGCCATTGTGTTGGATGCAGGGTCACTTTTGAAGAATAGTTTTCTTGTTCTTATTTCAATTGTGCTCAAACTATAATAAAAATCCAGGAATAGGACATTTCTATTGCCTACGAATTGAATTTGCATCCAATTTTCTGTATATAAATATGTAAAATATCTTACAACGTACTTTACAATGATAGCAGCATTCCAGCAAATGCCTCTACACAATACATCTTTATAAAGCCTATTTCTCAATAAAAAGATAACCTACTGTAAAGTGTGACATATATAGTGGTATTTGATGTCTTTATAGTGCAGGGAATTAGATCTATCTGCATATTTTAATCATATTACATCAGCAGCTTTAATATTTTATTGGGATATATGCAGCATACATATTACTTACAGCTAATTCATGGATCGGAAACAAAAGCAATATGCTTCAGTCCTGAGCTGAATTTGTGGATATTTTAAACTTTAGCTGTAAGTTCATTTATGGGATATTATTTTACTTTATTCGTTTTCAATTTATATAATTAAAAACATTTGTACATTCTGATGATAATAGTTGCTATAGATATGTTGAGTGAAATTTACTGAAAAATTCTAAGAGTGCAATCTTACCGCTTGTTCACACCACATTCCCGTTGCAGCAAAGACAAAGAATTTGCCGACAAGCCAAATCTCCTCCATTCACTGCAGCAGGATGGGAAAATCTCACTGGCGTGAACGGTCACAAAGTTCCGGCCATAGGGTAAAACGGATGAGCATACGGAAGGTTTATTCGCCCTTTTTTCCAGTGAGATAAGTGGTGATCATTTACAGCACTCTGCAATACAGAGGCTGTAATGTGCATCTCACTAGTAGGGGTGGGGAGTGCTTAGAGTCTCAGCTCGCGAGGAAACCAGCTGCTGAGCACTCCCAACTTCCCAGTGTACTGTGTACACTGTGTGGATAGCATACTGGGAGATCTGACATCTCCCTCACCCCTCCCCTCCCGTCCTACAGACATGTCCCCCCGCCCTTCCCCCCACACCCTCCCACCACTCTCCATTGATGGAGACCAGCTGTGATCCTTGCCAGTGAGGACGTCCACTAGTGAGGTGGGAAAGGGAAGTGAGCCAAGATTATGTTAATCATGTCATTAATATTTAAATCAGGGAAGGACGTGAGGCTGATTTCACTGGCAGAGCAGGGCTGGCAATATCAAGACACATGTGAAATTGGGCGTGAACTCGATTTTCTACCTGAAACTCATATTTCCCACACTGCTATGCTACTCGGCCAGTGCAGTGGGATGCAACAATCGCATTTACTGTTCTTTATGTTTAAGGGAATTGTTTTACTGGCATTTGGTATGTGTGATAGGAATATAGTCAAATGTTGGGAAAGCAGGATAATTATTCATTTTTGCTATCTGGTGCTTACTTAGGAGAGAGCTTGGGGAGAGCAAACGAACATTTGTTTACAAAATGACAAGGTCCCCTTGGGTTTTTGATTGAAAGAATGGAAGGTGAGTTTAGACATGGAGGGTCATGTGATACTGTGGTTAATGGGAGGAGCTAGGTATGTCGTAGAGAGAAAACAGATTTGAGTTCTGGCTGGGATTTGTTTAAAGACAGAAGTCAGTAAGCTGCTCTCTCCATAAAATCTATCTGAAAGCTTCAAAGCTGTTTACACTCACTATAGCTAGTATATTTATGGTTGCTAACTGTATTTAAAATGGGTTTAGAATCTGTAAGAAGAATATTGCTTATTTGGAACTGAAACAGTGATAAGTTAGAAATTAGAGTTATTTCTTTCCATGTTTAAATATTGTTCAATAGGTAACAGATAAGGTACTTCATTTGATAGAGTTATAGTTAATCTGTATTAGTAAATAAAGTTTGTTTTACTATGAAAGGGCCTTAAATTGTCAGCAGAATTACTTATGAAGTGAAACATCCTATCGTCACATTTATGCCAAAATAGAAAAATTATTAGCATTTAGTCTGACTACATAATGTAATTTGGAGTTCTGATCCTAACAAAATTCGGTGCTCTCATTGGGATTAAACAGCATAATTTCTTGTTTTGCTTGTGATTATTGAATTTAAAGGCAGTGGTCTTGAGGAACAATTTCAGGTGTTACGTTGGGTAAGTTTAAATTGGGAGTGCCTTGTAAAAATGGCTCTTTCAGTGGCTAAAGATTACCTGGATGTGGAAGATATCACTTGGAGTGGTATAGAAAAGCCACTTAAAATAAAGATTTTTGTATTTGGAGATTGAGCTGAAGTTCACTTTGCCCGAAAGGATGAAGGAGGATGAGATAACTTTAGCGATAGCATAGCTTTATAACTGCCAGAAACATAGACGGAATATTTTGGCTATGCTCACACGGAAACAGGTAAATCCCACCAAAGGTCAACGGACCTTTCTAATGGCCTGCCCTCCTCCTGCTATAATCCTCATGGTGGGTGGAACAGGAAAATTTGTCCCAAGTCTGACTCATTGGAATTAGTTAAATTTCAATTACAGATGAAGCAGTTGCAACAAGAAAAGAAAATGAGACAACTTGAATTGGAATTAAAAGCGTAGGAAAGAGAGAGAGAGAATAACAATGGGAGAACAAAAGAAGAGGAGCAGAAGAAGGCAAAAGAGAACATTTGAACTTTAGAAACTGGAAATCCAAAATGATTTTCAACTTAAAATGATGGCCATAAAAGTGAAACTTGAGGAAAATGAGGAAGAATTAAACACATCAGACGCCATCTTCCTGGCTCTGCACTCAACCATGGAACACCTAGATAACAAAGACACCTATGCCAGATTCCTATTTATAGACTATAGCTCAATGTCCAATACCATTATTCTTATGAAACTCATCTCCAAACTCCGGCTTCTCCCTCTGTGACTGAATCCTGAACTTTCTAACCCACAGAGCATAATCAATAAGGAAACAGGTAACACCTTCTCCACGATCATCCCGACACCAGTATCCACAGACTGTGTCCTCATCCCCCTTACTATACTCTTTATGCGCCTTTGACTGCGTGGCCAAATTCCCCAACTCAATTTTCAAGTTTGCTGATGACACCACCATAGATTGTTGGATCTCAAACAATGATGAGACTGAGTATAAAAATGAAATACAGAATCTTGTGACCTAGTGCGGCAACAATAATCTCTCTCTCAATGTCAACAAAACAAAGATTGTCATCAACTTTAGGAAGCATGGTAGAGAACATGCCCCTGTCTATATCAACAGGGGGGGGAAGTAAAAATAATTGAAACTTCAGGTTTTTAATGTGTCCAGATCACCAGCAACCCATCCTGGTCCCTCCATGCTGAAGCTATAATTAGAAAAGCCCACCAATGCTTCTACTTTCCTAGAAGACTAAGGAAATTTGGCATGTCAATTACAACCCTCACCAACGTTTACAGGTGCACCATACAAAGCATTCTTTCTGGTTGTATCACAACTTGGTATGGTTCCTGCTCTACCCAAGACTGCAAGGAATAACAAAAGGTCATGAATGTAGCGTAATCCATCACACAAACCAATCTCACATCCATTGACTCTGTCTACACTTCGCACTGCCTTAGCAAAGCAACCAGCATAATTAAGGACCCCACGCATCCTGGGCATATTCTCTTTCACCTTTTTCCCTTGGAAAAAAGGTACAAAAGTCTGAGGACAGGTACCAACCGACTCAAGAACAGCTTCTTCCCTGTTGCCATCAGGTTTTTGAAGGGACCTGCCTTGTATTAAACGGATTTTTCTCACTACATTCTGCACTCTCTTATTTCCTCCTCTATGGACAGTATTCTTTGTCTGTATAGCATGCAAGAAACAATATTTTTCATTCTATATTAATACATGTGACAATAATAAATCAAATTAATCTTAGTCAAAGACCCAGATATATTTAAATATATTCAAGCACTGCCAAGGAGGATTTAGAAGCTTTTTTCATTTCATTTGAGGAAGTAGCTAAACAATTGAAATTGCCACACACCATGTGGGTATTGTTGGTTCCAACAAAGTGAACTGTTTGCATCATTATCGGAGGAGGTATCTAAGGAGTATGATGAGATGAGAAAAACCATTTTAAGTCTGTATGAACCAGAGCCAGAAGGCCAGAGACCGGAGTTTAGAAATCTAAGAAAAGAACCAGATCAGACGTATATCAAATTTAAAAGAATCAAACAAAGTAACTTTGGTTAGCACTGCTGCCCCACAGCACTAGATCCGGGTTCAATTCCAGCGTTGGGTCACTGTCTGTATGGAATTTGTACGTTCTCCCTGTGTCTACATGAGTTTCGTCTGGGTGCTCCTGTTTCCTTCCTCAGTCCAAAAATGTGTAGGATAGGTTAATAGGCTGTGCTAAGTTCTCCCAAATGGAAGAGAGATAAGGAACTTTCAAGTGTTCATTGTCATCAAATTGGTCACAGAAATTTGCAATGATTTAGTTTAAGAAATGTATTGGGAAAACAGATGTAGTAAAATAGGATAGGCCAGTGAGGTTTGTTAAAGTGGCAAAGGAAATCATGGTTGAAACTGAAGAGGTGCAAAAGAATGTACGCCTGATCAGAGGTTGGTTGATAAGCAGGTAGTTCTTTTTAAAGATTTTATTTGAGTGGGTAAGGTATACTCATGTTTATAAGATGGAATAGGTAAACAAGTTAAGATCTTAAGGGATGTGGGAGCAAGATCTAGTGAAATGGTGAAAGTTGAGGGAATGTATAGGTGGGAAGGATATTACCAGAAAGGGGTAATATGTGCAATTAGTGGTTAAGGGAGCAGTGTTCCATTGGTAATGTAAGGCTGCAGAGTCTGACTAAAAGTGGTGAAGCGGTGTAAGAAGTAATAGAAAAATTATTTTTCCCGGGATACAGTTTATCCTGGGTAATGTTATAGCTGGATCACAAATGGGAGCTGCGCCTATTGTGGTTGAAAACCCAGTGAAAAATCAAACAACTGAGTTGTTGCAAGAAGCACATCCTGCGATGTTTGCTGACTGTGTGGCAACAAGACCACAAAGCTACAGATTGAGACAGGAAAGGAGAAATTGGAGAGTAAAGATAATGAAGTTCAGTTATCAGAAACAATCTTTGACCAGATGGTCAGTAAAAAATAAGAACAGGTGGAGGATTTGGGATTCTGGACCAAGACCCTAACATTAGAATCAGGAAAACTCTAATTTATAAATATTAATTTGACAAATCATTCGTCATATTTAAGGTGATCTACAATCTTGCAAATAAGGTAATTAAGGTGAAACAAGCAGAACTTGTAAGCAAAACTTCTGCAGCATATAAACTAGGTCAACTAAATGTTTAATCATTATCACAGTTCAATGTTCACAGAGAATAGTAACGTATTGAGAAGCTTGTGAATGAGAAAGTGCAAAGATAACCAGCAGATACATGTACAAATAAGTGAATGGTTGTCAAGGCACCGTGGGTTCAATAGATTTAATTCTTCAGGACCAAACATTATGCATCTCAGACTACTGACAGAGTTCAGTGAGCATGGTTTTTCAAAATTATTTACACCTTAAGCTTTGCCAGAGGACTGGAAAATGATAAGTGTTCCTATCTCTGTTCAAGAAGGAGGAGCTGGGCTAGATTGATAACCATTACTAGTATCTCAGTAGTGAGCAAATTACTAGAAGACATAGGGTGGGATATTTTGCCCCTTTCCATTGGTGGGATCATCTGGTCCCACTGAAAGTGACCCTCTGTGGCAGTAGGATGGGTGACCCATGCAAAATGTCTTAGACATATGCAGGACTGGAAGATCGTGGCCAAGGCAAGTCACCCCAATTGTTGGGAAAAATGCATGTTTTTGTGTCTGTGTGTGCATATGTGCACATACGTGTGAATGTACCAAAAGTCAACATGGTCAACATTGGATTATATTTGACTAAGCTGATAGACTATTGTGGAAGGATAATGGAAATTGATGGCTGAGAAATTTCAGTGAAACAACTGATGAAGTTGATCAAAATTGCCAGAAAACATCTGATGGAATGGCATAAAAGAAACTGGGTTGAGAGAATTTCTACTTGCCCTGAAGAGCTGAAAGAAAATGGATTTTCTGTGGACCTATACATCTAAGGGTGAATGTAAAAAGGCTGCTAATGATACAAAGCTGAGAATTGCCTGGAGTTAAAGAGACAACTTGAGGTCAGGCAAAGAAAATGTTCGATGAGTGTCAGATAGTGTTAATACAGAAAACCTAATGTCATGCACTTTGGGAATAATAAATAGATATGCACATTGTATAAATGCAGTGGAGGAGCAAGAGATCTGTAAATCCTCTCAACCGCTGGTCCCAGTTCCAATTCACTCCTGAACATTATGAAGGAAAATACGCTTTGGTCCTTACATTGAGAACTGAAGATGTAATTCTTTGCACAATGTTTAAATCCTCTAGAATACTGTGTAGTTCTGGGATATTTTTCTGTACAGGTCCAAATTCAGCTCTCAAGAAAATGCAACATGCCTTTACATGGATGATGCTAGGAGTGCAGGCTCTCTTTTACATGGGAAAGACTAACGTAATGAGGGCTGTGTTGTCTTAAATTGAGAAGATTGAGAGGGACTTACTGGAGGCATGCAAAACCATGAAAGAAATTAACAAGATAAACATGAATAAATTACTTATATTGGAAAATTGAAGACCTGAGGCTGTGATTTGAATGTAAACAATCAAGCCTTGGGTTTCATTCACATTTACATCCAGAGAAAGGTATGGTATAAACACAAACCAGTTCTGTAGCTTTAGGGTGTAAATTAATAACATGCCAAAACCACAACGCACTCAAGCTTCCTTGGCCTTTTCTAGCTGTTCATTCATCTTCCCAAAGAGCCTCCACTCCCTAGATTGCCCATGTTCCTGACCCTCAAGTGTGAATATTCTCCAACTGCATTGCCCAGAGTTTCTGTTCACATTATGATGCAATGGGAAAAGAATCATTCTGCTGGTATTTTTTCAGCAGATTTGTGATCTCCTGATCATATTTTAAAGTATATCCTGACTGATTCTCGCTCTGTGTTTCCTGTTTGTTTTAATGCACTTTTGTAGCATGAAGTTAAATGAAAGATTTCCAATACTGCAGGTTCTTACAGATTGCGCCTGATATGCAAGAATGGTCATGAAATAAGTGGAAACTTACATATAAGGTATATAAACCCATGACATATACGATCGCGAAGGACAGAGTCAGCAGTCCTTCGAGAAAACCACCATCTGCAAGTTCCCCTCCAGTTCCAATTCTCTTCCCACATCTAGTGATGCACTAAAGTAAATTTTTGTCTACTTCCATAGTTGAAATTCCTGAAACAAGTCGTAGTCTGTCAGCAGGGGCTTATAGCTTGAGGGGCAACACTTCACATCAAGCATGGCTGAGACCTATGGCCTCTCCCGCTCTTAGTGCCAGCCATTGGAATATTTGGTACAATTACAGATTGACACATTCAACCTATTGGCCACATTATGAATGCACCTTTTGTGGTCATCAAATCCTGGGGTGGGACACAAACCCAGAGCTTCTGGCTCAGAAGCAGGGACTCTACCCAATGCGTCACAGGACATCCTAGTTCCCCTCCCAGTCACCCATCATCCCGACTAGGAAATATATGACCGTTCCTTCACAGTCGCTGGGTTAAGATCATGGCATTCCCTCCCTAACAGCACTGTGGGCATACCTACATCTCAGTACTGCAGCAGTTCAAGAAGGCAGCTCACCACCATCTTCTGAAGGGCATCTACGGATGATCAATAAATGCTGGCATAGCCAGCAACGTCCACATCCTGTAAAATGAATTTTAATCAAAGACAGCAGGAAAATTGACAGAGACTAATCTTCAGCAGAGGCGAGATTGCCTAAATTGCCTCCTCTTAACTGAAATGTCTGTTTCTATGAAGTAGTAAATAAATTTCACTACACAGATAGGGCTGAATGATGCACACATTGTGGTACACCCCAAAAGTGGGTAAATTTTTGAGTCTTGCTCCTGCCATTATTGTACACAGTATAAAAAGGCCACTAACCAAATGAGAGCTGAGGGCAGCTTTCAGTCCAATAGTGTCAAACGTCTGTTGGCCATTCACCCAATCAGAGGTGGAATATGGACTGCCTGGCATCAGCAATCTTTGGCCGCAACCTGGAGTGAGGTCATGGCCACTCATTTGAAGTGTCACTGGCATGAACAATGTCAAGTGACCCTGAGAATTTGTGATTCTGAAGGCAAAAGCAATAATTATTTTAGGAGACAGTATCAGCTGTTTGAGTGAGTATGATTCTTACATCATGGGTGGGATTTTATGGCCTCTTTCAAGCGAGACTAGAAAATCCTGCCGAAGGACAATCAGCATTTCCATTGTCTGCACCTTGTTCGCTCTGATACCGTGGCGTGGTGGTGAAATTTCAGCAAAAGGGTGTTAAAATCTGGAGGCTTTGAATTGTTTCTTACCAACAAACAAGAGGGCAGAAAATCTGATTTTGAACATAATGCCAAGATCTTAACATTGAGCAGTTTAGTTCTTACTCATTTGTGAAGCTATGAGTATCTCTAACAACATGCCTCTGGCGGTTCAGGTTCCCAAAGCATCGAAGAATACAAACTAGATAGATGAAGTCATCTGTTAAATCCTCTCTCAGGACCTGCCCTTGTGCCCCATCCATTAGTATGAGGTCAGATTTTCACAATGGATCTCACTTGGACATACTAAGATTGCCAAGAGAAATTAAGAAATAATGGATGTTCCTTCAACCAAATACAAATTTTACTTCTGTCAGTGGCTGTGATGTTTGTACCTGGATCCTCACATACTGGGTTGTGTTTTTATATTTTTATGTGTAAAACCATTTAAAGATGTGAGTATACCAAGGCTTACAATTGAATGTAACTGCTTTAACTTGTGCCCTAAGGACAAACATGGTCAGCAACAATTGAAAAGCTGTTAAACTGCGTAAGCCCATTGTGTGAGTGAGTAATAGATATACAATACTTTGTGTTGCGCATACATGAAGCATGAATTTGGTAAATGCGCTATTGGATAGATTCACTATTGAACTATCTTAGGGGTGCATTCCTAACTAATGAATATAGTGCTGTGTCAGATTCTCAGCCATGCCAAACTTACTGCCTTGCTAGATGCAGAGCTAAATAACGTAGAGTCGACACTTTCTGCACGTCCACCTCATGAAGTAGTTTCTTCATTTTTTTCACTATCAACAAAAGATTTGAATATACATCAGACAACATCACTGCCCCATCACCAGCTGACAAATTCAACTTTCCTACACGATATGGAGATGCCAACGTTGGACTGATGTCTGCACAGTAAGAAGTCCCACAACACCAGGTTAAAGTCCAACAGGTTTATTTGGTATCACAAACTTTCAGAGCGCTACTCCTTTGCCAGGTGAGTGCCAAATACTTTAAAAGCCCAAAATGGTGCCAGCTTGAAATCAGAACCATCAAACTCAATAAAATACTGAAAGGCTAAGAGAAAGAAAAAACTCTAATGGAAATTCTGACCTGAGAGAAACTTCCAACATAAGCTGAAGATACTGAGAACATTCACTAGAAAATACTCCCGGGAGAAGAACCTGGAAGCTGAAGGCAGAGATTTTTACTGCAGCAAAAGACTCCACTGAGTTTCCTTTGGTACTCCAGCTTCAGAACACAGGATCCACCAATTTGGACCTTGTTTCTTAAGGCAGCGTTTATTGCCCATCCCTAATTGCACTTGTGAAGATAGTGGCCAGCATTTATTGCCCATCCTGAGTTGCCTGAGGGTAGCTGAGAGTCAACTACATTATTGATATTTCCTCCATAGGTAGGATAAGAGAAGAAGGCAGAGGTAGGAAGAAGGGCAAGAGCAGTGTTTTGACGATATAGCCCTCTGCACCATTCTTCAAGCTTTTCCTACCAGGTGTGAAGTCCTTATGCCGGCAGACAGAAAAAAGAAACCTGCCTCTTTAACCTGTTCAGCCTGGGAGTGAGTGGCTGTGGAGGTCAGCAGCATAAACATTGTGTCTCTCCAGACCCTGAGGTAATGCAGGAAGAGGTTGAATGATCACTTGAGATTAGCAAGGAGGAGTAAGTCCTCACTCTGAGTACAATGGTGTCAGGGAGCTACAGGGAAGTTTTAAAGATACAGGAGCCTCGTGATGATATCGGAGGTCCAAGGCAGCATTATACCTTGGTGTCGCTGTTTGTGGCACTAGTGGAGAAAGGGGAAGGCCTACAGCACCTTGGCTGCCAAGAACTGTGCAGATCAAGCATTCTCCTCTTACCTTGGAGGCAGGATGATATTAAGTTACCTGAGAGTGTTAATCAATACAATATTACATCTAATTTTAGAAAGAATGTGCCCACAGGAGGACTGAAGGTGAAGTGACTGACTTGACAATTCAAACCCAACAAGCAGAGAAGATTCTTATGCTCACGAGAGCTTCTACTGACATGAATCACAATCGCTAAATATTTTATTTCTCCCAATACATATTATTTCAATCAACTGGGACATCAACAAGCATAAATATCAAATTTATTTTAATTTTGGATAGGTGGGCAGGATCCCTATTTCTAGGCCTGCCTGCAGAGGAAAAGGAGGCAAAGGACTGGGAAAAGATAAAGCAAAATAGCACCAGAAAGTGCTTTGTGATAACATTCAGGGAGCCATTAAATGAACCAACCGCTGCCTAGCTCACTGTGGTGGGATTAAATGGATCTCTGGCTTGATCTTTGTGGAGACTTATGGGGTACAATCATAGGATCCATACTGCGGAAGGAGATCATTCAGGCTCAGCAAGCCTGCATTGACAACACTCTATCTCTGTAACACCACCCCACCCACATATTTACCTTACTAATCCCCCTGACACTAAGGGATGATTGAGCATGGCCAATCAACCTAATCCACACATCTTCGGACTGTTGGAGGAAACTGGAGCACCCGGAGGAAACCCTTCAGACATGGTGAGAACCTGCAAACTCCACACAGTCCCCTGAGGCTGGAATTGAACCTGGGTCCCTGGCAATATGAGGCACCAGTGCTAACTACTGTGCCACTACGCCACCCCTGCTGAAGGTTTTCCTGGAGAATATGATCAGAGATGTGGTAACTTACACCAAATAAGCCAAGCATCAGATGGTCACTACCATGGATGTGATGTGCGCTTTACAACACCAGGGCTGCACTCTCTATGAATTTGGCAACTCAACAAATTGATCCAATTCTGACAAAACCCAGCTTGCCATGTTATCCTAATTGGACATGATGATTTTGGGAACATGATCCAACATCATTATACACAATAATACATTGGCACACATGCAGCTCACATCCCATTTTGATGCATATTATTCTGCCCATGGTCTGTCAAACATGATGTTTGCAAGCTGATGTTCTTAATGTTAAACAACCTTTGACACTGCTGCTTAGGTCACTGTCTGCATGGAGCCTGCATATTCTCCACGTATCTGCAAGGGTTTCCTCCAGGTGCTCTGGTTTCCTCCCACAATCCAAAAGACGTGCTGGTTAGGTACATTTGCCATGTACGCAAACAGGTGCCAGAGTTGGTGACTAGAGGATTTTCACAGTAACTTCATTGTAATGTAAATTTAAGCCCACTTGTGACTAATAAATTAATTTTAACTGCAACAGAAGTTCATTCAGTATCTGTCAACGCATTTAACAGGTAAATGGACTTCAATATCCCCAATAGCTTCTTACATATTTTGCGCATAGCTCGTATCTGGTACAAGAATTGTTAAAAGGATCAAAACATGTTGATATATCCGCTAAGACTCAACAAACAACAGCTTATAGTGTGGACACCATTTAACTTCACTAACAGTGATAAAAAGCTTCATGTAGATTTAAACTGCTGATAGTATTTTAAGCAGAGTTACAATGATTATAAAACATACATTGAGATCTCTCTTTCAAAGAAGACCAATTTACATAAATTTTGACTCTTAACTACCAGGTTTAAGTTTCTTCAATATGAAAACAAAATACTTTGGATGCTGGAATCTGAAACAAATATAAAAAATGCTGGAAAATCTCAGCAGGTCTGACAACATCTATGGAGAGAGAACAGAACCAATGTTTTGAGTCTAGATGACCTTTTGTCCAATGGTTTCATCTCTGATGCAGGGTCATCTAGAGTCAAAATGTTGGCTCCTCACAAATCCTGAGATTTTCCAGCATTTTCTGTTTTTGTTTAAGTTTCTTTAATTTTTATAATGAAAGTGCCGTACTCTCCCTTTGTAACGCATATAACTAAATTACTCCTCTTTCTTATTGTTACATGCTAATAATGAGTTGTGCACCTCGCACACAGACACATCAACAAAAATGAATGCATATTATTCACAGACACTATTGAGACATCACATCAACATCTGCTGATACTCACATTACCATCACAATGCTATTTGGTGCAAAGTTGTACTTTATATATTGACAACCAGAGTTAGACTTACTCGGCTTTGCCTCTGTGAAGTAGCCTTTAACTAGTTCTTATGCCAATTATGCACAAGTCAGAAATTTTGATTTTATCCATTTTTGAAATTTTCAAAAATATTAAGAATGATGAGTTTTAGTCACACAAACACCAGAGAATGCATTTGATCATTCCAGGGATCCCTAAGACTTCTAAGTTACTTTTATCCTGTAGAAGACTGTGAAATTAACTCACCAAATTTTTCCAACTAGGTCAATACAATTGCCAATAGCACCCGCAGCTTGTTTGGGGCTGGGCCATGTCTGAGCTCTTCCATTGATTATGACAAAACTTCCATCAAGGACAACGGATGTGACTTCTGCAATTGGGGGTACTCAAAAAACTTTGTAACAAGATTCAATGGTATTTGTGATTCCTTGCAAAGTCGTAAGAAAATTTACTGACTTTTTTCCAACCTGGGGAGGGATCAGAAAAGAATCAAACTACTATGCCACTGTTCCGACAAGATCAAGCAAACACTTAGTTCTGCTCTAACATACTTATGATTTGACAAGCCACTGATCATCACCTCTGACAGATGGGAAAGAAAGGAAGGAAACCGGACAGCTGGTAGGAAAGTCTGCAACTAAAGATGCTGAAGAAGGATTTTGTTTTATTTTTATCAGTCTCTTCTTAATCACTCAAACTTAAAAATAAGTTTCAAGGGGCATTCTTGGAAATAAATATCCTCACGAAATCCTCTTATTAAAAACATTCTTCTTTGACTTTATCGCCAAGTAAATTTAAAAGATAGAATTCACTAAAATGCAATGCCTTCATGGGAAGTAATTTGGCTTCTCATTTGACATTGGGCTGGCATGGTGACACAGTGGTTAGCACTGCTGACTCATTGTGCCAGAGTCCCAGGCTCAAATCCTGGCTTGAACGCTGCACATTCTCCCCGTATTTGCAGAGTTTTCTCCGGATGTTCTGGTTTCTTCCTAAGTCCAAAGATATGCAGATTAAATGGACTGGCCATATTAAATTGCCCCTTAGTGTCAGGGGGCTAGCTAGGGTAAATGCATGGGTTTATGGGGATAGGGCCAGGGTAGGAGTGTGGTTGATGCACAGTCGATGGATCAAATGGCTTCCTTCTGCACTGTAGGATTCTATAATTCTATTTTTTAGGGGTGTTAGATTTCAACATCATTTTCAACATTAGACATGGTCCAAAAATATAATCAATAGATTGTAGCTTTGTAATATTGGGTCCATCTTGACATTCTAACCACGATTAAGTGAGCAAACCAATTTTATATGAATTACAGAAAGAGAAGAAAATCCTTTGTTCTGTCAAACCGATTGTTTCCAGGGAACGGAACATTTTCTTCATCATTTAATGATTTAATTCCCTCAGGAAACAGCTCATTATAGACAAATTGTCTATCTTATAATATTTCTGTCTGACCTTAAATAAGCAATTGAGAAAATATTCCAAACCATTAATTGTACTGCACAATTCACACTTCTGACCCTAACATATGATGTTATGTAAACAACAATTCCACCATGTAATGAAGCACAAGGAGTATATGGTCATCTAGATCTTCCACTCTCCCTTTCTCTGTCTCCATATTTGCTTATGCAGTATGGAGGCACAGTAGTTAACACTGCTGCCTCACAGCGCCAGGGACCCGGGTTCACTTCCTAGCTTTGGGTCACTGTCTATGTGGAGTTTGCGCGTTCTCCCCTTACCTGTGTGGGTTTCCTCTGGACGCTCTGGTTTCCTTTCACAGTCCAAAAGACATGCTGGTTAGGTGCTGGAATATGGTGACTATAGGAATTTCACAGTGACTTAATTGCAGTGTTAATGTAAACCTTACTTGTGAATAATAAATAAACTTTACTTTTAAAACCTAGTCCTTCTTCAACTTTTTCCATTTCTGATCAAAGTCCATTAAGCTGACCTCTGTTAGGGTAGCTGTGCTTCTCTCTCCACTACCTCTACCTGACTTGTTGAATATTTGCAGATTTTCTGTTTCTATTTCAGGTTTTCTATAGTATTTTGTTTCAGTGCATGATCATCTTGATCTGTCAAATCTCGTTGCATTTGTTATTGACCTCATACTATTACTAGATCTTTATTTTTAAAGAATTGCAATTATTATTTTTCAGTAGATTTATTCCACTGGTCCAATGGAATGTGGAACTTTTTTTTAAATTTCCAGGCTTCTTTGAAGCTTCCCACACCTAATGGGACCTGTGGCAGACAAAGCAGAAGTTTATGTTTGTTTCCTCATTTAGTTTTTCTTGGAACAGGTTGTTGTCAGAGGCTATAGTTTGTGAGAAATCTCTCCACGTCAAGCATGATGACCCAGAGATTCTCTCATTTTCACCTTCTGCCTTTGGTGCTTGGGAAAGATTTACAGGTCGAATCAATATTGTATGAGTCATTCCTTTAGTGCAGAAAGAGATCGTTCGGCCCTTCGAGTCTGCACAGAATATCTTATCCGAGTTCTTTCCCCCAACCTATCCCCGTAACCCCACACGTTTACCATGCCTAAACTATCTAAACTACACATCTTGGGACACTAAGTGGCAATTCAACTTGGCAAATCCATATAACTTGCAGATCTTTGGATTGTGGGAGGAAACCCATGTTGACAGGGGGAAGAACGTGCAAACTCTACACTGACAGTCCCTCATGGCCAGAATTGATGCCTGGCGCTGTGATGCAGCAGTTCTAAATACTGTGCTGCCATGCTGTCCTTAATCAACCTTTTGGTTCAAAAGTAGGAATGTGTCACAAGGCCTTCCTTTTTCTAGACTTCACTGAGGCTTTAATTCAGTTCTGTACTTGTGAATCTAGATCTTCACTTATGTAAATTAGTAACTTGTAAATATCGACTTTGCATAATCCTACAGTTGAAAGACCTGGTTCATGTCATCTCTCAATCACCTTTTGTTCATTAAAACAATTTACAGCAATTGATTGGCAGTCAGGATGTGGCAACAGTGTTCCCCATCCAATAGTGGTATTGGCAGATGTAAACATTGTTGTCCAATTATTAACTATTCTTATTGCCCGTTGGACTGATAAATCATGTTTCACAGTACAGACTTGTTCTGCTGCAGATTGTTGCTGCACTCCCACTCTCAGATGCAAGTATCTGCTGATACTAATTTTAGTTTTCAGCTGGTCCAGTTAGATTGATTCAGGGGCAGTGTTGAATGCCGCAGACACAATTTCTTGATGTTGTGACAATACCCCAGTATTATTGAATCAGAAACTTTGACCCACAGCCTGGAGCACAGAGCTGTTCCCAGAGCCAAGTAACATCAGGTAAGTGCTAGAACTAGTTGTAGCAGTGAGAAAAGACATGAGGAAGGGAATCTCAGTGAACTGGATGGGTGGTGTAGACCAGCAATTGTCAACATTTTCAATGTCATAGCACACCTCCATACTATTAAAAAACTTTGAGGCATGCCTTCTATTTTCTCTGAACCATTTTTGAGCAAAATACTTTTCTGGAGCAATTTTAGCCTGGACTGAAAATCTGTGAAATGTAGGTTTCCATATTTAACCATGCATGTGTGGATACTAAAAAAACAATTTTCAGCATAATAACGAGACATAAGACATAGGAGCAGAATTAGGCTAATCGGACCATCTAGCCTGCTCTGACATTCAATCGCGGCTGACTTTTTTCTCATCCCCATTCTCCTGCCTTTTCCCCACAACCTCTGATCCCCTTATTAGTCAAGAATCTATCTATCTCTGTCTTAAAAACACTCAATGATCTGGCCTCCGTAGCCTTCTGCGGCAAAGAGTTCCACAGATTCACCACTCTCTGGTTGAAGAAATTCCTCTTCATTTCTGTTTTAAAGAATCATTCCTTTAGTCTGAGGTTGTGCCTCTGGTTCTAGTTTTTCTTACTAGTGGAAATATTCTCTCCACATTCATTCTATTCAGGCCTCGCAGTATCCTGTAAGTTTGAATAAGATCCTCCCTTATCCTTCTAAACTCCAGTGAGTACAGACTCAGTCATCAACTATTCCTCACGCAACAAGCTCTTCATTCCAGGGATCATTCTTGTGAACATCATCTGGAACCTCTCCAAGGCCTGCACATTCCTCCTTAGGTATGGGGCCCAAAACTGTTCATAATACTCCAAATGGGATCTGACCAGAGCCTTGTACAGCCTCAGAAGTATGCCCCTGCTGTTGTATTTTAGCTCTCTCAACATGAATGTTAACATTGCATTTGCCTTCCGAACTGCCAACTGAATCTGCACGTTAACCTTAAGAGAATCTTGAACAATGATGCCAACACTGAGCACTGAGTTTGTCCAGCATTTTTTCTTCTTATGTCAGATTTCCAGCATCTTCAGTATTTTACTTTTGTGTTCATATTTTGAGTACTTTTACCTCAGGTAGAGAAATGAAGTATGAGAAAAAAGTGGTAACATAATTAAAAAAGGGGAGAAAGCTGAAGTGCAGGAAAGAAGTCTCAGCATAATACTAATCTCAGACCTGGGCATTAGCAATAGATACGAGCTATTGGCATGATTTCAATATTGTGATTTTCAGAACAGCATTTGCCATTTTGTATCTTTCTCCAGTTCACACTTCTCCCAGAGTATATGCACCCTTTTTGAGTTTTCACTTTTTTTGTGTGGGCGCATGGACCCTTTGTCTTCATCTCCAAGTCCCATTGGGCGTGTATGTGGAATTATTTTACCAAGTGTTGGCACATCAAACTGCCATCACAACTAGCCATGTTATAGCCAGCTATCTCTGCAAAGTTCAGAACATAGAAAAGATGAATGAACTGGAGGTAAATTAAGACAACCAGAACACCAAACCTCTCAAAAGATTTGACTGCAAAAATGTTGACTTCATCACAGGGTAAGATTGAAATATTTGCAATGTTAAACAATGCAATCTCAACAATGCTAAATTTAAGGTCAGAATCAACACTGGAGCAAAATGCAATGTATTGTAGATGCCACGGGGACTAGCTAGGGTAAGTGCATGGGATTATGGGGAAAGGGCCTGCATTTGCAAATTCAATGGGCTGTGGGAATTCAATCCCTGTGCTGCATTAGATGCCACCATCATGAGAAATCTCAGTGCATGTGGCAGACAAACTATATGCATCGAAGGCAAAGTCACCCTGCACTGCATGCGGGGCACTGAGTAAACCATTTACATTGTTCAATCTTCATCATCAATTCTATATAATCCTGTGAATTCATCATTGACGATGACGTGGTCTGGTGTCATACAAACAAGAACATGATCATGTTGCTGTTTGCCTCTTGACAGAATCAGGACCATACGATTGAAGCTCCACTTTGTTAAATGCAGATTCAGTGTAAACCAGTTTCCCTATGTGAGCCACCAGCTCACAGCCAATGGTATGAAACCAGATCCAGACAAGACAACAGTCATACGGCAACTGTCCTCACCTGAAGACAAGCATGCTTTGCAGCACTTCCATGGTGTGGCAAATTATTGCTCTAAATTCATTCCCAATTACAATAAGGTGATCCTCCATCAACTTCTCCAGCAGGATGTAGAATGGTGCTGGCAGGAGCATCACACTGCTGTGTTCAGTAAACCCAAGTGTCTTTTGTTGCCCATGAGTATAGGTTATTCTAACTGAAACAGGGAAAATGTACATTGTGTTTATTTGTGTACAGTGATGACCTGCACAGGAAGTGGCGTGTTTGTAGCGAGCAAATTCTGTTCAGCATGGTCACACACTCAGCATGTAAGAATTGGTAATAAGAAAGTTTGAGCAAACCGTTAATGTTGTTCGACCTTTGTCATCAATTCCATACAACCCAACAAATGGTTGTGGATATGCTTGTGCATTGTTAGCGAGCAGAGCAGGGCAGTCATATTTAATTGTTCAACTAGTTTTCGGAAAAAATTCAAATGCAATTAATTTGTTTCAAATTATTATGCTCTCAACCTGATGTGTGATCAGTCCCAACATAGCTCCCCTGTTGGAAGCATGAGTTCCTTCAATAGATACCTTCTTGACTTCTGGTTTTGTGGCTTTGTTCCTGGTACTATGTGTTGAGTTAAAGACAGGTAAGGCAGAGACTAGGCACTGAGATAGGATTGGAGCATGCATGCATGCATGAACGAGCTGAAACTTTTGGCCATTGAGCCCAACAAATTCAGATTGTGACCTTTCTCTTCCAGTTTAACACCTTTCTTATATCCCATACTTTTTTAATATCACAATGCAAGAACACTCCCTCCTCCACCACCAGTTCCCCCACACCACCCCCCCACACACACACACACACACAGGCATTAAACCTTTGTTGCAATCTCTTCCTGCTACAGTATAATATCTGATAGATTTTCCCTCCCTGTCTCCCAGTTCTGATGAAAAATCCAAATTGTCTCAAAATGTTCTCTCCCTCTACAGATGCTGCCAGGCCTGTTGAGTTTTTCCAGCATTCTCAATATATAGAAATATATTGTTGTTCCTCCATTGTCACTGGGTCAAAATCCTGGAACTGACTATCTCTGACAGTGCCTCCACCACATGGATGGCAGTGGTTCAAGAAGTTAGCTCATCATCACCTTCTCAATGACAATCAGGAATGGATGATAAATGCTGGCTATGTATATGATGACCACATTCAGTGAATGAGTTTTTTAAAAAATTAACAGACACCAGATGAAACTTCATCACAATAAAATTTTAATTTTGTCACTTCTGTAAAAAAAACATCTAAAATGTGTTAAATTTTGCTTTGAATTGATTTTCTCTTGGTCCAAAACTTCTGCCTTCTTGTTCAGTCTCCAAATTCCATGAGCCCCACTAATGTTTCTGTCTAGTTTTCTAGGTCTTGACATCTGCTTGCTATAGCTTTCCCTGTTTCAGGTGAAGTTTTATTAGCTGCCAGTTGACAGTAACTGACTGTCCCTCGTTCCTCTTAGAACTTGCTATCAGTCTTGCCACTCTTAGTCCCACCTTTGTGCAACCATTCCATTCCACGGCCGCCAGTCATGTTTCCCATCCACTCTGCTTTCTGACTTGGCTGTCCATTTCGTGCACGCTCTCCATTTGATGACTCAGATCTATGGATGATCCCTAACCCATCCCTAATCAATGCCATGGGAGAAGCCTCAGTGCATATAAACCTTTTTGCTTCCAACACACATCCGTGTCAGTCACAACACAAGTTGCATACTTGCACAAATTTCACACTTAGAAAACAGTGAGAAATCATAGCCCTTAATGTAACGTTGAAGTATAAAAGTGTTACTTTCTGAAATTGTCAGTGTAAACTTCAAAAACTAATAATCTAACATCCAAACATGTACATTAACAATCAACCCGGGTATTGTCAGTAATAACTTCAAAAACAATGTGGGTATATTTTACATAACAAATAAAATTAATGCAGTTTTTAGACTGGTTGACATAGCAACTCCCATACAAGGAATGGGAACATCAATTAATGTTGCTGGACTGGATATCAAAAGACCTCATAATGCTCCAGAGGCAAGAATCATGATCTTATCAAACAATAGGTCAGACTCAATGGGCCAAATGGCCTACTTTCGCTCTTATGTTTTAGGGTCTTCATAGAATCCCTACATTGCAGAGGGAGGCCATTCAGCCCATTGAATTTGCAAATGCAGGCCCTATCCCCATAACCCCATGCACTTACCCCAGCTAGTCCCCGTGACATTAAGGGGCAATTTAGTATGGTTAATCTACCTAACCTGCACATCTTTCGGACTACGACAGGAAACTAGAGCACATAGAGGAAACCCATGTAGACACAGGGAGAACGTATAAATTCCGCACAGCAGGGAATCAAACCCAGATCATTGGAACTGTGAAGCAGCAGTATCAACCACTGTGTCACTGTGCTGCCCGTTGTATGTTCTTAAGAGTTCCTAGGATGCAGGCCATTTGGCCCATCACATCTGAACCGACAATAATCCCACCCAGGCCCTATTCCCGTAATCCCATATATTTACCTCACTGATCCCTCTAACCTACCTAAAGGGCAATTTAGCACAGCCAATGCACCTAACCTGCACATCTTTGGGCTGTGGGAGGAAACTGGAGCACCCAGAGGAAACACACGCAGACATGGGGAGAATGTGCAAACTCCACCTGAGGCTGGAATTGAACTGGGCTCCCTGGTGCTGTAAGGCAGTGGTGCTAACCAGTGTGCCACAATGCCACTATTCTTATTATTCAAATCCCACCATGGCAGTCAGAGAATTGAAATTCCATGAATTAATAAATCTGGAATAAAGTGCTAGTATTATTAATAATGATCATTGAAAGGGGTTTTGTAGTGCAGTGGAAAGCAACCCTAACTCTGAACCAGAAGTTCTGGATTGAAATCTGCTGTGGGACACAGATAGTACATTTACAACATGTGCAAACATGTTGACAATCGACCTCTCAATCCTTACAATATGCATATAATGAATGGTAAGAGTAGGAGAAACTCCTGATCAACTATGTTCGATGTGGAGTGGCACTTCTCAATCTATAGCCTCTGTGACAGTCTTGCGATCTGTTCTAAGAAAAGCTCGAAACAGATTTAAGCACATGTTTTGTCTGCCTCGTGTATCACTACATGTGAGAAGCCACTAATTCTAAGTAGGAATGGCAAAACAGATAAAAAGAGAAATAATGATTGTGAAATTACCAGATTGTGATAAAAACCCATCGGGTTTACCAAGTAAATTTGTCTATTTTACCATCTCTGGCCTATACCTGATTCCAGAGCTCAGCAAAGTTGTTGACTCTTAATTGTCCCATGAAGCAGCCTGGCAAGCCATTCAGTTGTATCAGAAGGAAAAATAGAACTATTGGTGTGACAACAGTGTTTCAAGATGATGACTTAATGCCTTCTCAAATACAATTAAGGATTGGCAATAAATGTTGGCTTTTTCGCCAATGATCTTCACATCAAAAGGAACTAATTGCAAAAGGGTTTCCTGTGCTTGAGAGGAGCCTATCTTACTGTTATCAATAGTGATAGCAGATTACATCATGGTTGCTGTCTCTGCATTACTTTATGCAATAACCTTAGGCTCCGGCTGCAGTTGACCAAACACTAATGAAGAAAGAAAACTTGATTCAGCTGAACCGCAGTGTGAACCACATTTTTTTTTGCATCTTATGCCAAATATATGACATGCACTTCTGTATACAGAACTAGCTTCAATTAATAAAAATAAATTTCTTCATACATTTGGATTGTTCCACCAATTAAGATAAAAGTGGAGCAGTTTCTATTCAAAAATTCAATTGCGTAAGATCAGCCTTTCATGTACTTGATTTAAAAGTAATTAATGTGTAAACTGTCATAGTTCCTGCCAATAATTATTCTTGATCAATCAATATGACAATTAAGTTGTTATGGAATTTATACAGCAAAGACTCCAAAATATTATTTTATAAGCAATTACAGTTTCTTTTTGGTCAAAGCAGACGTTCCGTACACAAATGCAATGGTGAATTTAATAAATATTTCCCTGTGTTTTATTTCAAAGCGGGAGATGGTTGATGAAAGCCTGTGTCACAGCAGCAAGTTTGCACAAACACAATCCAGGTTGATTTTAACATTGACATCTTTATTGAGGTCAGCACCGTGAAAACTGCTGACATGGCCATTGGGGATGAGCACACAATGCTTTAAGTATTTACCCATGTTTCAGAGGGTCTATGGTGAGTGTCGGTCAAGCATTTCTGGCCAGTTTCCTTCCTTTTTGCCAGATTAGGTTGCTGTTATGATTGGTGGGAGTTTGAGGAACTGCAAGCTTGCAGGATTATTATTGGAGCCACACCAGTACGCTCTCAGGATTAACATGATCTGACACAAGAAAAATTGTTGCCAGCCTGATTCCCACTAAGAGTCTTGCAGTTAATTAAGAACGAAGATAATGAGAATAAAGATAATCAAGGTTCCACTGTATTTAATTATTCTGCCACACTCTCATTTATGTGTGCAGCTGTCTAACAAAATTAATTCTGTGTGAAAGAATTGTATGTTGTCACAGCCTAAAATAAAGCAGACATTTATGCTAACCTGGCAGTACATTGAGGCAGCGCAGCAGCAAAATACAGCCGGTATCCTTCTCACTGCCTACCTATCTGCCCCAATGTGTCTGATATTGACAGGGGCAGGAGAGAAGTGGGCACCCTACCTGCTCACTCTTAAATCGGTTGAGGCCCTTAGATGGTTCACCACTTAAGGATCTCATTCTGACCCAACAGCATTTTATTCATAGCAGGGAGATGCCCACATCATGCAGGAAGCCCTGCAACCTTAATTGCACAGGCTGGCATCAGGCAAGAGTAAGATGGACCTCCTTTTCAGGTTCCTTTGGATATCAGGGACATCCCCTGCTCAAGGTCATCGCTCTCTTAACCCTCCCTTCAGCCTCTTGATCCCAGCCTCTCTTTGCTAACAGCATTATGGGTGTGCCTATGAAGAAGAAATGGAATTCATGTTTCAGATCAATGACCTTTCCTCAGAATTGAAAGAAGTTAGAGATGTCAAGAAATGCAGAGGCAGGAAAGGGGTTGGGAGGGCAGGATGAGATAGAACAATACAGCACAAACAGGCCCTTCGGCCCACGAGATAAATAATGAATAAAAGCAAAGGCTGGTACTGGGTGTTTTTCATTCATTCAACGCTGTGGTTTTGGTTGGCTGGACCAGTATGTGTTACTCATTCCTGATTGCCCTTGAGAAGGTGATGATGATGTACTTCCTTGAGCCTCTGAGGTCCATGTGGTGTGGGTAACCCACAGTGCTGTTAGAGAAGAACTCCTACATGGAAGCAGGAATGATCAAATGGCAAATGCATAATGGTGGAAAGCAAAAAGGGATGGAAATGAGACAAGTAAACAAACAAACAATAAGCCAAGAGGAGCCATAAACTCAAACAAGATTCTATTCACAAAAATAGGAGCAATGATTATGATCTGAGACTGCGGAACTTAACCTGTCTGTAAGGTTGTAAGGCATCTAAATTGAAAGATGAGATGCTGTTCTGTGAGTTTCTGTTGAACTTTCTTGGAACAGTGTAAGAACACAGGGTACAGAGGTCAGAGCAAGAGTACTCTCTGTTTTTTCAGCATCCACAGAGTTGCTTTTCTAACAGAATGTGTTATCTTTGCTTCACTCTGTTATTAAGTGAGTTTTTTATTCAACTATTTAATGTGTCTTTCTGTAAAGTCTTGACTGCTCCAACGTATAATCAAACGCTATAAAAATACTTACACAGACATTTAATTTTCAACCACTCAATAAATTTAGCAACCCTGTTATTAACAATAGCGTAGAAGAAACAATAAAATCTTTGCTGACACATCTAAAAATAAGAATGTATTAAAGAAAATTTACTTTGCAGATCAAGAACCAGAGGTGTTCATGTCATTTGTAATCTTCAACAAAATAGAAACAATTTTGCAGTTATGAGTTAGGGGCTGGACTAGGTGTAGATGGTAAATTGTTCATTATTTTAATTTGGATCAAAGTTTAAGTTTGTTGCAAGTGGAAATCACAAAAAAATGATAACATGGTTATTGGTTTACCTAATGATAGGGGAAATTAATAGATTTAGTAAAAAAGGGGTTCATAGAACTCGTACAGAGCAGAAATGGACATTGAATCTGCACTGACTCTCTGACAGAGTATCTTAACCGGACCCTCGCACTGTCCTATCTTTGTAACCCCACACATTTCCCATGACTAATCCAATCTAAACATCTTTGGGCACCAAGGGGCAATTTAGGACGGCCAATCCACCTAACTAACACATCTTTTAGGTTAGATCCAACACCCCTGCATTAGAAAAAAAAGCTCATGCTAGACAAATTCTTAACTCTCAGTGAACTTTACATGCCCTAAGAACCTGAGATCAACAGGAATTCTCCAACAAGGCCTTGGTTGTTTATGTCAAAGCAGATAATCTTTAGATAGGAGTAAAAGCAGTCCTGCTTTTGGGTGAAAGGCTTTTAGGCCTAATACAGGATTAAAAATTAAACAATGTTCTGTGTACTGATTAAACAGCGTGTATCTGTGATTTAGAAGAGAGAGCTGTATTAGAGTTCTTCCCTCTGAGAGCTGTGTTAGAGAAGAGCTTTGCTTCAGAGATAATACCCTGGTGTAGTGTCCTCCACGTTTGACTCATGAAAAAACAATTATAACCTGTCCCTGAGTCTCCTGTGGTTAGTTGGAAGATGTCCACCACAACGCCTACATTAAATGTTTCTTGTACTAAATAACTGATTAATTAGTGACCTAATCCCTCTGCAAGAATTAAATTTGGTATCTCTTCTATATCAAAATATATGAAAGTTCTATTGTAGAGTGCATCTGATCCTTTTGGTGTTTGTCCTAAAAGTGGCTGATTTGAGAATCATATTATGAGCAAAATGTTCCTCAACAGGACAAATACCCTGAGAGAAACATCAGCCCCGGCTCCATGAATCCGGCTCCTGATAGCTGCTCTATAAGGTGCCCATTAGGATTGTTAAAATTAGTCATGAATGTGCGCAAAATGTGGATTAACTATTGGATCTGTCAAGCTCATTAGAGAAAGAAATTTAAATCTCCTGGCCATTACATTTAAAAAAGCAATCTGCAGCTTCAACCAATTGCTTACCATGTCATTCTGTTTGTTAGCATAAACCTATGGGATTTCATGAGAAAATTTGTACTGCTTGGCTGATTTTACAACATATCAATATCACATTGGGATGTTTATCAGTTCATAGTTTGACTGACAGTTCAAACTGGTTATAAAGTTTTGAGGTGGGCCTGTGAATACAAATGTTTGTTGTTATAAGGGATTAAATGTTTGATAAAATTTAAATGGAATCAATGTTTTTTTAATCCATTGTTTATATAGTTATAAATTTCATATGATTATAAATTTAGAGATATTACACTTAGTTACCTCAGCTAAATCATTAACATATATCAAGAATAGTTGGGATTCCTACTCTGATCCCTGCAGTATCTCACTAGTCACTGTCTGCCACTTAGAAAAAGATTCTATTCTATCTATCTATCTCAATACATCACCCGCAATCCCATGTGCTTTAATTTTATATGCCGATCTCTTATATGGGACTTTGTTGAAAGCCTTCTGAAAGTTCAAATAAACCACATCCATTGCTTCCCAGGCATCATGACAATGAGGTCAGTTAGTTTTTCCCCCTGTTTGGCTTTCTCACCATTGGTCACAAGCCTAATCTGACCAGTATGTCTTCCAGACTTGACCAGTTCAGTTAACAGGGGTGCTAACAAGCCAGCCTTGATAATGGGCTAGGAAAAATTACTTCAGCTCGACATATTAGGGAGGTCAAGGGGTCACATACAAGAAGGAATCCTTTTAACAGAAAACAGTTGACCTCAGGAACAGGTTGCCAGTGTGTTTGGCGAGAACCGATTCTCTGTATTTCTTCAAGAGACAGTTAGATCAGTTTCTAACTGGGGCACAGATCTTCCTGTACGAGAGGTAATAGTTACTTTATTATATACATTAAGTTCAATGTGATCTCACTTCTGAAGAGAATGAAAAAAAAGTTCTGTCGTGTTATTGTTTCCTAATTGACTTTAGTTTCTCCTACGAGTATATATGCCTTCAAGTGTGTGGGGTGTGTATATATTGTGATCCAGAAGGCATCACAGCCATGTCTGACATGTAGGATGAGTCGGAGTTGATATTTTCCTGTCAGTTTTGTGGGCCTATATTACAGTGATTGAAAGGCTACGTGCAAAAGCACTGAGTGTACATCATCCCACCTGCATTCAAACACATGATGGGTGAAACGCTTTCTACAGTTACAACTAAACTGCTGATCATTGTATAATACATTTTGTGCAAAGGAATTTTGATTAGGAAAAATCCAATACATCTTTGTTGGTAAACCTCTCGGATCCAGAAGAAACATATTCCAGGTAATTGTTAAATGGCAATCTTATTTGATCTTTGCGACGTTCAACCACAAAGACAGGCCCTCCTGTTTATCCCGAGGCTAAAGACTGGCAGATGCAACATTCTATGTTGTTTAAAGGAAAACAGCCCTTTAATTGCTTCTTTTCTATTGCACTTTTATTTGTATTCAGGAGACTGGTGTCCTTGAACCAGATCTGGGCTATTAAATCCATTTTCCCTGGACAGGCCCAGGCATGTGAACAAACCAGAATAAAGGGGTTATGAAATGATAATCTTTCAGACTATGAACAGCATAAAATATTAATAGCTTTCAAATACAGCACGTCACATTTATAAGGTGAAGTAAGAGTATTTTCTGACTCTCATGCTGAAATAATTTGACAGCTTTTACTTAAATGTGATTCTTGTGGTTGTTACCTAGATTGATAGATCATGGGGGAAACCATTTGACCATCAGCCCTGCCAATTAACATTTATTCAAGTGATCTTTTGACCCATATATAGCTGGAAGTTCATCAGAGGGACCCTTTCTTTTGCAAAAATATACTTTATTCATTTATAGTATGAAAGACGCTTTACAAAAATTTCAAATCGCTGTAACAGTAAAGGGCAATGATATTCCCCTGCTCTCCAGAGATCAGGATGTGCGGAGGTGCTTTAGTTCAGTAATGAGAACATTACATATATATAGATTTTCACAGTAACTTCACTGCAATGTCACTGTAAGCCTACTGGTGACACTAATAAATAAACATTAAACTTTAATTTTAAACTTTAAACTTCAAAATAAAAGTTTAAAACTTTAAAATCTAATATCAATCTTTTCATTGCAGAAAGTAAATTTCTTTACGAACTATATATATTGGTTATGTTATACTCTGAGGTGCTTTAATTTGTTTGCAAAGAGTTAGGATTTGCAAGGTGATAAATCCTCAGAACGGAAAATTTAAAGACATGCGATAATTGGAAAATTTAAAGTACAACAACCATTTAATAGTGAGGGGGACATATGGTGGTGAGAGTCTTTTTTCAACTTTTAAAAATAATAAATATTTGAACACTTACATACACCTTTAGAAAGTCTGTTTTGAACAAAATAATGTCTGATAAAATCCTCTGGCTGGGACAATTTATTTTCTGCATTCTAGAAGCTAGATTTGCATTGTGCTAGTCTTCATGTTAATTTGAGCTTCTCCCCTAGGGAACATGATGTGTTGCTATGCAATGCTGACATGGCAACAGTCAGAGGTCTTTCAGACAGATAGGGACTGTCACACTGGACACCTGAATCTAATTTAAAAGTAGTTTGATGGCCATCCACCAACATCATTAGCATTCCAAAACAACAAACCACAATTTTTGACCTCATCCAAGAAGCATTGTCATGTGTCTTCTGGGTTTTTAGTCTCAACGTTATGGATGACTTTTGGATTAACTGTGCAGTTTTGGGTTTTGATTTGCACAGTTTGCCAAAGCGTTTCATCCTGTTGTGGTGGAAGCATCGGACTGGACCCCCAGGAAACTGATTTCTTCTGTGGAGGTATTTCATACTGCAGCACTGGCCAGGTCACTCTGCTTTGTGGTTTAGGAACTGCTTTCCCTAATCCAGATTTTCCCTGCGTCACTGTGACGTGATAAGCTGGGCTGAGGGTTAGCTTCGGCCTCATGTTTTTTTCCCTCCATTTAAGATTGTCCTGTGCTGCTTGCGTAGTTCAGATAGTTGAACTATCTTTGTTGCTTGCGTTCAAGGTTAGATTATCTTTCACTTGTTGGAGGGCAGAATTGTCTGTGACACCCACAGTTATTCTGTCTCTGATAAGTTCAGATTTTAAGTCTCCAAATTAATGCCACTCTACCACAATACAAAGATTAATTATGAAGGAACAAGATAGGTTCTCCAGGAAGGTGGACTCTCCTTTTAATTTAGTTTTCTCCAATGTTGTGTTTGTTTGTAAGTTGAAATAAATATCAAAGGATTTTAAAAGCTCTTCAGATTTGATGAAGACTCATTAGTACCCTATCTTGCAATAATGCCACCTGCAATTGGCCCTATCAAGGAACTGCTCCAGGGATAGGAGCCTGGAAGCTGAAGGCAGAGATTGTTACTGCAGCAAAAGACTCCACTGAGTTTCCTTTGGAACTCCAGCTTCAGAATGCAGAATCCACTAATTTGGGTCTTGCTTTTTAGGGCAGCATTTATTGCCCATCCCTAATTGCACTTGTGAAGGTAGTGGTGAGCTGCCTGGGGAACCTATCCTTTCCTTCATAAATAATCTTTACACTGTGGCACAGCGGCGTGACTATGGAGATTTAAAATTTAAACTCAGCAGAAGCAGAATAATGGTGGCTATCACAGACGTTCTGCCCTCCAACAAGTGAAAGATAATCTAACCCTGGACATGGCAATCTCTGGCTATTCCTCTGACTTTTTATTTAAACCAGAGGTGGTGCTGTATTTTATAAATCTTTTCCTCAATAGTGCCCAATTTTGTCACTGGTCTGGGACTTGGATTAGTCAAGTTGAGCTGGAAGTGTTGAATTGTGTTCCAAGAAACAAGGTCCAAATTGGTGGATTCTGCATTCTGAAGCTGGAGTCCCAAAGAAAACTCAGTGGAGTCTTCTGCTGCAGTAAAAATCTCTGCCTTCAGCTTCTAAGCTCTTTTCCCTGGAGCATTTTCTAGTGAATGTTCTCAGTATCTTCAGCTTATGTTGGAAGCTTCTCTCAGGTCAGAATTTCCTTTAGAGTTTTTTCTTTCTCTTTGCCTTTCAGCATTTTACTGTGTTTGATGGTTCTGATTTCAAGCTGCCACCATTTTGGGCTTTTTGAGTGTTTAGCACTTACCTGATGAAGGAGCAGTGCTCCAAAGACTTGTGATATCAAATAAACCTGTTGGACTATAACCTGGTGTTGTGGGACTTCATACTGTGCCCACATCAGTCCAATGCCATCATTTCCATATCGAGGTAGGAAAACTGAGTTTGTCAGCTGGTGATGGAACAGTGATGTTGTCTGATGTACATTCAAGTGTTCTATTGATGGTGGAAAAAAATGAAGATACTACTGCTTGGGGTGGGTGTACAGAAAGTGCCAACTCCAGATTATTTAGCTCTACATCTAGCAAGGCAGTAAGTTTGGCATGGCTGAGAATCTGACACAGCACTATATTCATTAGTTAGGAATGCACCTCTAAGATAGTTCAATAGTGAATCTATCCAATAGCGCATTTACCAGATTCATGCTTCATGTATGCGCGACACAAAGTATTGTATATCTATTACTCACTCACACAATGGGCTTACGCAGTTTAACAGCTTTTCAATTGTTGCTGACCATGTTTGTCCTTAGGGCACAAGTTAAAGCAGTTACATTCAATTGTAAGCCTTGGTATACTCACATCTTTAAATGGTTTTACACATAAAAATATAAAAACACAACCCAGTACATGAGGATCCAAGTGCAAACATCACAGCCACTGACAGAAGTAAAATCTACACTTGGTTGAAGGAACATGCGCTATTTCTTAATTTCTTTTGGCAATTTTAGTGTGTCCAAATGAGATCTGTTGTGAAAATGTAACCTCATACTAATGGATGGGGCATAAGGGCAGGTCCTGAGAGAGGATTTAACGGATGACTTCATCTATCTAGTTTGTATTCTGCAATGCTTTAGGAACCCTCATGTTGTTAGAGTTACTTATAGTTTCTTGCCAAACAGCACACTATTTGCTGGTCTAACTGTATACCTTTAAATCTTTAAAGCAAGTTCCCAGAGGTTTCTTTTACTTTACTTAGTCAAATGACTGCGTAGCAACAGAGAACCAGTGAGATACATCAGACAGATTTTTTTTTACACTTCCTTTAAAGTTAATGCAAAAGAAAATCAAGCAGAATGCACAATCGGCAGACAACTTCCTGCCCATTTTGTACAGCTGCCCAAGGCTAATTCTGAAGAAATGGGAGTGGGAGTATGCCATTGTTTGTTTACAGCTGATTTGATTGTGGCTTACCTTTACTTTGCTGCCTCATCGTCATTGAACCAATTCTCTGAATTGCCTCCCACATAAGTATATCACTCCTTTATTAAGGAAACCAAAACTGTACACAGTACTCTCAGTACATCCTCACCGATGCCCTAAGTTGTAGCATGATTTTCCTATTTTTCCCTTTGCAATAAAAGCCTAATTACTTGCTATACCTGATTGCTAATCTATTGTGATTCCTGTCTGGATACCCAGATCTCTGTGAATGGAAGTATTCTGCAGTATTTCCCCATTTAAATAATATTCCGTTTTTAATTACAGAGTGGGCAAGGTAAGAATTGCCCACACTATATTTCATCTGCTATTTTTTCCACTCCTTTACCTTACCTATAATCCCTTTTTTGTGCCCTCCTCACAACTTGTTCTTCCACCAATCTTTATATCGTTAGCAAATTTGGCTACAATGCAATTTATCCCTTCATCCGAGATATTAATGTAGATTATAAATGGTTGATACCCAGATTTGATCCCTGTGATACTCCAGTCATTACAATTTGTTATTCAATCCATCCTGTCTCTACCAGTTGTTATTGTTACATCACTGCATTTTGTCTCTAATGCTGTATGCTCCTCACCCTAGATAGTAAAAAGGGTTTGGGGAAAATGTTGCATGATAGGCTGTGCCAGGGATCTGGGTTTGATTCCTGGCTTGAGTCACTATCTGTGTACATTCACAGTATGTTCTCCCTGTGTCTGCATGGGTTTCCTCCAGGTGTCCAGTTTCCCCCCACATTCTGAAAGACGTGCTGGTTAGGTGATTGGTCATGCTAAATTCTCCCTCAGTGTACCTGAACAGGAACTGGAGTGTGGCAACCAAAGGATTTTTACAGTAACTTCTTTGCAGTGTTAATGTAAGCCTACTTGTGAGATTAATAAATGAACTTAAGCTTAAATTTATACCTATTTTTGATATGAACTTATATTGGGATCACAATTTCCCTTTGGGTCATTCTTTTTTCTACTTTCTTCCCAAGAATATAGATCCAGTACTGTATCTATCCTCTTTAGACTTGCAACATACTCATGAAGGACACAAGCTGGATACAGCCCATACAATGTTTGCTTATCCCCATATATTGCCACTTAGTTAGAATGCCTTCAAATTACAGCTGCTACGACTGCAAACTTCTCCAATTTACCAACAAATTCGATCTTGTATTTTTATTCACTATGTGGTGATCAATAATGTAATCAATAAGAAATCAGTACCTTCTGATTTCTTAACTTTACTGATACATTGGTGACAATCTTTCATTGTATATTCGGGGTTGGTTTAGCTCAGATGGCTAGACAGCTGGTTAGTGATGCAGAGCCACGCCAACAGGCCGAGTTCAATTCCCATTCCAGCTGAGGCTATTCATGGCGGCCTGCCTTCTCAACCTTGTCCCGCGCTGTGATGTGCTGCTTTAGATGGAAACAGTCTCTTAAGGACACTGACCAGAAGCTAGTAAGAAAACAGCTGTACCAAGGTGCAGAAAGAAGGAAAGCAAGTGTGGGTTTGAATGTTGATGACGAGGAAATAGGTGAAGCGAAATAAGCTCAATTGTTAACATTTCTTATTTCACTCAAAGTGACATGGAACAGTTGTACAGTCGGAGACAGGAGGATGGACATCTGCCTCACCAAGTTGAACCAGGAGCTATCCTTTGATAGGGTATTACACATCTACATAAATAAATTACTGCGGATGCTGGAATCTGAAACCAAATAAGAAAACACTGGAAGATCTCAGCTGGTCTGGCAGCATCTATAAGAAGAGCAAAGAGATGATGTTTCAAGTCGAGTTAACCCTTTATCAAAGCCTTTGCTTTGACACAGGGTCATCTAGACTTGAAATGTTAGCTCTTTTCTCTCCTTACAGATGCTGTCAGATCTGCTGAAGTCTTCCAATGTTTTCTCCTTTAGTTACACATCTATGTGATGATATGGATAGCTGATTTTTTTGATGGGATAGGAGATTCTCACATCAGCCAATTTGTGGGGTTTGTGTGTGCGTTCCTACCCCAATAGCGTCTCCTGCACCAGATTTCCAGTGATGTCAGCACCCTGTTGAAAAATGGTGCGGTGGGCAAAGACCATTCAAATGGTCATTTTAATGTCATTTAAATATAATTAGTGGGCCCGCGACCAAACTCTCTGGGCCCGCTAGCATCTCAAACCAACCCTCTGCCCACCCTTCACTATAAGCATGGTTCACTCCAGTGATGATTACACTAGCTCCCCACTAACAGGAGACTTGTGGCCCAAACCTGCTGGAGTGAAGGAGGAGCAATTGGGGCCCTCTAGAAGGTCAAGGCAATGGGGGATTACCCTCTGGGCATTGGCGTCTTGGTAGTGCCAGCCTGGGCCTCCAGCACTGCCTAAGGGTCAAAATGCTAATGCCCAGGAGGCACCTTGGCACTGCCCATTGGGCATGAGGTGTGCTTAGGGGGTAGGGTCTGATGGGGTAATTGTTGGGGGTGGAGCCCTGCTGCCACTCTGAAGACAGGATCAGTGGGGGAAGGAAGGAGGCCAGTGATTGGGGTGGGCTGGGAGGGGTTTCGGGCAGGGGGTGGGTCAGCCTGCTGGGCGGGTTGTGACTGCAGAAGTGGGTGTCAAGACTATGTGGGTGGGAATTGGAGTGGGAGAGTGCTGGAGATTGGGGGGGGTCAGTGGGCTGGTGATGCAAGGGTTGCACGACTGACCAGAGATCGGGAGGCCAGCAGTGCAGGGCTATTGTGCGTGTGCTGACAGATTGGGGTACGCAGTGGGCTGTTCAGAGCTCTCCAGCGGGAATAGGCCCCAGTCCTCGATTTTTAATGATATTCATGCAAGTGACATTCGTCTTGTAAAAATCTAGGCCTCTGCAGTGCACAGTGTATGGGAGATTCTTCTCTAAACTCCTGCTGAAAAAACCAGCGTGAATTACTCCAGTTTTCATGCAAATTCAACACTTAGAATTTTCTTGCAAAAATTCTGGCCGTGGCCTCCAAAATGGGGTTTGGAGAGAATTTACAATTGGACACAACTGCTCTACACAAAAATCAGTAGCACAATTTCAATCAATGAGTGGCCATCGGAGACCTTTCCAATCAAATCTGGAGTCTGGCGAGGTTGCCCACTCAGCTCTGTCTTATTTGTGTGTTGTACTGAACATTTTGCCAGCGTCATCAGGAAGAATGTGAGCATAAGGAAGATGATAATCCGAGGTAGTGAGGTGTGTAGGTCAGGACCTCCTTTTCTATGCCACCATTTTCTTTTCAAATCCACTGTGAGCATGCAGACTGAGGAGGCTCTTGATCATTTCAAATTGGTCTCAGGAGCAGAAAGTAAATAGTGGCCAGAGTGAGGACACATTCTTTGGGAACCCAGCGAATGATTCTTTGTCTACTTCACTGTCAGGTCAGTACCTGAAGGGACCGGATATATGGTTTAGAAAGGCCAGGTCTTGTGGCAATACCTGGGAAGGAGGTGAGGCAGAAACTGGGCATGTGAGTGCAAGACTTTCTCTCCATTGTGGGTAAAATCTGCTGATCAGGTGCCTCTGCAGTTGCTGTACCTCAATGACTACCTTCGAGTGTGGCTGCATTGAGCCAAGTGAAGATTCCTTGGTACACAAACAGCAGGTGTCACTACATACTGAGGTTCAACCTTTTCCCAGCTGCAAAGAATATATTTGGCCAAATTGCTGTGGAATTCTCTAAGCAGTTGGACAGTCCTTCATGGAAAGGTTTGTGTTGAAAAATACCTTTGACCCACAAACCCATCAGGCAGTTGTCCACATGTAATGTCCCTAAGGTGGCCAAGGTGATTAAGAAAACATTTTTTGCCTTCATCAGTTGGAGCATTGAGTGCAAGAGTTAGGAAATCATGTTGTAGCTCTGTAAAACCATGGTTAGCCTTCATCCAGAGTATTGCGTGTTATTCTGGTTACCACACTATCAGAAGGACATGGAAATTTTCGAGAGTGCGCAAAGAAGGTTCACCGGGATGTTGCCTAATCTCATGAGTGTTGGCTATGAGGAGAGACTGAATAAATTAGGATTGTTTTTACTGGAAAGACGGAGGCTGAGATAGGCCTGATAAAAGTCTACAAGGGGGCAAAGATTCAAGATGAGAGGGAGAAAGTTTAAGGGAGATGTATGGAGGGAAGTTTTTCATGCAGAGTAATGGGTTTGTAGAATGCGCTGCTAGAAGTGGTGGTGGAAGCAGATACATTAGCAATGTTTAAGAGGCATCTGCATAGGTACACAAATCGGAGGGAATAGAATGATATGGATTGTGTGAGGCTAGGAGGTTTCTATTTAGTTCCGTTAGTACATCATGATTGGTGCAGGTTTGAAGGGCCAAAGGGCCTGTTCTTGTGCTGTAAATTTCTTTGTTCTTCGTGCTAACATAACCTATTGCCATTACCACATTGTTCTTATCCATCATAGCTGGAGTGATGAAAGAAAGAACAAATTGAATTCTGTGATGTTTTGCATCCAATTATTTATTGATGGCTTTTTGTATTTTTTGGTAATGCAATGGAGAAAGAGGGTTGCATCAGATTGCCTGATTCTGTTAATTTATCAAGTCAAAAAATTTACCAATTGGACCATAACTGGATCTTTGCTCTTGATTTTTGTAAATGCACCAGACTCTATATCAGTTATAAAATGATTGAAAGCCTTAAGGTTTCAGTCTAGCATTATAGATTAAAACAGTTTCAATATGATAAAACACACATATCTGCAGCTTATAGATTGATTTCCACAATAGAAATCCCTTGCAACAGTGAAATGCAAATGAAAATGGCAGGGGTCATCCTCAAAACCTAGAATCTCCAGCAATAATTCACATCGCTGTGCCAAGAATAAGTTTAAAAATCCTGCAGGCCAAATGTCATGGGCATGAGCATCACAAGAGATGGCATTTTGCCAGTAGAAAATATCCTTTGAGGAAAGATTCAGTTTCCATAGCAGCTGGATTCACTGGTGAGTGCATGCATTGGTTAGAATTTTTTCTTCACCGACAACACCCTCTTCTCTTCCCGACCTCCGATATCCCCTAGCTCCTGCCTAAAAGAATAATCACTTTCTATAGTTCAAAAAAGCAGACAGCATCTGATTTTCAAATAGCACTGCTCCACGCTGCCCCAATTGATTTGTGCACTAGGTCACTTTGGTATTGATCTCAGTCAGCCAGCTAAATACCAGATTTTCCGAAATGATTGTATTGAATTATCATGCAATATTATCAGATAAGGAAACATCATAGTGGAAACATAAGGAAACATCTCAGAGGTTCACATTTATGCTTACCAGCCAAAAGACATTCTCTTTCACCTTTTAAAATGCCATATTCATACTTAAATTAACTAGAGGCATCATTTAATTCTAGTTACAGAATTCAAACAGAAATCATTAAATTTGCCCTTTTACATTTTTAAGCAAAGCAAGCAATCAGCACAGATATATTTTATATGTCAAAAAATTCTTGCAAGAAAGCAATTACAAAGAGAGATGCTGGGTCTGACTTTATCATCAAATTGTGCCCGTAATCAGGCGAAAAAACTTGGTAAAGTCGGGCATGAGATGAGTAGTGCAATCCGCAATCCCCACTGCACCCATTCCTCCTTTACCAAGTGCCGAAAATGGCTGCGATCTGGACCACGTGTAATGGGCATGACCACAATTTAAATACATCTGCATGTATTTAAATTGACTTAATGGGCTGGACACCCAGGCTTACCAGCGCTTCCCTTTTAACCATCACCTTCGTCTGTCCAGATTCAGCGTCAAATGGACACGGTCCGCAAGCTTCTTCCCTGCTGCTGTCAGACTTTTGAATGGACTTACCTTGCATTAAGTTGATCTTTCTCTACACCTTAATTATGGAATGTAACACTGCATTCTGAACTCTCTTCTGCCCTTCTCTATGAACGGTATGCTTTGTGTCTATAACGTGCAAGAAACAATACTTTTCACGATATGCTAATACATGTGACAATAATAAATCAAGTTAAATCCAAAATCAAAAGCCCAATCTGGGGGCTACAGCTTCTGAGGAGATCATTTCTGAGCTTCTGGCGGCTCTCTGACTCAGATCGGTGGTGGGTTGGGGGGAGGCATGTCAGATGGTTCACGTTGAGGGGGAGGAGGGGTGGGGGAGTTCTGCTGTCACTGTGTGTGATCGGTGGTGGGGGGTAATGGTAGGCGGGCAGAGGGCCACGATTGATCTATGTAGTGGGGAGGTGGAGGGGATAAGGGGGACAGTTATGTTACGGGGCTGGGGCAATATCCGTGGGGGTCAGGGGGAGGCATTATCCGGCCCAGGAGCGATGTGGCAGGGGAGTGTTTTTCGATTGCGTATGCACAGTTGGAGTTTCCAATCAGAGCTGCAGTGTTTTAGGCACATTAAGCCCTGCCCATAGGCTTCTACAGTGTGATTCAGAATCAGGCTTTTATTTCAGGCAGAGTGTATATGGGACCGCCTGAGAACGAGTCTAAAAGTCCAATTTGAAACACTCCCAGATTCAGCATTAAGAATTAAATTGACAAAATCGGACTCTCTGTCTGGAATGGCTTCAACTTTCAATTGGCCATAATATCTAATCTTTGAAACATTTTATAGATGATAATCCTCTTGCTCTGAAACTGTTGAAACAATTATATTGCCGTTCATCCTCATGCCATCTGCCTCTAAGCTCTATCGTGTGTTTTTAAATTAATTACAACGAATTCTTCTAGGCTTTTAAAAAATTTTCTGGTTATAATTTAAATCTCATGTTGCATTGCTTGCTTATGTTTCGGTCAACACGAGGAGATAAAGGCGAGAGCTCAGGTTTTGGGATCAGTGAAGTGGCTCATAACTGATCTCAAAAGTAGAGTGAACGAGTGATTTCTGTTCCAAAAATTACCCAATCCACCCCTCCCCCACATCATGCAATTGGCTGTTGAATTGTTGAATGGGGATTCCCAGCATCAAGCCATAGTGATGTTGTTAAGCTGTCCAAACAGCTAATCGCAATAAAAATTCCCTCAGAAGCCAAGCAGAAAATGAAAAGCATTAAAATTGTATCAACTTTTAATATTTTATGCAAAGCAAAGTAAGGATTGGCACGTGCATATGGGAATGGTTATTAAAGTTAAGAATTGAAAGAAAAATTGTTACTTACATTTAAAAAATCTAGTTTAAGAAATCTAGTAATTGATGATAATGGGGATAGTTAACAACATTTCATACACTTTGAGGAAGAATTTAGTTGTTCAGGAGTATTTGTCACTTGGATCATTATTAAAGACACAGTAATCCTCATTGAATGAGATGTGACTAGCTATAGAATTTCTGAAATAGACATGAGAATGGAAAATAGGCTGTTGCCACATCAACTGGTCATTGGGGTTGAAGGGAGTGAGGAAGAAATCCACACCGCAGTCAGTGATGGAATAGAGCTTGTTAATCTGTGTTTGCACTGAATCCTGAAGTTGTAGTCAGGTTCAGAATGGCACAGTGGTTAGCAATCCAGGTTCAATTCTGGCCTGAGATCCCTGTCTGTGCAGAGTTTGCATATTCTCCCCATGCCTGTGTGGGTTTCCTCCTCCAGTACAAAGATGCGTGGGCTAAGTTGATTGGCCATGCTAAATTGACGCTAGTGTCAGGGGATTAGCAGGATAAATATGGGGTTACAGGAATAGAAGGTAAATAAATGGCATTATGGGAACTGTGGTACTGCAGCCTTGATGGGCCAAATGGCCTCCTTTTGCAATGTAATGATCCAATGACGAGTACACTGGCAATTTGCCATCACAATCCCAAAAAATTCTGCACCATTATCTTTACGTACATGGCATCACATACAATATACAGCACAGTGACAGGCTATGCAGCCATCGAATTTATGTTGGAGTTTATATTCCATTAATCTTCTCCAATTCTATCTCATCTCAACTTTCCAGCATTTCTTTTTATCCTCTTTCAGCACATGTACTTTGAAATATCTCAAAAATTTGTCACAACCACTGCAGGTGGTAGTGAGCTCCACACTCTAACCACCCCCAATAATTACTTTTATTTTTCTACTGGATTTATAAAGAAACATAGTCCCTACATTTGTGGAAATATTCACAGGCATCAACCCAGTCTAACTCATTCATATATTTAAAGACCTCTATCATATTATCTATTCTCTAAAGAAAACAGAGCTCCTGCTGATTTATCCCTTCCTGAAAGCTGTAGTCTTGCTGTTCTGCTACCAACCTTGTAAATCTTTGTCAAGTTTTTGCTAATATCTATATCTATATTTTCTACGTCTTTTTATGAAGTGGGGGCCAGAATTCCTCACTCTAAATGCAAAATGATTTGCATTCTACACAAGGTAAATTCTAATCTCTAGGAAATAAAACCCAACTTATTGTTAGCACTTTGAATTGCTTTGCTGACCAGTAGTGCTGCTTCGGATGTTTTTTCTTCCACCTCTACCTTGGGTCCCTTTGTTTTCTATTGTGTTGTTTCTTATTTGATAAAGTTATTTTCAATGCTTTTACTTTCTCAGAAGACTAAGCTACAACTCTCACCAACTTTTACAGATGTACCATAGAAAGCATTGTGATAGAATGATTGTGTCGCAGTTTCATATGGTTCCTGCTCTGCCCAAGACCGCAAGGAAATACAAATGATCATACATGTAGCCTAATGCATTACACAAACCAGCCTCCCATCCATTGACTCTGTCTATACTTCCTACTGCCTTGGCAAAGCAGCCAACATAATTAAAGACCCCACACACCATGGACATTCTTTCTTCCGCCTTCTTCCGTTGGGAAAAAGATACAAAAGTTTGAGGCCACTTACCAACCAATTCAAGAACAGCTTCTTCCCTGCTGCCATCAAGCTTTTGAATGGAACTAACTTACATTAAGTTGATCTTTCTCTGCACCCTAACTATGACAGTAACACTATATTCTGCACTCTTGTTTCTTTCCCCATGAACGGTATGCTTTGTCTGTACAGTGCACAAGAAACAATACTTCTCACGGTATATTAATACACATGACAATAATAAATCAAATCAAAATCAGGTGTCAGCGATGTTTCTTCCCCAACCAAAGGGGAAGGAACCAAGTCATACTTATCTCCATTAATTGTCACTCGATAGCTCAATCTTCATGGAATCATAGAATAGAATCACTCCAGTGCAGAAAGAAACTATTTGGCCATTGAGTCTTCACTGACAGAACATCCCCCAGTCTCAATCCCAAATATTTATCCTGCTAATCCTCCTAACCTACATATCCTAGGATATAAAGGGGCAATTTAGCATGGCCAATCCACCTAATCTGCACATCTTTGGACTATGGGAGAAAACTGGGGCAACTGGAGGAAACACACAATCACTCCACACAGATGATGACCCGAGGCCAAAATTGAACCTGGAACCCTTCCGCTGTGAGGCGGCAGCGCTAAACATGGGTCATCGTGCCACCGTGCCATCTTATGTCTTTGTTATTATGTCACACTCTTTCTTAGTATAGAAATATTCTCAGTTTAATGTTACCTATAGATTTTGATGTTGTTACTTGTTCAAGTCCAGATCAGTAGTGTAAATTATGAACAACATTGGTCCCAGCACATATTCTTGTGGAGCACTGTCTACCAATCTGAATTACTATTTTTTACCCCTACTCGCTGCTTTCCTTTTATTAAAGCCAATTTATTAGTTATTCAATAATTTTCCCTTAGCTTCATGAACCATAACTTTGTCATGAACTTACAATGTAGCACTTTATTAAAATAGCATTTTGAAAATCCATGCATATATCTACAGCAATATACTTGTCTGCTAGCTTTTCAAATGCTTCCATCAGATTAGCTCAGTGTGACTAAACCTTTCAGGATCCATGCTGACAATTTATGATATTTACCCTCTCTACATACCCCATCACATTTTTGGTATGTATTAAAGCACTGCTGAAAAAGTTATATATTTTGTCAAAGTTTTTAATCTTGCACTCATCAGAATATTTTGCAAGAATACCAATGTAAGGGAAAGGAACAAATTGATATGATATGAGAAAAGCGTGTTGATTGATTGGCAAATGGACTCTGATTAGTAGAAGTGTTGCTCTGGAGTGACGGTGACAGTTAACTGCCAAGCATTGTTAGAAATTTAAACCTACTAGCTGGCCTCTGATTTGTCAAGACATTGCTCCAAAGAATGAGCCAGTGAATGGCTATCACTTATTCTGTTTAGGCGCAATGTGTGTAGCTAATCTTTGTCTTCAAAGAACAGGGGTCTTGTGCATTAATATGTGTAACATCCAGTACACACAAGTGTGCCACATAGTGAGCATGATTGACAATCTTAAATTGATTATCAGTGTAATTCTTAGCACACTGAGGATCATTTAATAGATGCTGTCCAATCGCACAATCATATTTAATGTTAGACTCTATGCGTGAGATTTTCTCTGATGTTGACAAAGTCCAATGTAGGTCAGGAAAAGCAGCATCAAAGCTGTTGATGGCAATGGTAGCTTTTTACACCATAGGGTGTGGCACTTAGTGCAAAAAAAGACAGGCAAGTTCCATGACTTATTATTGGTGGGTAACCTCTGATTCATCCAAACCACAATCAACTCAGTATTTTGATGATTTGGATCCCATATTTAAAGGATGGTCAAATGCACATCAAGATATATTTTTCACCCAGGTGACTCTCCTGGCACCCCCTGATACTTCCCTGGCGTCATCGTTTTCGACAGCTTCCCCTGAATGCTATGCTCACCTCCAAACTCCTCTGGGTGTACTGCTTGCCTGGTGCACATCTTCTGAGAGCAGTTATGCATTGTGCTGTTCTGATATCATACAGCTGTGGATGAATTATTTGATGTGAGGTGCTGATTCCAGTGTATGGGCCCGATAATGATATGTTAATTTATTCCAATGAGGCTCCCGGTGTTGAACAATTGATAATGGCACAACACGGATGGGGAAGCGGGGTGATCGTTTCTTCCTTTTCTGTCAATATGAAGGTGAGGGGATGAGACCGATCTCTCGGCAGAGAGCGAGATGGGAGATAGAGTAAGCTTGGACGAGAAGAGATGCACCGGGAAGAAGGAGGTTCCGAGTGGTCTTGGAGGTCTGGAGTGTGTCTGTTTCAATGCGAGGAGCATAACGGGAAAAACGGATGAACTTAGGGCCTTAATGTTTGCGAGGAACTTGGATGTGGTTGCAGTGACAGAAACGTGGTTAAAGGAAGGGCAGCAGTGGCAACTGAACATTCCTGGGTGTAAGTGTTTCAGGCATGACAGAGGAAGGTCCAGAAGAGGTGGGGGAGTGACGTTGTTAGTTAAGGAGAGCATCACGGCAGTGAAGAGGGAGGACAACACAGAGGACTTAGGAGTGGAGTCGCTGTGGGTGGAGTTGAGGAATAGAAAGGGGGCAATTACTATGCTAGGGGTGTATTATAGGCCACCCAACAGCCCATGGGCAGTTGAAGAAGGCATATGTAAAGATATTTTGGATAGGTGCAGAAAGAACAGAGTCGTTATAGTGGGAGATTTTAATCTCCCTAGGGTGGATTGGAAAGTACTTAGAGCTGGGAGTTTGGATGGGCAGGAATTTGTAAAATGTGTACTGGAAGGATCATTGGAGCGGTATGTGACTAGCCCGACTAGAGAAGGGGCTATATTGGATTTAGTTCTGAGTAATGAGCCAGGGCAGGTGGTTGATGTTGTAGTGGGGGAACATGTGGCTAACAGTGACCACAATTCTGTCTACTTTAGCATACAGATGGAAAAGGATGCTTGTTGCCCTAGGGGCAGGGTGCTGAATGGGGGAAGGCTAACTACGGTTGAATTAGGCAGGAACTTAGGGAAACTGATTGGGAACGGTTGTTTGAGGGTAAGTCCACGCTAGGCATGTGGGACTCTTTCAAGGGAATACTGAAAATGTTGCAAGATAAGTAAGTGCCGGCCAAGAGGAAAGATGGGAAAGGTAGGATTAGAGAGCCGTGGATTACTAGGGATATTGAGGACTTGGTTAGGAAGAAAAGAGAAGCATATGATAGGTTGAAGCAGCTGGGAACCAAGACAGCATTGAAGGAATATAGAGAGAGTAGGAGGGAGCTCAAACAGGGAGTTAGAAGGGCAAAAAGGGGGCATGAAATGATTTTGGCAGATAGGATTAAGGAAAACCCAAAGGCTTTTTACTCCTATGTTAGGAATAAAAGGGTGGTTAGAGGAAAAATCGGACCTCTTAGGGACAGAGGAGAGGAACTGTGCTTAGAGCCCAAGGGAATGGCAGAGATCCTGAATGAATACTTTGCGTCGGTATTCACGAAGGAGAGGGGCTTGTTGACAGCTCCTGTCTCTGAGGGAGCTGTGGACCAGCTGAAGGAAATATCCATACTGAAGTAGGAAGTGTTAGAGCTTCTAGGTAGCATTAAAACTAATAAATCTCCAGGGCTTGATGGCATTTATCCCAGACTGCTTAGAGAGGTGCGAGGTGAAATTGCTGGGCCTCTTACACAAATCTTTGTCTCTTCCTTGGACACAGGTGAGGTCCCAGAGGACTGGAGAATAGCTAATGTTGTACCGTTGTTTAAAAAGGGTGGTAGGATAACCCCGAAATTATAGGCCGGTGAGTTTGACGTCAGTGGTAGGGAAGCTGTTGGAGGGGATTCTTAGAGATAGGATGTATAGGCACTTAGAGCGTTGCAATCTGATTAGGGATACGCAGCATGGATTTGTTAAGGGGAGGTCGTGCCTTACAAATCTGGTAGAATTTTTTGAGGAGGTGACGAAAACGGTGGACGAAGGGCGAGCCGTTGATGTCGTCTATGTGGATTTTAGTAAGGCGTTTGACAAAGTCCCTCATGGGAGGTTAGTCGAGAAAGTCAAGGCAAATGGGATACAAGGACAGGTAACTAGATGGATAAGCAACTGGCTTGGTAATAGGAGACAGAGAGTAATAGCAGAAGGCTGTTTCTCTAGCTGGAGGTCGGTCACTAGTGGTGTGCCGCAGGGCTCGGTACTGGGACCTCTTCTATTTGTAATATATATAAATGAATTGGAAGAGGGAGTAAGTGGAGTGATCAGCAAGTTTGCAGACGATACAAAGATGGCTGGACTTGCGGATAGTGAGGAGCATTGTCAGGCGATGCAGCAGGACATAGATAGGCTGGTAGCTTGGGCAGACAGATGGCAGATGGAATTCAATCCTGATAAATTTCAGGATGCATTTCCGATGCATCTCCCGATGCATTTCGGGAGAAAAAATGTAGGGGGGAGGTATATGATAAAGGGTAGACCTATTAAGAGTATAGAAATGCAGAGGGAGCTGGGGGTGCAGGTGAACAAGTCTCTGAAGGTGGCAGAGCAAGTGGAGAAGGTTGTGAAGAAAGCATATAGTATGCTAGCTTTTATAGGAAGGGGTATAGAGTACAAGAACTGGCCTTTAATGTTGCAGTTGTATAAAACGTTGGTTAGACCTCATTTGGAATACTGTGTCCAGTTCTGGTCGCCTTACTACCGGAAGGACGTGGAGACTCTGGAAAGAGTGCAGAGGAAGTTTATCAGGATGCTGCCTGGTATGGAAGGTCTGAGTTACGAGGAGAGATTAGGCAAATTGGGACTGTTTTCCTTAGAAAGACGTAGACTTAGAGGAGATCTGATAGAGGTGTACAAGATTTTGAAGGGGATAGATAGAGTAAACAGGGTTAAGCTTTTTCCTAGGATGGACTCAAATAGCACGAGGGGTCACGGGCTTAGGGTGAGGGGGGTAAGGTATAATTTGGATGCTAGAGGGAGTTTTTTCACACAGAGGGTGGTGGGGGTATGGAATGCGCTGCCAAGTAAAGTGGTGGAGGCAGGTACTCTGGAGTTATTTAAGAAATACTTAGATGGGCACATGAACAGAATGGGAATGGAAGGGTATAGAAAACTGATTTAAAATAGGGATCATGAGCCTTGGGAGTCCCTGGGAAGTGTGTAAATAGATGATGATATTGATGTACTTGTTTTTATCCTGCAGGTGCTTTGGTCCACCTTGTTGTCTAACGAGGGGCATACACGTGATGGGTCTTGAAAGGACTGATCTTGGACCTTTTTCGAGAGTATCCTACTGCTTCACATCGTTAGTGTATGCTTGACCTGGACCATCTGATGGGCAACATGACAGTGCAGTGACTATCGCTGTGCTGTGCAGATACGTGGATTTGGGCCTGTGTCTGTGGGAGTTTACGCATTCTCCCCGTGCTTGCAGGGGGGTTCTCCGGGAGCTCCGGTTTCCTCCCACATCCCAAAGATGTGCTCTTGGGCTAATTGGCAAAACAAATTCCCCTAAATTGTCTCAAATTTGGTTTTTAATCCATAGATCTAAAAACATGGACAGGGATCGCGTGTAGAAGTGGGAACATCGAGGTGGCAGCGCGGGCTCGTTGGGCCGAAAGGCCTGTTTCCCGTGCTGTTTTGTTCTTTGTTCTTTGTTCAACTTTGGCCTTTTCACAATATTTTTGCTCTTGCCATCAAACCTGCCTGACATGAAGGGGAGCAGAAAATCCTGGCCTGTGTTTGGGTTTAATAAGCATGAGCTTGTTGAATATGGTCTGAATCTTGTCCATTGTAAACAGCAGAAGTGACATACTGTTTGATATGGTACACCAGTCTTTTGCCCTATGGTCTGCATGCCTAACATCAACTTTGGCTCGAATTTTTGAGGTATGTAACACTTCCAAAGTAATATGAGGTAAATTGGACACTTTTCGGGGCTAAGTGTCAGTCGTAGGCCCATCCATGTATTTGCATGCTGTACAGTGCAAAATGATCTGATTAGGGGAGGCATTATCCCAGAGTATGGCTTTGATGTGTCCTATGTTAGCATCGAAATGTGCATCGTGAGCAAATGACTTGGGACCTATTTGTGAGGTTATCATAGAATCACAGGATCTCAAAAGTGCAGAAGGAGGCCATTTGGTTCATTAAATCTGCACTCATTCTCCGACTGGCCTTTTGCTCAGGCCCAACCCATGCTCAACTCCTGTAACCCAATGTATTTACCCCACTGATCCCTCTAACCTACACAGCTTGGGACATTAAGAGGAAATTTAACATGACCAATCCACCTAATCTGCATATCTTTGAACTGTGGAAGGAAACTGGAGCACCTGGAGGAGACCAATGCAGACAAGGGAAGAACGTCCATCTAGTCACCTAACAGTGGAATTGAACACGGGTCCCTGGCACTATGCTAACCACTGTGCACCCATGCCACTCAGGTTCCAGATAAGACCAATCCAAAAACGCATGGAACTGTAAAAATTCCAGTGCAATTATTGGCATGTGAAGGCAGGCTTGCGCCCAACATTGCAACCTTATTATTACAAATGCATAACTTTAATTAAGTCTGGTGCTTTTACAGATTAGAAATATGGCTCCATATTTATGGAGGGGAACAATCAAAGATTTATATTATTTTTTGAGACTAGACTGTGAGAAAAAATAAAAACTGTTTCTGAACTGACCTAACTAAAATAGACAAATTGCAATGATTAGGAGCAAGAATTAGATTAAAATGGCAAACTAGAGTACCTAATTGTAGTAATGTTTAGTAGCTGACGAGAGTAGAGAAACTGCAGTTTGTGTAGCCATACTTCACTTCTATTCTATTGAAGCAAGGTAGTGAAAATATATTAAATGTGAAAACTGTTCATTGCCTAGGTCATAAAATAGATTCAAAAATATTAGTTAATCAATTCACACAACTCAGAATAATTACATATTGATTTCCTTCTAAATTAAGAATCATATGTATCCCCTTCTAACCAACTTTAATCTAACATTCACTGAGTGATATAGTGGTTAAATAAAGCAATTTAATTTCAGTAATATTGGCTAAATTTACACTTTTGTTTATAGAAAGCATAATTTGCAAGGTATTAATAGCATTAAATATATTCTAATTAGTATTAAACCAAAACAATCCTAATACCTACAACATATTGATTCGTAGCTTAGTTCCCCAACGCAAAAGGAGCCTTTGTCTAATTTTATTTGAATTCTCCTTGTTACAACTTCAGTCAAGACCAAAAATATTTTTTATGAAAGAAGAAATCTGAAATCCAAGTTATTTACTGAGAGAATGAAGCTACTGCTTAAAATAAAAGAAGTTGTATTGCACAAGAGTCAAACAAAGCAAACTCTAAATACAAGTCAGAATTCTCCAAACTCACCTGGAACTGGGATTTCCCAGTCCTGCTGCAGTGAATGGAGTTTTGACTGAGTGCCAAATTCTCCGTTCTCGCTGTTAACAAGGGCAGAATGAACAAGATCAAGACTTGGTCACTATTTGAAAAGCACCTATACTTTAAAACCCAGAATCACTTAGTTAAACATAAATTAATAATCAAATTGAGTTTAATTATAAACTATAATTGCACATTAAATGGCAGACAGTTAAGGCAGATCTTACTAATTGGTTTGGCAGTCTGCTCAGTATGTGTACCACAAAGTCACAGAATTACAGGCCCCTATGGTGCAGCAGGAGGCCATTCAGCCCATCGAGCCTGCACAGACCACAATCCTAACCAATCTCTATCCCCAAGAGCAATATGCATTTACCTCAGCTCATCTCTCCCACACTAAGAGTATATTTAGCATGACCAATCTACCCAAGTCCTTCAAACCCCAATCTACCTGATGCAGAATTTCGCTCCTCTCCTAGGATTTGACCTGATCCCCAGCTGGTATAGATGCATAACCAAACTGAGTTTCACAAGCACAGTCTTCGCCAAAAATGGCACATATCTGCAGAATCTCCTCAACTCAGCTGATGACAGTATGGGTGACGTAGATGCAGTAAATATATCTTCAAGGAGCAGAAATAGTTGAAGAAAAAGTATATTTGCCTATTCACAGCTTCTGGACCTAGCCTCCATCTTCTTCAGTTTGCCTGTACTGCACCACCAAGATCATCATTCGCTCTAATTTACTCTTTTATGTGATTTCAACTAGTTTCAGACTGTTCAGAAATGTTGGCTCCTAATCTCAGTTTCACTGTTAGAAACCGGAAGAGTCAGTTTCCCTTTTCAGTCAGTGTCTGTTTCAAAAATTAAATGCATTGAAACCATGGATTCCATCTCATTATAAACATTAGCCAGATATTTTCAAATACACACAAAGTAGCATATAATTTGAGAGCAAGGTCCCTAATCTAACATCTTCTTGTTCTAAAGCTTGATGAAAAACACTGAAGAGTAGATCTCACTCTTATTTGAGCTTATACTAAATGGAAAGGTTAGTTATTTTTAACATTAGGAGAAATTGAATATTATGCATTGTTGAATGATCTGCAAATGTTTGTAAAGAACCAGAAACTAATCAGCTAGGAATTGATTGTTTTGTGTAAGTGTTCCTGGAGCCCATATTTTGCAGCTGCACTGGAGATTGATATGATGTGGAGCAGGATCAGTTCCAGCCAGACCTTCTTTTGTCCAAAACAATATAAAAAGTTCAAGAGGAGAGTACTGATCTTCCAATACTTAAAGTGTGTTTATTATCAACATTTGGAAAGCAAAATACAACAAGAAAATGCAGCATGGTGGCAGCAAGAGAATGTAGACCTGAGATCCTCAGCCACTAATTTTTGTAATTTTGTATCTTTGCCTTTTTTTTCTGCTTTGCTCTTGATTTTAAGCCAATGATGAATATTTAAAGTAATTTTGTATTTAATCTTACTGAGTAGATATTGATCTCAGCCCAGGTATGATTGTGTGTTGATTAATTAATCAATAATAATCAAGTTTGGTGCGTTTTCCAAGATGTAGTTTTATTTTCATATTGGCGATGCACAGCTGATACTTTGCTTTCCATTTTTCTAGCTAGAATGCAAAATAATTTGTCTTTTTTTTTAAATCAGAAGTCATTTTCCTTACTGCATTCAGTTTCCCTTGGATTACAGGCCAGGATGATGAATAACCTTATTTGGGATGATTAAGTGATCCTTAGCTCAAATGCAGAGTGACAGCCGGATCTCCCATCTCTACCAATTTCCCCTATTAGGCCCTACCCCATCAAGCCTCATCCCCTTGGCACAACCTGATGCCTAGTGAGTAGTGCCAACATGCTCCCTGGGCATTGGTATCTTACCCTTTGGACAATGCTGGGGGCCCACACTGGCAATGCACAGAGGGCACTCCCTCTGGCAGCCCCCTTTCACTCTAGTAGGTCAGGCCTCCAACTCCCCACAAGTGGGAAGCTATAGTAAACCCCTATCCCTGGAGTGGAACTGATGATGTCAGAAATCTGATGGCTGGAGACTTGCAGATGTTATGGCACTCAGTGGGGAGCCCGCGAAATGACCTCCGCTCGAGTCTGACCAACTGTGCTACAAAAGCAGTGCAACAGGATGGGAGAATCACCCCCAAAGAGTTCTGACTTTTCCAAGCTTATTATATAATTATTACCAACATCTGGAACCAAACAATGGCAACAGCTCATAACAGGGAAGATTAGCATCGAACGTTAGCCATCAGGGGAGCAGAGTGATATGTATATGCTCAGATAATATGTTTAGATCTCCAATTTCAGGATATCAATATGATCAGCTGTTAGACATCACACTCCAGAGGTACCAATCTGAGAAATGTAATTGCAGTATAACTGCAGTACATAAAAATAAATATATTGCATTTATTAAATGAATCTTGCACGATATGATGTAAAACAGGAAGTGAAAATAAGAAATGAGAAGAGACCACATGTTCCAGTCACCCATGTTTAAGGAACTCTATTCATTGTATCAAAGTGTGGGTTATGCATTACTGTACAATGTAACTTACAGGATCTTAGGAATGATCTAGACACGTAAAAGATCATTGTGCTTTGTCTGATCAGAGTAATTGGCTCTGATATTTACAGGAAAAGACAGAGCTGGCTAAGGGCTTGTCAAGGCCAGGAATCTTGAGGGCTTGTTGAATTTAATGCGAAAACGGAGAGACGCCTGAGACTTGGGCCTGGGAGGAGTCAGCTGTGACTGTGACATGTCAAGACTGGGAAATCGGGTTTGAAGTAGGAGTCTGTGGGCAGCAGTTAAAGTCTTGACAAAGGGGATAAGGAGACTGCAGTTAGCAGGGAGAAGCAAAGACATCTTTGTAGAGCAGGGGAGCTCTGGGAAACTGTTAAACGATGCTGTCAACTTTATGATTTAAATATATTAACAAAGTGGCTCAACTCTTTATGGAGGAATTCCTGTCCAAGATCCTTACCCTCACCTGTTAAAGATCAAGGGTATGTTTCCTGTTCTTTCATTTTTGCCCCCCCAGGGCACTCCACCTATCATGAGGAGGCCTTTATCAATAGGAAATATCGAACCTCATAACATACACCTTGGATTCTTATAATTATCCAACTGGTTTTAATTTGTTTCCATTGACTCTCTCAACAATCTATTCTATGAATTCATCACCTTTTGCTTGAAGCAGTTTTGTCTAAACTTTATTTATTTTTTCCATTTGGGGTATGATAAAATTTGCTTGCCTGTACTTAGAGTCTTCGGTGCCTTAAACAAGATTGACCTTGAGTTTTTCTTTCTTTCTTCTGGTGTAAATATTTCCATTTTTTTAGCCTCTGCTCATGATTAATCTCAATTGTCAATTTAGTGCCCTCTCTGGTGCCCGGATATCTTCCTCATAATATAGTGAGCCTAAATATTCACAGTACTGCTGGTGGGAGCAAACTAGTACTTTGTATAAATTCAGAATCATTTGTCAAAATGTATATTCAATCCCTCTGCCTATAACCATCAATGTGCAGAAGGAGGCCATTCAGCCCATCGAGTCTGCTATCTTACTTGTTCTCTTCATACCCAAGATCTACATGCCTATTCTGTAACCAGTTTCTATGTAGCATTAATAAACATATACTAGAATATGTCTGCAGTGTGTGTCTCAAACTGGTATCTCTGGAGTGTGATATCTAACAGCTGATCATGTTGACATCCTGAAACTGGAGATCTCAACATGTGGGTTTGAGCACTTAGAGTGCACTTGTCCCCTGATGGCTAATGTTCAATGTTAGATAGCAGCAGGCTGGAATGCCCATTTCTACATGTTCTTGACTTGGGTCAACACAAAGCGTATGGACTGTAACCGCTCAAGAAGACAACTCACCATCATCCTGTCAAGGACAACAAAAGGATTAGCAATAAATGCTGGCCAACCAACGACACCCACTTCCCACAAGTTAATAAAAAAATAAGTTCCATGCAAAACTGAATGAGCCAATCTCAGAACTTGATGGCAGTGATGGAGACAATTGGTGTAAAAAAAAAACGTTTTGATGTTATGGAAGGATAGCTTGAGAAATCTTGGCAGTAAAAAGAGGCACAGTGGAGAAATGTAACATCGACTGTCCCTAGTGAGCTGACCCTACCCTAGACCTGCCCATGTGACTGTCTCGAGACGCCTGCAGTGTTAATAATGGATAGCATCAAGTCTTCACAAGAAGAACCAAAGCAGTAAGCCCAGTAACAGAGGACTTTCCCTGAAAGGGGTGTTGCTGTGCACTGTGGATGTTGATTCCATTATTGAAACCGATTTCAGTCCAAAGCAAAATTTAGCAGTTGAACGAATACATTTAAACCAGTGCTCACCTGGGGACCTGGGGGATCAGATTGCATTGCTCCTAACTGACCTATGTCACTTAGCTAGTTCTTTCAAATAAGGGTGAGCTAATCCATAATTGCATAATCATGGACAAAAACCTCTGGACTTTCTGCAGGATGATCTTACTTTGGACAAAGGGGCAGGTCAAGATTTGAGCATTTAGTCAAGCTATAACCCATGGTGACATTGAGATTTCACATAAATTTGTAGACAGGCTAGCTCCACAGGCAGTGAAAGGTCCACCCATAAGAAAGCTTGCCAAACCAATTGCAAGGATGGGAAACTCCATTCCAGCAGCCAATTTGAGATGCTTGCGTTGAGGTGTGAAAGCCTGCACAGTTGCTCAAACTATCCAACAGGGGGCATGGAATGGTTTTTAGTGCGGCAAGACTGGACATTTCAACCATTTCTGCTTATCCAGAAATTTTAACCAAAGCTGCAGGGCAGCTCATAACTATGCATCACATTCCTTCCAAAAAAAAAAGGATAGTTCAGAAAATGATAACCCTCTCGACATCTGGGGAAAAGCAGACAGTATCAATCCAGGCTACCGGTTAGCTACAGTCCAAGTTCAAGGCTTTTGTGCTTCTCTTAAAATTGATATTGAGTGGTTGTCCTGAGGGCGATGTGCATAGTGTGCCCTGTATTGTGAAAACTTCGCAATCCCACCTAAACTCTGTTTTTTTCTGATTATTTGTTTAACGTGCAGATACTAATGGCCGTTTGTGGTGTTAAATCTTTCAGTTGAAGCAGCTGCTTACAGACAAGATCACCGAGAACCCCGCAGATGATTCGATTCCTGACTAACTCATCAGTGAGAGTGCCAAATGCACATATCTTTGCTGAGGTTTTCAAGATAGCCAAATTAGATTGTATTGATTCTTTTGCTCTTTGGTTTGTTGAATTAAGTGCATGCTGGTCAATATTATATTTTTTTACCGGAAGACAAATGTCCTTAGCCATTTTTAGAATTATTTTGGGGCCCTCTTTCTCCTGCATTTGGAAAACAAACGACTCGAGTTTCTTGACAGTCTTGGGGTCCACCAAGTTTAGTAAGGTGTAAGTTTGTGCCTTTTTTGACTTGTTAGATGATGCAGCACTGCAGTAAATATGCCACTCCTCAAATTTTTCCCAATTATCCACAATGTTTTTATCAAAGATGAGCGGGTCGATGCAAAATCCTTGTGCCATACTGTCAACTCCTGACCCCATGTATAAGTACTGGGTTCCCGAAAGACTGACAAAAAAGGACTTGTAACAAACAATACTTCATCCACTGACTGGGCAACTAATCCATGCTTGTATTCTGCCCATACTCCAGGTAGAACTCCTGCACTCCCGACACGTGGCCCCTTCGGTAGCCGTGTCATCAGGTCATTGTGTGACCACACGCTCTACACAGGTAACTTACAAACAGATAATCAAGATCTAAGACAATATGAAAACAAACAACTTTACTGAACAGCCACAAACTCTTCTATCTAACTCTTTTCTCTCAACAACAAAAAACATAATTAAGAAGAAAGCAATCTCTCTTTGCTATCTACAAATAGCTTATAGTTATTTAAAATTAAATTTAATAAATTATGTTTAATACTAGTCTCTACAATTCAATTAAAATATTCACTGTTATTTGGGGGTGCAACCTCTTTTGGAATGTGGCAATTGCAAGGTTTCAAATTGTGGATCTAATTCCCCAAGTTCAATCAAGTGAATGAATAAAAACAGCATGCAAATTTACAAAAAAATGACATGTACAATTATCACACATGTATTGTGTTTTGCCATATATTAATAATGCTGTCTAAAGAACAATGGCAATCCTTACTAATCAGAACAAAATATAATTTGCATATATTAGAAAATTGAGTATTAACAGCGTTCCACTGCACCTGCTGAGATACAAACAGAAGTCTGACTTTGGAATAGGTCCAAGATTGAGACAGTGAGGCAACGTAATGTGTTAAAAATATCTACTTGCATACCATCTGGCACTATTATCCCAGATATAATGAAATTGTAACAACTCTACATTGTTAACATGTTCCTAAGAAAGCACAAAAACCTCATCTCATTAAATGCTGTGGATAGCGTATACAGGTTTACCTAGTCATTTATCACTTGAACTGGGGTATTATGATATTGGAACTGGTATAATATGATTTTTTTCATATCACTTGCCTTCACTGAGTTATGCATACAAATCAGTTTGGTTTAATGGCTGTGATAATAGCCACAATATGTTTTTTTTAATTAATTCATGGGATGTGCACAATGCTGGCATTTATTGCCCATTCTTAGTTGCCCTTGAGAAGGTGGTTGTGAGCTGTCTTCTTGAACCACTGCAGTCCATATAGTGTAGGTACACCCATAGAGTCATAGAAGTTTACAGCATGGAAACAGGTTGTTTGGCCCAACTTGTCCATGCTCACTTTTTTCTTTAAAACCCTAAGCTAATTCCAATTGCCTGTATTTGCTCAATATCCCTCTCCACCAATCTTACCCATGTAACTATCTAAATGCTTTTTAAAAGATAAAATTATACCCACCTCTACTACTCCCTCAGGCAGCTTGTTTCAAACGCTCACCATCCTCTGTGTGAAAAAAATTGATGTTGTTATCAAGGGAATTCCAGGATTTTTACCAAGCAACAGTGAAGGAATATTAATATACTTCCAAATCAAATTGGTGAGTGATTTGGAGGGAACCTCCAGATGGAGTGTTTGCTGCCGTTGTCATTTTAGATGGTAGTGGTTGTGAGTTTGGAAGGTGCCACTTAAGGATCCTTGGTGAGTTCCTGCAGTGCACCTTATGGATGGCACACAATGCTGCTATTGTTCGTTGGTGGTGAAGGGAGTGAATGTTTGTAGAGTGTTTGTGGATGTGGTACCAATCAAGTGGGCTGATTTGTACTGGATGGTGTCAAGTTCTTGATTATTATTGGAGCCACCTTCATCTAAACAAGGTGAGTATTCCATTACTCCCCTGAGCTGTGTTTGTTGATGGTAGATAAGTTTTAGGAAATCAGGAGGTAAGTTACTTGCTGCAGAACTGCCAGCCTCTGACCTGCTTTTGTAGCCACTGTATTTATGGCTTGATTTTTATACACTATGAAAATACTGAGATTGCTGTGCCAATGTTTCAGACTAAGTGAGAGGATTTTTAGATAGGTTCTGTTCAGGATAAATCACAATCCAATAGATGTGACATGATTGCTTAGAAATGGTTTAGTGGAAAAACAAACCTCCTAAGAGGGTATTTGGATAATGATAGTTAAAGCATCTGCAACATATTTGTGGACCATTTGATAAGCGAACCTACTGCTTATGTCATATATGAGTGCTGTACTTCCTCTTTACAGCAACTAGTTAACTCACCAGTGGATCATGATTAGAAGCATCATTGCCATGTAAATGCTGCAAGCTTGACCCCTAGAAATATAGCCATCCCAGCCGCTAGGTCCAGCAAAAAGGTGATGCAGAATTAGGAAAATAGGACATAGGATCAGGAGGAGGCCATTCGGCTCACTGAGCTTGCTCTGCGATTCAATCAAATCATAGTTGATCATCTACCTCAATGAACGTCGTTGCACTGTCTCCATTGGCGACTTCTGATCATAAGCTAAGTTGCTGTTGATATCCAGATAAGAGACTATGGCCCTTTACACAAGTGCTGGTGTCAGACATACTTACATACTGTCTGATTTTCCAATCCCAAGAACACCAAGAAATAGGGGGTATTTATTATAACACTCAGTGTAAAGTGTCAATGAGCTCTCTAACAATGATAGCTATTCAATTATCACTTATAAATGGTGCAAAACAATTTTAAGTCACTACCAAGTAAGGTCCAATAAATTTCAACAATTTATTTATCCCAGCAAGGTTAAAGTAGTCCAGAAAAGCCATTACATGAAAGGGATAATAAAAACATCAATGTATTTTTAAGACCAAAACACCCCTCCTCTGTTCACCCAGTAAGACAGGGCTCACACTTCCACATTGTATTATGCAGACAGCTCTTCATCTCAATAAACTTGTCGGTTCTATTAATCTTTGCACTCTGTACACCAACACTTAAAAGTGCCTCGTGGTTGCAATGACTCTGGCCTTGGCATCTGATAATATGGGAATCTACATCCAAATATGCAGCAACACTTTGGGTGCATGTCATTGTCTTGTTGACACCAGTGCATTTTAAACTGATGAACACACAAAACTGTTTTGTAAACATGTTTGGTGCACCCACTGAGAATTGTACCACAGTCAAAGCCTCACTGGAGCTAAACTTAACATTATCGTTCAAAGTTCCAAAAATTATCAACACGTTTGATTTTGTCTCAACTCTGCCAGACAGTTTGATTCTAACTTCCTTTCCAGCAACATATATTAAAACATTGCTAATCTCAATTGACAAAACAGAAGCGCTCAAAATAATGCAAAGAAAATCACTTCATGTCTTATCAAATACATCAAGAGTTTGTCATTGAGATACGTATTAAGAGAAAATCCTGTAGCTTGACCTTGTTCACTTATTGTGCTTCATTTTTCGATGTATCTATCAGCAAAGCAGAGTGACAGGCAGGACAGGTCACCTTTTCTATAGAGTGAATGATCTTTGTAAATTCCCTCTCATGATCCTCGGATTATACATATTGCAGGAAGTATACTTGATGCGTCTTTATTATTGGAGCATGGCTCTGTAGATGGCTGATCTGAAACAGGAGTATAAGACTGCAAGGATTGTGTTTTTTTTAAAAAGATTCAGACAGAAATTCTTAGGGTTAGCTCTTTAATACAAAAGAAAATTTATGCACAAATTTTATACATTAATTTTAGTGTCCGGGTGATAATTCTTGGCTTTCAAGGAAACTGAAAGATGCTGATAAATACTGGCTTGGATTTTATGGTTGTAATGGTGATGAAACTGTCAGAGCTTGCTGCCATAAATCCTCAGAAACTTATGGCTTGTTCTGGAGTCTGCACATGCACGATCAGATGCAGAAGTAGAGGTCTACATTTCTCCGTAGCTGCGCTATCGATGTCCTTCCAGGCGTCAAACAGAAAACATTGAACTCCATGAGAGCTCATGGGCATCTTGTCAAGAACGTGAATAGGATGTTAGGGTAGGGGGTTTTAGTTCAGTCAAGCAGCATTGTCAGTACAGACATGGAGGGCTTAAGGGCCTGTTCCTATGCTGTAATTTTCTTTGTTCTCTGAGAACTTCCCCTTTTATGTCATGGTGCTTGCAGTAAAAACCCCTTGAAAAAAGTTATATTTTATTAAATGAGGCATAGCTGAATTTTTACAGTACGTGTTCAGATACACATATATGTTCATATATGGGGAGGCATTGTCTTAATGTAATGGAAAGGTGATGACGAGTGATATAATCATGAGACTATTAATCTAGAAACTCAGCTAATGTTCTGGGAACTTGAGTTCAAATCCTACTACGGGAAATGATGGAATTCGAATTCAATAAAAAAAATCCAGAATTAACAATCTATTGATCATGAAACTATTGTTGATTGTCGGAAAAACTCACCAAGTTCACTAATGTCCTGCAGAGAAGGAAATCTCCATCCTTTCCTTGTCTGGGCTACATGTGACTTCAGAGCCACAACAATGTGATTGACTCTTAACTGCCTTCGAGCAATAGGGATGAGCAATAAATGCTGGCCAGCCAGTGATGCCCATGTCCCATGAATGAATAAAAAAAAACTGCTGAACAATCTCACTGTCCCTGAGAAACATGTTTTGTATTTATGGAATGTTACATTATTCCATCTTAATTTTTTAAAAACAAATATTCATTAATTTTTTGAAGAAAATTTATGATATTTTAGAGAACATAGAACATTACAGCGCGGTACAGGCCTTTCGGCCCTCAATGTTGCGCTGACCAGTGGAACCAATCTAATGACTCTCTAACCTTGACTATTCCAATGTTATCCATATGCCTATCCACTGACCATTTCAACGCCCTTTAAAGTTGGCGAGTACACAACTACTGCAGGCAGGGCATTCCATGCCCTTAATACCCTCTGAGTGAAGAATCTTCTTATTTTCTACCGTAAGAATCTTCTTATCTTCTACCATATGTATGTCCCAATCATTTACTTCATTATTTGTTAAAAAGTAAATTTAAAGTGAAGGTTGTGAATATTTTCATTGTCCCAAATCCATCTGAGGCCTAATAAAAATGGAGATAGTGGCCTTGGCAAGGTTTACTTCCAGAATGCTCTGTCCAATTTGTGAACAGACAGTGCTAGTGGAGGAAAATGTTGCTTACTACTAAGAATGAATAAAACGGTATTTAAGTTAAGATCGGTGCACAATTACTAGCTGCCCCTGCAACCAAGCAATTTAAGTGCAGCAATGACATCGACTTGTACTCAACAATACGATAAAATGTCTAAGTACATACCAGTCACAAAAGAATGTCACATCTAACCCAGTTAAATCAACATCCACCTCATCAACTGGTGATAGAAGGAATAATGGATAACACCATCAATCTGGCTCACTAATAATCCACTGACTAGCTGTCAACACAGGTTCAAATAGAAAAGTATGTTTTCAGATCTTATCAAAATTTTGCTCTAGTCAGGAGTTGAATACCATTAAAAGAACAGATGAGAGTAAAAATGTCCTCAAGTCAAAATAAACATGTCTGGGTTTTGAAATATTGCAGCAGTGAGTTCTAGCAAAATTGAAATATCTCAGTGACAATCACTACAATTCTACAGCGTCATAGTTGAAGTTCCTCAATTCAACCATTTTCAGTTTATCAATTAACTTCTGCTGATGATTGATGATTTAGTAGTGATATACTCTATTCACAACACCACACACCAACCCACAACACAACTCGGACAAAATCCAGACGAGGACTGACAAGTGACGATAAGCCACTTCCATTTAAATGCACCTAAAGAAATGTCACAAAGCACATCAGAGATGGAAGAAAAAGTAATCATGAGCCAAGGATACAGAGATTAAAAGAGGTAACGAGAATCTTGATGAAAGAAATGGGCTTCAAGGAAGTTTTTAAAACAGGAGGACAAGGACAGAATAAACTGGGTAGTCTAGGTAGCCAAATGCAAGACGAAGAACAGTAATTGGGGGAAAATGAATAATAGATTGGAGTTGGGGGGGGAGGGGGAGAGCAGAGAACATGGGGAAGGAATTAGGAAGATGTGAACAGAGATTGGGAGAGTCAAGGCCATGAAGTATTACAATAACATAGTGGGATTTTGAAATGTGGGAGGCTGGAAAACTGGTAGCCAACACAACTCAGTGATGATAGGTGATTGAAATAAATGTAAATATCAGAGTACTAGAGTAAATCAAGCCTTGAGATGGAAAATGCAGGAAGAGATATTACAGAAACAGATAAGTGTTACAAGATGGAAGGAGGTAGTGTTTGCGGTAGAGAGGATAGGATGTTTGAAGTTCAGGTTGAGAGTACTAGAGTAAATCAAGCCTTGAGATGGAAAATGCAGGAAGAGATATTACAGAAACAGATAAGTGTTACAAGATGGAAGGAGGTAGTGTTTGCGGTAGAGAGGATAGGATGTTTGAAGTTCAGGTTGAGACAGAACAGGATACAGGTACCTGTAGTTTCAAATTTTAATTTGGTTAGTTTAGTCTGAGGAATAGCCAGGGAGTGTGATGGAATTTGTCACAAAGGTATAGGTTTTTTTTACTGGGGACCCAAATACTACTGACTTGATTAGTTGGGGAAAACATCCAACTCTGTTTGACCATTCAATCTGATAGGAACAGCTGATAGGGACAAACTCATGAGAGATAGTGAAAATAAAAACAAAAGCTCTTACAATCAGAAATGTGATGGGTCAGAGCTGGCTATTATTGGGATTGACTCCTTATTTTCAGATGATATCACTTGGGGTAGGATTTTCCAGTCCTTCCCACCAACAAGATCTTCCACTTCCATTATAATCAACACCACGCCGTTGGTTTCCCGGTGGTGGGACGGGTAAGGCATGCAAATTGCTATTGACAATCGGGTGAACAATAAAGAATCTGCCAGCAGCTAATGGTGAGTCATCTCTGCTATGGGAAAATCCGCCTGGGAAATTCCAACTAAGGTATTAACATGAAGATGAAGACTCTAAAGATAGATTCTTGAGTGTCCAGAGATGATTGGGGTTGTCCAGACTCAAAACGTTGCCTCTGTTCTCTCCTCACAGATGCTGTCAGGCCTGCTTAGATTTCCCAGAATTTTCTGTTTTGGTTTCAGATTCCAGCATCTGCAGTATTTTTTTTTCGCCCATTTCTTTAGTCTGATAAATTAGTTGTCTGTTAATTAATGTTTGATCGATGCTGATTCCACTTTGTTTGACAATCAAAGCCTCAAAAAAATGAAACATTGTCCACCAGTTTATTTCCATTGATCATTTGGGAAATATGTCTCTTGTCAACTGTTATCAGTCTCCGTGGAAAACATATGCATGCTTACCAAATGTTTATTTAAAACCATTTTTCTGAAGCCAATTTCTGAACTTAAATTGTCAACTGAAGCAATAACTAAATTTTATACTTCAACATCTAATATTACATATTCCCATTTAGTGTATTGAGATCAATTTTGGCCCACAAAAGGAAAGGATGTTCTGGCCTTGGAAAGGGTCCAGAGGAGCTTCACGAGAATGATATCTGGAATGAAGAGTTTCAGGAATGGTTGAGGACTCTGGGTCTGTACTCATTGGAGTTTAGAAGAATAAGGGGTGATTTGATTGAAACTAAAAGGATACTGCAAGGCCTGGCTAGTGGACATGGGGAGGATGTATCTACTAGTAGAAAAAACAGAACCAGAGGGCACAACCTCAGGGTAAAGGGACAATCTTTTAAAGCAGATGAGGGGGAATTTCTCCAGTCACAGAGTGGTGAATCTGTGGTACTCTATGCTGCAGAAGGCTGTGGAGGCCAAGTTCTTGAGTGTCTTTAAGACAGAGATAGATAGGTTCTTGATTAATTAGGGGATCAGCGGTTATGGGGAAAAGGCAGGAGAATGGGGATGAGAAAAATATCAGCCATGATTGAATAGCAGAGCAGACTCGATGGGTTGAGTGGCCTAATTCTGCTTGTATGTCTTACAGTCTTATAATCATAGTTGTAAAGCACTTTCATGGAAATGGTGGATGTGTTATTACTTCCACTACCATTACTTTGATTTTGCCATTTACAAACATATTCCTTATTAAGATTCAAATATTATAAATGGCACACACTACGTCATCCCTACCGCTTAGCCTGCCAATTTCAAAATAGATGAGCGGCACGGTGGCACAATGGTTAGCATTGCTGCCTCAATGCCAGGGTCTGGCTTTGAGTCACTGTCGCTCAATGTCTTTGTGGATTTGCACATTCGCTCCATGTCTATGTGGGTTTCCTGTCACAATCCAAAGATGTGCAGGTTAAGTTGATTGCCCATGCTAAATTAACCCTAGTGTCAGGAGATTGGCAGAATAAATATGTGAGCTTACAGGCCTGGTTGGGTTTGTGGTCAGTGCAGACTCGATGGGCCAAATGGCCTTCTTCTGCAGTGTGGGGATTCAATGCTAAAGAGAAAACAGAGCCAAATTAAATTCCTTTACATTTTCTACTGCATTTCTGAAACTTAATTGATGGTTTTTATTTGACTGACACTGATTTGTCTTATGGATTCCAACTATAACTGGTAGCAGTCAAACAGCTGAAGATGAACATGAACTAGCAAGCCAGCCTTGAACCTGGAAGTTTTTATTATTTTTCTGAAAGTAAACTCACAATAAATATCATGACTCAAAGTGCCAAATAGTTTATTGACATGAAAGCACATACAAAAGAATATAGAACTTAATGTTTGCAAGGAACTTGGATGTGGTTGCAGTGACGGAGACGTGGTTAGAGGAAGGGGAGCAATGGAAGCTGAATATTCCTGGGTATAAGTGTTTCAGGTGTGACAGAGGAAGGTCCAGAAGAGGTGGGGGAGTGGTGTTGTTAATTAGGGAGAGCATCACAGTGGTATAGAGGGAGGACAATACAGAAGAGTTAGGAGTGGAGTCGCTGTGGGTGGAGTTGAGGAATAGGAAGGGGGCAATTACTATGCTAGGGGTGTATTATAGGCCACCCAACAGCCCGCGGGTAGTTGAAGAAGGCATATGTAAAGACATTTTGGATAGGTGCAGAAAGAAAGAGTTGTTATAGTGGGAGATTTTAATTTCCCTGGAGTGGATTGGAAGGTACCTAGAGCTGGGGGTTTGGAAGGGGAGGAATTTGTAAAATGTGTACTGGAAGGATCATTGGAGCAGTATGTGGCTAACCCAATTAGAGAGGGGGCTATATTTGATTTAGTTCTGAGTAAAGAGCCAGAGCAGGTGATTGATGTTGTAGTAGGGGAACATGTGGCTAACAGTGACCACAATTTTGTCTACTTTAGGATACAGATGGAAAAGGATGCTTGTTGCCCTAGGGAGAGGGTGCTGAATTGGGGGAAGGCTAACTACAGTCGGATTAGGCAGGAACTTATGGAAGCTGATTGGGAACGGTTGTTTGTGGGATTCTTTCAAGGGAATACTGAAAATGTTGCAAGAAAAATATGTGCCGGCTCAGAGTAAAGACAGGAAAGGTAGGATTAGAGAGCCGTGGGTTACTAGGGATATTGAGGACTTGGTTAGGAAGAAAAAGAGGCGTATGTTAAGTCAAAGCAGCTGGGAATGGAAAGAGCATTGGAGAAATATAGAGAGTAGGAGGGAGCTCAAACGGGAGTTAGAAGGGCAAAAAGGGGCATGAAATGATTTTGGCGGATAGGATTAAGGAAAATCCAAAGGCCTTTTACTCCTATGTTAGGAACAAACGGGTGGTTAGAGGAAAAAAATCGGACCTCTTAGGGACAGAGGAGGGGAACTTTGCTTAGAGCCGGAGGGAATGGCAGAGATCCTGAATGAATACTTTGCGTCAGTATTCACGAAGGAGAGGGGCTTGTTGGCTGGTCCTGTCTCTGAGGGAGCTGTGGACCAGTTGAGGGAAATATCCATACCGAGGGAGGAAGTGTTAGAGTTTCTAGATTGCATTAAATCTCCTGGGCCTGATGGCATTTATCCCAGGCTGCTTAGGGAAGCACGAGGTGAAATTGCTGGGCCTCTGACGCAAATCTTTGTCTCTTCTTTGGACACAGGTGAGGTCCCAGAGGACTGGAGAATAGCTAATGTTGTACCGTTGTTTAAAAAGGGTAGTAGGGATAACCCTGAGAATTATAGGCCGGTGAGTTTGACGTCAGTGGTAGGGAAGCTGTTGGAGAGGATTCTTAGAGATAGGCACTTAGAGCATTGCAATCTGATTAGGGATTCGCAGCATGGCTTTGTTAAAGAGAGGTTGTGCCTTACGAATCTGGTAGAATTTTTTTGAGGAGGGTGACGAAAATGGTGGACGAAGGGCGAGCCGTTGATGTTGTCTATATGAATGTCAGTAAGGCGTTTGACAAAGTCCCTCATGGGAGGTTAATTGAGAAGGTCAAGGCTAATGGATACAAGGACAGGTAGCTAGATGGATAAGTAACTGGCTTGGTAATAGGAGACAGAGAGTAATAGTGGAAGGATGTTTTTCTAGCTGGAGGTCAGTCACTAGTGGTGTGCCGCAGGGCTCGGTACTGGGACCTCTTCTGTTTGTAATATACATAAATGACTTGGAAGAGGGAGTAAGTGGAGTGATCAGCAAGTTTGCAGACGATACTAAGATTGCTAGATTTGCGGATAGTGAGGAACATTGTCAGGCAATGCAGCAGGACATAGATAGGCTGCTAGCTTGGGCAGATAGATGGCAGATGGAATTCAATCCTGATAAATATGAGGTGATGCATTTCAGGAGAAAGAATGTAGGGGGGAGGTATATGATAAAGGGTAGACCTATTAAGAGTATAGAAACGCAGAGGGACCTGGGGGTGCAGGTGAACAAGTCTCTGAAGATGGCAGAGCAGGTGGAGAAGGTTGTGAAGAAAGCATATGGTATGTTAGCCTTTACAGGAAAGGGTATAGAGTACAAAAGCTGGCCTTTAATATTGCAGTTGTATAAAACGCTGGTTAGACCTCATTTGGAATACTGCGTCCAGTTCTGGTCGCCTTACTACCGGAAGGACGTGGAGAGTCTGGAGAGAGTGCAGAGGAGGTTTACCAGGATGCTGCCTGGTATGGAAGGTCCGAGTTATGAGGAGAGATTAGGCAAATTGGGACTGTTTTCCTTAGAAAAACATAGACTTAGAGGAGATCTGATAGAGGTGTACAAGATTTTGAAGGAGATTGATAGAGTAAACAGGGTTAAGCTTTTTCCTAGGATGGACTCAAATAGCACGAGGGGTCACGGGTTTAGGGTGAGAGGGGTAAGGTATAATTTGGATGCTAGAGGGAGGTTTTTCACAGAGGGTGGTGGAGGTATGGAACGCGCTGCCAAGTAAAATGGTGGAAGCAGAGTTATTGGAGAGATACTTAGATGGGCACATGAACAGAATGGGAATAGAGGGATATAGAAAACTGATTTAACATAGGGATCATGAGCCATGGGAGTTCCCTGGGAAGTGTGTAAATTGTCGATGATACTGATGTATTTGTTTTATCCTACAGGTACTCTGGTCCATCTTGTTGTCTAACAAGAGGCGTACACGCGATGGGTCACAAGAGGGCTGCTCTTGGATTTTGAGTGTATCCTAGTGCTTCATGTCGTTAGTGTACGCTTGACCTGGACCCTTTGATGGGCAGCACGACAGCTCAGTGACTATCGCTGTGCTGTGCAGATACATGGATTTGGGCCTGTGTCTGTGGGAGTTTGCGCATTCTCCCCGTGCTTGCATGGGTTTTCTCTGGGTGCTCCGGTTTCCTCCCACATCCCAAAGATGTGCTCTTAGGCTGATTGGCAGAAGAAATTGTTTCAAATTTGGTTTCAATGCATAGATCTATAAACATAGACAGGGATCACGGGTAGAAGTGGGAACATCGGGGTGGTGGCACAGGCTCGTTAGGCCAAAGGGCCTGTTTCCTGTGCTGTTTGATCTTTGTAATCCTATAGAGCAGGAGGAGGTCATTTCGCCCATCAATTTATACTGACCACAATCCCACTCAGGCTCTATCGCCTGCGTTTACTGCAGCTAGTTCCCCTGACAATAAAGGGATAATTTAGCATGGCCAATTTGCTTCACCTGCACATCTTTGGACTGTAGGAGGAAACCGGAGTACCCAGAGGAACCCTATGCAAACATGAAGAGAATGTGCCAACTCCACATAGACTGTGGCCCAACCTGAGAATCGAACCCAGGTTCCTGTCATTATGAGGTAGCAGTGTCTACCACTGTGCCAAACCAAAAAAGATTACAGGCAGTTAGTATTAAAATAACTACATCTTCAAAAGATTAATGAAAATATCAAAACATCCTTGAATTGGATACCATGGAGCTTTTAATTAAAGTAGTCAGTTGAAGATTGATATATTTTAGGCAAAGGGAAATATACAGAGAATTGAATAAACCAATTTAAGAACAACTGTAAAAGAAGAGAAAAACAGAGAGATGCCACAACAAGTCTTCTGTGTTGTTTTGGTAGATGAACTAAAATAGACCAATGTCACATTTTGCTTTTCAAATCAGGTTGAAAATTACAGTATTTCATCAATTATTCAGTAAGTATCCTATAATTTGAAAACTAGACACAGTTGTTAAGAAGCTTTGAAGAATCTGCAGCAGCAAGCATTAATTACAACGCACAGCAGTAAATAATCTGCTTAGTCTTCACACTGTGTAAATTCAAAAAGCAAGGATTCACATTAGCTGCAGTAAAATTTCTATCTTGAAGGTAAAATTGAAAGCTAAAATGAATATTTGCTTGACTGCTAATAAAAGACAACAGCCTGTAAATGAAAAACAATTATCATATTCTATTTGGAAAAAAATCTGGAACAAATTCCAAATAAATTTGACCAAGCATCATTCTTATTCCTAATAAATATTGGCTGTGATTCTCTCAAAGTGGGACTAAGTACCCATGCCAGTGGGAAAACTGGAATGATTCTAGACATTATAGACCTGAAGATCACCCCTGCATGGTGATTTCAGGTAGCCCCATGACCAACATCTGCATTCCTGCCTATCAGCTGTGAAAATTTTGAAGTGACCAGGTTACTTTAATCTCCACACCTCCTCCCCATCACCTGATCAGCTTTTAAACATTGCAGCTCTTCATTTTACAACAGAGATTTCCTTTTCTCAGTCAGAAGCTGCAAGTGTGAGCACACTCCTTTGAAGTCATCTAACAGAGAGGAAATGTCAATTTAATCTAGGTGTGGAAGAGGGGTGGTTCCATATGACATAGTTGCGCACTCAGTCCCAATGTACGCACACAGATTTGATTTGCAGTTGTTGAGGCTTCCTAGCAAGCTGAAACCTGTGAAACCCTGTCTATTCTAATGGAAAGTCTTGATCCTAGACAATTTCAAAGTTCAGTGCTCCGAGAGATGCTGTGATTATTTTCATTTCCCTTCATGCTTGAATGCATCTCAAGTACCTCCACTGTTCCTAACAGCAATGTTAACTTTCACTCTAAGCCTGATTGACAGACTGAGTCCTTCAAAACAAATAAGTAGTTTAACTTCATCTTTTGCAATGCCAGACTAAGACAGACTTTCATACAATATCATAGCTTGTAATTCCTACAATAGGTCACTAGTTTGTTGCTAGGGATATATAGCTTAAAGAGCACTATTCACATCAAGCACAGCTGACCAGGAGTCTCTCCCCAGCTATTGGCTTGCTGCAGGTTGAATTCAACCTATTGACAGCATAGTGAACACATGTTACTTGGCTATCAAATCCCGGAGGTGGGACTTAAATTCAGAACTTCTGGCTTAGAATCAGGGACACTACCCACTCAACACAAAACCTCCTACATATGTGTGTCATACATTTTCAACTAATATGTTATTTTTAATAGAATTTTCTTGTTCAGATGAACAAAGAAAGCAGAAAATCTGCAAATGCATAATTTATTCCTTGAAATCTAGAGGGGAAGACTTAACTGGAACCATTCATCAGAACTAAAAGTTTTCTTATTTCAGGTTTCCAACATTGTTTTCCTCTTCATTCCCAATTTGTGTGGATATTGTTGGAACATTTTGCAACCTCCAACTGAAGTGGATTTAGATGAATCTGTCAGAAGAATGACCATCAGAAAAAAATATTGGAAAGGAGAAAAAATGTGCACAGAGGACTGAGGGAGGTAAATAGCCCGAGAGCAAAGTTCAAAAATGTTCATTATAATACATTGTTCACCAGTGTAAGGTGCCAATGAACTCAATGAGCTCAAACCAATGCATTCAAACAAAGGTTCAAAATCGCAGGGGTTTGAATAACATTCAAATACAAAGATGGATTTTTTTTTTGCCTGATGGGTACTGCCCAATCAATCCCTCCAGCCTGGTATTACGTCTGGTCTCTGTTGGTGAGGACAGACATTCACATATGCGAGAGGTCTTACTGATGAGGGGGGAGAATCCGGGAGGCTGGTAAAGGCCATGCCTGACGTGTTAATGGCATGAGGCATGTCATTAATGTTTAAATCAGTTTTGTGTTCTTGAAGCTGATTGCGCCCACAAAACAGTGCCAGGAAGATGGCTTTCAGCACAAGACCAGTTCGTGACCAGTGCAAAAGCCTTGCATGCCATCTTCCTGGCATGCTGCACCAATCAACTGCACAGCGGGCCAGAAAGATCGCGCCAAATAAGCAGCCTTATATAGAAAATGCCAGCACAAACTTTGATGTGTGAAATGACTGGTTCCTGTGCTATAACATTCTTTGAATGATTTGTGAATATGTTCAAGTGCAGAGCTGTGCCAGCCCCATGTTGCAGTGATGTGTGGAAGCAGTGCAACAGCTGCATTCCATTCACATGGCAGTGTGGTTACCAGTGCTGCCTCACACTACCAGGGACCCGGGTTCAATTCCAGCCTTGGATCACTGCCTGTGTGGAGTTTGTACTTACTCCCTGTGTCTGCGTGGGTTTCCTCCGGATGCTCCAATTCCCTCTCAGTCCAAAAGTGTGCAGGTTAGGTGGATTGGACATGCTAAGTTTCCCCTTAGTGTCCCATGATGTGTAGAATAGATGGATTAGCCGTGGCAAATGTGTGAGTTTATGGGAATAGGTGAAGGTTGAGGGCCAGGATAAGATACTCTGTCAGAGAGTCAGTGCAGCCTCGATGGGCCAAATGGCCTCTTTCTGCACTGCAGAGATTCTACGATCCAATGCTCAAATGTTGTCAGTAATGCTTCAGTCAACAAGGCAAACAGAAATAGTTCATTTGTCATGGCTGCTGATGCTCTGGAATCTACCCAGTTTGGAACTAAATTCTAGGGCATGAGCATCATGCAGATTATATTCCTTGCTGTAGGGGCAGTAATCAGCCCGCTCATTACAATAAAAATAAAAGCCAGTGTTGCTCAACACATTTCTTCTCAAAACAGAAGAAGCTTCCCACTGCCAGAGGGACTGATGCCTTATTTACATCACAGCTCCTAATGAAATCCAGCTAACAGAATCGACAGCACTATAAGGTAGACAGAACATTAACAAGTCTAAACCTTTGCAAGCCCAGACTGAGCGTGAACTGCTCTGCAATTCATTCATTTCAGATCAAAGCAAATTATTGCGGGTGCTGGAATCTGAAACTTGAAGAGAAAATGCTGGGAAATCTCAGCAGGTCTGGCATTGTCTGTCAGATTTATCAAATGCTGCCAGATCTGCTGAGATCTTCCAATATTTTCTCTAACTCATTTCAGAGTTCATTAAAACTGTTCCTACAATGGTATTGCAGTTGCTTAAGAAATACTTTTTCTAACTTTCTAAAGCGCACCTACCTCTTCAAGAGCTCTTCTATGCTATATCACGTAAAAATATGTTTAAGTTAAAAGTTTATTTTAGTCACAAGTCAGCTGACATTAACACTGCAATGAAGTTACTGTGAAAAATCCCTAGTTGCCACACTCTGGCGTCTGCCTGGGCACACTGAGGGAGAATTTAGTATGGCCAATGCATCTAATCAGCACGTCTTTTGGACTGAGAGAGGATACTGGAGGAAACCCACACAGACACTGGGAGAACTCTACATGACTCTAGTATGTTAATGTCTTTTACACAAAGTGTGTTACATTTTTTCCAATATTTTCAATTCTTTTAAAATATTATTTGATTCTTTTGTAAGCACATGATTGATTGAGTAATGACAGCTTGTACTGTGGTTTACAGAATTCTGTCAATATGAAAAGTTACATGGTTGTGGAATAATCATGGTTGTCAGTCGTTTTCATTTTTTGTATGATCACAAATATTTCAGTAAATACCACAGTTCAATTTTCTTCTGCGATGAGATGAAAATGAAACTATTGCTTTTGTGATAAAGCTAAGTTCCCAAATTATTCATATGCCATGTCTTGGCTGCTTATGTCAAAACATATTTCCAAGTTGAAACAGCTAGTGGTTACACCAGATGTATATTGCAATCTATTTGTATCATGCTTTATTTCAATAAGATGCAATTTCCTTTTATGTCCAACAGTATAACTGATTCTGGCTTAAAAGTTTATTTGGACTTCCTCTATTCTGGTGCATCGCATGCCAGTTCATTGGAAGTATGCGTTTCTCTGGGTGTCTCCCACTTATTTGACGAAGGAGCAGTACTCCAAAAGCGACTAGCTTTCAAATAAACCTATTGGACTTTAACCTGGTGTTGTGAAACTTCTTATTGTGTTTACCCTAGTCCCACAAAGGCATCTCCACATCATACCAACTTTACTCCAGAGCAATTAGCTATCAGCCCCTTTATGAAAGCATCTTGTGCTTACCACAACAAGGAATACATGTATGCAGATCCAAACCTGGCCTAAATGGTGCATAAGGGAACTCGAGATGCATATGCATATGTGTGTGTGTCCATACATGTGTGATTACTATTCTTTAATAAATAAGCCTTTCATTTCTTCAACTGCTCCAGCCACAAAGTACAACTGAGGCATTACTAAGATGCTTCAAATCTCTTATGGGAAAGGTAGCTAATTTAAATAAAATTTAGAGCACAATGAAGACTATCCTCGCCCCTCAGCAGACAGACATAAATCCATCAAGCAGAAAAATCCTAATCTAAATAGAATTACTAACGGTCAGTTTTCTGTGAAACAGCATAGAAGTAAGATTCATTGTAAAGAAAACAGTTAGAATTGGGTATTTAATCTCATGAACAGAAATAAATTCCTCAATAGCCAAGATGAAGTGATGCAACTGCAGCTCAGCAGCAATATGAATTTTATCAAAGACCAAACAATAATTTTGAAAACAGGTAATACAACACACACGTAAAATAAACCTCGAGAAAGAACATGAAATTTATGAAAACCACACATCTTCAGAAATGGTTTGTGCACAACATGGCCCTAGCGGACACATGCTACTAAACATTACCAAAGAGCAGTAAGTAGTAATTGATTGAACTGTCAAAAGCCAACAAATACATTACTACATAATTCCCAATAGATCTAATTCTGTAAAAAAAAGTCTTTACCACTTACAGTTCAAGTGTAAATTTTAATGTATCATTTCTCAAAAATAAAAAGTTAATAGAAATGTGAACAGGAAAAAATAATTTGAAATCAAATATAAAATAATATAGGTCAAGTAGAAACAGAGAAGGCTGATTAAAATAGCAGATGCTGCAAAATGCATTGCAACATGGAACAGTCTAGAGTGTAGAATTTTTTATTAGGTAAATAGATTCAGACAAGCCACATCTTATGTTGTATTTGAAATCATATTTTTTTGGCATCTTTTGGCTTCATGACATCCAAGATACTGCATAAAAATAAATCTTTTATTTTACAGGCAGGTTCAACACATTAGATAACTATGCGCAGCTTATCAGACTACTAACCTCAAATGGTGGAGTGTAAGTCTTCAAAGGCATGGAGCTGGTCTTTTTTGAGAAATGAACCTATTCATGTAAATGCAGCTTTCTTCTCCAAATAGAAACTGCTGCACTGCAGGCTCTACTGCTCCACACAGAGGTCAAGTTACAATCTTCCCAACTGCAATAATAATCTCAGAAATATTCTTTGTGAATCCTCAAAAATGCTTTCACAAATCCATTCAGCAACAGAATGCTGTTACACCATTTCTCCACCTACTACATGTGTTACCGAGTGTCAAAACCACAAGCATAATTATTTAATATGCCAACAGCTCACATCCCCTTTGATTTTTAACATGAACATGATCATGTCAGGAGACTGGAATAGGAGAAATTGATAGAATACTTAGTCTGAAAATAGATTTAAGATCACTGAAGAAGGATTTTTTTTCTATTTTACCATCATCCTAATTTCACACAAAGCACCAATTCTTTAATATTTGCTATAATCTAGACATTATTTTACATAACCGCAGACATATGGTGTGATGGAATCTATGGGTAAAGTTTGTATTTCTTTGAGACAGGCCCAAAGGGAAAAGGAAAATGCAAATGAGAAAACTGATAAAGGAAACTAATCCTCCCAGTTTCTAAGGAAACTGAGACTGACACTGAGGGTGGAATTTTACCGACACATCTGCTTGAAGTTTGTACAATGCCGTCCAAGGCCAAAGGAGAATGCCGTTCTCTGAATCTCACCCACACCCCAAATTGAGGACAGCATACCAGAAAAATTCTGGCCTGAGATTAGAAACCAAAAGTTGTGTTGCAATACACAAAAGGAGGCAGAACTATCAGAGCTCAGATGTAAATGATGAGTCCAGTGGTACAGTACAAGCACATTGAAGAAGACATAAGCCAGAACCAGAGACTGACAATAAGCAAATAAATAATTGCTTCATTTGAATCTGTGACTTGAAGTTAACTTTGGTGAACCTACACTATCCAGACCATTGTAAGCAGGGTTGAGAAGGTTCTGCAGACGTATACAATTTTTGGTAAATACTGTGCCCCTGATACTTAGGTTGATTGTATGCTTCTGTCAGCTGGGAATCAAACTAAATCTTAGAAGAAAAGGAGCTAAACTTCTCCATGAGGAAGTTAGAGTTCCATCATTCTGATGCTTTGTACGATATGTGCTGAGGAAATACATAAAATCGGTCTTAGTTGTATCTGCAACTTAATGTGTAATTTATAGTTTATAATCAACTGTGATTTGCCAGTTAATTCATGTTTAACTTATGTTGACTTTGCTTGTAGATATAGGGGATATCATAATGAAACCAAAATGTTATCCTGCTTATACTTATGTAGTTAGTACAGCTGAAACTGGAACTTGGCTATCAGTCTCTGCTCAGCGACTCTGCGCTGTCGCGTGTCGTGAAGGCCCCCTTGAAGAACATTTACCCGAAGGTCGGAGGCTGAATGCCCATGACCGCTGAAGTCCAAAGAAAACCAAAGAACTTTCCAATGAGCAGGAATGTGATTGGCTCCCAATTGGCTCCCATTAACATTTGTGACACAGTGGCAGCCACTCCTCAAACCTGCAATCTAGGAGGGCAGCAGACCCATGGGAGCACCACCATCTGTAAGATTCCCCCAAACCACACACTATCCTGTGTTGGAACTATGCTGTTCTTTCACTGTCACTGTAGAATTGTGGTGATCCATTCCTAACAGTGCTGGAGGTATATGTGCACCAGATACCAATAGTGATTTAAGAAGGTGATTCACCGCTACCTTCTCAAGGGCAATTAGGGATGGGCACAAACATAGGCCTTGCCAGTAACTCTCATATTCCATAAATGAATTTTAAAAAAAAATGTTCCCAGTATTGCAATGACTGGATATATTTATTACTTGCAGATTATTAGTGGGTCAGAGAGAGTTTTATCTTACTGGAAGTTATGTTTGCTTAGCTGTCTTCCTCTGTGTAGTTAAACTGGATTCATGGTATAACTATAACATCTAGCAGCAGGGTGGAGATTAGTGGGAAATGACTTGGTGGGCCAAATAACTTGTTCATCTGGCGTACTTGCTACTTCATTCATTTTGGTATTGGTTATGTAATTGATTTGAGATCAGTATGATGGGTAGAAACCTATAGGCAATCCCCAGCTTCATCTATTCTCTAGATTTATTACTGGTAACATATTTTAAAGAGACACAATCAATGTATAATTATTACACTGCCTTTGGCTTTAAGTTAAACAACTTGTAAGATACATTATAGTATTTGATTTTCCTCTTCTCAAAGCTGTTTTTCAATTGTTTAACAGTTCATATGTCATTTTATATTTTGCAATTCATCATACAGATATATGGAAATAACAGAAGAAAACTGTTAGGCTCATCCACCTGCATTTGGTTCTGACCAATGCACCATTTATTTACCCCTTAACCAAACAAACATTCTCCTTAAGGACATGAAAGAAAGCCCCTGTGAAATTTCATTCTATATCCCCTCAAGCAAGACTCCAGAAATCTACAGTTGCCCAAAACTACCATCCTAATAATTAAAAACTTACCTTCTATAAGGTTATGATTGTGAAAGGCCATTCATCTCAGGGCTTTGCCGTATGAGTTTTGTGCTTTTAGGTAATTCTCTATAGGCCCAAACATCTTCAGTTGTTTCATCAATAACTTTTACACGAGATCAAAAATGGGAATGTTTCCTGATGATTGCACAATGCCCAGCACCATTTGTGATTCTTCAGAGAGTGAAGCAGTCAATGCTTGCGTAAGATAAGACCTGGACAATGTTCAGACTTTGGTTGATAAATGGAAAGTAACATTCATGCCACACAAGTGTCAGGCAATAACCATCTCCAACATGAGAAGATTCTAAGCAACGACATTCAATGGTATTACCATCACTGAATGTCCCACTCTCAACACCCCAGTGTCATTGTTGACCCAAAACTTAACAGGATGTGATATCCTCCATGAGATCCAAGGGAATCATTGATTGAGCTACTTGTGGGGTTTGTTAAGTTTGAGTTCCCCTGATAACAGGAAGGTAGCGGTGAATCACCTTCTTAAATCACTATTGGTATCTGGTGCACATATACCTCCAGCACAGCGGATGAATGAACATCACTCGACAATCACCAGGCAAAACAGTTCCCTTCCTCTGGGAAAACACTTCAGCAGTCACGGGCGTTCGGCCTCCGACCTTCGGGTAAACATTCTTCAAGGGGGCCTTCATGACACACAACAGCACAGAGCCACTGAGCAGAGACTGACAGCCAAGTTCCGCACGCATGAAGACGGTCTTAACAGGGATCTTGGCTTCATGTCACACTATCTGTAACACTCATGACTTGCCTGGATTAGCAAAAAACCTCACTTACTGTGCTGTCTGGAGACAATACACATCTCTCTAACCTGTGCTCCTTCCACTCACATTGTTAGCCACTTTAAGACTTGAATAGCAGGTTAGATATAAGGATTCACATTCTAATCAGTAATCTGTAAACTGTCTGTGCTGATATGTGTGCTATTGCAGACCAGAACACCTCATTCGCCTGACTAAGGCTACAAAGGCTGAAAGCTTGCAAGTTTACTATCAAATAAATCAGTTGGATTTAAAATTGGTGTTGTCAGACCTCTTACTAAGTTTACCCCAGTCCAACGCCGGCATCGCTACATCAGAACTGTAGTCCCAGGCAGGGACTAGCATGTGTTAACCATGATAGTTTATTACAGGATATAAAGTAAAATCACTATGTTCCTTTCCAGTCAGGCTTCCTGAATCATTACATAGGCTAGAAAGGACAAGAAAAATTTTAGACAGCTTTGCCTTTTAACAAATCCTGTAAGACAGTGATGGGGAGATATTGAAAATGCCACTGTTTGGGAAACTGGAAACATGTTATGCGGGTGTGCAGGATAAGCTCCAAAATGTTTTGAAAGAATGTGATATATTTTCCAGGCAAACGAGATGTAAGGGGACACCAGCAAAAAGCCATTCTCCCTGAATGTTTGTGGGGCCTTGACTTTCAGCATCATAAAACGTTTAATTTACCCAGCAGCCCCAGTTTCAAAATCTTTTGATAAATTGATAGACACAATGTTGGACCACTACAACACTTAATTGTCTGTTATATTACAACTTTACAGGTTTAACGTGACAACTAGACTCCCTGAGGAACAAGTCACTGAATTCTTGATGAGACTGCGGAATTTGATGGAATACTGAGTACAGGTCAGCATTTCTAAAAATGTTAAGGGATCATGGAATTAATAATATTGTAACCCAAAGGAAGTTGCTGACTGAACAAACTTTTGACCTCAACAAAGCCATAGAACTGGCCCCTTCATGTGAAAACATGGAAAAAGGAGCACAGGAGCTTTAGGAGTCCCATAGTTAGACCATCCACAGCCTCGTGTGACCCCCACACCACAGAACTAAGCCCTATTATTGTCTGCTCTATGTGTTAACACAACAGTGATAACATGCACATATCCGTTTGCTGCCTAGACACAAGAGGTGATTGAGGCAGGCCTGTGAGAATGTTTTGAACTAGATTGGAAGTCTCTCTCACATATAATGAGGAGCAAGCATATAGAACATAGAACATAGAACAATTACAATCACAGAACGGCCCTTCGCCTTCGATGTTGTGCCGACCAAAATTAAAAAGCAAATGCCCCTTCAAACAAACCATGATCCCAGAACATTACAGCACAGAACAGGCCCTTCGGCCTTCGATGTTGTGCCGACCAAAATAAAAAGCAATGCCCCTTCAAACTAAACCATTCCCTTCTCTTCCATATACTTATCAATTAACATCTTAAACGCCACCAAACTTGGCGCATCTACAACAGCTGCAGGCAGGGCATTCCACTCCCTAATCACTCTTTGAGTAAAGAACCTACCTCTGATATCCGTCCTATAACTCATACCCCTTATTTAAAGCTGTGTCCCCTCGTGCTAGCTTTCTCCATCCTAGGAAAAAGGCTATCACTGTCCACCCTATCTAAACCTCTAATCATCTTATATGCTTCAATAAGATCCCTCTTAGCCGCCTCCTTTCTAACGAAAACAACCTCAAATCCCTCAGCCTCTCTTCATAAGACCTGCCCTACATACCAGGCAACATCCTGGTAAACCTCCTCTGTACCCTCTCCAATGCCTCCACATCTTTCTTATATTGTGGCGACCAGAACTGCACACAATACTCCAAGTGCGGCCGCACTAGAGTTTTGTACAGTTGCAACATGATGCTGCGGCTCCTAAATTCAATCCCCCTACCAATAAAAGCTAAGACTCCATATGCCCTCTTAACAACTTTATCCACTTGACTGCCTACTTTCAGGGATCTATTGACACATACACCAAGATCCTTCTGTTCCTCAACACTATTAAGAGCCCTACCATTAGCCCTATACTCTACACATTTATTGTTCCTGCAAAGTGCATTACCTCACACTTTTCCACATTAAACTCCATTTGCCACCTCTCGGCCCAGCTCTGCAACTTGTCCAAGTCTCTCTGCAAACTATAACACCCTCTTCACTATCTACCACTCCACCGACTTTAGTGTCATCTGCAAATTTACTAATCCATCCTTCAATACCCTCATCCAGATCATTTATAAAAATTACAAACAGCAGGGGCCCCAAAACAGACCCCTGAGGTACACCACTTGTAACCGAACTCCACGATGAATATCTCCCATCAACCACCACCCCCTGTCTTCTATCTGCTAGCCAATTCCTAATCCAATTAGCTAAATCACCATCTATCCCATACATCTGCATTTTCTGCAGAAGCCTTCCATGGGCCACCTTATCGAACGCCTTACTAAAGTCCATATATACCACATCAACCGCCTTACCACCATCCACCTCTTTGGTCACTTTTTCAAAAAACTCAATGAGGTTAGTAAGGCACGACCTACCCTTCACAAAACCATGCTGACTATCCCCAATCAATTCATTTCTCTCTAAATAACTATTAATCCTATCCCTAATAATTCTCTCCAATACTTTGCCCACAACAGAAGTAAGACTCACTGGCCTATAATTCCCTGGAAGGTCTCTCTTCCCCTTCTTAAACAATGGGACCACATTCGCTATCCTCCAGTCGTCCGGAACCACACCCGTAACCAACGAGGACCTGAAGATCAGAGCCAGAGGCTCTGCAATCTCCTCTCTTGCCTCCCAGAGAATCCTAGGGTAAATCCCGTCGGCCCAGGGGACTTATCCAACTTCAAACCCTCGAGAATTTCTAACACATCCTCCCTATCTACTACAATACTCCCCAATTTGCAACCCTGTACCTCAGTGCTCTCCACAGCTACATTTCCAGCACTCTGCGTGAATACCGAAGAGAAATATTTATTCAGTGCATCACCAATCTCTTCAGGCTCCACGCACAACTTCCCACTGCTGTCTATGACTGGCCCTAATCTTGCCCTAACCAATCTTCTATCCTTAACATATCGAAAGAAAGCTTTAGGATTCTCCTTAATCCTATCAGCCAACATCTTCTCGTGTTCCCTCTTAGCTCTCCTCAATTCACTTTTTAGCTCCTTCCTAGCTAATCTATAGCTATCCATTGCACTAACTGAGCCTTCAAGCCTCATCCTGACATAAGCCTCCTTTTTCTTCTTAACCAGCAAATCAACTTTTTTCGTACCCCAAGGCTCTCTTACTCGACCATTTCCTCCCTGCCTGACAGGGACATACTTATCAAGGACTCGCAGCAGCTGCTCCTTGAATAAGCACCACATTCCAGATGTTCCCAGTCCCTGTAGTTTCCTAGTCCAATATCTGTGCTGCATGTGTAGTCAAAGCTTCCACACCAAGCTGAAGGACCTCATAACAGTGCTTTACCAATAAACTAGCTCAAGAATGAGGAGTTGATGGAATAAAATTGCATTGCTGCACCCAAAGTGACTTCAATCATGATTAAACTCCATATACTTTAATGCAAGGAGTATTCGCAATAAGGGGGAGGAACTTGCAGCTTGGACCAGTACCTGGAACTTCGATGTTGTGGCCATTTCAGAGACTTGGGTAGAGCAGGGACAGGAATGGATGTTGCAGGTTCCGGGGTACAAATGCTTTAGTGGGAGTAGAGAAGGGGGTAGAAGGGGGGGAGGAGTGGCGTTACTGGTCAAAGACTGTATCACGGTGATCGAAAAGAAGTTTGATGAGGACTTGTCTGTGGAGGTAGTATGGGCTGAGATTAGAAACAGGAGAGGAGAGGTCACCCTGTTGGGAGTCTTTTACAGACCTACTAATAGTTCTAGAGAGGTTGAGGAAAGCATTGCGAAGTCAATTCTGATTAGGAGTGAAAGTAGTAGGGTAATTGTGATGGGGGACTTTAACTTTGCTAATATTGATTGGAATAGCTATAGCCCTAGCTCGTTAGAGGGCTCAGTTTTCGTACAGAGTGTGCAGGAAGGTTTTTTGACTCAGTATGTAGATAGGCCAACTAGAGGTGAGGCTACATTGGATTTGGTGCTGGGCAATGAGCCAGACCAGGTGTTAGGCTTGGAAGTTAGTGAACATTTTGGTGATAGTGACCACAATTCGGTTACGTTCACCTTAGTGATGGACAGGGATAGGCATGAAGCTGGGGGCTGTAGTTATAGCTGGGGGAAGGGTAATTATGAGGCCATCAGGAGAGAATTAGGGTGCATAGATTGGACTAGGGAACTACAGGGACTGGGAACATCTGGAATGTGGTGCTTATTCAAGGAGCAGCTGCTGCGAGTCCTTGATAAGTATGTCCCTGTCAGGCAGGGAGGAAATGGACGAGTAAGAGAGCCTTGGTGTACGAAAAGAGTTGATTTGCTGGTTAAGAAGAAAAAGGAGGCTTATGTCAGGATGAGGCTTGAAGGCTCAGGTAGTGCAATGGATAGCTATAGATTAGCTAGGAAGGAGGTAAAAAGTGAATTGAGGAGAGCTAAGAGGGGACACGAGAAGATGTTGGCTGATAGGATTAAGGAGAATCCTAAAGCTTTCTTTCGATATGTTAAGAATAGAAGATTGGTTAGGGCAAGATTAGGGCCAGTCATAGACAGCAGTGGGAAGTTGTGCGTGGAGCCTGAAGAGATTGGTGAGGCACTGAATAAATATTTCTCTTCGGTATTCACGCAGAGTGCTGGAAATGTAGCTGTGGAGAGCACTGAGGTACAGGGTTGCAAATTGGGGAGTATTGTAGTAGATAGGGAGGATGTGTTAGAAATTCTCGAGGGTTTGAAGTTGGATAAGTCCCCTGGGCCGGACGGGATTTACCCTAGGATTCTCTGGGAGGCAAGAGAGGAGATTGCAGAGCCTCTGGCTCTGATCTTCAGGTCCTCGTTGGTTACGGGTGTGGTTCCGGAGGACTGGAGGATGGCGAATGTGGTCCCATTGTTTAAGAAGGGGGAGAGAGACCTTCCTGGGAATTATAGGCCAGTGAGTCTTACTTCTGTGGTGGGCAAGGTATTGGAGAGAATTATTAGGGATAGGATTTATAGTTATTTAGAGAGAAATGAATTGATTGGGGATAGTCAGCATGGTTTTGTGAAGGGTAGGTCATGCCTTACTAACCTCATTGAGTTTTTTGAGAAAGTGACCAGAGAGGTGGATGGGGGTAAGGCGGTTGATGTAGTATATATGGACTTTAGTAAGGCTTTTGATAAGGTGGCCCATGGAAGACTTCTACAGAAAATGCAGATGTGTGGAATAGAGGGTGATTTAGCTAATTGGATTAGAAATTGGCTGGCAGATAGAAGACAGAGGGTGGTGGTTGATGGGAGATATTCATCGTGGAGTTCGGTGACGAGTGGTGTGCCTCAGGGGTCTGTTTTGGGGCCCCTGCTGTTTGTAATTTTTATAAATGATCTGGATGAGGGTATTGAGGGATGGATCAGTAAATTTGCAGATGATACTAAAGTTGGTGGTGTGGTAGATAGTGAAGAGGGGTGTTTTAGTTTACAGAGTGACTTGGACAAGTTGCAGAGCTGGGCCGAGAGGTGGCAAATGGAGTTTAATGTGGAAAAGTGTGAGGTAATGCACTTTGCAGGAACAATAAATGTGTAGAGTATAGGGCTAATGGTAGGGCTCTTAATAGTGTTGAGGAACAGAAGGATCTTGGTGTATGTGTCAATAGATCCCTGAAAGTAGGCAGTCAAGTGGATAAAGTTGTTAAGAAGGCTTATGGAGTCTTAGCTTTTATTGGTAGGGGGATTGAATTTAGGAGCCGCAGCATCATGTTGCAACTGTACAAAACTCTAGTGCGGCCGCACTTGGAGTATTGTGTGCAGTTCTGGTCGCCACATTATAAGAAAGATGTGGAGGCATTGGAGAGGGTACAGAGGAGGTTTACCAGGATGTTGCCTGGTATGGAGGGCAGGTCCTATGAAGAGAGGTTGAAGGATTTGAGGTTGTTTTCGTTAGAAAGGAGGCGGCTAAGGGGGGATCTTATTGAAGCATATAAGATAATTAGAGGTTTGGATAGGGTGGACAGTGATAGCCTTTTTCCTAGGATGGAGAAAGCTAGCACGAGGGGACACAACTTTAAATTAAGGGGTATGAGTTATAGGACGGATATCAGAGGTAGGTTCTTTACTCAAAGAGTGATTAGGGAGTGGAATGCCCTGCCTGCAGCTGTTGTAGATGCGCCAAGTTTGGTGGCGTTTAAGAGGTTAGTTGATAAGTATATGGATGAGAAGGGAATGGTTTAGTGAGGAGGGGCATTGCTTTTTATTTTGGTCGGCACAACATCGAAGGCCGAAGGGCCTGTTCTGTGCTGTATTGTTCTATGTTCTATGTTCTATGTTCTATAAATGGCCACTCCTAGACATGGATGTAGGCACAAGAACCAGTGTATTTATTGTTGGGGAGCAAAGCTTTACATGACTCTGATTGGACATCTTACCTTTATGTCCATGGAACACCAAGACTAGATTGGCCACATACACTGGGGAGCCCTTATGTATTGTTGGGATCAATGTAACCCCAGTGGCACATGGGCAACAGGCAGTCTGACACCCTCTAATAGTGATGCAAGAACCCAGGCTGACTGCAGAAAGTCTGCCTGAATTGGCCGCAGATCTTTAAAATGGGTACTGGCAATTTATACAAAGTCATTGTGAAGTTTTCCAAAGTGTTCCAAGAAGGCCTCGGGAAGATTAGAAGCATTACAGCCAAGATCTAGATGGATCCAAGGCATGGCTGGTTCCCTATGCTCTGTGTGCCAAAGTAGGGGCCAAATTGGAACATCTAGAGGAACTTGGCATCATAAACCCAGTACAATTTGCTGAACGCTTGCTCCAGTTGTCCCAATTTAAAACCTAACAATTTGGTCCATCTCTGTGGGGATTGTAAGTTGACAGTCAACAGAGCCTCCCACTTTGACAGATACCCTATAAAATGCATACAAAACATGTATAAGAAGCTGGCTGGGAGTCAAATATTTTCCAGATTCGACATGGGCCATGCACAACTGCAACTGGAGCTTGAGATGTCATCCAGGAAGTAAGTCACCATAGATACTCACAAAAGACTATGAAGAAATTTTTTTTTATTAGAGCAACACAGCACGGGAAACAGGCCCTTTGGCCCAACGAGCCCGCACCGCCGTCATAACTATATAGTAACAATTCCATTATCCTATTCTAATTTTAGGTTATTCCTAATATGGAAGAATCTCAATGTAGGGACAATTTGTTTCCCAATCAGCCTAAGAGCAAATTTTTGGGATGTGGGAGGAAACCGGAGTGCCCGGAGAAAACCCACGCAACCACAGGGAGAACGCGCAAACTCCCGCAGACACCGGCCCAATTCCAAGTGTCTGCACAGCTACAGCGATAGTCGCTGAGCTGTCATGGTGCCCTTCAGATGGTCCAGATAAAGCACTCATTTACGACATGAAGCACCAGGCAACCCATGAATCAACATCCAAGAGCTGTCCTCGCACCACCTGCCGAATGCATGCTCCTTGTTGGTCAAGTTGGACCGAAATACCTGTGGAAAAAAAAGCCATAGTTAAACAGTCCTACTATATCCCTCTATCTGCATACCACTCATGTGGCAGTCCAAGAGACCCTTAAACAGCCCTAGCGTGCCTGATCCCACCACCTTACTCGGCAGTGCATTCCACACCCCCACTACCCTTTGTGTGAAAAACTGCCCTCTAATATTCGTCTTATACATAGCCCCCCTCACCCTAAGGCCATGACCCCTCGTCCTATCCATTTCTGAAGGTGGAAAAAGTTTACCTCCATTTACTCTATCTATACCCCTTATAATCTTATACACCTCTATGAGATCCCCTCTAAGCCGACGTCTTTCAAGGGAAAACAACCCCAGTCTATTTAATTGTTCCTCATAAGACAGTCCTTCCATACCAGGCAGCATCCTGGTAAACCTCCTCTGCACTCTCTCCAAGGACTCCACATCCTTCCGATAGTACAGCGACCAGAACTGGACGCAGTATTCCAAGTGAGGCCTAACCAACGTTCTATACAATTGCAACATCAAACTCCTACTCTTGTATTCTATACCCTTTTCTATGAAAGCTAACATACTATACGCTTTCTTTATCACCTTCTCCACCTGTGAAGACACCTTCAGAGACTTGTGAACCTGCACCCCCAAGTCTCTCTGCATCTCTATACTCCGAATAGTTTTACCTTTTATCCTATAACTCTCTTCTACATTTTTCCAGCCAAAATGCATCACCTCGCATTTATCCGGATTAAATTCCATTTGCCATCTATCTGCCCAGTCTACCAACCTGTCTATGTCCTGTTGTATTGCCTGGCACTGCTCCTCTGTACCCGCCAAATTCATTTGCTCTTTGCAGTATCTCTTTGGCCTGTGCCATTTTTCAAAGAGTGATGGAAAACATCCTTCAAGGATCACCCAGAGTGGCAGTCTAGCTGGATGACATTTTAATCTCAGATCCACTACAAAGCTGTATAGAAGAAAACTTACTTATCCAGGAAAGCACTAAACGTGAGAATTTTAAGCGATATTCTGTTTTCAGAAAAATATTTAAGCACAGCTAGACAAGTAAAAGAAATTGCAATGAGGGTGAATTTCTTGCCATTTTTTCTCCATCGTTGAGGTTTTGGTTGAAGTCAAGCAAATGGAGTTTCTGCCACAGTGACATTGGTGAAACAATGGAAGCCACTAAGAAATTCATCACCAACATTGCCTTTTAATTCTGCGGAATTCTAAAATGGTTTTAAAAATGCACACATCCTTCCTTCGCAATCAAACTTCCTCATATTCCTGCTCAGACACAAAATTGTCAGACAGACAAATTAAAAGCACTTCCATCTATGGGGCACGTTCAAAAAAAAATCCCAAGAGATTTCGCGGAAACATATCAGGACACACAAATTCAGCTAAAGGAGAAGATAAAAGAAGAGACAACAAAAATCTTGGTTAAATGAGCAGCACAGTGGCATAGTAGTTAGCACTGCTGGCTCATAGCACCAGGGACTCGGATTCAATTCCAGCCTCAGGCTAGAATTTGCACGTTCTCCTTGTGTCTGCATGCGTTTCCTCCGGGTGCTCTGGTTTCTCCTTATAGTCCAAAGGTTAGGTTGATTGGTCATGCCAAGTTGCCCTTTAGTGTCATGGGGAAAGCATCACAGTAAATACATGGTGGGATTGTTGTTGGTGCAGGCTTTATAGTCTGAATGGCCTCCTTCTGCAATGTAGGGATTCTATGAAATGGGTGGACTAATGGCTAGGAAGTCGGAATTTGGGAAGTGACTTGTGGAGAGTTTTGTCCAGGACATACAAACAGAAGGAAGTGGCTGGAGCCCAACAGGGAATTTTATGATAAAATGATTGATAAATACATAGAATTAAATGGAGAAAATGGCAAATGGTGACATTTTGTGAGAATAAATAGGATGTGTCTGTTGAGCTATGTTGCAAATCTGGAAATTCTACCTTAAATCAGAAATGATTCAGTCACTTCTGCCATAATTAAAAATGATGTAACAGTTCCTGACTGAAAAGCCAAACTCTCTTCAGCAGTCTAATTTTAATGCCAGTGGAAATTTTCTGTGCTTGTATTTTGGCAACATTTCTGGCCTTCACACAATGTGACATGTTCCAACAACCAATCTCAATTTTGTTCCAAGTCGAAGTACCTGATCCATCAGTGCACTTTTCTATTCTTTAATGAGTAAAATTCATCACTATTCGTGGTTAAAGCTCAGTCACTTAAATTATCTTTCATTTGGTGTTTCACATTTGAGAATGCTCATGTCAGTGCAGTTCATAAATATAGCCGCAATGCGGTTTAACAATCTCTCCCCGAGGAAACAATCTCTTTACAAGCTACCATTTGTGTATACTAAAGTAAACCAGATAATGCAGCTCGCATACATTTCACCATAGTGGTCATTATTCTGATCTGAAAAAAAAAGAGTAGAATTTATACCCTACTTCTGGTTTCCTATGCATTATTCAGCAGAAGGCAATTGATATTAGCCACTGTATCCAGTCATCACAGTTATAGATTGTGACAGGCTAGACCTGAGCTACCATTGATTTTGAATTAAAGCAAAAAAAAATGACAATTACCCCAATAATAAGCACCGTGTAACTGTTACTTTAATGCAATAATTTTAACCATCGGCTGGTATTTTCCGTTCCAGATCTAAGTCTTGCGGCAGTGACATGAACAGGAAAATGGGTGGGATTTTCCAGCCGCACTTGTTCCAAAGCCCGAGGTCAACAGACTTCTGCATAGTCCACTACGATTCCCATGGCGGGCGGGAGAAGAAAATCCAGCCCAATGTTTTTCTGCTGCAGAGCCCAGTGAGAACGTGTGCTGAATCACACAATACTGGATTCGCTTAAGTAGTCGCAGAGTTCCCCAGTGCATTGTGTAGCAGGGCAGCCCGAATGATGTGAGTCTTGCTGTCATGTCCCCGCCCCTAGATTTAAAAGGTCATTAACTTTGTCATGAATTCATATTGGAAGGAAGAGATCCCAGAGCTCTGGCCTCCATATTTATCAATGATTACCTAAAGTGCTGCTCAGTGGAGCAGAGCCCTGGAGGGGCATCCTCTATCCCAAGGAAAGAAGGAGGAGCCCAAGACATGGGCTCCATATGAGGAAGCTGTCAAGGTGGCTAGTCACTAGACCCTCCATTGGAGAACCAGAAACAGACAAATGACCTCATCCAGACTGCCAAAATAAGTGAACCCTCAATTGCTCACACTCAATGACACTGGGACATGAGGCTCAGCAACAAGTACACCGTCCATGCAGTTCATGTACAAAGCAACATTATAAAGGTGATACTTCATATTCTCACTGCTGTCCATCTAGGATGCAGGTGAAGAGGCAAATATATGAGTCACTGACTCTTCCTCACTGCTCTGGAGGCTGCTGCCCCAGCACCCTTGTAAACAACCTGAAGTGTATCAATTAGATGGCACACATTCCTTTGGGTTACTTGTAAGGTCTCAACCCCTGTTTCTCTGTTTGCACAGGATATGTTACTGCATAACAGGAGATTCAGGTTGAAGAATCTCCTGCAGCATGAAGATCTGGGCCACGATATCTCCTGCAGTGTGAAGATCCACATGGTAGATGCTCTATCCACTCACTGCTGCACGTATCATTATAGTGTCCACAGTCTCCACCTTCTCCCACTTGAGTCCCAGCATGTCCATGCCATTTAGATCCGGACATATTCCAGATTGGTGTGACCTCCCACTGGCAGCACAGATAATTGGACAATTTGGAAATTCTGATTGGTGTTTTATCTGCACCACATTCACGGGATGAAAGAAGGCTTCACATTGGCTATCACTTGATTCTTTCTGACCTACTCAATTTTCCTGTTACCGGTGCACTGATTGCAAAATCCTGCTACTCCTTTACAAATACCTTTGTAGCTACAGTCCACCCTACCTCAGCAATGTTTTCAAATCCCCTCTGGAAAAGCACAGTTCTGATACCGCGCCACCCCCCCCTCCCCCGCTCACTGCAAGTCCTCTTATCCCTCTAATTCATTGATGGCTGAGCCTTCAGCCTTCAAACCACTGCATAATGGAATTTTCTTAGTGTGTTAAACCTTTTCAAACTTCAGGAAGATATCTCAAAACCATTTCTTCAATCCTGCCTTTGGTCACTGTATCAAGTTCAGGACATCTTGCTACTATAAAGGCAATAACAAGTACAAGTCAGTTTTAACTGGAAGGTGCATAGCTGAAAAAATGTTTCAGGGAATTGCTGCTGAGGCTATAATTGAACATTAATCTAATATTGGATGTCCTTAAAATAGACAAAATACATGGCCAGATAACATGCACCCAGGAGTTTTGAACTTCACGACACGATGGAAAAGATTAATTTAGATTTGAGAAAAATGTATGATTAAATGTTGAACTTTAGAAAATAATGGCAAGAGCTTGGAAAAAGAAAAAAAGTAAGGGATGGTGGAAGAGAAGCAAGTGAACTGATTATCAATCATTACACAGCTAAATCATCTAAAGAACCACATTAGATTATCAGAAAGTGATGTCCATTTATTATCAAATTATTATATTCATATGAATCCCAAATTTTATGTACATTGGATAGAATCTTCAGAATCCAATGTAGCTAATTCAAAAAGCATCCAAGTTCATCAAGGCTGCAAATGAGCTCAAAGAAAGTGTATGGTGTAAATGTTCATGAATATACTGTTCCTACTATTTTCTGGCTCCTGATATATTCTCCTTTTGAATAATTTAAAAGATCAGAATGACTGCATTCATACTTGTACTGTAGCTGACTGTTCCCAAGTATGACATAAACTAAATGTTCTGTTGTCCTTTTTTAATCGATGTGGATGTACTAGATTTATACTGAGATTGAGTCATAGTTTTGTCATGCACACAAAGATTCTACTGTTGTCTGTGATGCTGCGATACCAGAGTGAACATCAGTGTGCCAGTGGCAAGGTAATCTGCAATAGGAGAAGAAAGAGAGTAATAAATGTACATTTATATAGCATCTTTTGTTTTTCAGGGATCCCTGAGGTCTCGTTATCCAATGAATAACTTTCCTTCCCACATAGTCTTCTTTGCAGTTGGATTGACCCAAATTCACAGCAGTTGACAAATGACATTTAGCTTGTAGTAAAAAGCTACGTCTATGGATAATGTATCAGCAGACATTGAGTCAATCAGTTCATTGAACATCTCATCGTGATAAGTTAGAGTGTGATTTGACTTGATGTCCTTCACTTGTTTTGTCTTCTGGCTCAATGAGGTTACTCATACTCTAAGAATGACTTGGAGATAATCAGTATTTAGTTTCTTTCCATTGATCATTTACACTATTTACATCCGAGACCTCATAGTAAACACATTATTCTCTGGGCACAGTGTTCTGCATATTGTTCCCTTGGAACTTCAATCACCTGACCCTCATGTTGTACTTATAACGCCATCTTTAATCAACATTATCATTAACCCTTTACACTATAGAATGCAATTTTAGGGAAAGATCAGGGTAGGCTTCTATTGCTCTATTTGTGGAGAATTTTCCTTCAAGTGTAGTGCATGCTACATGCCACCAAATGAGGTTGGTGAGCTGTAGTCATATCTCCAGAGCCAGTTCAACAATGAGGAGGATGGGGGAACGGTTAGGGAGGGAAGCTTGCTGGTGGGGAGAGAAAATGATATTGGGGTTGGGAAAAGAAGTGTCACTCATTCCTTCTGCTGGCTCTATGTTTGGATAAATACTCTGTTTCAAACTCACATTTTGGCATTGCCCCCAGTAATCACTAAGAACTGCTGGTTAGACCAGGCATTGATCCTGAATCCAGTAGACCCAATGCTTGCTATATCTAATCTAAACCAATTTCCTGTTTGGGCTCTAAAACAAGTTAAAATCTTCATTGGCATCAACCTGCCTGGAAATGTGGTGGAGGGAAGTTCAAATGAAGCATTAAAGAGAGCATTAGATGATTACTTGGATGGAAACAATATTAAAGGTGAATGGGGAAAAGGCAGCAGAATGATACTAAGCCATAATGCTGTTTTGGAGAGCTGATAGCCTCCTTGTACACAGTAACAGTTCTGCAATTCATTCAAAATGCAAGTTGTAGTTGTATAAGCTGCTCCTGTGCCATGGTGAAGGCTGGGAGCCAAGAAACACAGCTGAAGGTGAGTGAAATACTCAAAAGATGAATTATCTTACAAGAAATTTACGTCCCCTGGAACTCACTAAGAAGGGAGGTGATGGCCTTGTGGTATTATCACCAGACTATTAATCCAGAAACTTATCTTATGTTCTGGGGATCCAGGTTCAAATCCCATCATAGCAGATGGTGGAATTTGAATTCAATAAAAAATATCTGGAATTAAGAATTATTGATGACCAGGAAATCAATGTCGATTGTCGGAAAAACCCATCAGATTCATTAATATCCTTTAGGGAAGGAAAGCTGCTTACCTGGTCTGCCTACTTGTGATTCCAGAGCCAGAGCAATGTGGTTGACTCTCAAATGCCCTCTGAACAAGCTCAACTAGGGATGAGCAATAAATGCTGGCCAGCCAGCAACACCCACGTCCCAAAAGTGAATTTAAAAAAAAACTTTGAAAAAGATCGACATTACCATTGGATATCTCAAAGCACTTCACAGCCAATGAAGTATTTCTGAAGCGTAGGAACTGTTTTAAGCAGCAACGTCTCATCTGGCCATGGATTCAGATCTTCAGTTTCTCTAATCAAAGCAGGTCATCCTGCTGAGTTTCTGAATGATCAGGAAGCAGGTCCCTTAGCTGTTTAATCCAGATTTGTGCATCTTAATTGGCTTTTTAAGCAGCTTAATTGTATATTTAACTTCTGCAATAGGGTCTCCCATTTAAATTCAATCCCACCACAGTGAAATGATGTTGAAATCTTTATTCAACATCACTTTAAAAAGTTTTAACTCCTCACCTTAAGGGGAAAAGCACTTATGACTGCTTAGTTTAGATGAGCAGTATATCGGCACAGGCTTGGAGGATCGAAAGGCTGTTCCTGTGCTGTAATTTCCCTTGTTCTTTGGATAGTTCACTACCATTCTAAGGATCTGATCAGCTTATTTTGTTAAATCATTTGCATGATTCAGAAAGCATCAACATGTTGGTCAGGCCTAATTCACAAGTGAGTTGACATTCCACTTCCTTTTACAGAGTTAATGAAATCATGTTGTTGTGGATGAACAGTCTGGCTGAGCTCTTGTTTATAGCACCTAAGATATAAATAGAAATATGGAGGATGGGGGGGTTAGCACATGTTTCTTGGCATTGCTCATTGCTGGACAATGTTGGGCCTTGTCAGGCTGACACTTATACCTGTCCAATAAAACACATTTGGATGTTACCTACAGCCGTTATGTTCTGTGCTGAGCACCGTGATTCACAAAACTCTAGCTCTCCTGTGCTAGAGTGCTACTAGGGCAAATCAATTTTTCCAATAAACTAACATTTTATGTCTGTAACCAAGTTATCAGAGAAATCTGTGCACTGGAGAACATGATTAATATTAACAGCATCTATGTTACAAGTGATGCTGGGACACAAATTGTAAGGATTGGCTCAGAATTAATCCAGGTTCGTGTATTGATCCAAAATGAAAAGCCAGAGTATACACAATTGAATCAAATCTAATTCTTGTCTTATTATATCAATACTACTCCAACTACAAATTCCACCATATTACTACTTTTTGCAGCACTATTTATTTTGTATATTCTTCAAAGCTTTAGAACTACTCTGCAGGCTCTAGTTTCCTGTCATTGAATCATACAAGTGATATCCTATTGTCAATCCTGTACATTATTAGTAATATGTCCTTGAAGAAGGGAGTTCCTAACCAGCTAATAAGATTCATAGGCAGAATGCAGTCTTTTAGAGAACAGGGGATCAATAAGCAGTTAACTGACTATTAGACAAGCTAACATAAACAGTTTACATATATGTGAATGCAGTAAGTGAATCAAAACAAGTAGTTATGGTTTTACAACATATATACTGATATTTTAAATGTATTGTTCAATTTAGCCAAGCAAAATTACCAAAAGGCATGGTGGTAAATATCAATAGTTTAAATTCAGAGGTCTGGGAACCAGCTAGTCAACAGCAATCATTTCAGGGGAATTCCTATGAGGGACATATTTTGCAACATTAATGAATAGATACATTCACTGCCCAGACACAAGGATAGATATGCCCCTGGGTGCAGAAACACATGTCTATTCAACTTGACAGTGAACTGATGAGAAAATTCACTTTGACCTTACAGTGGTGTCTGCCATTACAACAACAGGGAAATAGTTAGAACCAAGAAGGGAGGCTATGTCCGGACTTGTTGGATGAATAAAATATCGCTTGTTATTCAGAATCATATTGTTGGCTGAGGTCTAAACAGGGATTTGTATTGATGCATGGCTACTAAATGGAATTGATTTTAGTCTAATGAACGGTGGAATTATTGATTAGGAAAAACTATAATTGATCTGTATTTAACTATGTACGTCAGATCTTTCGGAGTGGTTCTGGAGATCTCTTCAAAGAATTACTTAACCATTTGGAAGTCTCCATTTGGCTGTATGCTTGTTTTGTTTGTTCTAGGTAAAATAAATTTGTTACATCTTTGGACAAAGGTATTTGCCTTGCGAGTTTTGAATAGTCTAAGTTAAGATATAATTAGTCACCTTCAAATTTCCCCACAGCAATGCTAAACCCAAATCATTTTTCAGATAATGCCCACTTCTAAGAGTCAATAGAAGCAAAGGCAAAGTCAGTCAGACTGATTCTGTTGATGTTAATTACAGTATACCAACTACTGCCAACAAGAGACAATCAGCTAAAACAACAGATTACCTAGCTGGCAATACATTAGGTTCTCATTAGTTGCTGAACCTTTATGGAAGCATGAATCCTTGTAGTAACATTACACAAGATTTGTAAAGAATGTTGCAGACAAGTTGTTTGAAACAATCCGAGAGAAAATGCTGTTTATCCCTCACCCTAATACAGGCCTTGCTACATTCAAATCTACCTTCCAAACAGCAACTGCATTGTTCCCATTTTCTACTCACTCCTTCCTGGAGAGTGGAATCCAAACGAATTGGTTTTAGAAAATGTTTCAGTCAAACTCAGTCAGAGTGACTCCATCCCGGTTTCAGCTCGTCTGCTGCTGAACGCTTCCTCTATGCCTTTGCTCCCTCTCGATATGACAATTCTAACACTCTCTTGGCTGGTCTCACACTCACCACAGATTTATGCTCATCCAGAAGCACTGTTACCTATATTGTAACTCACACCAAATCCCATTTACCCTGTATTTCTCAGTGCCAAATTCAGCAACACATTAACTTTAAAATTCTCTTCTTTGTTTTCAAATCCAGCCATGATCTTGCCCCTCCATCTCTCTTAATCCACCATACACCCTCTGATACATCTGCATTTTTCCCATTCCAGATTTCAGCTTATCCTTTATTTTAATTGATCCATCACTGACAGTCAGAGGAAGAGTTGGGGAAGCTTAAAATCAGGTGGGATGGCAAGGTTGGCATGGATAGTGCTTCTCTGTTATGATTGGCATTTTGGCAGGGGAGTGGACCTGGCGTGCCCCACCTACAGTTTGGCCAAATGAGACCCTTCCATGGCCAATTAAAGGCCTCTTCCTGCCACCCTTTCTGGGCTCCTCACGACTTGTGAAAACTTTGGTATCTCTTGTTCCCTGATGTCCTTTAGGCAAGGAAGGAGGTGGGTGGAGCTCTGTAAGGGAGTGGAGGGAAGAGGGTTACTCTTCAATGGGGGGAATGGGGATTGGCCAGGTGGCGATTGAGGGTTGGTGATTGGTCAGGTGTGAGAGAAGCAATCAGATAGGGCGATGATCAGGGGTCAGCGATGTCCGGCGGCAACCGGGGTTGTGGAATGATGTTGTGAGGTGGGGAGGGGGGAATGGTGAGGGAATGAGCAACAGATCTTTGTACATACTGCTCTGAGAGATTGGGGCACCTGCGCAATGGTGACCCTGGAGCTCAGCAACTGGCTTACCTGCATGAATAGACTCTGACCAATCCCCCTGCTCTTCAGCACTCAGTTTCTAATCAGGTTTCTTCAAATTCCAGACAATGCATCTGCAATCACATTTAAATTTCCATTTCATTGTGGGATCATTTATATCTTGGCAGCCCTGGGCAGTCCTTGTTCTTGACCTATGACATGGCCAGTATTTTTTATGATCTTGCTCAGGTTGAGGCTCATAAAATACCATCTGAGACTAACAGAGAATTCTATTCTATGAGTCATGTCCGCCCCAATTCTTGGGCAGGCATGGGGCAGACGTCTCACAGAACAGAATTCTTTGTTAGTCTCAGATGGTTAAAACTGAAAAGATAATATTGACCAAGGCTGGGAGAATGAATGTATAATAAAGTGTTTTATATTTTTCCCTTTTTGTGATGAAATGAGAATGAAGCTTATTTCATTCTGGTAAAGATAGGAAGTGTACTGGGTCATCTAGGTACACCACACATAGGTATACACATCACTACCCAGTTCATCAGGCTTTGAAATGTAATTGACACATTTCAGAGTTTGAATGGCATGATTCGACGCTGGTGTAACCTGTCTGGATTTATGAAGGCAAAGATTTCTTTCGTATGAGCAGTCATGGGAACTTGCCAGTTTCTCTTGAGTAAATCTATCTTTGTAATGCAGAATGATTTACCTATCCTAACTATGCAATCTATTGGATTGCTAACAACATGTTGTATTTTATAAAGGCTGTTACTATGCAATTAGTCTGGCTATAGGGCTGGGTTGTTCTGGTTGAGACTGGGCTGTCCTGGCTGAGCCTAAGTTATTCTGGTTAGTCCTGGGTGTTCTGGTTGGGCCTGGGTTGTTCTGATTGAGCCTAGGCTATTCTTGTTAGATCTGGGCTATTCTGGTTGGGTCTGGGTTGTTCTGATTAGGCCTAGGTTGTTCCAGTTGGGGCTGGACTATACTGGTTTTTACCTATTTCTGTAACTTAATAATTTGTCTAATTGAAATCTAGGCAATTTCAGTCTCATTGCTTGGAGGTCAGTGGACTATGCCGACCTTCTTTTGGGATTCTGGTCCAGCACTTCGCTTTTAGTGAGTTTTACATCAGCACAGTCCTAGATGAGGTCCAAAGCTTGTTTAGTTATGTTTGGGCTACGTAGGTTTCCCTGCTATTCCTCCCATGATTTGCACATGTTCTGTTTTCTTTAAGGCAGACACTCGACTCTTCGTCTTTTGGTTTTAGAAGAGGTTTTCCCCCAACCTGCCCCATACGCTCAGGGGACACTACTGTCTTCAGGTGGAGGTTCAGTTGTAGGTTTAACTTCAGATGGCTTATCAACTGGATGCACCATCACTCTCACACTTTCAGAGCTAATTTGGGAAGTCTTCTGCTCCACATTTAAATTCACCATGAAGTGCGTTCAATCACCACCTTCCTGGCTGTGCCTGTTGGCTTTTAAGGGAGTGTTTTCCTAACTGCTTGTTCCGGAACAGCACTGTCGTCTGCTCAAGGTACAGCTCCAGATATGCTTCCTTATGCACTGGTGGGCAACCTGTGGCCCAGGGCCACCTGCAGTCTATCTGTATTCTGATGTGGTCCACGAGACAGATTGTGCTGATTTCCGTCATGTAGTTTTTTCCCCAGCGGTTTGACTTAAGTGGCATGCAAGGATATGTGAAGTGGGGACATGTTGATTATACACAAACATTGACTGTGAGAGCCATGTGCTCCCTTTGCTTTCAGACCACAAATAATTCTGCTGATTTTACCACTTGAAGTTGATGATGGTTCTATCAATATTAAAATGATTCAGCATTTTCTATAACCTGTTACCAAACATTGCGGCCGCGATTCTCCCCTCCTAGTGTCCTAATGTTTTAGCACAACGGGCATGGAGAATCCACCAACTCGTGGTGTTTGTGCAAATGTTTGCACCCCACCTGCATCTCCTAGCATTGGATTTCTGCTCTGTACTGGAAATTGACAGGGAGACGTACAGGCTGAAGTCTCTGAGCCTGCTAGCATTTCCCAGTGTTTCACTCCAGTGGGATTACAGTAGCTCCGCACTTTTAAGGAGTGAAGTGGGGGGCAATCGAGGCTCATCAAGGGTGTTACCCCCTGGATGTTGGCATTCTGGCAATGCCAGCCTAGGCTTCTGGCACTGCCCACGGGGCATGGAGCAGTGCCAAGGGGGTGGGGAATGTGGGGGACTCATGTGTCCCATTCACCAGTAAGAAGTCTGACAACACCAATTTTAAATCCAACTGATTTATTTGATAGTAAACCTGCTAGCTTTCGGCCTTTGTGCCTTCGTCAGGCGAATTTATCCCCTCATTCGCCTGACAAAGGCACAAAGGCCGAAAGCTAGCAGGTTTACTATCAAATAAATCGGTTGGATTTAAAATTGGTGTTGTCAGACCTCTTACTGAGTTTACCCCAGTCCAACACTGGCATCTCTACATCAGCCCATTCACCAGCCTAGATTGTCTATGACTGTCCATGTAGCCTTTCGACTTGGGGACACATTTTCCTCAGCAGTGGAGTATCTCTTTCCTGGCATTCCTTTTCTAGAAGCAAATAAATGTTTTCAAAAGGCAGACCTTCTGCTCATCAGCAGGGGTGCAGGCGTCACTCTTTCTGAAGTGTTTTGCCTGGTGTGTGTCCTTGCTTCATTCTTGCTCTGTATCTTTGAGGATACGTTCACTCACAGGAGTCGGGGAAGCTGCAGTTGCTGTGCCCTCTGTCATCTCAGCTAAGAGGAGCAACACTTTTCTCTGGTCTATTTGAGAATTTGAACTTTGTGATTAAGCTATTGACCAAACAGATCGCTGGCCTATTAGCACCCTCTGTTGACCTTCCAGGAAACTGTCTGTCAAATGGATTACTGACCCATTCCATCCTCCTTTATAACATTGGTCCCTCATTGATCTCTTTTATTACTGCTGGCCTGCATTTGGCTCTTTTAACGTCCAGATGGACATGGCGCCTCTCTTCCTCTTCCCTGTCTCAGAGTTCACCAGGTCCAAGTTTAACTCTGCAAAAATGTACCTACCAACTCAATTTCCAGGCTATCCTCTTTGCTAATTTTAAATACCAGTGGTCTGGACTGGACCAGTCTTTAAAAGGAACCAGTTTAACAAGCATTTCTTGAGTTAGAAAAAGTTCATCAGTTGCTAAAACACAAGGAAAAATGTCAGTGACTACACAGACCTAACCTTGGCCTTTTTAAATTTCAGAAGCTGTTTCTCAACTCCAACCCTCACTGGTTCTCTTGCCTTCTCTGAGGATCCTGCATAACCAGCTCTCTGTCTTGCTGCTGAATTTGGCTGCATTTTCCCTCTCTCTCTGATGGCAAGTAGCTCTCATCCAGCCACTCCCATCCTTACTGGCTCTACCACTTAATTTCAGGCCTCTGAACTATTCCAGGTTCCCTGTATTTCTATAGACCCTGGTTGACTTCCTCTTGTACTCTCAGTTCTTTTGAATTGAGTGACATTTCCCAATTGCTTGCGAATATTATGTTATGAAATGCTGCCTGGATTGGGAGGCAGGCCTTATGAAGATAGGTTGAGGGAGCTGGGACTCTTCTCACTGGAGAGACGTAGGTTGAGAGGCGACCTGATAGAGGTTTATAAAATGTTGAGAGGAATAGATAGGGTGGACTCTCAGAGACTATTTCCCTGAGCGGAAATGGTCACTACGAGAGGACACAGATTTAAGGTGCAGGGAAGCAAATACAAAGGAGATGTCAGGGGTAGGTTTTTCACTCAGAGGGTGGTGAGTGAATGGAACCGACTGCCGTCGGAGGTTGTTGAGGCAAACTCACTGGGGTCTTTTAAGAGACTTCTGGATGAGTATATGGAAAAGAATAGGATAGGGGGTTATAGATAGGTCTGTGGATTGGTAGATGTGATCGGCGCAACTCGTGGGCCGAAGGGCCTGTTTGTGCTGTATTGTTCTATGTTCTATGTTCTATGTCTTGAGTGCCTCTATCTTCCTGTCCAGATCATGCTTTCTTTTTTGAAAGCTTCTTTCTATCCCTGTCTCTCTGGAAAGCTTCCTCTTTTTGATAAGTTTTTCTCTTTTTCTAATTCTTTGAGTTCTAAATCATTTTGTCTGTGTTGTAGTTGCATTCTCAGCAACTCTACTTTTTTTCATAGCATTACCCTATGTTCACAACACAATTTTCTGGCCACATAGTGCATTATACATCTCTCATTCAAGGGAATCTTCACTCCTAAGTGTTTAGATAGCTCTCATTTCTTTGAGACATAGAATTTTTAAATCCTCAAAAGTAACATTCTCTGGTTCTTCTAGAGAAGCACAGACATCAAAAGTGGCATTCTTTTTACATTTTAGTACTACAGGGTCAACTATTTATTATTTATTTATTAATGTCACAAGTGAGCTTACATTAACACCGCAATGAAGTTACTGTGAAAATCCCCCTAGTCAACACACTCAGCACCTGTTCGGATACACTAGGGGAGAATTTAGCATGGCCAATGCACCAAACCGGCACATCTTTCAGACTGTGGGAGGAAACCGGAGCATCCGGAGGAAATGCTATGCAGACACGGGGAGAACGTGCAGACTCTGCACAGACAGTGACCCAAACCAGGAACTGAACCCGGATCCCTGGCTCTGCGAGGCAGCAGTACTAACCACTGTGCCATCGTACCGCCCCAAAAAAGACCTTTTGCAGTTTCTTAAAATTGTTTGCAAATTTACTTCCCCTAATTTATTTCTTTCGTCTGTGGGGACAATTCCAGACACGAGACCCCAATTTGTTTTGACCAGTCTCTTCCTGGTCAGATTCCCAATTTATCACTCTCTGTCCCCCTTGTGGGAACTATCTCAGCATGAGCCTTGATTTGTTAAACTCCAGACAAGTTACCCCCATATTGTGCCCCAGCTGAGGAGGGATGGATTCATAGAAATCCTACAGTGCAGAAAGAGGCTCATCAAGTCTGCACCGATCACAACTCCCCCCACCCCCACCCCCCCCGCAAGGTCCTACCCCCATATCCCTACATATTTACCCATTAATCCCTCGAACCTATGCGTCTCAGGGTATTTAGCGTGGCCAATCAATTTAACCTGCACACCTTTGGACTGTGGAAGGAAACCAGAGCACCTGGAGGAAACTCACACAGACACGAGGAGAATGTGCAAACTCCACACAGCGCAACCCAAGCCAGGAATCAAGCCCAGGATTGGCTTCTTTTCTTTATTCAAACACTTTGGTCACAACAAAATCAGTTTAAACAGGATGCCTTCCCTCACAGATCTCTTTTCCCAGTGTATCAAAGGAGTCAATTTAACCAGGATTTCTTGTGTTAGCAAAAGAATGAGTTTTTTACTTGCTCAAGCACAAGAGAAAAGTTAAACACTATATATATCTTAATTTTTATTTTTGACTCATTTCTAATTACTAATCCACATAAGTCAGTTTTTGACATATCTGTGAGAGTAGATTGTTTAACATTGTGGTCTTTTGAAATTCATGCTTCCTGTGATGCTGACTTCAGTAATTGAGCACTTGAGGTTTGGTGATTCCTGAGTTCTGCAGTTTAGCCAAGAGAAGTTGGTCTGCTTCCTTTTCAGATGTGGCTTTTCTGATTTAACCTGTTTCCAGTCATCAAAGAGAGGCTGAGGCTGTACCTTTAAGACTTGATTTGCAATAAAGACTCACATTCCAATCATTTTTCATGTAAATTGAGTTTGTTTTTATATGCCCTGTTTGTGATCAGAACTCCCACCTATCTGATGAAGAAACAGCCAGTTTGCTACAGATAAACCTGTTGGACTTTAACCTGGTGTTGTGAGACTTCTTACTGCTTTTATACCTGCCAGAGCAGCAGGAGTGATTTGGCTGTCTCTCCTTATTTCTGTGTCATCCACTCTGACACCCCCAGCACTAGTCCACACCTGACCAGATTTTGATCTTTAAGCACAACCTCCTGTAAATTCCCAGCAGGATAGACACCACAATCAGGTTTGGGACATAACGTAAAGATAATTTGCTGAGATGCTAGTCAGCTTCTATTAAATCCACATGAGATTACAGTCAGTTTCTGTGTTGATTTTGTTTTGATTTATTATTATCACATGTAATGGTATTCAGTGAAAAGTATTGTTTCCTGCACATCAAAAAGACAAAGCATGCTGTTGATAGATAAAGAAAGGAGAAAGTATAGAATGTCATGTTACAATCATAGCTAGGATGTAGAGAAAGATCAACTTAACATAAGTTAAGTTACGTTAAGTTCCCTTTGACATGTCCATTTAGAAGTCTGCTGGCAGCAGGGAATAAACTGTTTGTGAGTGAGTTAGTGCATGGCTTTAGACTTCTGTATCTTTTTCCCAATGGAATTAGGTGGAAGAGAGCATGTCCTGGCTGCGTGGAGTTCTTGATTATGTTGGCTCCTTTTCCAAGTCAGTGGGAAGTGTACACAGAATCAATGGGTGGGAGGCTGTTTGTGTGATAGATTGGGCTTTGTTCATGACCCTTTGCAGTTTTTTGTAGTCATGATCAGGGCAGCAGCCATATCAAGCTGTGATACAATCAGAAAGAATACTTTTTATGGTGCATCTGTAAAAATTAGTGAGAGTCACAGCAGAAATGCCGAATTTCCTTAGCCTCCTGAGAAAGTAGAGGCATTGGTGGGTATTCTTAACTATAGTGTCAGCACGGAGGGACCAGGACAGAGAGTTGGTGATCTGCACACCTAGAAACTTGAAGCTTTTGACCATTTCCACTTCATCCCCATTGATGTAGACAGGGCCGTGTCCTCCATTATACTTCATAAAGTCAATGACTATTTCCTTCATTTTACTGACATTGAGGGAGAGATTGTTGTCATCGCATCAGTTCACGAGATTCTCTTTCCCTTTCCTGTAATTTGTCTCATTATTATTTGACATCCAACCCACTTAATTGGTCAGTAAACTTAAAATTGGAGTTGGAAGGGAGTTTGGCCGCAAAATCCTTGATGTATAAGGCGTATAGTAAGAGGCTGAGGATACAGTCTTGCAGAGCACCAGTGTTGAGTATAATCATTGCTCTTTCCTTTGCTCTTGTTGCTCTTCCCTTCGACATGTTCATCTAGAAAAAAGTGTAACATCCTATTATCTCTCAGATCATAACATAATCCACACAGCATTAAATCAGACAGTCACCAAATTTACATTATTAGCCAAATTTGGCAACTTCTTTTACCTTTTTAAAATTCTTATCTTATTTAAATATCAATATTTCTGGTCATGATTCATGCTGGAAAACTTTGACCTCAGCTGAGGCTGAGGTTCTCCAGTGAAACTGCAGTTAAAGGAGTATTGGCTGAGTGCAAATTCTCCATTTTTGCTAGCAATGAAATGAGTAAGGAAGAGATTGGAGAATTCCAACCCTCATCATGTCATTATCCACATTAAGATCCTTATGTTGAGATACCATTACCTGTGTGGGCCCTTTGACTGTGCTAGAGGAGTTAGCTTATCAAGATGTAAATTATGTCCAATGGCTCCTCAATGGTCTCCTTTTGAAATTGAACTTACTCTCTCCCAGGTGTGTGAGGTGCATCTGTTAAGAACTCTGCAGGAATAATACATATAGAAACAAAGAAGAAGTAAGAATAGGCAATCATGGCCCACAAACCTGCTCCACCATTTAATAAGATCATGACTGACTTGTTGGTAATTTCAAATTTGCACCACAACTACCCAAGTAACCTATCACTCCCTTGCCTACTAAGAATCTATCCACCTCTGCTTCCACAATCTTTTCAGGAAGAGTGTTCCAAAGACTCACAACTTTCTGAAAGAAAAAAAAGCACCTCATCTCCATTTTCAACAGTGACCCCTATTCTAGATTCTCTCACAAGAGGAAACATCCTTTCTACATCCACCCCAATCAAAACCCTTCAGGACCTTATAAATTTCAATCAAGTCACCTCTTACTCTTCTAAACTCCAGCAGATAAAAGCCTAGCCTTCCAACTTTCCTCATAAGACAACCCAGCCATTCCAGGCATTAGTCTGGTATCTCCTCTGATCTGTGTCCAATGAAATTAAATCTTTCTTTATATAAGGTGACCAATACTGTACACAATACCCCAGATGTGGTTCTCTTTACCCTATACAACTGAAGTATTACCTCCCTACTTTCATGTTCAATTTTCCCTACCATAAGTGATAACATTGTATTACCTTTTCTAATTGATTGTTGAAACTGCATACTAGTATTTTGTGAATCATGCACTAGGATATCCAGATCTCTCTGAATATCAGGACTCTGCAATCTCTCATCATTTAAATAATAAGCATCTTTTGCCAAAATGGACAATTTTGCATTTTCCCACATTAGACTCCATTTGCTAGATCTTTGCTACTGACTTAACCTATCTATATTCGTCCATAGTCTCATTATGTCCTCATAACATCTAACTTTCCTACCTATGTTTGTGTCATTTGCAAGTTTGGCAACCATCGCTTCATCCAAGTATATTTTGTAAAGAGTTGAGGTCTTAGCACTGACCCTTGTGACACACCACTCTTTACATTTTGCCAGCCTGAAAAAGACCCATTTATGCCAACTCTGCTTCCTGCTAGCCAGCCAATCTTCATCTATGCCAGCAATAACTCTTATACCAGGAACTGTTAATTTTCACAATGGCCTTTGATGTGCCACACTTAAATTTTAAATAATTACAAAACTCTTATTATCTGTTTATGTATTCCTGGCTAGTTTTCTATCATATTCTAATAATTTCTTCATTAGTGTTTTCAGTTATTCTTCTAGTTCCTCATATTCTATTCAATCTGATAATATACTATCTTTCTTTGCACAATTATATGCTTTTCTTTAAGTATGATACTATTTTTAACTTTTCTAGTTAATTATGGATGATAAATCTGTCCTTTGGTCTTTCTCTTACTTGTTGGAATGTATCTGCGCATTCAGAAATATCCCCTAAATGTTTGCCTTTGCATCTACACCTATTCCTAATTTCCCAGTTCGCTTTAGTCAGCCCTCATATTTGCCCTTATTTAAGTTTAAAAACATAGGGCGCAACCTTAAGAAAAAGTTCTAAGTACTGAACAAGTGAGAAAACGGGAGAGTTTCAGACTCATTTTCAAGGCATGTTTGAAAATGGAATCTTATGACACTGTTACTTTTTTGAATAGAAGTGCGATTCTCACCAGTAGCGGTTGTGGGGGGGAAGGGGGGGCGTCAGAGCCTAAGCTCCCCAGTGAAGTTGGCTGCAGACTGCTTGGAACGCCATTGTATGTGCATCCTGATCTCCTAGTGAACTGGGAGACTGTCTACCACCCATTCTCAATCCTCCAGGGATGATGCCCCCTCTCCCCCATTATCAGCGGCAATGTAACACCCCAGTCACCGGCATCAGGACCCTCCGGCCTGATGGGACCCTGTCATGATGGCTTGCATGGCCCACCCTCCCCATGCTGATACCCTCCGCCCCCCCATGCCCCCGCCACCCCCTGCCCCACCACAACAATCTTTCCCTATGCTGGTCCCTTCTCCCCATCACTCCCTGTGCCAGGCTGCCTCCTATGCTGCTCATCCCCATTACATACCCCTCAGAGACAATCACTCCTCTGCAGAGATACACCCACCTCCTCACAGAGGTTCCCTCTTGCAGAGCTCCCTTCCCTCTCCCCACAGAACTCCCCTCTTGTCTCCCCTCCCTCACTCAGGTCCCACCCTCTTAGCATTGCCTATCGTATTTATGGGGCCCCTTGGCAGTGTCACGATGCCCAGTGAGCACTGACAGGCTTGTGTTGTTCTATGGACACTATCCAGCATTGACTGCGACCACCCAGGGGCTTCAATGGCCTACCATTTCTCCAGCAAGGCTATTATGTCTAGTCCCTGCTAGTGGAAACCAGCTGTGAGGTCAGACCAGTGAGGACATAAATACAAATGAACCCAGATGATGCTTTCACAAGTGAGGCTTCCTTTTGCCCACAGTCAATCAAAGCTCAATTGAGCATTTAATGGCAGTGGGATTTAGGAGTCAGTGGCTACACATTAAGCTGACTCTTAGGCTGATGAGTGCCAATTGTTCACCATCTCCTAATATTCTACCCTAAGAATAAAATAAACCTTTGTCACTTATCAAATATTTATCAAGTAACAACTTCTTCTCCTATAGCACTTCCTGAAGGCTGACAAAGGTAGAAGTTTAGTTTAAATTTACTTTTTTGAGTTACAGGTAGGCTTACATTAACACTGCAATGAAGTTACTGTGAAAATCCCCTAGTTGCCACACCCTTGTACCTGTTTTGGTTTACTGAGGGAGAATTTAACATGGCCAATGCTCCTAACCTTCACATCTTTCAGACTGTGGGAAGAAACTGGAGCACCTGGGGGAAACGCATGCAGACATGGGAAGACGTGCAGACTCTGCACAGACAGTGACCCAAGTCGGGAATCAATTCCAAGTCCCTGGTGCTGTGAGGCAGCTGTGCTAATCACTGTGCCACCATACCAAAGAGCACTTCTTTCCCTAACTCTCTTAATTACACCATTCTATTGCAAGTCACACTGAAGTGCTAAGACACTCTAAGTTGGCTGGCTTTATATGCTGCTAAGACAAAGGTTAGCTCTATCAGGTACACATTAATTAACATGAACTGCCCTTAATTAGCAGGTCTTCTTAAAATCCTGCTTAAGACTGCGAACTTTAGAGTTTAAACTCTGGATTTCAGTTAAATGCGAACTACAAACAAAATCTGAGTTTTACAAAAGTCAAGACTTTTGCTCAACATCCAGTTCTAGGTTCATGTGCCCTTGTTCTGTGATCATCATGTCCTTACAATCGAGTGTGAGATTCCATAATAACCATGAGGGCTACTTTGCTCTTGTAATTCCTATTAGTAGCTTCCTGAACAAAGGGTCAATCATGTAGTCATGTGAAGTGTAGCAGTTATCTGAGTGATTCAGCAGAAAATCTATTTTAAAAATAGCAGCAAGAATGAAAATATCATTTAAAATATTTTGGATTTCTTTTCACATCTTATTGGCCAGGACTGATGTTGGGAGAAATTATTTCACTCAAAGGGTTATGTATCTTTCAAAGTCTCTACCCCAGAGGGTTGTGGATGCTCTGTCTCTGAACACATTTAAGGCTGGGATAGGCAGATTTTGGTCCCTAGGAGAATTAATAGATGTGAAGGGCAGATGGGAAAATGGAATCAAAGCCCAAGCTCAGCCATAGGTAGGCAATAGCTAGTGGTATTATTGCTAGACTAAATCCAGAAACTCAGTTAATGTTCTGGTGACCTGTGTTCAAATCCCACCTTGGCGGTGGATTGAATTTGAATTCAATGAAAAGAATCTGGAATTAAGGATCTACTGTTGACTATAAAACCATTTTTGATTGTCAGGAAAAACCCATCTAGTCCACTAATGTCCTTTAGGAAAAGAAATTTGCCATCCTTACCCGGTCTGGCCTATATGTGACTCCAGCGCCACAGCAATGTGGTTGACTCTCAACTGTCCTCTGAACAAGGGCAATTAGGGGTCGGCAATAAATGCTGGCCAGCCAGTGACGCCCATGTCTCATAATGAATAGAAATAAGTACATGTTTGTATTGAATGGTGGAGCAGTTTTGTGATCATAATGGCCCATGTGGTCTACTCTTGCTCCTATTCCTTGAGTTCTTGTGACTGAGGTTTTCCATGATTAGGCTACATATTACAATTAACTGAAGAATTCAACTTTTTTGTTTGGCACTGACTTGGGGGAGCTTTGATTACTTGGAAAAATTTTAATGAGTACTGTAGTCATTTTGCAAGCCATATAAAATTGATTTAGATTCTGGTGATTATACCGCAGGTACATAAATCCCAGTGCCCATTATTCCTTCTACTTCCACGTAAATATATGTGTCTTGTTTGCTACGTGCTGCGTTTTTTTCTGCATTGCAACCAGATATACAGCAAGGTCAATGTTTCACCAATGATTTATTTACTGCTTTAATTCCATGAAGTGTAGAAGTATTTTTGCATATCCTTTCATTTAGCATACTGAACAGTTGTAGCATGTTTCCAAAGAAATAATGTAAATCAAAGTGACCATCCTATGCAAGCTGGCCATTTAATAATGTGCAAGATTATTATTAACCATTGTGTGTGTGTCAGCTCAGGGTTATAAATCAGGTCGAAGAACAGACTGACTGAACAGAGCTCTCTATTTGGTTCATTGCACAAAAGGAGAGCAAATATGAAGAGAACCACCAGCTTGGAGAATGCCCTTGTTTCAATTCATTGATAATACCTTTAGTTCCATTAAGAAAACCTGGCTCACTTTTTGCTTGAGTTGAGATGTTGCAGCCACAAGAAAGTAATTTTAAAAGCATTCATTAAATCATAATTTTCCAAGGTAATGGAAGTTTCTATAAATCTTTCAGCTAGCCATTGAAATTTCCTGCAGGTTTACTGGAAAAATAACAAGTTGGGCTGATGATGGCTTGGGTAAATGGATAATTCACATCACGAACAAGTCAAAGACTCATAGCAGCATTATTTTCAACAAAATAGAACCATTAATAAAGTGATTGACAATGGTTTTACCAGAGACAAAACCTCCTTAATTAACTCCTAACTATTTTTGCCTGGTGTATATAATCATTACAGTCACTTATGCCTTAGTTTCCTCTTTTAATTGCATCACACCATGGGCACCACAGCAAAGCTGTACCATCACAAGTCTCCAATAAATTTAGTGTTGATAATCCTTCCAATGATTCCATCTTTTGATTCCATTTGACCATAAGATCATAAGGCATAAGAGCAGAAGTGGGCCACTCAGCCCATTGAGTTTGCTCCACCATTCAATCATGGTTTATATTTTTCTCATCCCCATTCTTGTGCCTTTTCCTCGTTCCAAACTAAAACCTTTGCCATGCCACATCCCCCACCCCACACACATGCCCCACCACCTACCAGCCCCCTATACATGCACCCTCATACAGCCCCAACATGCAGATACACATACACACACACAGCTTGTGTACTGGTAAATGTAGTCTTCAAATTTAATTTCTTACACAGTTATTTGCCATTACACCTCACTCAGCTTACCAGTACTAACTGCAGCTAAAGACATCCTCTAAAAACATATCTAAATCTTTGTCATGATAGTTTCAATGTATTTTCACAAATGGTAAATGACAATAGTAACTTACCATTTGAAGGCTTGGACATTCTCCTTGAATTGCATTCTTGGGTTGATTTTAAAACTGCTTAGGACTTGTTTGGGGGTGGGGTCAGAGTGTTGCTGGGCCTGAAGAAGATTGAACACTATAGGGGCAGAATTCTCAGGATGGTGAGTGCCGATTGAGTCCTGACTGAGATCAGTTGAGCTCTGGTTGACAAAAAGGGAAATTAATATCCATTCTTGGAGGGAGTCCGTCTTTGGAGAGCTGTCTGCCAATCTGGCTATACACCTGGTACAATGAATAGAGTAGGTGTGCACAGGGCTCCACACACATTCACATGAAAATTCTGACTTGAATTCTTACTTTTGACACAAAACCTTAATTTTTACAGTCAAATGGCTCCTGCACACAATAGTTTTGCTGTATATGATTCTGATTCTGTGTGGGTGGTATGTGGGTGACATGGTGGCATAATGATTAGCACTGTTGCCTCACAGCACAAGGGTTCAATTCCAGACTCGGGTCACAGTCTGTGTGGAGTTTGCATGTTCTTCCCATGTCTGCGTGGGTTTCCTCCAGATGACCCAGTTTCCTCCCACAAATTTGGGCAGGTTAGGTGGATTGGCTATGCTAAATTGCCTTTTAGTGTCACGAGGATTAGGAGGGTAAACACCAAGGGCATAATTTTACGGCCTCACTCGACTCAAGACCGAAAAATCATGTCTGAGGTCAATGGATCTTCCCATTGTCCACCCCTCATCCACCCCGATTCCCGTGGCAAGTGGGGTGGTAGAATTCAGCAGTGATGTTACAGAGATAGGGCCAGGATAGAATTGTTGTCAGTGCAGGCAGGCCCAATGGGCCAAATGGCCTCTTTCTGCACTGTAGGGATTCTACGTTGCTCATTAATTTGTAGGATCAACTGAAAATGACATCAATTGAGCATCGGGCATCATTGGGGCAGCTCAGGAGTCTTTTGATTTTTAACTTCCACCCAGACATGGAAAGTAATAAACAGCTGACTGTTGAGTAATGTCTCAAGTTTAATTTAGTCAAATACTCCAGACCAAAGTTAGCATTAGGTGGCACCCTGTTACATAGTAATGTGATCAGCTCATTTGTACAGCAAAATAAAAGGACAAAAAGGTTGCCACACAGTGGATTACTTAACTACATGGTCAAGATTTATCAGATAGATGTTGCTTGCTTTTAGTGCAGGATGGAAGAGGGGGGAAAAGCTTGTGAATGTCTCTGATGGTATCACTATATATCACGTGACTAATCAAACAGATGCATTGGTTTATAATACATAACACTGCTAGTCTGCAATTTCATTGCACTAAACAACTTGAAAAACAGAATAGTGAATCAAACATGTATCCAATAGAATTTGATATTTTTTGAATGCTTTGTAACTGCTTCATGCACTCTCTTCTCAAACAGAATTAGAGACCTTTGGGGGGAATTTTCCCATCCCGCTTGCCATGGGAATCATAGCGGGTGAAGGGGACCAGACCATGCAAAGGGTCGTTGATTTCAGATGGAATTTTCCAGTTTTGGGGCAAGCACAGCAGGAAAATCCTGTCTCTCATGTTTGCAGCTCTACTGCTCATGGCCAAACTCCCCAGTTCTGGAACAAGAATGGTAAAAGGGCCTAATTATCTTCAATGTCTACGGCATGCAACACACCATAACTGATCTTTACCAGGCTTAATTTAGTAAAAAGCTTTTTCTCATCAGATGAATGCTTAGACATTTAAGATTCAATGCTTTTAGAAGTAACATTGAAGCAAATTTGCTGAAAGGATATTCATCACAGTTTTCTCAGAGGTATTTGGCTGTACTACATCACTAGTGGGTATGTATCCCCAGAGGAAGGGCTGTCAGCTACTGTAGCTTAAATCTCCTTCAGCCAGATGTTTCCATACAATTTCCCTTTTAAATATAGCCTTCACATGACCAGTGTGAAAGGATAAAGTGGATTCACATTCTGCTGTTGTGAACTAAGTTATTCTGCTAGAAACTGGGATGTATTGATCCACCATAAAGCTGCAAATGCACAACTTTTCTGCTAACATGATTGCAATGAATAATAAAATCACCCTCAAGAAAATGTTTTAAGATTTAACTGCCACCTTAATAGTATCTAAGATTAGTTGTCCCATTTTACCTTGAGGCAAATGGCTAGTTCAAAATGGTTTTAGAGTAAACTGCAGTGTATAGGTGGAACTTTTCTAGCTGCTTTCGCTGGCGGGATTTCCCAATCTAGCCAAACTCAATGAACTTTTGAATAGCTCGGCACATTTTCCGGTCCCACTCCCGCCGTGACGGGGCTGTAAAATTCCATGCTACATTTCAGATCTGTCGTGCATTTCAGCAATAAATAATGAGATAAAGTCACAATTAAGTTATTAGAAACAAATTGAATGATTGCTGTCATATGAATAAAATAGTCGACAATGTAAGACTACAAAAGACCAAGGATCAAGCAAGATTCCAATAGTTATTTTTGAGTTTTACAGAACTTGATTTGACTTGCAACAAAAAGAATTATTCAGAGAATGCAATTAGTTTTCAATAAATTATTTTGTGACTGTGTGCAACTCAAGACAAAGAACTGATCAGGTTTTTTGTTTCAAGTGAAGAAGGTTCCAGATGTTGTGTATGGGTTGAGTTGAACACCAAACTTTGTAATTGGTGTCACAGGCCTTGTTTTCAATGCAACTATCAATATTGTTTTTCTTATTTGTTCCTCAGATATTGTAGTTCTATCTGTCTTGATGTCACAAACTTGCAGACAATCAGCATTCTGATTCTGATCAAGCTAACATTTTCTGTGAAATTGAAGGATTTAAGCTCATTCGTTCAGTTTTTCTTAGGGCAAGTATCAAAAGTCCAAAATCAAAAGCAGGATTGGTAATAGATTTGGTATATTTACAATCATGTGCTTCTGAGGAGTTTATAAAATGTTCATGCAATTCTATTCAGAGATATAGGAGAGTTTCCCTGGTAAATAAAAAACGCAAATTACTGTAGATACTGGAATTTGAAACCACTTTGACAAAGGGTCATCTGGACTTGAAACATCAGCACCTTTCTCTCCTTAAAAATTCTGCCAGACCTGCTGAGATTTTCCAGCATTTTCTCTTTTGAGTTTCCCAGATATATTTGCCTCTCAAACAACCTTCTTAAACCAAATGATTTTGATTATTTTGTTTATTTCAGCTTAACACAGTAATGGCTTATTACTTATAAGCTGTATTTCAATTATATAATACCTTGTATTGCATTGTAATATAATGTGGGATAATCCATATCAAAAAGAAGTACTGACATCTTCTTCTCAAGTTAGTATTCTCAATTACTCAGGGGGTTGTGAAATCACCACTTATGCTCTGACTTTAGTACAGGGCAGAGTGGGAAGATAAGCCCAAATCTACCTCACTCAGGACAGGAATCAAAGTCCATAATTATGACATTGTTCTGAACTCTACGTTAGCCGGCTGAGCTAACCAGCTCCTGAATGGTGAGATGCACAAGTTTAAAAGGATCAATTTCAAGGCAACAACAGAAGATTTTAAACATTTTTGACAGTAGTAGTCAAGAAAACTTTAGTTGAAGATAAATTGATATAGACCTGGACAAGAACAAGAATAACATATCACCAGACCCAGTGCAATGGAGGGCAAAATGACTAATTCTCAGGATAAAATGAATTCTGAAAAAAAGTTTAAAAATACCCAAAAATTTAAGGGATTGTATCCCAGGTCATGTTCAATTGTTTCAAAGATTAGTTTCCATCCATTTCAATTGCATCTATAAAACTCAATCAGGGTAGAGTCAACACTGTAGTATTTTCACATTTCAAAAAGAAATTGCACAATGCCTTCTATTTAAACTTGAATGCACAATAAGTTATATGTCTTATACACACAGAAACAAATGTCAGATTTGACCTGAGCAATGGTGCTGCACAGTAAAGACTTTAGTTAAATCCTGTTGAAAGATAGGGCTGGTTAAAAGCTTATTACAGAATCAATGGAGCTGATTACTTCAGCCAGACCTGTGTCATAAATTCAATTAAAAAGTAAAACATGCTTGCTGTTGAATTGCTGTTGAAAACTTTAAACTTGGTCATTCTGTAATAATGACATGAATGCAATCATTTCTGTCAAAACAGGGACCTCTGGTATAATTGCTCCTGGTATGTTGGGTATAAAAGGTATATATTGAAGGAAGGATTGGCATGGTCACCATTAATCACTATTAGTTAGTCAGGGGGAGTTGGTCTAGCTCAGTTGGCAGGACAGCTTGTTAGTGATGCCAACAGGATGGGTTCAATTTTCCCTTCCACCCTTGGCTATTCATGAAGGTTATGCCTTCTCAACCTTGCCCCTCACCTGAGGTGTAATGATCCTCAGGTTAATTCACCACCAGTCAATTCTCCCTCTCAAAGAGGAGAGCAGCCTATGGTCGTCTGAGGCTATGACAACTTTGTCTGACCTAGATAGTTAGTGCATTCCAGATTTCATGCTGGTGTTGTCTGCAGTTGGTTGGCTAGTACGGTCTGCTATAGATATCAATGTCCAGTTAGTTATATTAAATTTAGGTGGCAAATTTCTTTTGGACTTGAATATATTTCAGGGATTGCTTGACTCAGAATGAAACAAGATAAGAAAACAAAATAGAGGTGAAGGAGTTTTTGGTGATCGAAGAAAGTCTCAGATATATCTCTTATAACAATGAATTGAGATTAAACTCCTAGCAGAATTTTAATACTAAACATTTACAATTATTGGAATCAATCAGAACAAGTCCCTAAACCTTGGATATCCAAGATCACCATTCAACAATTCTAGCTTTTTTATGTGCACCTAGTGACAAATTAATGTGTAATCATTGTAGATTGCAGGGCACTTAATACAATAAAAGAGTTGACATAACAATGGATTTGTATCATCATCCTCTGATTCTGCTCTAAGGGACCAACATTCAGAGCTTAGAGGGGAGCTTTGCTGAAAATAGAGTAATAATAGATGCCTTAAACTATGATAGACCTCAATACTGAACATGTTAAAGGAAATATTCAGTAGAACACTCATAGTTTCAATATGGAGAGTCACATGGAGGAGTGTAAAATTTTACCTTCATTATTGTGATAACGTCCAGGACTTGCACGAGGAATGTCTGATTGATTTCCCCATAGAACTCATAGAAAATGAACTCCCTGGTGATTGGCAATTACCGTACCAGAAGGATCTCATATCCTGAGCCCTTTATAAAGCAGGCCCTTGAGTGGGTCCATTATTGTCTTATCCTGGTTGGGACCTGTTTGTGTTCACCACACGCTAGTGGTTTTGCTTTATTTTATTTTATGCATGAAAGTGCTATTCCTTTACAACTGTCTCCTGAAGTTATTATAATTATCATTTGAGATTTTAAGAAATTTAACATACACATGCTAAGGCTATTTTGTTCTAAAATATATAGAGGATAGTTTCACATTGTAGGCTGCTTAAAGGAAGAAAGGTTTCAATTTCAAAGAAACATTTTCTCTCTAAATTATCTGAATCCCATGTTAAATATATCTACAACAATAACATTCTATATATTTCCTCAATAATTATGTATTGTGATACTTGTTCTGTCAATATCTCTTTACTTTTCTGTGTGAATTTAATGATTGCCACATATTTTGTTGATAGAGATTTCATTTATGGTGGTGCCTTCAAACCTTATCATTCTATTTAAATGTACGTTGAAGAAAATCCAAGAAAGAATGCAGAACTATCAAAGTAAGTCAATGCAATATCTTTTCCCGTATAGTTATCTTTCCTTCTCAATTCAGGTGATAATAATTCTATATTATGTAGATAAAAAGAGCACACAAAGGACCCTGACTGGCAGCATCACATTTTCTCAGCAGTTGATCTTCAGCCGATATTGATCACTGGAAGCTAGCTAATGTCTTTTTGTTCAGAGCTTCAAAAAGATGAGTGTATTTTACAATTTCTTCTTTTGATGTACCATATTGTGGAGCAACTTCCATTTTCTAATGCAAGACTTGTGCATCAAAAACAAGAAAACTGGGAATATTTCTAAAGGAGAGTGCTACAATGCTTTAGTTCAGATTCAAATCTTACAATGGTTGGCAAGTGTATTAGTCTTGTTATTATAGAAAATGCTGGCATATTTCCTTATTAGATACTAAATATAAATGTCAAACTTCTCCTGCTCCCCTCATCACAAGATTCAGCTGCCTTTTATACAGTCAGTAAGCACACAACTTATTAATGGGCGATACTTCAATACATTTCACGTATTTTTCATAATGCACGTGCACACTAATCACACTTCAAGTATCACATTGCTTATTGATACAACATAATCTTTAAAGTGTTGCACCTGATAACTAACAAGCATATTCCACTTTATAAAGTTGCCTGACCAAACAGCAATTAATTCTGAATGATCTAAGCTTTTGCTTACATAAAAAAAGACTTTGATATCTTGAAAAGGTAACAGAACCACATTTTCAAAGTGATGCACTATCCATATGGCACATAACACTCTTGCCTGATAAAACATAGAGGTTAAAACATATCTAATTTATTGAGATCTGAGGAAAGGAACAGCTCCCAGGAAAGATATAACAAAAGTTATCCTTGATGCTGTTACGACAGTCTTGGAATTTTAATTGGTCTAGTAGCTTGGGTGGGGTTGTGAGCTGACACAGAAGGGATCTTAGGAGTGTGAGGGATGAAGACTCTTCTATTCCCACAGCACTGAGGGAGATCTTTAAAACAGGCTGCATGCCCACCCAGTAGCCCCAGTGGCTGCTTTGAACTTTTTCTAGGTTCGGGTCGGCTTGACTGTATCTTGCAACCCACCCCCGACAAACACTGAAAATTCTGTCCTTGTGTTCATTTTCCCAAGGCAGGAAGGCCAAGCATTTTGGGTCAAATTTTCCGACTTGTGCTGCCCATCTAGAAAATGAAAACGAGCCCAATATTTCTCTGATTTTAAACTTTAGAGTTTAACCCTTATTTCTTACTGTCAAATAAGCTTACATTAACACTGCAATAAAGTTACTGTGAAAATCCCCTAGTTGCCGCACTCCAACATCTGTTCAGGTACACTGAAGGAGAATTTAGCAGTGGCCAATGCACGTAATCAGCACGTCTTTTGGATTGTGGGAGGAAACTGAAGCACCCAAGAGAACTCACACAGAAACGGGGAGAACATGCAGACTCTGCATGGACAGTGACCCAAATCAGAAATCATACCTGGGTCCCTGACACTGTGAGCCAGCAGTGCTAACCACTGCCACTATGCCGCCCTTTTGAGGGGTTACTCGCAATGCTACATGTAGTAGTTTACATTTTTAAGTTTATTTATTAGTGTCACAAGTAGACTTACATTAACATGCAATGAAGTTACTGTGAAAATCCCTTTATAAGTATTCTTATTGGCATAAAAACAGCAAATCCTGGAAAGTATCAGAGATCTAACAGCATCTGCATGCAGAGGGATAGAATGAATAACAGAATGAATTCTCCCCATCCTGACTACCAGGACTTGCCACTCTCACTGAGAGTCGGTAGACATTTAGCTGGGTCTCTGACTCCCACATTGGGTCCTGAAAATCCCAGCCATGTTTCTGTAAGTGTTACATTCTCATATGATATGAACATGAAACTGTATATTCAAGCCTATTTATGCACAAATATCTAGTGTTGCATTACTCACCACTATAGCCAGGATGCCCAAAAGCATAGCTGCCTGCAGAACATGTAATCCGTCAAATACATTTAAAGAAAATTCCAGCATTTTTGTGTTTTAAGGTGTGATGATTTTAATCATCTGGAAACCACCAGATATCACAGTGGTCAACCATCATTTTAAATCTGCTTTTCGACTAAATTTTCCTCAAAACGTAAATTTGCTTAAAACAAAAGTGATGCAAACTGTTAATTAATCATACAGAGAGAGCCTCATTATTTACAATGTCAAACATCTAATGAGATTGTGAAAGATGGCTTTGCATAGCACATGATCATTTAACATATGCCATTCATATATATCCCTTTGGGAGTTTCCTGGACACATCAAATATTATACATTAATCCCATGATATGACTTTGATTGATAATCATTCTTCAGCCACTTAAAGAAAGAGCATTATGGATTTGTCTGGTAACAGCAAGAACCAGAATTAATAAAGGGATTGAAAGGATGCAATCAGTCAAGCAGCGAGGGAGAATATGCCAGATGATAGCAATAGGCAACATTCAAAGAGTATGATGAGGTGTATCATTTTCCTAGAAACAAGATTAGCAGGCATCTAGATAAGATCAGATGTAAATAGCCCTATCATCAAAAAACAGTTAATCGAGACAACAAGGGGATCACTGGAGGCACGCAAAAGATAATTTGAGAATCAAGGAATATAATAGAGACAGGCTGTCCAACATACAGTAGAAGAATCAAAAAGAGGGAACCAGGCTATAATAGCTAACTCCTGCAGAAGCAAACAGGCCAACTTAAACCTAACAGTTAACCAACTAACTGCACTTTTAAAGTCTTTCAGCCAAACTAATGCAGAAACTTTTGGAAAGGCAATTTAAATATTTTAGCAGAACCAGGCAAAGGTGCTTCTCCAACTTTCTCATCTTTCTGATATTGTGTGGTATTTGTAAGCTGGATTTTACTGATGGATGTGTTTAAGGTGGATGTTGTTTGAGGGACGGGGAGGTCTTACCGAATTCAGGTATCGGGGACATTGTTTGGAACAAGGAGTAATGTCGAGATAAAACTGTTTGTCACTTCTGGTTTTCACTCTGGTGTTTTATAGCATTAGAATCTTGTTCTTGTGTATTTGTCTTTTCTTTAATTGAATAAATAATCTTTTATAATTGTTACACTATGACTGGGCTGCTTATTCTCATGGGTGATTTCACGTGACTTCTCATTCCATTCCTAAACAAAACTACCTACCACCATAAACCTAAGTCTCATGTTGAGATGCCCTCGTAGATAACATCAGCATGATTTGTGACAAGGGGAAAACCTCTAACCTTATTCTATGATTGGTAGCCCAGTGGACCAAGAACTCATTTCATAGATTTAAGGGGACAGTGAACAATAAAGACAGTCTTGACTTCAGAATCATTGTGAATTCCACAGCACAATCTGAACCAGCTTAGCTTGGAAGCAGAGCTAATATGAGGTGTCCTGACAAAAGACAAACATTTAGAAAGAAAGTCATATCTTTATTATTTTCAAATGTCAAGTAGTAGTTGGAAAAATGCAGTTTAAATGTTACACAACATACTGTTCATTCAATGTTTTTCCTGCAAATTAACAGACTGTTGATTTGAAGCAAGTGTCATTCATCTAAATACACTGTTTATATAGTTTGGATTCTATAAAAAGAGAGGAGGTCACACAGTTGGATGTGATACAGATCAACAGCTAGAGTACCAGGTTCTTATTCTTGAGTTATGTGAGTACTTATCAAAACGTTGGTCAGAAAAAGGGTATTCTTTTCATAGTTCATAGCAATTGCAACATCTGCTTAGAGTGTAATAAGAAGTCTCACAATACCAGGTTAAAGTCCAACAAGTTTATTTGGTATCACAAGCTTTCAGAGCACTGCTCCTTCATCAGGATGAAGGGTCTCCTGATGAAGGGGATACACTCCAAAAGCTCGTGCTACCAAATAAACCTCTTGGACTTTGACCTGATGTTGCGAGACTTCCCACTGTCCAACACCGGCATCTCCACATCATGCTTGCAGAGCAAGGAATGACATGAACTTAAGAAATCTCTGGCACAAGGATCTAAATATTTTAACACATGCACTGACCATGGCTTCCCACCTGCTAACAAAATCATATGGGTGTGAAATATTGTAAGATTCAGAGAATCACGCCAGTGAGATTTTGGTGTTTTCTGATGCCTGTCCTTCGATGGTGACGTAATGAGCTTCCCACCCAGAAAGGTCAGGAATCTCATTTCAATACATCATCACAATCATGGGCTTTCCTGCGGTGTTTCCACCCCACATTAGGAACTCCTCCTCTCACAGGCATGATGTCACATCAGCAAGGTAAACATTTGCTTTTTAAATATGGGAACCAGGTGAAGGGAGCATGCCGGGGGCACATTTTCTTATTGGAGATGCGGTACCCTTTAAAAAGGATGCTCCAATCTTGGGATTGCTGCTGTTGTTGGCTTTTTCTGGCCCCACACAGCCAGTGTGAGCCACATCAGCAACTATTTTGTGCATGGAGTGCTGAACAATGTGGAGAGAAAAAGCAACTGTGTAGCCAGCAAGATGCACACTCATTTTCTCACCTCAGCCAAAACTGTGCAAAAAAATGAAACATTTCCCCCAATAGCTTTACCATTGTGATCACAGGCAATCTGTGTCTGGATTATCATTGTCATCTTAGCTGCAGCAGGCGGCCATTTGGTCAGTCATGTCTGTGCTAACTCCTAGTTACTCCCATTCCCCTCCCCTTTCCCTTCAACCCTGGAAGTTTTTTCTCTTCAGATAATTATCTATATTTTTTGTTTATACAAAACCTAGAGTGTAACAATTATTTTCAAACCTTTCATCTAAAGTGTCCTACTATCACTAGACAATGATGCCCACTTCCCGCAAAAGAATACATTTTTAAAAAGGATAAGTATATAAGCCCCAAAAATCTCTTGCACATTTGCAGTTATTTGTTTTGTGGAACTTCAACTTAGACCAATCCATTCCTGAATGCACATATTACTATTACAGAAGATAAGTAATTTAGTACAATAGTTAAAAGCATCATCAATTGGAATCTAATTCTTATTGCACTTTCCGGAGCATTTAATTTCAGATAGTGCTAGAGAATGACACAAGATGCTGCAGTAGATTCAACCTTGGTTCCAGTCCAATGACTTAATGTGCAAGTATGCAATAGTAAGCAATCTGTTACGGAGAGGAATGAACATTATTTATCACTGATTGTAAATTCTGTTTTGTAATATAACGTTACCATAGCTGGACAGATATTTAGTCACATTTCTTGTCAGATATGAATAATAAAACCAACCAAGGCACAGCAAATTCTGTCAGAAGTGTTCTATTGAAGAGTAACTTAAACTTCCAAACAATATTAAAATAACAAGACTTACATTTATATAGCACCTTTCATGATCTCAGGACATCCCAATAGACAAACGAAAGGATAGCCAGAAGCTTTTTCCCTGGGTAGAAGTGTCAATTACCGGGAATATAGGTTTAAGATGTGAGGGACAAGATTTAAAAGAGATGTGTGAGGCAAGTTTTTTTATACAGAGGGTGATGGTGCCTGGAACTCACTACTGGGGGATGTTGTTGAAGCAGATACAATAGTGATTTTTAAGGCACGATAAATAGGATGGGAATGGAGGGATTTGGTCCCTGGAAGGTAGGGGGTTTTAGTTCAGTTGGGCAGCATGGTTCAAGTTTGGAGGGCCAAGGGACCTGTTCCTGTGCTGTAATGTTCTTTGTTCTTTGAAAGGCTTTTGAAGTATTATCACAGCTGTAATAAAAGAAACATGACTGTGAAATAGTGCTAAGTTTGATCCCACAGACAGCAATGTGATCACAACCAGAAAATTTGTTTATATGTACTATTTGAAAAATAAACAGCCAGATGCCAGAGAAAACTCTCTTGCTCTGCCAGTAATACCCTAGGACTGCTTACATTCACCTGAGAGGAGGAAATGGTTTAGCATAGGCTTATCCAACTTTTTGCCTTAGTGGGTGGGGGCTGGGGGGTGAGGTGGTTGGGGAGGTAGTGGTGGGGGAGTTACATTTGCATTTTTTTCCTCACCCAAGGATATGAGGAAATTGACACAACATTAAACTGAATTTTAAAAACAAAAGATGAGGTTTTAAGGAAATAAACAATTGCTGAACAATGTCACAGCAATAATTAAGTTAAAAAGTAATAAATATGCAAAAGGATATGGAAGTGTACATTAGTAGATCTTTCTCTTTCTGTAGCAGATAATCTTTTAAGCTGTCTGAATTCATCTGATGCTGCAAGCTGTGTTCCTGCATCACATTCTGATTTATGTTTTCTGTTTCACCTTGAGTTCCAGTGCTGAACACGTGGCGATCATAAGTAATGTTCATTCAGAGTTCAAAACATTCCTGTGTCTGTTAGGAAGAGAGTGATATACAATTTGTATAACAGTCACAGGAGAATAGTTACTACTGTTGGTTCTAGCTTGTTAATTGAAACTGTTGCAAATAGTTTTGCCTTTACAAGTGGAAAATTGCTACTCCTGGGTGGAAGAGTCAATTTATTGGGAGGCATAGGTTTAAGGTGAGAGGGACAAAGTTTAAAGAAGATGTATGAGGCAAGTTTTTTACACAGGGGAGGTAGTGGAAGCAAATACGATAGTAAGTTTTAAGGGGTTGTATGAATAGGTTGAGAATAGAGAGATATGGTCCCCAGAAGGTTAGAGGGTTTTAGTTTAGTTGCACAGCATGATCAGTGCAGACTCGGAGGGTCGAAGGGCCTGTTCTTATGCTGTAATTTTCTTTGTTCTTTTTTACTTGCCATGTATCAGCTTTGAATTTCACTGGATCTGGGACCAGTGCCATTCATGTTCATTCACTCATTACGTTACTTGTAGCAGATTTGAACATTTCGGAGCTGTCTTGCCCGCAGTATTTCTTAGATCTCAAAACTTTATTTCATTTACTTTGTGTTTAAAGATTGCAGGGTTTCTTCAATGTCTGACTCACTGAAAGGCCTTTATTGAACAAATTATAAGATGGCATCTTACAGAGATCACATGACCACAACAAGCCAGACTGAACACATTGTAATGGTGCATTTCAAACATGTACCAAAGTCACTCCATATATGGAAATCATAGAATCCTACAGTGCAGAAGGAGGCCACTCGGCCTGTAGAGTCCGCACCACTACAATCCCACCAAGGCCCCATCTCCATAACCACGTGTTTACCATAGCTAGTCCCCCTGACACTTAGGCACAATTTAGCATGGCAAATTCCACTTCACCCTCACATCTTTGGACTGTGAGAGGAAACAAGAGGACCCAGAGGAAACTCACGTAAACTCTGGGAGAATGTGCAAACTTTACGCAGACAGTGACCCAAGCCGGGAAGTGAACTCTGGTCCCTAGCTGTCTGAGGCAGCAGTGCTAACCATTGTGCCACCGTGCTGCCCTGCAGAGGGAAAGGCATGGAGAAAAAAAAATGACTGGATTTTTAGAAACTACCAGAAGTTGAAACCACGTAATCTCCAGTGCAATGGATCAGGGAGGCACTCCAAAAATGTACTGGGAGCCCCTCTCACTCACCTCACATATTCCCAGGTAAGGATTATATGTCAATTGCCTGGGATTTTCAAATCTTGGAACCATCCAAAAATATGATTTAAATTGTAAATCTTGGATGGTTCTGACTGTGTCACATTAATAGTTGCCCAGAAGAAGTCAGAAAAATTAAAACTCCTAACCTTTGGATAACTATAGCATTTACTATCCCCCCCACAAGGACCCCCCTTTCTCCCCACCACTCCAAATATCATCCACTCAATGAGAATCCCCTCACCTTCTCAACCCCTCATGGGTCTCCACCCACAACCTCATTACCACTCCCAGAACATAACCTGACTCCTGCACGAGACTTCCAATCCACCAGTGTGTCCCGACTATGCTTCCCCTATACTCCAGATGTGATCTGATTCCTGATTCCATCCTCCCAATCCTAGCCTAAACTAGCTACTAACTCCTACCACCTACTAGGTTTGATCTGACATCCCCACCGAGGGCCAACCCAACTCCTGATTCCCCACCTACTCCCCAGGTCCAACCTGACAGCCATAATCCCCGGACCTGACTTCCTCATCCCTAAAGCACAATCCACCACACTTCCCATCCCCCAAATCTGATGGGCTCCCCAGCCCAAAATTCTACCAACCAACCTCCTTCCTGTCTTGTCAAAGACCCTCAAACTTAAATGATTTATGGCAGCTTCTGTCATGTAAAGGTTACTGTTGGCTACTTATCTGTGCCTGATCTGTCCTGAATTAGAATCATAGAATCTCTCCATTGCAGAAGGAGGCCATTCAGCCCTCAAGCCATCACTGACAGCAATCCTACCCAGGCCCTATCATATAACCCATGTCTTTACCTCCTGACACTAAGGGACAATTTTAGCATGGCCAATCCACCTAACTTGCACGCCTTTGGAGTGTGGGAGGAAACCAGCACATCTGATGGAAATGCACAGAGACACGGGAAGAAGGTGCAGAATCCGTACAGACAGTGACCCAAGGCAAGAATTGAACCCAAGTTCCTGGCGCTGTGAGGCAGCAATGCTAACCACTGTGCCAGCATGCCACCCCTTGTAGTGTGCTGTGCTGCACTGGACGGATTTTGTCTGGTCTGAATCAGAAGATCAGACGAGATAGGAGCGGCTGGATATGAAGCTAAGCTAAGGAACTCCAAGTGGTGTGGCAATCTGGCTCAATTATCTCTCCACTGGAAGTATGTTTAAATAACTGGGGCTTGTGCATAGGTTCACCATGAAGACTCTTTTGTACTAGTCCCTCCTCTCCATTTGACCCGAGCCATCCTATATTAACATCTGAATGCTCTTTGATGCTGTTCTTACTGCACTTAAAAACATATTCAATCATCGTCATTTATCCCACGTCTACTATTAAGTGATGCTGGTATTTCCTATCTCAGTACTTTGTAAGATTTTCTACTTTAAAGGTACAGCTTAATTGCAAAATGTTGTGGCTGTGTGTCGCTTCCTACATCACTAAGAATAGTTACAAATGCATGGCCTGTTTTGCAAACACTTTATCAATTTGTGGCTCCAAAAATAGCACACAATCAATCTCTCTTCACCCCCCCTGCTTCAGGTGGTGGACACCTGCTTAGGGATAATATTTGCAGCCTAGCCTTTAGACACAAACCTCGATAATTTCATTACCCTGTTTGAAATGAGTTTGGACTGCAACCATCGCTTGTCTTGTTAACTCAGTATTAGAAATATTCCTGCTCAGTATAGCAAGCTCATGGAAGACATTAATCACAATTGGACATGTAAGTCTTCAGCTAATATCTCATTACTAATCTTGTCATGGTGTATGTCTTGCGTTTCATTCATAAACTAACAAAGAAATGCAATTATTTTTCATCAAAATAATCATCTACAACAAAACATCTAAACCTCATATAAAATGTTGGAAATACTCAGTACATTAGGCAGCAACTTACATATAATTGTGAAACATGACATAGGATTTACAGCACAGAAACAAGCTATTTGACCCAACCATTCTGAGCCCGTATTTATTCTCCACTTAACTCCCCTCTAGTCTTTCCTCATCTAAATCCAGCATTGTAACTATATATTCCCCTCTCTTTCATATGCTTGTCTAACTTTAAATTTTATTTATTAGTGCCACAAGTAGGCTTAAATTAACACTACAGTGAAGCTATTATGAAATTCCCATAGTCACCACACTCCAGCGCCTGTACAGGTACACTGAGGGACAATTTAGCACGGCCAATGCTCCTAACTAACACATCTTTCAGACCGTGGGAGGAAACCAGAATATTCAGAGGAAACCTACGCAGATACAGGGAGAAGGTGCAGACTCTACACAAACAGTGACCAAAACCAGGAATCGAATCCGGGCTCCTGGCACTGTGAGGTAGTAGTGCTAACCACTGTGTCAGCATACCGCCCAACTTCCAACTTCCCTTCCCTGTCTAATTTCCCTTAGACGCATCAATAGCATTCACTTCAACCACTCCCTGTGGCACACAAGTTCCAAATTCTTATCATTCTTTGGACAAACATGTCTCTTCTAAAATTCCTAATAGTTTTCTGTGTGACTATGTTATTTTGATTCTGTCTGGTTATGGTATTTCCAGCATGAGGGAGCATTTTAAAGACTTCTACTAGGTCAACCTTCAGGACATTTACAAGAGAAGTGAAACCAGTCTCAAGGTATATATACCTATTTATTTCTGATAGCATCCTTGTTAATCTTTCCTATATCCTCTCCAATGCCTCTATCATTTTCAGTAATATGGTGGCTGCAAGTACATCAAAGGTGCTGTAACCAAGGTTTGATTTTCGCATAATGTTATGTACTTATAGAGGTATAATGTCACGTGTTCTGCGGTGACACAAGCAAAGAGATTTACCAGCTTTTGAGCTTATACCTGGAATAAGCAACTTCTTTTTAATAAACCTGCCTCTTGTTTTACCACAACCTACCCACTCATTACCCTTTTTTCTTTGTGGTAGCTAGTAGTCGATATATAACACAACAGGCAAAATTTTCTGACTGCCCACACCAGCTGGATTTTCTGAACCTACTGGAATTCTGTGACCTCACTTACAGCAGGGAGGAATGTGTGAGTGTCCCAGCAACTTCTCTACTTTTCCATTCTATCCTTCTGGGAAAAAAAAGCTCAATTTATTTTTCTTTTATTGTCTTGCAGATCAATGCACAACTTATAGTGAATACTGAGATCTTTGTTCCTCTATTCCACTCATATTCACAACTTTCAAGCACTAAGTCGCCTCTATATTTTTGCTATCAGGTGTAATTCCTGACGTTTATCAGTGTTGAACTTTAATTGCCAAATATTTGACTTTTAATACCATAGAGTTATAGAATCAGAGGTTTACAGCATGGAAACAGGCTCTTTAGCCTAATTTATCCATGCCATCCCTTTTTTTAATCACTAAACTGGTCCCAATTGCCTGTGTTTGGCCCATGTTCTGCTATAATTTGTTGCAGCCCTTTTCATTATTTATGATTTCCCTCAATTTGGTGTCATCTGCAAATTTAGAAATTGTGCACAGGAGTTAGGAACACCTTTTTGCCATGGGCGCATATTCCATAATGGCTAATAAATCTCATGAGAGACCGAAAGCGGGATTTGTGCCAGTGAGATTTCGGAAAGGAATTCTCCCGGTACACGCCTTCCCCACTCTGAAAACACAATCAGGTTCACGCCCGAGAAGAGCCTAAACCTCAGCGGGTTTAGGGTTCCCGCATAATGTCAGAGTCACATCAATGTCGCAATGAGAAGCCGTCATCATTTGGAGCACATGGACACCCAGTGAGAAAAACTGTGTCCCAATGGTGAGGTGCGCCATGCCATTAGGCAGAAACATTAGTTTCTGAGGCATTAAAGTGCCAAGAAGCAGTGATGTGTAAATGCAGTGACATTTTAATATTGTACAATTGACAGTGCCACCGAGCTAGTAGAGCCTAACATCACCCGTACCCAATCCGCTAGCCTACAAACCCCTAACCTTTTGTACTCTTTTATGTCTAAGTCTGATCCTGGGGTGTACATCTGACGTGAAGGCAGCCTGCTGTCTCCACACCCTGATGCCTGACATGCCTTTGATTGGCATTCTCTGGAGGACCAAGACCGAGAAGCCTACTTTCAGATTGCACTGATATTGTTGTGCCAACCTGTTGTGTCTGCTACACCTGAGAAGTGCTGGTTTCTGAAAGGGAGTGGGCAGGCAGGAGGAGTCAGATTGGCTAGGCAACCCCAGAGTCACCTGGCGTCCTGGTAAGAAGGTCTCACATTGCGCACCAATGGGTCCTTCTAACCCCCCGGTTCTTGTGGATGTCTTTCCATGGGATAGAGGAGCAGCTGACGTGGGATCCAGAAGCCCCACCATCTTCTGCTGCCCTTGTGAATGCCCACCAGTGCCTGCACCTATAATCGAATCCCTCAGCCATGGACAGTCAGATATTGAGCTATTCTTTACATCACCCGCCATGGATCTGATTTTGAGTTCCAGGCTTTGCACTGCAGTCATCACCCTTCCAGTTTTGGTCTGGGTGCTTCACATTCCCAACATAATCTCCTATGCGAGAAGGCTTTGAGGTTACTCCAGTTGGCCTACAATCCCAAGAGTGTTGTAGAAACCTCTTCCTGGCATCTCTTGTTTCAGCCGAGTCCTGGGTTCCTGAAGATCTCCAAGTGTCTGATTTGTGGGATGTTCCTGACTAAAACTGCAATCCAGATGGTGTTGTCACAGCTGGCAGGATTCACAGCAGTTTTGATGCTGAAAGTAACAAGCCAAGTTTTGGGAATATTCAACCTTGCATTTTTGATTCCAAATCATTAATACAAATTATGAACAGAAGTGGTCCCAGCATTGATCCTTTGGAACACCATTTCCCACTCTCTGCCACTTTGGATAAGTATCTACTCCTGCTTTCTGCTTTCTTAAAACCAGATAATAATCCATTCCAACATTTGTCCATTTACACTGCACTCTTTAATCTTACAAAAGTTCATAATGAGTCACTTCATTAAAGACCTTTTGATAGTCCAAGTAAATTACATCTGCTCATCACTATCTCTCACCTCAAAAGATTTAATAAGGTTGGTCAAGCAAGATTTTCCCTTTTGAAATACACACTGACTAACCAGTATCATATTTTTGTCTCTAGATGTTCTTTTATTCTCTCCTTTTAGTAAGGATGTCATTTTTTTTCATACTACTTGTTTAGGTCATCACAATTAATATATGTGAGTGGTTGTCGGTTTTACCAGAAAGAAAATGATATGGTTTGCACACATAGATTCAGACAAACACACAACATATTTTATTGAAAAGCTGCTCTCCCTGTACTGCATCAAATACAAAACTGAAAGTAAAACAGTAGTCTAAGCACATACCTTAATGGCATCACCATCAAATCATGCAATCAGCTTTTAAAGTAAACTGCACCTTTATTTAAGTATATAACATCAATCTGATTGATCTCTAATTTTCTGGACATGTTCTGTCTCCTCTTTAAATAAAGTAATATGTTAGCTACCCGTCAGTCCTCTGACACAACATATTTATCTAATGAAACTTAATGTGAAAATGTCAGAGCAGCCAGTTTCTGAAAGCAACATAGATAGGCCAGATTCAGAATTAGCGCTAAATCATGTGAGCTCAGTGTAGCAAAAGAAGTAAAAGATTGGCTGGGAACCAATTTGCCCCCAAATCCTCCAATATTTCTAGGAAGGCTCCGTATTTTAATTTAACAAATTGTTGCAAGAAAAACCCCAAAGCTGGGGGGAAAATTATCATCACAAAAGTCCTCCAAAATATGACAAGTATAGGAGGACATAATTACTACAGCGCCATCTTTAAAGCATGCACAGCATTTAATGTTGTGCTCCCTCAGATATTAAAGCCAATCATGGACAGCAAACCAACTACACCAGACTAAACGGAACTAACAAAAGGATCAAAGCAACAACAAAATTGGGGGCTTGGGTGGAAAAAAATCTTAAAATACATGATAGCTTCTGGATTAGATAAAAAGACAAAGCTGGAGCAGTGAACACACTAGGTCTGAGAGCTGATGATACACATCCCCCAGACTGCATCCCTCAACTACAAGCTCCCCAAATTGCACTCTGTGACTACACCACTGGATTTGCACTCACCCCCTGACTGCACACCCTCTGACTACAAGCAACCCCCACCCCCTCCCAACCATGACTGACTTCTCCCACTGACCACCCAACTCCTAAAGCCTCACACTAACCACCTGATCCACACACTCCACTGGCCAGCTGATCCCTTACCTCCATACGGAGAATCCCCAATCCCCCAGGAGATCACTGTAAACAAGCTCTTCCGTATGTTAACGAGGGACATAAGCACATTTTACCAAACTTCCCCCGCCCTGGCTTCAAGAAATGCAGCACAGAGTTGTACTGGTCTGCTTTGCTTTGGTTTTATAGTGTTTGCTCCGTCTCAAGCAGTAACTGCCAACTAATTCAATGAATCATACGGTGAGTAAAATGCACAAAAATATCAGATTGCGAGGACTTTGGAAGGTAGTGATTGATTGTCATTATACTTCCCAAGCTGAAAGCTGATAGGGCAAATGTAAATCATTCTAGGAATGAACTAGGGCTGCTTCAAATGTTCAATTCAGCCGTCCCCAGCAAGTCAAGGTGAACATTACAGTTCCCACATATACTGATGATCACAGAATTAAATGAGATATCATGGATGAGGGGAGAAAATCGATTTTAAAGTTTCTGAAATTTTATGTGATTAAATGTGGGAGGAGGGTGTGGTTGTGAAAGTTGATAAGATATCTGTCAGTTAATAATAAATGCAAAATAGCTGAGACAGAACTCAAAGAACATTCTCTTAATCATTTACTTTGAAATAATAGACTGACTAAACAGGCAGCTTGGACACAATTCAATTAATGAAATGAAGGTTTTGCAAGAGGAGGAGAAAGATAATTAGGAAAAATGTGCAGCCTAATCTTTATGCATATTAAACATGACTGCTTACATTTAGATAATGACGAAGGAAGAGTGAATAGCTATATTACTGAAGTAATGCTTCAACAAGGGCAGTAAAAAGCAAGTCAATATTTTCAGTTAAGTGCAGTGCAAGACAGTAATAGAATATTACTGCTGCTCCAGCTTGGATATTTACTCATTCTCAACAAATTCCCATGAATTAGGAAAGCACACAACAATTCATATTCTTACAGGAAGAATAATTATCTTTCGCTGACTGAGGGAAAGGCCTCAAATGTTGAAATGATCAGTTTTAAGGCAAATGCTGCAGCATTGATTCAAAACCATTATGACTGAATGACGAAACTGCTGATTTAAATAGAATTCAGCTCTTGATGGCTGGACAGACTGACAATGAAGCGAAATGTCAGTGGAAATACAAACAAGCTCAATGTGCCTGGTAGCAGGTAGTGCTGTGATCAATGAGATTGAGTAGCGAGGAAAGGACATGCCTGTGAATTAGAACACAATTTATAGCATCACTGCTTGCACATCACGTTCAGTGGCTCTTCGGAAAATCAGCCTACTGGAACATAAAAGACTGCTTCATTTTCCAGATAGATTAGTTGCAGCAAGAATGATCATAACAGAAAAATTGGAAATAGTGCACTTGAGTTATTATTGACCTTTAATAAAAGCATGTGATAGATGTGGCTTCAGAATGTTTTCATTAAACTAATTGTTAATTCCAGAAAACAAACATTTTTAAGGTATTTTTATCTTTTCAATAATTCAGCAGGATCTTGTGCACTTGTATAGAGATTTTGAATTGATTTGATTTATTATTGTCACATGTATTAACATACAGTAAAAAGTATTGTTTCTTGCGTGTTATACAAACAAAGCATACTGTATATAGGGAAGGAAAGGAGAGAGTGCAGAATGTTACAGTCATAGCTAGGGTGTAGGGAAAGATCAATTTAATAGGTCCATTCAAAAGTCTGACGGCAGCAAGGAAGAAGCAGTTTTTGAGTTGGTTGGTACAGTTCCCGGACTTTTATATCTTTTTCCTAGCAGGTGGAAGAGAGTATGTTCAAGATGTGCATGGTTGCTTTTTCGAGGCAGTGGGAAATGTAGACAGTGTTAATGATGAGAGGTTAATTTGAGCGATGGACTGGGCTTCATTCTTGAACCTTTGTAGTTTCTTGTGGTCTCGGACAGTGCCATACCAAGCTGATACCCCCTGCCACAAGAGTTAATTTAGCATGGCCAGTCAACCTAACTAGCATATCTTTGGACTGTGGGAGGAAACGGGAGCACTCAGAGGAAACCCATACAGACACGAGAAGAACATGCAAACTCTACACAGTCATCCGAGGCCAGAATTGAACTTGGGCCCTGGTGCTATGAGGCAGGAGTGTTAACCACTGCGCCACTATATCACTCAACTATGTGCAAAGCAATTCTGCCTATGGCAGTAAAAATAGTGGTTATGACAAACCAGGATAACTATGTGCCAGGCTGCACTACACTGTTAAGAATCTTCATTTAAAAAACTGATATTCAGTAAACAGCAGGGAGATACAGCACAATATGAATGCAGGAGTTCTAACAACTGCAATGATGGTAAAACAGTGCATCAATATCATTCGAGAGCAGGAAGAGGAGGGGACTGTTTTGCCTTCTCAACTTGGTGAAAGAATTACAAGATGCCTTTGAATCTGGAACATGATCAATATTAGAAAGTTAAGTGAAAAAGTGTCATATTAAATCGATGTATCAATCCCTTCATCTTGTTGTTCTGATGGCCGCAAAGGCTGGGCAGTAACAGAAGACCTCCTTGTGGTCTTCCTGGAGTACTATGTTTACTTGTTCAGCAAGTGAAGGCTTAGCCAATGAGAAGCGGTGAGTGGGGATTTTTTTAGACCTGTTGCTGAATCCAGGCTGGTGTAGATCCTGACATGTAGACTGTCTAATTGTAAGGGGTGGCACAGTGATTGGCACTGCTGTCTCACAGCACCAGGGACCTGGGTTCAATTCCCGGCTTGGGTCACTATCTGTGTGGAGTCTGACCTTCTTCCAGTTTCCTCTGGGTGCCCCAATTTCCTCCCACATTCTGAAAAACCTGACGGTTATGTGCTTTGGCCTGAACAGGTGCCGGACTGTGGCAACTAGGGGATTTTCACAGTAACTTCATTGCAGTGTTAATGTAAACCTTACTTGTAACTAATAAATATACTTTAAAGCAGGTGTGACCCTTTTCTCTGGTGCACAATAAAGGGTGTTTGGTGACAGGAAACTGGCATTTGATTGACTCATTATACTCGTCCTAGTGCATATAAATACAACTGATTCTTTCTGACTTATGAACTGAAGTGGATCTGCTAAATGTTACGGTAAAGTTGAGATACAAAACTAATACGTGGTGCTTTAATGTTGATTTTTTTTTACAAACAGCTTACATGGGGCTTGAGGAGGAATACGTTTAATGGTGCAAGTAAAAGTACAATAGGCAGGCCATTGAGTCAATGCAGTAACTGATTGATTTCAACTACATGTTTGGATTGGAAGATCACCTGTCATTTCATCTTGTTCTTTCATCTCATCTTTGCAGGTTGAAACCTTCATTATCTATTCTTTTGCAGTTTAGAGCTTCCAATATTTGGATAAATACAACATCAGCGTTCCCTCTTACTGTCTTATCACTTTTCAACCTGACAAGTTTTCACAAAAGGGGCGAGATAAAATAATTGAGGTGACCTTAAACACGTTAACTGGCCTGGAGTTTACAGTGAATAATGAACTGACAAAGCAGACACGTCAACACTGTTGTCATGAGTAGCATCGTGGTATAGTGGTGAGCACTGATGTACCAGCCTCAGTGCCAGCGATCTGGGTTTGATTCCTGGCTTGGTCTGCACATTCTGCACATTCCCCCCTGTATCTGCGTGGATTTCCTGTGGATTCTCCACTTTCTTCCCACAGTCTGAAAGACATGCTAATTGGCCATGGGTGCCAGAGAATGGCAACTAGGGAATTTTCACAGTTACATCATTGCAGTGTTAATGTAAACTTACTTGTGACACAAATAAATAAATAAACTAAATTTAAAAAACACTGCTATTAAAACTCCCCTTTAAAAGTTTCACATTGTCAATGAAGCATTTCTGGATTTTTCTGGACGAAGGGTCAACCAGACTCGAAACACTGGCTCTATTCTCTTCTCACAGATTCCAGCATTTTCTGTTTTTGTCTGGATTTTTAATGCTGTACCAAAAAATTGATTCTGCAATATCAATTTTTTCGACTGTTAAAATTCGTTTATTTATAAAATATGATAAAATAATTTATGATATTTAATCTTCTAGTGTGCATGTTCTAATTTTTAAAAGGTAATGGATAATCAATACATTTTACTTCCTAGTTTGTTGTCTGTGAGAATTCTTTAATGTGATTAGCTGTTTAGCTAACTTGACACTGCTGCTTGATGAATGGAGACTCTCTTGAGGGGAGGAGAAAAGGAGCTCAAATATTAGCTAATTCAATCCAATTATCTACCATTTATTTAGACATTGCATTGATAGTAATCTAAAAGAGTTCAGTAACAAAATATATATAAAATCTTCCAAAATGTAATAAACTCCACTTGTTTTGGTGTCTGTTGTTAAAACAAATTGCAGTATCTGACAGAATCATCTAGACTTGAAATGTTGGCACTATTCTCTCTCCACAGATGCTGTCAGACCTGCGGAGATTTTCCAGCATTTTTCTATTTATGTTTCAGATTCCAGCATCTGCAGTATTTTGCATTTATCTGCAGTATTTTATCTTGTAAAGTGCGTCTGAACATTAGTCTTTCAAGTTCTTTTGATCTAGGCTTTTATTTGATCACATGCTTGTGATAAAGCAATTAATATTAGTATGGCGACATACTATTCACCTTAATCAAATAAAAAATAAGTCACTTTATCCACAGAACGATCTAGAGTTAAGAAGGGAAAATTATTTTGTGCTATTCATCTAAACCTGCTGCACATTTATGTTTCATCTCTACTGACTTTGTCTATGGGCTGAACTATCAACCTGTAGACTGAATGATTGTGAACCCTGTCCAATGCCATTTTCCAGTTATTTTTTGAGGTTTACTGTGCACTGTTAACCTTGGGCTTCTCACCCATTTTTATCAATTGCACCATTGATTATTTTCTCAACTCTTGTTACGGTTTTCATTTTCATCTCTGGCTTCAGTCTGTAACTTGTCACTTACTGAATTCTTGTTTGTTTTTAGAAAAGCACAAAACCCAATTTACAAGATATTGCTGTGACCATAAATGAGTAAAAATATCTAGTATCTGGTGAGTATTCACATGTTTAATCCCTGTACACAAGACCACCAGTAAAATTGGTCTTTTGCGCATCTCCTGGCAATTATTTGCTTTGTGGTTCAGTTGATCTTGCTTTTATATCAATAACACTAAATCAATGCTGTTGTAGATATTCTCGGAATAAAAGTGTATTTTTATCATTCTGATCAAATGTCAACGAGCATTGTGAATGATTAGAAGATTAATGTACCATTACAGAAAAGCTTTGGACTGTTCAACTCTCTGTTGAAATTTGTTGATACAATTATCTGCTTTTCCCAACATCAAACTAATCAACAAAAGACTGACACATTAGTTCCAAAATTGTTCAATTAAATTGTCACATTATTCTAAATGTAGTAACAGTAAATAGCTCCTATTATTTCTTTATTCAGATTTTTTTTAATGTGCTAGAGGATGATGTCACATGCTAATGTTTCTTCCCTTTCTGTTTTCTCAACTCCTGTAACAAGATTGCAAGGTCAGGCAATGCTAGGATTTGAACTCACGAGCCTGGCTTTCCAGCCCTTCCCTTTTAGTCATTTTGCAGGTCTAGGTAGACAAGAACAAAATTTTGTGCCATGTCCAGCCTCCCTTCCCATTACCAGAGTGCAGGTCCTGTGGTATAAGGTACATTGTGGGTGGTAGGTAAAATTATAATAAGGAAAGTGCAGCCTCCGCCATTCCTCATGTCATTTTACCTCTTGTGTCCTGCAGGAAGTCTTAGGGCGTGATCTTATTTGCTGTTCACATCAGGCTCCCACTGCAGCAAAGTTGGAGAATTTGGCACGCCAGTCAAATCTCCATTCATTGCAACGGGATGGGAAAATCCTGCTGTCATGAACAGTCACAACATTCCAGACTTAGAGTCTTAATCAGAGAAAGATCCATGCAGTCATGATCACATAGCTGTGCAGAAGCAGCAGGAAATAATTTTTGTAAATAATAGATTTATTACTCCTTTTAGAAGATAGATTTGGATGAAAATGCTCTGGGTGCTCCAGATACCCCCCACAGTCTGAAAGATGTGCTGGTTAGGTGTATTGCTAAATTCTCCATCAGTGTATTCAAACAGGTGTCGCTGTGTGGATTCTTAAGGGATTTTCACAGTAACTTTACTGCAGTGTTAATGTAAGCCTACTTGTGACACTAATAAATAAACTCAAACTTAATGTAACACTGCTGTTCCGGACAGCAAGGGGAGAAAAAAGGCAATGCGCACAACATAGCCTAACATCAGTCATCAGGAAAATGCTGAAACTTATTATTAAGGAAATCTTAACAATGCATTTATAAATTTTTAGTGTGATCACAGTCAATATAATTTTATGAAAGTAAAATAGTGTTTGGTAAATCTGAGATTTTTGAGGATGTATCATGTTGAGTAGATAAATAAATTTTGCCCAAATGGGCAAAACTAAACTAATATTCAGGTCATATCTGCCTCACTCATTCCTGTCAAGAGAATCATATTTCCTTTACATGGTTATGTCATTTCCAATTCATTACACTGATTTATTTCCACAATCATTTACAACTTCTAAATTTATGACTAAGTGTTTTATCCATGTCACCATCATCCAGGTCCTTTCTCCATAACCTCATGTATTTACCCCACTGATCCCTCTGAGACTAAGGGGCAATTTAGTGTGGCCAACCAACTTAATCTACGCATCTTTAGACTGGAGCACTGGGAGGAAAGCCACGCAAACATGGGGAGAACATGCAAACACCACACAGTCACCTGATGCAGGAATTGAACCCAGGTCCCTGGTGCTGGAAGGCAGCAGTGCTAATCACTGTGCTGCCCACTTCTCAAAATTAAAGTGTCGATCTCATTATTTTTGTTTAATACTAATGAGTAGTTTTCTGCTGGGTGACTTCTACAGAATCTTTGCAGCCTTGTTGACAGAAACCTGACTAATCAGTATTCTCCTGCAGGAATGCTCATTTTGTGCCTGTCAAGTGACTAACAATCAATTAATTAGTCAAATCTTGGTTAACTCCAGGGAATGGGAGACTGTGGGAAATTGAGCAGAATAAATGAATTAGCCAAATTACCAATTTAATTTAAATATATTTAAAGAATGATATACGGATTCATAGCTTTAATAGTAAGTTTATTTTATTTGTTCATGAGATGTTGATGTTACTAGCAAAGCCAGCATTTATTGCCTGTCCACAATTGCCCTTGAGAACGTAACAGTGATTCACCCTCTTGAACAGCCTGCAATAGTTCACATTGTCTAAATACTCCTACAGTGCTATCAGATATGAAGTTCCAGGATTTTGACCCAACAACAACAAAGGAAGTCAGAATAGTGTGAGACTTGGAGGGAACTTGCAGGCAGTGGTATATTTACTGTAAATATAGAGTCATGGTTTTGAGAAACTATAAGACTCAAGCAGAATATTTTGGGTGAACAGAATCTCCAAAATCCCGTCTGGATCACAATCACGTAACAAAATTTGATGAAAGCAAGTAAAAGCCACAGTTAGCTTTAAAAAGAACAGAGCTGGCTAAAGACAATATGCCCACAGTTAGTTGACATAGATCATAGAATCCTACAGTGCAGGGGGCCATTCAGCCCATCAAGTCTGCATCGACCACAATCCCACTCAGACGCTATCCCCATAATCCCATACCATTAACTTTAGCTAGTCCCCCTGATACTATGGGGCAATTTAGAAAGCCAATCCACTTAACCCACACATCTTTGGACTGTGGGAGAAAACTGGAGCATCCCAGAGGAAACCCACAAAGATATGGGGGGGGAGTGTGCAAACTCCACACAGTGAATCAAACCCGAGTCCCTGGCACTGTAAGGCAGCAGTGCTAACCACTGTACCACCATGCCACCGACCTCATAAGGTGTTTGAATTATTGTGAGTAGCAGATTAATGAACTGTTTGGAAGCAAAAATAAACAAAGGAAGACCTTGAAGTATCTGTATACTTTTCAGATCAAAGGACAGGTTTAAATTTGGAGATACTTGTCTTAATTTTCTATGTGGGATATCCCAAGTATGCCTTATCATCATGGGGATAGATTTTTTGGTTCATCTGTGTGATTTTTCACAGGCAATTTACATTTGGAACTGGAACGATTTGGAAATAAGCACAGTGAGTAAGCCTCCAGCAGTTCCAGCTGGAACCTGGAAGAAACGTTGAGAGTGTTTTATGGAAGCTATAAACTAGTGAGAAGTGAGACCCATTCTTGAACTAGGGTGTCAATAATTGTGATGTTGTGGTGATTGCAGAGCAAGAATCACCTGACTTGGATGGCCAATAAGGGGTCAGAGTGGGGAATCACCCAGGGAGGAGTTCACTTAGGCAGATGCATTCCAGAACTAACAGCAGGCAAACTGTTATTGTAGATCCTTGTAAATAAATCATTTGTTATTCACTAATGAAGTCTCTGAAAGTGCATTACTACAGCTGTGCTCAAGGAGAACTGGAGGGTTGCTTAGTCAGTTGCAAGTGGAAGAACTCCAAGAAATCTCAAATCTTGGAGAATAACAGGAACAGAGAAGAAACTTAAAATGAATTCTGAAAGCTGCAATACACTTTTGGTTTGGTTCCAGGAGCTGTGAAGGAACCCTCAGGATCCAGAAAAGTATAAGTGAACTCTTGGGTGGAAATAAAAATATACATTTCCTGTTGAGATTTTTGGGCTTAAAAAAAGTTTATGAAATATCAAGTAAGTAGTACTTGATTTAACTCTTGTAGAATAAAAGTATTTTTGTTCAAAATGATTAAATTTTGTGACATATGTCTTTTTGTTAATGACTGGGAGTTTGCTTTTCTTTCTAAACGTTACTGATTTCCCGCAAAATCATAAACTAAAATTCCACTTCAGGCTCAGTCAGCTAATTATTTGAAAAGTTTGATATCAGCTCAAACAATAATAGCAAAAACAGGACAATAACAACTAAAATTAACAGACTGGTGATTTATCATAGAATAGCTGGTCATCCATGGCCGCACAGTGGTTAGCATTGCTGTCTCAGCACCAGGGACATGGATTTGATTCCTGGCTTGGTCATTGTCTGTGTGGAGTTTGCACATTCCTCCCATGTTTGCATGGGTTTCTTTTGAGTGCTCCGGTTTCCTCCCAAAGATGTGCATGTTAGGTGGACTGGCCAGGCTAAATTGCCCCTGAGGGTCAATGGGACTAGCTAGAGTAAATGCGTAGGATTATGGGGATAGGACCTACATGGGACCATGATCGGTGCAGACTCGTTGGACCGAATGGCATCCTTCTGCACTGTAGGATTCTATAATTCTATTCAATCTCTTTAGGCAATAATGTAAGTCAGTGTGCATGAGTCATGAGAAGTATCTAGGTACTACCAGCGATTCAGGCTAATAGAACGCAATAGGAGTTGAACATAAAAGTATATTGTGTTCAGCTATGCAGGGTATTAGTGAAACCACATCTTGAATACTCTGCAGTTCTAATTTTCCTTAAAGATATAAGTTTGCTGGAGGCAGTTCAGAGAAGGTTTAATGTAGATTGATACCTGGAATGAGCAGATTGTCGTGAGGAAAGATTGGACAGGCTGGGTTAGTTTCCAATGAAGTTCAGAAGAATGAGGGAGTACTTGTTTTAAGTATATAAGATCCTGAGCAATGTCAACAAAGTGGATGTAGAAAGGATGTTTCCTCCTCTGGGTGAGTCCAGAACCAGGAGGTCACTATTTAAACTTATTTGTCTCTCGATTCAGAGATGGGGGGAATTTTTTTTGTCTGAGGGTTATGCAACTTTAGAACATATTGCCTCAGGTGATTGTGGAGGCAGGGTCATAGAATATTTTGAAGTTGGAAGTAGATAGATGTCCAGAAATCCAAGGGTATCGTGGTAGATGAGAATCTGGAACTCAAAACAAACAAATCAACCTTTATCTTATTAAGTGGTCTATTTCTGTTCCTATTTCATGTTTATATGATGCCCACCTGACTATTCCTGTCTGTTATTTGTCAACCTTTTGCAGAGCTACTAAATAGAATGTATGAGGTGTTGGAAATTACATTTAGTGCTATAACAACACAGAACCCAAATTTACATAAATTACATTGGCACCTACCAATTTTAGATAGTTGTGTTAAATGCCAGAGGCCCTGAACATTATTGAACAGCAAAGCAGAATCAGAGAGGCTAATGGCCCACTCCTGCTCCTAATTCTCAAGTCTTTGTTTTAATTCTGATCTGTGGAACCACAGACATTTGTTTACATTAATACAACAACGAATTTATTTTATATCCAGTAATTTTGAAATAATATGGACAGAGTTTTCAATGTTATTTTTTAAATCTCTATAGGAAGGATTTTCCCCACAGGCACTTCAAAACTCAAAATCAAGGTTAAGTGGGAAATGGGAGTCAGAAGCATGCATAGTTGGGAGTAATTACCCAACTATGATTTTCCCCAAACTGGTAATTAACAGCCAGAGAGCAGGCTCTCAAGAACTTAAGAAGCTCAATGAGTTGGCTCTGTCATTTCAAGGTACCCTCATTCCAACCAGCCTCCCATCCATTGACTCTGTCTACACTTCTCGCTGCCTCACAAAGCAGCCAGCATAATTAAGGACCCAATGAACTCCAGACATTCTTTCGTCCATCTTTTCCCTTCGCAAAAAGGTGCAGAAGTCTGAGGTCATGTACGAACTGACTCCAAGAACAGCTTCTTCCCTGCTACTGTCAGACCTTCAAATGGACTTATCTTGCATTAAATTGATATTTCTCTATACCGTAGTTATGACTGTAACACTACATTCTGCAATCTCTTGTTTCCTTCTCTATGATTGGTATGTTTTATCTGTATAGCACACAAGAAACAATACTTTTCACTGTATAAATCAACATTTTAAAGCTTAAAATAAAACAGAATAGCAGCCAAGCCAACATAATGGCGAAAAAACTCCTTCAAAGGAAAGCCTGTGGCTGCAGTTGAAGCCAAGCAGGTGGGAAGCACCTCAAGGCCGTAGGAATAGAGGTTCAGCTCCCCTCAGCTCTGCCCGTGGCAGGCCACCTCCTGACAGCTGCATTGTTCACAGATCCCTCTGGGTACCTGGAAGGCAACTGGAAAATTTCATTTAGCTTGTCAGTAGGACACAGCAAGTCTTTGAATAAGCTTAATTGTATATATATTCTGGCTGCAGACATGTAATCCCACAGTCCAAACCCCGATCCTAAATGGCACAGGGGCAGGATTGTATGGGGCAATCAGCACACTGATGGCGTGAAATTCTATTCAACAGTTTCATGCTAGACTCTGCCAGGGCCCAAAATTTAGTTCTATATTTCGAGTGACATAATTGGAACAAAATTGAAAAAGGTAGAAGACATGTCGGTATTGGTCTTCTGGCTAAATTCACTGGCTATTAATGTTTTAAGAACTCAGTAAGAATCTAGCAACACCAATTTTAAATCCAACCGATTTATTTGATAGTAAATTTGCAAGCTTTTGACCTTTTCATCTTCATCAGGCAAATGCCCGACGAAGAAGACGAAAAGGTCGAAAGCTCGCAAATTTACTATCAATCGGTTGGATTTAAAATTGGTGTTGCTAGATTCTTACTGAGTTCTTACTACCCCAGTCCAACGCCAGCATCTCTACATCATTATTAATGTTTTACCCAATCTTCCAGGTACTGCTGAAATTCGTAGTCAGAAAAACTTGGTTTGTTTTTTAAATGTGCCTTTCCTTAAGTAGTGTGTTGTCACTTAGGGTGTTAAATACATTTTATTTTATAAACAGTGCAATGAACATTTGGTTGTAAAATTTTATCAATGAAACAATAAACTTCTTCTTTTGCCACTGGAATTGTTGTGATTGTTTTTAAAAAATCTGAAATTGCATCACAAAATGTGAACTGGAGCAGTTTTATTTCATGATCTTAACAGGGAAACTGGACATCTGGAATGTGGACTGGAATAGTAATAAAACGCTCCAGACATTTTCCACCCAAATACAATGCAAATTAAAAATAACATTACCTTTGAAATTCTACTTTTATTAGAAGCAAATTGATACTGAAGAAAATCAAAATTCATAGACTTTAAGGTTTTGAAGACCACAGTTTTATTTGCATTCACATACTTATCCTCTAATGAGGTTCATTAGATAAAATTGCATTTTGAAAACCTTCAAATTTATCTTAATCCATTCTATATCCTGGAGCAGTTGACGTTAGCTGATCAAAATAGTTCCCTTAAAAACAATGTAATCTATAAAAATCTGTTTTAAAAAAAACAAAAAGCAGGACAGTTGTCAGTACAAAAAAGCACCATCTAATGTCAAACTTGAGATCAAAATAAAAATCCAGCATGAATGTCAATTGGCAACAATCTTTATATACAAGATCTCTTATTGCACAAACACCATGTAACAGGCAGATGATGGAACATAGCTGGTTAGGTTGCAAGTACGTTTTCAAGTAACTACTCTAAAAGCACTTGTAACATTAACAGCTTCAGGATACTGGTACTTAACAGCAGCCCTTTCAGTCAACATTACTTTTACTCAATGGAAATGATTCAGAGCATTAACGGAAAAAGACTTCACAAATATCAGGTCTTGATGCTACCATAATTTGACAACTGTGACATGGAACAGGTTAGCAGTACCATGGAATCCACAGTACAATTTGGAGCATGGAAATGATATAACACCAGGACTGAAAGTGACATAACATTAATACAGGTTTGGACTGGAAATTCTGCTCTAGCTTAGCGTCGAGCCCTGATGCACACAGCGACCAAACATATACATATACACCTAAAGTAGCTATAGACATTTAAAAGCTTTACAATTCGTTCTTTTTACTCTTGTAAAACAATCATCCCAAACAATTGAAGGATTTTTTTTAATAAAACAACTTCAGTGCAAACCACCTTAGTGTGCAGTTTGTGCAATCTCGGATAAGGTTTAGGCACCCAATGATTGTATCTTAAAAATTACCGCCAGGGAGCTTAACAATGCAACCTATTCCAATATATCACAGCAATGCCTCTGAGCCACAATGCTTTTCAAAGATCCAATTGAAGTGAATATTGTGAAGTAGAAACCAGACTGTGAAGCCCTTAATCTTTCCAAGTGAGCAGTGAGTTTTACTAAATTCCACAAATATAATACAAATGCAAATATGGGACAAATATGATGCAAAGTTTTTTAGGTAAAAATAAAACAAAATACTGCAAACTGAAATCTGAATCAGAAAATGTTGTAAACACTCTGCAATTGTTTGCTCAACAGAAATGATTCAGAGCTTTAATGGATAGAAACTTCACAAACATCAGATCTTGACGTTACAAAACTGTGACCCAGAACAGCAGACCAGTACTGTGGAACCAGAGCACAATTCAGTACATGATCAGATCTGTAGCATTGGGCTTTCATGGAGAGAAGTTGTAAGTTAACAAATAAGGCATAACCATAGAAATCAAACACAATACCTGTGATACTCACATTAAATGTTAGCTTGTCACTTCACTCCACAGATACTGCGTCTAATTTTCAGTATTTCTCTTTTTGGTTGGAAGTTTATTTGGGCTTGGGTTATTTGATACACAGACTTAGGAAGCTAGCAGAAGCAAAACGTAAACTCCAGATATTTAAAGAATACAACTCCATCTAATTCCAAAAGAATTTCAGCTGAAAGATCACTTATCATAACTGCACTCTTAACTGTAGCCATCCGAGGAGCCTCAAGTAACAGAAGTTATATGTAGTTCATTTAAAAATAGGCCATCATTATTGGCCTACATAACAGTCACTACTCCAAAAGCAAAGAACTGAAACAATTTGAAATATTTTGTTAACACAAGGCACTCTGCAAAGAAGTGTTTATTTTCATTTTAATACAGTTTTCATTGTCTTGTTTTGCAACAGAGGGAGTTCGAACTAGGCTCGAGTGGAGCATAAGCATGGCATGGTCTGGATGGAAGGAATGGCCTGATTTGGAGCTGTACATCTTATTTCAATTTAAATGATAAAATATTACTTATCATGTGTAATTCCAAAATGTTCTCTCCACAAAAGAGACAACTTACCACAGGAAGAGAGGGCAAAATATTTGTTTTATGGCTGAAAACTAAATGCATAATTTTATTCCAGCAAATTTGCAGAAACAGGCATGAATCAAATTGTAGTAACCGAACAGAGTTGTTTTCTAATATAGCTAATAAAACACTTGTTCCTTATCAAAAATAATGCACAAATTAAATGATGTTTGCAGAAGCAATGTGAAACATATCAGTATTTTGTAGAATAGATTAAGTTTTCAGTAAATTGATCATTCTATAAATCATTGTTCAAGTTAATTCTTTTTATAGTAAACTTTGAAACACTGATTGTAACTTTATCAAATGCTGAAATTCATTTGCAAATTGATTTATGAAAAAGCTCAATATGAAAACTTTATTAATATGGCTTGACATTTATAGAGCATAAATCTACTGTTTGACTGTCAATTCAAACAAATTGAGGATTGTGCATTACACAAAGTTTAATTATATTATCACAGTTAAATAAGATTTTGAATTAATTACTCCTGAAGACAATGCCTTGTAATTATATAAATCACTCTCCCATAACTGAAAACCTCAGTTACAGAATTCTACAGCTATTCTGTTTCTCCAACATTTCGCATCTTCAGAGTATGCACTAAAATTTGTATTCAGTTCTATGATTTCTGAACAAACGATGTTGAACAAATGTGGAAAATTAAACAGCAAATATAATCCTTAAAATGTTATTTAACTTAATTAAAATTTCTCAATTTAATAGTTAGTATAATGGCTGTTCATGGCAAAGAAGTCCAATGAAGCATGAAGCAACATAAGTTTTGGAGTCTTATGTTTTTATTTTTCAAAACAACAGGCTTTTAAATACATGGACCTGGTATAAACTAACAGAGGTTTTGAGGCATAAAGGACACGGTGGGGGAAACCCAAATTTAGCAGGGTTCAAACACTTTCTGGAGCAGTTGTGAATTTCCGCACATTTTAGAGGATGGACTCATAATGCACTCACCAAAACCGAGCAAATATGCTATATTCTCCTATGTCCATAAGGAACATTTCATATTTAGGGTCTTAGAAGCACCAGGTTTACCTACATGCCCCTGGGATCCAGCAATGCTAGGACTCAGGTAAAGGGTAGATTCCTGCATTCAAACGAAGACTGGTTTGTGGAGTGCATTTGATTAGAGTGCAATTTATTCCAATTTTAAAATTGACTAAAGGCAGAATTGCAGAGACTCTTGAAATCTGAGATAACCTTGATAATTAATGCTGCCACACCTTGAAATTCCCATCCTTCAATTAGGCAGGTAGATTCTTGAAATGGCAAAATCCCCAGGAAATTTAACAGGGACTGGAGCACCATTACAGGGCAAGTTCCAGTATAACCTAGATTCTCCATGATCCTATTGTTCCATGTCTGACCAGGATTTTCTGGGTCATGTGTTTTTGATTACACAAAGATTAAATAGCATATAGCATTATTTAAATACTAGTCATTCTTTCAATTATGATTAATTTATTTCAAACAGATTTTTAAAAACCTTGAGCAGACTTTGTCTATAATTATGCGGACAAAAATTTAAATTTAATTTTCCAATAAGCAGATATTGGAATTGGAAATTCCAATAAACTGGAAAAAGCAGTTTATAGCAAGAACTGTTAAAACCCTAAAACTGCCATTACAACAAACAATTTAATCTTCACTAAAAAGCTGTTAATTTCACCCTTCCACAGTTTGCAATTATATGCTGGAAAATAATTAGGCTTTTATTGAAACAGGTGATAAAAAGTAGACCTTGCCTTGGACATATGTTTTTAGTACAGCATGCACTTATTTAAAAAAAGAAAAATATCTGTGTTGCAATCAAATAATCAGGGAGGGGTTCCTTTGTGCACAACATATAATGAAACCACAGGCAAATTTATCAAGCATGCACTAATCACTTTACTCACATTGCAAACAAAGGAAATCTTCTCCATGCATCCCAGAATATTATATTGTAACAATGATATTTTTGCTTCAACTTACAATCTGATTCGACCAGCATTGTGAAATTCTTAAGTGAGGTGTATTTTTCAATTAACATACTAGTCTATCATTGCCATGTAAGATTGAGACCATGGATTTTAACTATATTTCATTCTGGATTTATCAGTTGTTGCTTTCTTCCAGTAGGATAAACAGTAAAAGTATGCTATACATCAAGTTCTTGGAGGAAAATATTAGCTTATACTGCTAACATTCAAACCTTTACAAGGCACATTAAACAGCATCAAGGTGAGTTGATTTATGAGTCATGAAGTTATGCAAAATGCCAAAACACTGCCCCAGAAAACTTTAAAATTTTACAGCGCAATTCCAAAATGATTCTAACACTGACCCTTCAGCTTCCTGAAGTCACTCTTTAAACTTGGCCCAACTGCCAAATCCAAACAACTTCAAAAATCCCTTTCTCTTTCTTCTCTTTTCTGATTATTATGTTTCTTGGTCAACTAAAGAAATAATGCCTTTCAAATGACAAATTACAGGTGAGGGGTGAAACATACAAAATTCTGAGAGAACTTGACAGGATAGATGCTGAAAAAGTGTTCCCTCTTGCAAGAGAATCTAGAGCTGGTGGGTGCAGTTTAAAGCTAAGGGATCATCAATTTAAGATGAAGACTCGGCAGAATTTCTTCTCAGAAGATCATTAGTCTTTGGAATTCTCTTTCATTGATGGCAGTGGAGGCTGAGCCATTTACTATACTCAAGGCTAAGTTGAACAAATATTTAATTGACAAACGAGTCGAGAGTTTTGGGGATAGGCAAGAAAAGAGCATGAAATCAGCCATGACTGTACTAAATAGCTGAATAGCACTTGACAGGATGAACTGCCAACTCCTCCTCTTCCTACTTTTTATGATCTTAAGTTACTGTAGTGATCATCCTAAATCAATCATCTTGAAAAACAATTATTTGCAAATAAAGTCATCTTCGACCATCATGCTGCTAATCCTGATCATACAAAGATACTCAAAACCTCATACAAATAAAAACACTTTTCCTGTTTGCTATTGTCAGTTGTTATTTTAGAAGTAATTGGAGACCATAGTAGTATTGCGTAGAAGATAACATTGAATAATTAAATTCTCTGTTTAAGATACAATTTGAAATCCACAATGCTGCAACCTTACCTTCACAGTAATATGAACATGCCAAAAAACTAATTTTAGAAATTAAAAAGTGCTTCAGTTGTTTTTCTCTTACAGATTTTTGGAATGTACTTAAGGAATCTTCAACAAAAAAGGTGAGAGGCTACAAGGACAAGACAGCAGATCTGCAAAGCCTATCTTCATTAAATAGTTTGTTAATTTTGCTCACGCATGATTTTCATATTTCCAACTTGTGCCCACCTGAATTTGGAGCTGGGTGCAGTTTGCACAAATAAACATTCCATTATAAATTCCCTTTTCAAATTTTCCTAGGCTGTCATTAGTAATATAAGCCAGGCAATCATAAACAACCGAGTAAAGGACAGGCATTGTGTTTGTAGTACATGCAATAGATATATCTTCTCTATGTTGTTTTCTTAATTTAAAAGCAACTCAGACTGAAAATAGCAGCAGTAGCTACTTTCTGATGATGCTCATGTTTGGAGACAGGAGGCTGATCACCTGCAACCATCAAGTGGTCCTGTTGAAGCATCCAGGCTGCTGTCAGTATCAGAGGCCAAGGTCTGCTCTGTTGACATGGATGAAATGTCATTGATGGAGGAAGACTGAGAGGGGCTGTTGTTGCTATTCACTGCTGCATCTGTTCTAAGTAAACAAAAATGGTGATACAATCTGAGAAAATGGCAACCGTTGACTCTACTCAAAATACATTTTACAAGTCTATTTCCTAAAATAAATCTAACATGGGAAATGTCAAGGTGATTACAAAAATTCTTACATCCAAGGTTAAAAGAATGTGGAAATTGAAATTGTAGAATGAAGGAATAATAGATGAACTCCCAAGTTAAGATAAGGTATATAGAAACAAAAATTCATAAAAATAAACAAAGGAGAGGAATGCAAAATTACAAAAGAAACACAAATCCTTAAGATCCCAGCAAACTGCAAGCCTGCAATCACTAATCTAACAATTGCAATTCATGCAGTCAACTTTTTCAACCTTAACCTTGATGTCTGTATTCTAATTTATATTGATAAACATAGACTAACTGCCCGTCCTATATTTAAATGATAAAATACTTCATTAATAGGTAAAGGCTAATCTATAAAAGAGCATTGAAATGTGGATAACATTACAATTCTATTACTTGAGACATAAGAAATAAGAATACGCCATTCGGCCCAATGGGCCATTTTGATCAGCTACTCAGCTCCACCTTCCTGTACTCTATATCTCTCAACTCAGTAAGTATATCAATCTCAGTTTTAAACATACTCAACAACTGACTATCCACACAAGGGGTGGAGAATTCCTAAGATTCACAACCCGACGAGAAGAGATTTCTCAACTCTCTTCAAAATTGTTGATCCTTTGAGACTGTAACCCCTAGTTCTAGATTGTCCTGTCATAGGAAACATTTGCTATTTTCCAATCTGATGGGATTTTTTCAGAATCCGGGAAATTTTGAAAAATTACACCAAATGCATCTATCCCAACAGCCAGTTCCTTTAAGACATTGGGATGCAGGCATTCAGGATCTGGGGATTTATTAACCTTTGGTTCAAATAGTTTTTCTGGTGATTGCAATTGTTTTAAGTTCCTCTAATTCCAGGAATTAGTCCAGTGAATCTTTGCTACACTCCCTTGAGAGCAAGTATATCCCTCCACAGATAGAGACCAAAACGTCACACAGTTATTCAGGAAGTCCCTTAAGATCAAGGAAGACCTGATTTCACTCTGGTTTGATGAGATCTGAAATGGGTGATAAGTCCGATGCACGAACTGCAGATTCTATCATATGTAGGGCAAGTAGTGTTTAAGAGTTGGGTACACGGGTTGTTTGGAGGTTGTTTGGCTCTTTCTAAGACTTTGACTTTGTTCCCGATGAAGCGTCTTGGTATGTTTGGTGTCTTCTTGGGGGGAATCTTCTCCATTTTGATCAGGCACTCCCTTGAGTGGGCAAGAGGTTTTATCTCTTCAGGGATGCTTTGAGGACATCTCTTAACCATTTCCACCCTCTGCCTGGGAATCACTTACCATAACTAAGTCCAAGCGCAGCAACTGCTGTAGGAATCTGGTCATAGTCATAGAACTTTAGAGAAAAGATGCTATTTCGGCCCATCATATCTGTGCCAGCCATCAAGCATCTACCCTTTCTAATCCCATTTTCCAGGACTTGGGACCAAGTCTTGTATGATATGGTGTTTCAAGCGCTCATCAAAATATGTTTTAAATGTTGTTGCCTCTATCAGCCTTTCAGACAGAGTCTTCCACATTCCCATCACACTCTGGGTAAAATAAGTCTTTTCTCAAATCCTTTCCAAGTGTCCTGTCCATGGTGGGGCATGCCTGAAACCAGTTCCCCCTAGTTATTGATCTCTTAAGACATGGATGACATCTCATCCATGTCTCCTCCTCATGATTTTGTACATCTCTATTTACCAGCTATTCATAGTTAGCTCCAGGCATGCCCCACCTAGTTTTCAGTGATTTGTGCTAAGTACATTGGCTTGGGACAGAGCAACATTTGCTTGTCACCGGTTTTGGAAGATCCCACTGGTGTTACCTCTCTAATGCTTTGAGATGTCGCCTCCAAAGCATATAGATGTGTGGGAATCACTGCTGCCAGATAAACCATTACTTTAGTGTCAGGTTTGAGATCTTTGGCTGTCTAAGAAAAAGAGTATTTGTGACTAAGGCTGAGTTATTATGCTGGAGGCACTGATGAATGCTGTTGTCACTGTCTGCCTCTGTCAAGAAGAGGCTCCCAAGAGACTGAAAATGGTCCACATTTTCCAGGATCTCCTCACATGGGGAGGCATTGCGCCATTAATGCTGGTTGGAATATGACCTTGCGGCTGTTTAATGAAGGACTCATTTTATCAACTGTTCTGGAAAAGGAGTTGACAATGATTTGGAGTTGTTTCTCAGTGAGTGCACAACAAACATCATCTAAACATTGTAGATCTATGACTGAGGCTGGAATGGTTTTGGATTGAAGGCGGCATAAGTTTAACAGTTTCTCGACTGTTGTACAGATTATCTCTACGCTCTATGGTTAATTCACTAGAGATGAGGTGCAGTATTGCAGCGAGGGCGCCTTGTTGTCTGCAGTTTTCACTGAGATAGGGTTTGTGATGGTTCTATTGGAGAGGATCATAAATTGTGTCATCATGGAGTAGGCAGGCGATGATGATACAATTCTGAGAGCAGTCAAATTTGAGGAGGATCTGCCTCCATAAATCTTCCCAGATAATTGAAAAAACGACAAAGGCCATATACAGCAGATGGTTTTGTTCCTTGCTCTTTTCTTCAATTTCCATACAGTGAAGATCATGCTTGTGGTGCCTCTCAAAGAATGAACATGTGACTCTGGGTGGATCTTCTCAATCACTGAAAGAAGGTGGTGGAGAATGATCATTGCAATAATTTTGATTGTGTAAAACAGCAGAATCTCTCATTCTTTGAGATTCTAGGGAATACGAGCAATGCCTTATACAATCTTTCATGAGATAATCTTCTTATTTCAGAAATTTGAGAATGAACCTTTGCTGCAGTCTAACGCAAGTAAATCCTTCCTTAGTGACGGAGACCAAAACTGCACATACTACTCCAGATATGGGCTCACAACAAGTTTAAGGCCAAACTTTTATGAGAATGGGATGGCAGTCAGGGGCAGCACGACAGCAGTGAAACCGTGTCCATTTCTTTCCCACCCTGCCACACTGCAATTTTAGTAAGAAGTCTGACAATATCAGGTTTAAGTCCAACTGATTTATGTGATAGTAAACTCGCAAGCTTTTGGGGTTTGCCCCTTCGTCAGGCGAATGGAGAGTTCGGGCCTCAGACAGAGCATATAAGAGCACAGACGATTTACAGATTACTGATTAGAATGCAAATCTTTACACCTAACCTGCTATTGGAGACAATATACATCTCTTTAACCTGAGCTTAATGCTCCTTCCACTCACATTATCGGCCTCTTAAAGACTTGAATAGCAGGTTAGATGTAAAGATTCACATTCTAATCAGTAATCTGTAAACTGTCTGTGCTGTTATATGCTTTGTCTGAGGCCAGAACTCTCCATTCACTCAACAAAAGGGCAAACCCGAAAGCTTGCGAGTTCACTATCAAATAGATCAGTTGGACTTAGAACATAGAACATAGAACATTACAGCACAGAACAGGCCCTTCGGCCTTCGATGTTGTGCCGACCAAAATAAAAAGCAATGCCCCTCCAAACTAAACCATTCCCTTCTCTTCCATATACTTATCAATTAACCTCTTAAACGCCACCAAACTTGGCGCATCTACACAGCTGCAGGCAGGGCATTCCACTCCCTAATCACTCTTTGAGTAAAGAACCTACCTCTGATATCCGTCCTATAACTCATACCCCTTAATTTAAAGCTGTGTCCCCTCGTGCTAGCTTTCTCCATCTAGGAAAAAGGCTATCACTGTCCACCCTATCTAAACCTCTAATCATCTTATATGCTTCAATAAGATCCCCTCTTAGCCGCCTCCTTTCTAACGAAAACAACCTCAAATCCTTCAACCTCTCTTCATATGACCTGCCCTCCATACCAGGCAACATCCTGGTAAACCTCCTCTGTACCCTCTCCAATGCCTCCACATCTTTCTTATAATGTGGGGACCAGAACTGCACACAATACTCCAAGTGCGGCCGCACTAGAGTTTTGTACAGTTGCAACATGATGCTGCGGCTCCTAAATTCAATCCCCCTACCAATCAAAGCTAAGACTCCATATGCCTTCTTAACAACTTTATCCACTTGACTGCCTTCTTTCAGGGATCTATTGACACATACACCAAGATCCTTCTGTTCCTCAACACTATTAAGAGCCCTACCATTAGCCCTATACTCTACACATTTATGTTTCCTGCCAAAGTGCATTACCTCACACTTTTCCACATTAAACTCCATTTGCCACCTCTCGGCCCAGCTCTGCAACTTGTCCAAGTCACTCTGTAAACTATAACACCCCTCTTCACTATCTACCACTCCACCGACTTTAGTGTCATCTGCAAATTTACTGATCCATCCCTCAATACCCTCATCCAGATCATTTATAAAAATTACAAACAGCAAACAAAAAATTACAAACTTACACCTGATGTTGTCAGATTTCTTAGTGTGTTTACCCCAGTCCAACGCCGGCATTTCCACATCATGACACTGCAATTTTACCAGTTGGGGGGACGAGGCATCTGGCAGCCCACTTTCTTGTAGGCCAATTGAGGACCTATTGAGCCTCTTAAGGGTCTCATCACTGCTACTGGGATTTTACCACCAAGGCTGATGGTTAGATAATACAGGGCGTTCTCTATGGATTTTTGATGTCCCCTGAAGGCACGCTCCCAGATAATTCTCTCAGCTGGACTTAGGCCTACCAGCTGGGCCCCCAGCAAGACCTTGGACATGTCCCAGTGTTGACTGCAGTTACCAGAGGCATTTGAAAGTTGCTAGCTATTTGAATGTCCTACAGCTTTGAAGTGAGACTTTTTCCCTCATGGGAGTGGAAGCCAATTAATGGTCCAACAGCTGCTAAATAGCTTCAGGATAAGCTGGCCAAGAGAAGGTGGGCTTGCCCCTAACTTATAGGCCATCAGCCTTATATGGTTATAGAAAGACTAACATTTTTATTCCAGTTCCCTTGTAGTAATGGCCAATATACAGCTTAACTTCAGGTCCCTATGAATACCAATATTTTCCAGTTTCTCCCTATTTAAAAAATATTCTGCTTTTTCATTGTTCTTATTCAACTGGATGATTCCATACTTCCAACATTATATTCCAACTGCCATGTTCTTGGCCATTCATTTGTCTACTTAACTTTGCAGTCTGTTTGCATCCTGTTCACAGCTTATGTTCCCATCTTTGCCTAGTCAGCAAACGTGAATATATTATGCTCAGCAGCCTCATTTAAGGTAACAAAGGCCTGAGAACTAAAGTTTATAGTACTCCACTCATATCATCTACTAACTTAAAAATGATCAGTCATTTCCTACTCTGATTTCTGTCCATTGATCATTCCTCAAGCTGTGCTAATATATGAACTGCCAATTTCATGAGGTCTAATTTTGTGCGATAATCTTTGTTTGGCAAGTTCCACTTGTTCCAGTTACAATGTCAAAAAAATTAACAAGTGTCAAATACTACTTCCCTTTCATAAATCTGTGTCGATTCTGCCCAATGATATGCTCGAAGTGCCTCATTACTGTACCCTTATTAGTAGATTCCCTACTACTAATAGCAGCCTAACTGGCATATAATTCCCCATTTTCTATCCTCCTGTTTTGTTATATAGTGAGTTACAGGTACTATCTTCTAATCCACAGGAATTGTTCCAGGATCTCGGAATTACAATAGATCAAAATCAAGATTACCTGTGTAGCTATCTTTACAATCTCAGAATACAAGCCACCAGATCCAGTTTTATTAAATCCAAGTCTCAATCACTTCTCCAGCATTATTTATTTATTTACCAGTACTAATTTCATTCTCACTAGATTCTCAGTCCCTGAATTTTGTGCACTTTGTCCTGTGAAGACGGAAACTAAGTACTTGTTTCACATCTCTACAATTTTCACGTTCCCTATAATTTCCTCTATACCTGCCTCTAATGAGCATACATTTACTTCCACCAATCTCTTTAGGTACTGTGAAGTTTTTACAATGTTGTGTCTCATGCTCATTTGCCCATAATCTACTTTCTCCGCCAATTTCTTGGTCATTCTTTGTCTAACTACAAACTCTTCCTGCTATTACTTTACAGCTCTTTCTGACATCATTAGCCCTTTCCTCTAACTTATTATTTTTAAGTTTCTTGTGAGCCACAATTGAACTACTGTTTTTATACCTTAAGTGAATGAGTATTTGTTACAAATCAAGAACTCATTCTGTAAATGTTTGCCATTATTTTAGCTACCATTGTGGCTTTTAATCTAGTCGCCCAAAATACATTAGCCAACTTACCGCCTCATGTTTATGCAGTTTGCACAATTTTAAATGTGGAAACATATTCCTTCAGGCTGGCAACTGTTCTAAGATATTAAAAAGTTCAGATTACAAAAATATATTTTCATGTACTTTTCTTTTGTCTCTTTTTCTTTCTATCCAATCTTTCATTCCTTAACTGTTCTTTCTATACCTGATGTGACATTGAAGTCACCTACTCTAAATCACACCCTTCTCTGTCCTCTATTTATTTTTCAAATATTTAAATAGCGTTGCCAAAGAAATACACTGCCTCATTTTTCACTAAGGTCCCAGCTGCCTTGTTGCCATTATCAGCTCACACTTCCAGCAACTTAGTGGGCAAATCCTACATGTGCAACTGCAAGTTGCAAGATGCCCATTCAAGCAGAATTTGGCACATTGTTAAATATAACAAGATGCTTCATGTATTTTTGACATTTTTCCTCTGTAGAGAAGCAGCAACAAATTGTTACTTCTGCTCTATCACTAGAAAGTCATCATCCCAGTTTTTAACAGTGCAAGGAACTATACTAAGCATAAAACAAAAATCACGAAATGAGTTATCTAGGAATATTCAAATACCAGTCACATGTTTCTCATCCTTAAAACAGACTGTAGGTCAGAGTTTGGGAGAAAAAGAGAAAGGTAATCAGCTACCACCAATCTGTCGCATGTAATTTTCAGTCCTTTTGTCTGACTACTGCACTTCACAATTAGTTCATAACCTCCTCTGACATACACTCTGTTTTGGCTATATAACCCAGTATTATTTCAGCTTTGTTGACTGTTGCTCTGCATTGCTTAAACACGTAGCTAGTCAGCTTAAATAAGACTTCTGGCTTTAGTTCAACTTCATCTTTAGCTATGTCAACATCATTCATGCAATAAACATTTCAGCCACCTTTTCTTTCTCTGGGTAATATTTTCACTTGACTATTAAAATTCATTTACCGGCAATCTGCGCAGTTACGTATTTTGTCCTGGTTATTTTGCAATTTCTGAACTGTGTCTGCCAATTCTGCTGCCCCTACATATTTACAATCTGAAAATAAATACTAGATTTCTGAATCCAGATTAATAAATTATAATCCTAAATGCTGATTCCTGGGGACCCCTTTTTGGTGCTTCTCGAATATGCGACTATTTTTGCATACATCCAGGCCACTTCTTGCACATATTTAACATGAATAGAATTCACAGAATCCCTCAGTGCAGAAGAAGGCCATTCAGTCCCTCGGGTTTGCACCCATTTTCCAAAAGCACACCATACACAGGCCCACCCTATCTCTCTAACCCTAGGCATTTATCATGGCTAATCCACCTAAGCTACATATCTTTGGACACTTAGGGGCAATTTAGCTTGGCCAATCTATATAACCTGCACATCTTTGGACTATGGAAGAAAACCAGACCACCTGAATGAAATCCTATTTTTATCTCAAACTTAGTCTAATATCCCCATTTTCAAACTGCCATCGAAGTGACAGTGGCATCTGCAAAATACGCTCCAGGAACTCACCTAGATTCCTGAGACAGCATGTCTCAAACCCACAACTGCTATCTTCTAGAAGGATAAGAGAGCAGATATATGGAAACACAACTATATGAAAGTTCCTTCCAAGTCACTCACTACTGTGATATGGAAATATATTGCCGTTTCTTCATTGTCGCTGGTCAAAATTTTGGAACCCTCTCCCTAATCATCTCAGCAAGATACAACAAGGCAGCTCCCCGTCAACTTCTCAAGGGTACTGAGGGACAGTCAGTAAATGCTGGCCTAGCTAGGTACGTCCAGATGCTATGAATGAATAAAGAAAGCTTACTGCAGTCCACTTGTGTTATTTCCTTGAAGTAGTCAAGGAGGTTTGTCAGGTAATATCTTTCCTTTCTGAATACTAATTTATTGCATTGAGAATCTTCAAGTAAATGAAATAAAACCAATGATTCTGCAGTTTCTTGCAATTCTTTTGCCAGCCTTTAGAATAGACTGTTACATTTCCAATCTACTGATTCCTCCTCAGTATCCACTGACTCCCTCAACAATAGTCAATGGTTTACAAATCCAGTTTTCTATTGTACAAATAAATGTAGTCTAGCGCCTGGGTATTTACTGCTTCCGGCACATCTTATATAGGTTAAAGCAATATGATTCGCATTGATCTTTAATTCTATGCTCGTTAACTTAATTTAGGGAGGGTATTATAGTTATCTTCCTGTATGAATATGTAAAAAGTAATCATTCCACTCATTTATCAACTTGAACTCATCCTCAGTTTCAAGTCTATTATACCTTCTGAATGTTATATCTCTGACTGATTTCTTATTGGTATGCTTTGCACCTGCAATTATGTCTCTCAGTCTTTGTCCCTTTGAGCACTTATTCAAAAATATCCAGGAATTTACCCATTCCATCAGAAAAGTATTATTATATATGCTTAAAACATATGCTTATCCTTCTGAAGCATTAGCACACAACAACAGATTGTCATCTACTGCCCCCTGGTGGAAACAACATATTTTAATGGAAACATTCCTGCATAAAAAAATCCCATATTAGCCCACCCTGCAAATCCCATATTAACCACTGCAATCCCCACCCTTTTACACTGCCATTGCTATTATGGCCAGACATTTAGATCAAGTAACTCAAGATAGGCATTTGCCATTCCCATAAATGTCAACAGTAAAGATACTGAAATACAAAACATAGGAGCAGGCCATTTAGACCTTTGAGTCTGCTCCATTGTTCATCTTGATCATGACTGATCATCCAATTCAAATCCAGATCACACTTTTCCCCCAAAAGCCTTTGATCCCTTTGGCCCAAGAGCTATATTTAACTATTTCTTGAAAACATACAATGTTTTGGTCTTAGTTGTTTTCTGTGATACGAATTCCACAGGTTTATCCCTCTCTGGGTGAAGAAACTTCTCATCTCAGTCCTAAAGAGATTGATAGACTGGGTTGTTCCCTCTGTAAAGACGGAGAATGAGGGTAGACCTAATAGAAGCGTACAAAATTATGAAGGGTATAGTTAGGGTGAATAGTGGGAAGCTTTTTCCCAGGTCGGAGGTGACGATCACAAGGGGTCATAGTGAGAAGGGCGAGGTATAACTTCGATATCAGACGGACGTTTTTTACACAGAGGGTGGTGGGGGCCTGGAATGCGCTGCCAAATACGGTGGTGGAGGCAGACATGCTGGCATCGTTTAAGAATTACCTGGATAGTCACATGAGCAGCCTGGGATTGGAGGGATACAAACAAATCGTCTAGTTGGATCAATGCGCGGCACAGGCTTGGAGGGCTGACAGGTGTGTTTCCTGTGCTGTACTGTTCTTTGTTCTTTAAAAGTTTTACCCTGTGTTCTGAGAATTTGACTTCTGGTGGACACACCCACCATCAGGAACATTCTTTCTTCTTCTACCATCTAGTGCTGTTGAATCCTTTAATTATTTTGGGCAGTCTGGTTTTTCACACTGAAAACAACAGATATCGGATGGGATTTTCCATCCACTTAACCACTCCCCACACTGTCGTATTTTGCAGTAACAAGTTGCGCCATTGGCTGACAGTGTTTCCCGCTGTTCAGAATCTCCACTGCTGGAAGACCCATGGTGGTGGGTTGGGGGGTTCATCTTTGGCAGGGCCAGGAGATTCTGCTGATGGGAAAGGCCAGAAAGTCCTCCTCGTTATACTTTTTTATTGCTTCATAGTTAGGTATCACTGGCAAGATTAATATTTGTTGTTCATTCTTTTTGTCCTTGAGAAAATATTGGCAAGCTCTCTTCTTGAACTGCTGCTGGGAATGATTTAGTGACAGTAAAGGAACAATCACATAGTTGCAAGTCAGGATGCGGTGTGATTTGGATGGGAGCTTACAGATGGTTGAGTTCCCAAGCATCTGCTGTCCTTATCCTTCCTGGATACATCAAGTGTTTGGTACGCACAGATGGTACCCCTCACTGTCACTGTAAACCAGTGATAGAGGGAGTGAATGTTTAAGGTGATGGATGGAATACCCATCAGGCAGCTACTTTGCCTCGAGGGGTACAGAACTACTTTTGTGTGTACAGGAGGCCATTTGGCCCATCAAGTCTGCACCAATCACAATCCCATCCAGGCCCTACAGCCATAATGCCATGCATTTACCCTAGCTAGTCCCCCTGACTCTAAGGCCAATCCACCTAATCTGTGTATCTTTGGAGTGGAAGGAAAGCAGAGCTCCTGGAGGAAACCCACGCAGACATGGGGGAGAACATGCAAAATCCACACAGTGACCCAAGCTGGCGACTGAACCCAGGTCTCTGGCGCTGTGTGGCAACAATGCTAATCACTGCGCCACTGTGCCATGTTATTGGACCTGTGCTCATCCAGGAAATTGGAGAGAATTCCATCATGTTCCTAACTTGTGCCTTGTAGATGGTGACAGGCTTTGAGTCAGGAGGTGAATTAGTTGCCACACAATTCCCAATGTCTGCTTGCTCTTGTGGCCACAGTATTTACATGGTCGACTCAATTAAATGTCTGGTCAGTGGTAATCCCAAGAATGTTGATGGTGGAGTATTCAGTAATGAATGTCAAGGAGAGGTTGTTAGATTCTCTCTCATTAAATTCTCTCTTGTTGCAGATGACCATGGCCTACTATTTGTGTGGTGTGATTGTTACCCAAGCCTGAATATCAGCCAGGTCTTGTTGCATGCAGTGTCAACTGTTTCAGCACGAGTTGCAGCAAATGATAAATACATTGTGCAATGATCAGAAAACATCTCCACTTTTGTTCTTATAATAGAGGGAAGGTCACCTCCTTCCACTATGGGTGAAATAGTTAAAAAATGGTTGGGCCTAGGGCACAATCCCAAGAAAATCCTGCAGCAATGTTCTTAGGCTGATAGGGTTAGCCTCCAACAATTACAACTTTGTGCTACATAGGAGTCCAACCCGTGGAAAATTTTCCATTATTCTCATCAACTTCAATTTTATGAGGACTTCTTGATGCCACTCAGTCAGCACTCGATCAAACAGTGCCTTGATTTCAATGGTAGTCACTTTCATCTCACTATAGAATTCAGCTCTTTCGTCCATATCAGGACCAACGTTGTAATAAGTTCTGGAGCAGAGTCTTGGTGGAATCCAAACTACACATTGGAAGGTGCTGAGCAAGTATTGCTTGATAGCACTGTCGACAACACCTTCTATCAATTTGCTCGTGATATGTCAGCAAGTTGAAGGGGCTATAACTGGCTAGATTGAACTTGTCCTGTTTCTTGTGGACATAATACAGTATTTATTTTACATTGCTAGCTAAGTTCCAGTGTTGTAGCTGTACTGGAACAATTTAATTTGGGGCAGAGCTAGTACTAAGGCACGAATCTTCAATACTAGAGGTGGGACGTTGACAGGGTTCATAGACTTCAGGTGTTTCTTGATATCACCTGGAGTGAACTGAATTGATTAAAGACTGGCTTCTAAGGTCATTCATTCAGTATTTCTGTCCGATGATAGTTGCAAATACTTCGCTGTGTCTTTTATACTGATGTGCTGGGCTCCCCTGTCATTGAGAATGGGGATACTTGTAATGTGCCCTTGATTAGTTAATTAATTGTCCTTCACTACTTATAACTGATCGGAGAGGACACACTCGGTGTTGGATGGGTCTGTGACTTTGGATTTAAGGAATGGCTTGATGAGTACGGTCTTGTTAGGCTGTTGCTGGAGTTGTCAGTGGGACAGCTCTCCTAATTTTGGCACAACTCCTCAGCCATTCATGAAGAGTACTTTCCAGGATCAACTGGACAAGATTTGTCTTGTCATTTCTGAAGCTTTGGTCGCTGTGTGATCTGCCCAGTTTTATTATTTTGCAATTTTCCTGTTAATGAAAGTCAATGATCATGTTGTGGTGCTAACATTTCAGCACTCGTGGGGTGGGGAACTCGGGAAGAGTTGGGGGTGGGGGGGAGGTGAAGAGAGGCATATGCATGATCACAATATGCGCACAGACCATGGTACACCCAAGCGCACACAGTGACATGTCATTTTTATTAATACTCTTTCTTAACATAGTAATTTATTGCCTTATTTTTGTTCGGCAATTGCTTCTTTTCTTAACATCTCAACTTTTAAAACAGTTTATTTCATTCTTGTGCTGAACCGGATTTTTCTAAAATTTGCTAATTGGCTCTTTGAGTAAGAAGAAAATGCGAGTGTGGCTCTCTGGGCAAAATGTTTTTACAGGCCTAATCTATAGGATCCTCAGGAGATTCAATATCAGAAAGAAGCAGTTGCCTTGCACAGTCATGATAATTGTGTAGGTTGATTTTTTTCAAGATTTCAGAAGATCAGAAAACCTTGGCCAATACATTTCCACTGATTTTTGCAACCCTTTCAGTCTAGTGCCTCTTGCAATCCCTGCCATTTAAGAAAATAGATTTCACCCAGCCTATGTCCAATAGTTCCAAGATCCACAGAAGGGTACTTGAACTTACCTTATATCAAATTAAAGGCAAGGTTATCTGTGACAACCATTCAATTCAGTGTTGTCATCAACTGTTTTCCGAACAGCATTGCAAAGAATGGACTTAAAAGTAACTGTTCCAAGCAATTCTAGACATATCGTGGCATCCCTGACACCAGAAAAAAATGACAAAAACTGCAAGAAAAAAAAACTAAACTGCTGCAGGAAAAGGAAACTACATGAGAATTCAGTCTATCACTACGTGGTGACTCCTCTATCAAACGCTACAATTACATACACTACAGAACCAGGCCATGCAGCCAACCAACCCTTGTTGGAATACACCCTCCCCATGAGCAAAGTTTCAATCACATTTGCCATCCTGTTCCCAGATCAAACATACTTATTTACCTACTCAATAAAACCTTGAATGCAACAAGTTTCTGCCTCAATCAGTAATCTTGAAAATGAATCAGTTCTCATGTGAAAAACTTCCTTCTGGCTTCCATTCTAAGTTTCTTGACTGCTCAACTCCTTTCCTATACTTGAAGTAATGGTTTCTATCTACTCTGTCCTATTCTTTCATAATTTTAAACAATCATATTGTTTCATAATCTGCTTCATTCTGACAAGAAAATCCATTTTTTCATGTCATACTTCAGATTGATATTTACACCCTAGCATACTCATATTTATTCTTTCCAAAGTCTCATGATCCATTAATTGATCTGTACTGACACGGAATTCCATTTTGAATTTTTTAACCCATCTCCCCATTTTATCAATATGCCTTTGCTACTTCTTTTGATTTTCTAAAGGGTTAATCATATTGCCTATTTTGGCATAATTTACAAATTCTGATGCCAGTGGATCTTATCGACATTGATTTCCAAAGTAAACAGAAATTCCCTAGAAAGTACATCACATCTATCACCAACCCCATGGAAAACTGCCCTCAACTCAAATTCCTGCATTCTACTCTCCAACTAATTTTTATCCAATTTGTTTTAGACCCTCTAGTTCCACATAATTCATCTTTGCTAATCTCCATGTGGTACCTTTGTCAGATTTTCCTAAAATTTATTAATGCCCTTTGAATTGTAACAGGAAAAAAACAAGTTGTAATTCCCTCTCAAAGCAAATCAGGAAGGCAATAAAGATAGTCTTGCCTGAACCCGAGGACCAAATAAAGCAAATGGAGAATTTACGAGAACTGAAAACCAAAAGTAACCACCAACCTGAAAGTAAAGGCTGTTCCTTAATAACACCATTCTTATTCCTCTCTTCCCAATCCACAACTTCTTTATAGATCAGTTCTGAAACAATAAAGGTTAATACTCTTAAAATGCAAAATTATCCTGATATTTTCCAAAACAAAATCTCATTGTGCATGAATTATGCTAAATGAAACATCAACCAAATTTGTTGGAACACATATAAGTTAACTGAAAGTAGGTTTCTCCAATTCAAAAATACAAGTTTCATCTATATAATTGGATGGTTGTGCCAAAACATATTAAACTATGGAAGTTAGAACTAACTTGCAATATATACAGAGTTATTAGAAAGATTGTGGGAATTCCTGGACACTAGCATGAGCCAAAGCAAATAGATTCATAGTGTAAATGGCTTGAGGAGCTTTGACTCAGCTGACAATCTGATGCATGAGAGAGAGGAAGTTACTTGGACACTTTATTCCAGGAGGCAGTCACATTCCTTTTGTTAGAGTCTTCTGATTTCTCAGGAAGGTGTGACTACAGTGCCTTAGATAATTATGGGTGACTGTAATCTACATGTAAATTGGATGAATCAGATTGGTAGTCTAGAAAATGAGTTCATTACATGCAGAATAATTTCTTAGAGCAGTATATTTTACAGCCAACCAGGAGCAGGCTATTCTAAACATGGTAATGACACCAAGGCAGGAATTAATCAATATTATGGTAAAGGAGCCTTTAGGCGACAGCAATCATAACATATAATTTCATCTCCATTTGAAGGCATGTATTGCAACTCTAAGACTAGTTTTTAAACCTGAATAAAAAAAATTATAAAAATATGAAAGCAGAACTAGTTAAAATGAACTGGGAAATTGGGTTAAAAGACAGGACAGCAGAAAAACAGTGGCAGATTTTTAAGGAGATATTCAATAACTTTCAGCAAAGATTTATCTTAGTAAGATGTTCTATAAAGAAAAGTTGAACAGGTTGGGTTATGCCAATTTAGAAAAATGACAGGTGACCTTACTGAAACATACAAGTTCTTGAGGGGATCTGTTGGGGTGAATACTAGGAGGAACATTGCCAATTGTGGGAAAGACTATAACTAAGGGGCATAATTGAAGAATAAGAGATCCTTCTTTTAAGACTGAGGATGAGATTTTTCTGTGCAGATCATGAGTTTCTGGAAATCTCCTCTTCACACTGGTGGTGACTGGATATTTAACAGACAAGGAATTCAAGCGTTATGGGGCCAACAGCAAACAGGAAAGTGGAGTTGAGACCATAACCAGATCAGCCATGATCTTACTGAATGGTGGAGCATGCTCAAAAAAACCAAATGGCCTGCTCCAGTTCTATTTTACCAGGAACCAGGGAACGCAAGTTTAAATGCAGATTAAAATTACCAAGGGTGAAAAGTCCCTACTGTACAGAAGCAGAGGGTGGGAAGGAGCAATGATATCTTGGAAACAAACTCAAGATGGAGTTTGGTGTTGTGGTAGAGAATGAAGATTGCAATAGAGAAGTAAGCGGATTGAATAAGTAAAGGTTCTGGAAAGAGAAGCTGCTGGATGTTTAGGGTGAACACTCAAAGTGTGATCTGGTAATAAGGCCAACACTGCCACTATGTTGTTTATGGACAGTTTTGATGAGAAATAACTAGCAGCTTCAATAAGAGATAAAGGGCGGGATTTACTGGCCTTGCTCAGCCCCGAAACCAGAAAATCCCGCCAGAAGTCAACAAACTTTCAGTGGTCCATCCTGCGCCCACTTTGATTCCAGTGGCGGGCAGGATGGTAAAATTCACCCAAGTGTGATTACTATCAGCAAATGTTCCAACAGAAACAGGATGTCAAAGCAACTGTCCATAATAAAATCAGACTTGGCAAAGGTATTGCATGCAAGTCAATAGCATTTCAGGGAGAAATGTGGAAATAGGTATGACTGTTAATTTGCTGGAAAAGACTAATGAGGCATTGTTGGGCAGGTTGACTGAATCTGGAAGGAAGTGAACAAAAGAAACAGAAAAGAGGATGTGGTTAGCAGCAAGGATGCCAATGCACAGAATTGCAGTGGATATATTCAAATACAATTCAAGCATGGCACAAAGCATGGCAATCCATTGAGGGTAGGGGGAGTCAAATTAAAAAATGGAAGGGAGAGGAAAATGACATACATGCCAAGCTAACAGAAGGGAGAAGACTATAAAGACTTTAAAAATAGCCCAGCAGAAAAAGTGCATGTAATGCATCCTGAGTCCAGAGTCAATTAAAATATGCACAAGATAATACAAGAAAAAAACCAAGTTAAACAGCATTAGCAAAGTTGAAAGACACATTGTGATTATAAACATTGGAAAGGAAGGAGACAATACAAGAAATGAATTTTAAAGTCTAAAATCCAGTGAAGCTGACATGTAGATAGGGTGGAGTTTTCTTAAGAGCATTAATAAATCTAGTTTAGACATTTGAAGGGAGAATGGGAATAGTATTCAGCTGTTGAAGGTTGCCCAATGGGAACAATGTTGGGGAGTAGAGAGTCAATCAAAAGCTAAACAAAATGTTGCGAAATTCAAGTTTTTTGGCGTCCAGATCACCAACAACATGTCCTGGTCCCTCATGCTGACATATAGTTAAGGAAACCCATCAATGGCTTTAGTTTCTCAGAAAACTAAGGAAATTTGGCATGTCCACTACAACTCTCGCCAACTTTTATAGATGTTCCATAGAAAGCATTCTTTCTGGTTATATATCTTGGTATGTCTCTAGCTCTGTACAAGACAGTAAGAAACTACAAAGGGTCAAAACAGCAGCCAGCATAATTAAGGACCACACGAATCCCGAATATAATATCTTCCACCTTTTTCTGTTGGGAAAAAGATACAAAAGTTTGGGATCACATATCAGCCCTCTCAAGACCAGCTTTCCTGCTCCCAGACTTTTGAATGGACCTACCTCGCAATAAGATGATCTTTCTCTATACCCTAGCTATGATAGTAACTCTACATTCTGCAGTCTACTCTTTCTTTCTCTATGTACAATATGCTTTGTCTGTATATCATGCAAGAAACAGTACTTTTCACTGTATACTAATATATGTGACAAGAATAAATCAAATCAAATCAAAAGGAGTTTTGTGCAACAGAGGCTAATGTGTTAACAGTGTGCAAAAGTAGATCTAATACATCAGGTGTGAGCATCTAGGGAACATGGACCATCAATTGATAGAATTTGGTGTGTATCATGAAAGTAACCTTAGCAACAGTTGCAAGGAATGAGGAGTACATAAGATCAGAAGTAATAATAGGAACTTCAGAAGCCACTTAACCCAGTTATAAAGAATAATGGATGCCATAGGATGAATGAAGTCAGCAGTCACAGCAAGCAAGCAGAAGGCAGCCACGATCACTCAATAGCAAGGATGCAGAATGTAGAGCAGGATCAAATTAACAGGAACAGATTAAAGCTAATCAATCCTGAAATGCAAATTTCCCCAAAGTCAATCTGAAAACCAAAGTCGTGGAACTACGTGACATACTGGAGTGGAAGATATCAATTGAGTAATCAGCAGAATCAGTAACAAAGGTAAGTGTCCAAACGCAGTGGAGAAATGGACTTCAATACAGAAAAAGGAGGATTTGTGTTCAGGACTCAACACTACATCAGAGACACCAGTTGGTGCAGTCCTGGAACCTCAGCTCAGCAGGTAACAGCAATTGCCTACTGTAGCTCAGAATATTTGAAACAATTGAGTGACACGGCATATAGTGTGATCAAGTACAGCAGCTTAGTCTTCATGTTAGAGGAGTCTAAACATCTGAGAAATCAAATTTGAGCAGAAATTTAAACATGAAGAACACAACAAAAGCACGGATCAAATTTGGTCAATAGGTGGGCAATATGATCTGCAATGATGGCATAATGTTGTAGCTTAGATATGCTGATTGAGCTAAAAGGCACCCAGTTTTAGTGCTAGGACATCTTGATGAAATTAGCAAGTTTTAATAGCTTTAAGCTATAAGGATAGCAATGTATTAAATTATGCTTTTGCCCTCCAACTGTAGGAAAGTACTTTAACAAAGCCATCCATCACCTTGAATAATGCTATCTATTTTAATTTTAATATTGCTTTGTTCTTCAGATTTTTCATGATGAAGAAGTGATTTTAACTGGGTTTTAACTTATTGTAGAACCAGTTTGATGTTTAACCAATATGTACACAAATTAAACTTCCATTTATTTCCTTTTACGTAATCATATAAAATATGAAATCTCAGTGGAATGCACTAAATCTTAAGTATTAGTATTTCAATAAATCTTAAATAACAGTTTATGGATATTCACCTTTCCATTCCTCTATAGTGTGTTCTCGCTCCTCCAACTGTTTATCGTAGATCTGCGGAGGGGGCTATTGTGCAAACATAATCCTTATTAGAATGATAATGAAGCATTAATCAAAGTAATACACAATTCTTTCTTTATAACTATGACACTGTGTACTCAGTTACAGACTTTATACCTGTTTGTAAATACAATTCAAAGCTTTCCTGTTTTAACTTTCTGAAAGACTACGAACTACAATATAAGCAATCCTAAAGTGCAGGAGGTAGTACTCAGATTAAAGAGATTATTGCTCGCAACTTGAAAATGTGACAAAGAATGTTAAGGTTCAATGGGTTAACCTTTTACATCAAAGTCTTGCACAGAACATACTTTCTAACCTCATGTTTCCAGTAGTATTTTTTCATCACATTTTTCTGATAACACACCTTTGTTTAAAAACCAATAACATGGGCAATACCACAAGAGAAGGATGTTGGTCTAAAGAATCAGGATGAATAAAATATCTTTAAGTGAATCAACAAAGGCATGGTAGGGAAACTGTGTGTAACAAAGATAAACTTATTTGTGTTTATCCTCTAACAGAATGAGTAATTCCTCTAAACTCTTTCAGGAGAAATGTTCCTTGATCAGGACCTGCCCTCATATACGTGGGATATTAACGCATTCCTAACATTGATCTTGGCTTAGTAGTAGCACTCTCACCTCTAAGGCAGAAGGTTGTGGGTTCACACCCAATTCCAGGGACTTGAGCAGATAATTTAATACTTAATGCAGTACAGAGGCAGTGCTGCATCATTTCTTGGAGAAGATGTTAAACTGAGGTTCCACCTTCTTTCTCACCTAGGCATAAAATATCACATGGCACTATTTCGAAGAACAGTAGGGGCTTCCCTTGAATATCCTGGCCATTATTTATCCCCCAATCAACATCACAAATTATCTGCCCATTTCCTTATCATTGCTTGTAAGACTTTTCTGTGCTTTCCTAGACTGCAACAGCCCCTGCAGATTAATTGGTATTAAAGCACTTTAGAATGTCACAAAGTTGAGAGAGACACTACAGGAAGTTATGCCCTGTCTTGATTCTGTTTCAGTTGTGGAAGTGAAAAACAGTCAATATTCTCCACCAGATTATCCACTTCATAAAAATTCTGGTTGAAAGCAAAACAACAAACCCAAACAAATGAGTTGCACCAATCTGAAATTACTGTTTTATTTCAGAAATAAAGCACTTAACCATTATACATCCTCACTGATTTATCTCACAGCAATCAACAATCACATTAAGCAAAAGTAAGCTTAATTTAACTCAAAGAGACAGAGGAAGTCTGGAAATAAAAAATGGATAGCTTTAATACGTAAAATGCAGCCCTCATACCTCCCTACTAATGTCTTTAGCAATTAATCTTAATTATTTTGTAGAACACAGATCGTACTACTAGTTTCTATAGCCTCAGCTATTTTAAAATGCAGTCTTTTTAAGAATCAAAATGTTCTGGATCCACTTTCAGTTGTTTTTGCATAATTTTAGCAAAGTCAGCCTCCTCATTTTTCAAATGTTTACAGTCTCATAGCGCAACACTACAACAATGTAAGCATAGTTCAGGAAGAGTTCAAGCTCACATCACCAGATGGTCCTTCACTTTTAAACTCTTTGGGTCAGAGTACTAGCTAAATTATTCTTGGCACGATAAGTTTCTGAGACCAATAGAAATTGATGAATGTTCTCACCTGTCTGAATAGAATGTTAGTTGCCAGCTTAATGCAACAGTAAGCAGCTGACTAGGAGACTCAGCAAATTCACCCATTGAGCTCTGGAAAGATCTGGAAGCATAAAAGTGTAGTGGCCTTGAAAGCCATGGGCATTGGATGCCCACCCACATAAATGGAGGCTTTCTCCAGCCCAAGCATTTGGCCTGCCCAATCATTTTGCCTGCTCGGACAGTGTAAGAATCATTAGCACATTATCTAGGTTTTGGATTAGTAAATTTGAAGATGACACTAAAGTCGGTGGAGTGGTAGATAGTGAAGAGGGGTGTTATAGTTTGCAGAGAGACTTGACAAGTTGCAGAGCTGGGCCGAGAGGTGGCAAATGGAGTTTAATGTGGAAAAGTGTGAGGTAATGCACTATGGCAGAAATAATAAATGTGTAGAGTATAGGGCTAATGGTAGGATTCTTAGTAGTCTTGATGAACAGAGGGATCGTGGTGTGTATGTGCATAGATCCCTGAAAGTAGGCAGTCAAGTTGAGAAGGTTGTTAAGAAGGCATATGGAGTCTTAGCTTTTACTGGTAGGGGGATTGAATTTCGGAGCCGCAACGTCATGTTGCAACTGTACAAAACTCTAGTGCGGCCGCACTTGGAGTATTGTGTGCAGTTCTGGTCCCCGCATTATAAGAAAGATAGAACATAGAACATAGAACACTACAGCACAAATAGGCCCTTCGGCTCACAAGTTGTGCCGAACACATCAAAACCTACCCAGCCATAGACCTATCTATAACCCTCAATCCCATTGGATCCCATATACTCATCCAGAAGTCTTTTAAAAGACCCCAGCGAGTTCACCTCGACCACCAACGACGGCAGCCGATTCCATTCACTCACCACCCTCTGAGTGAAAAACTTTCCCCTAGTATCCCCTCTGTACTTGCTTCCCTGCACCTTAAATCTGTGCCCTCTCGTCGCGACCATTTCAGCCCTGGGAAACAGTCTCTGAGAGTCCACCCTATCTAATCCTCTCAACATCTTGTAAACCTCTATCAGGTCGCCTCTCAACCTTCGTCTCTCCAGGGAAAACAGTCCCAGCTCCCTCAACCTGTCTTCATACGGCATGCCTCCCAATCCAGGCAACATCCTTGTAAATCTCCTCTGCACCCTTTCAATAGCTTCCACGTCCTTCCTATAGTGAGGTGACCAGAACTGCACACAGTATTCCAAGCGTGGTCTGAAAAGGGTCCTATAAAGCTGCAGCATTACCTCCTGACTCCTGAACTCAATCCCTCGATGAATGAAGGCCAGTACACCGTGATGTGGAGGCATTGGAGAGGGTACAGAGGAGGTTTACCAGGATGTTGCCTGGTATGGAGGGCAGGTCTTATGAAGAGAGGCTGAGGGATTTGAGGTTGTTTTCGTTAGAAAGGAGGCGGCTAAGAGGGACCTAATCGAAACATATAAGATGATTAGAGGTTTAGATAGGGTGGACAGTGATAGCCATTTTCATAGGATGGAGAAAGCTAGCACGAGGGGACACAGCTTTAAATTAAGGGGTATGAGTTATAGGACGGATATCAGAGGTAGGTTCTTTACTCAAAGAGTGATTAGGGAGTGGAATGCCCTGCCTGCAGCTGTTGTAGATGCGCCAAGTTGGTGGCGTTTAAGAGGTTAATTGATAAGTATATGGAAGAGAAGGGAATGGTTTAGTTTGGAGGGGCATTGCTTTTTATATTGGTCGGCGCAACATCGAAGGCCGAAGGGCCTGTTCTGTGCTGTGATGTTCTATGTACACTTCAATGCAGCAAATGCCATAGAGTAAGACTGGCTGTCTATTATACATAAAAGATCCCATTGTACAATTCCAAGAATAATGGAATTCTCCCTAGATTTAGATGATATTCATCTCTCAAATCAACATCCAAAACAGATAAGCTGTTCATTTATTTTGTTGCTATTAGTAGGAGCTTGCAATCTGCAAATGGTCTCATTTATATATTGGAAAGGACCAGATTGTCTATTACAATAACTGGTCAGGAACTTTCAAAATTAACAGACGATAGTTATATATGATTTAGGATCATTATTGTATAAATAGTAGATGAGTTTAACTCATCTATTCCACTTTGACTTCCTAATGTTTCTGATTTTTATGACCTTCCACAACATACCCTTGAATCTTTATATGTCAAAGCTTCTACAAGTAGCTTTGCACTGCTGTCTCCAGTCTCTCAACATCAAATCTTCCTACTACAGTAACAAGGTTAGAGATAACTGGCTCCACCATTTTTTAAAACGATTAATTCCAGGCCAGACAAATCTCTGGTCACAACACTTCCATCAAGGCACCCCTACAAACCTAGCCCCATGCTACATGGTCAAGATGTGGCTTTTGCACAGTTTCAAGATTAATCCTGCCTATGCGACCTTCAATTTGTCAGTCCTTTCTAACGTGAGAGTTTTTTCCAATCATCTCATTGAGAAAATAGTATTAAAAGGATGAATAGGGTATTAAATTTTATCATTTAACAATGTGCACCAAGTTCCCACTATAGATATTTGTGATGAAAAAATGTTACATAATTCTTCAGGAATAAAATATTGGAGCTCTTCTTCTTCAGCCTTACTTGTGCTTTTCATACAGAGACCAAACATAGAACAAACAGATTCCATAAATGACAGATTATGTTATGAGAGACAATGAATTCCTGCTTTGATTGGCCCCACTTAATTAAACAAACTGACAATCTCTGAATTTTAAACTAATCTAACAATTTGGGATAGTTTGACAAATCCAGATTTTCAGCATACTCCCCATTTCCAAACAGGGAGGAATTTTACTTATGCCTGGAAGATCTTCTACCTTCAGAGCCTATACAACCTTCATTCTGATGATATGTAGCAAATGTTTCGATTGTAAAAGCAATTCCAGGGAATAAAGTTGACAGGGTGAAATGATACCAAAATTTGACCAGGCCAACAGCTCAGTTGCACTGCTAATAAATTAGTTTCAGGTTAGTTCATAGAATCATAGAGTGTAGAAGAGGCCTTCAGCCCATTGAATCCGTACCGACCCATTAGAAACATGTGAACTCTACCTAATCCCATCTACCAGCAACTGGCCCATAGCCCTGAATTTTATGATTTATAAAAGATCATTTATAAATGATTTTATCATCTTTAAAGGATGTGAGGCAATCCGCCTCCACCACCCTCCCAGGAAGCACATACCAGAACATCACTACCTCCTGGATAAAAAAAATTTTCCTCATATCTCCCTAAACCTCCTGCCCCTCACCTTGAACCTATGTCCCCTCTTGACCGATCCTTCAATTAAGCTGCTCCTTATCCCCTCTGTCCGTGTCTGTCATAATCTTGTATATCTCGATCAGGTCGCCTTTCAGTCTTCGATGCTCCAATGAAAACACAGTAAGAAGTCTCACAACACCAGGTTAAAGTCCAACAGATTTATTTGGTACTGGATTTTGCTGCCAAATAAACCTGTTGGACTTTAACCTTGTGTTGTAAGACTTCTTACTGCGTTTACCCAAATCCAAAGCCAGCATCTCCACACCAAGCCTACCCAACTTCTCTTCATAACATAAATGTTCCATCCCACGCAGCATCCTGCTAAATCTCCCCTTCAGTGCAATCACATCTTTCCAATAATGTGGTGACCAGAACTGCACACAATACTCTAGCTATGGCCTCACCAAAATTCTATACAACTCCAACATAATTTCCCTGCTTTGGTAATCTATGCCTCGATTGATAAAGGTAAATGTCCCATATGCCTTTTTCACCCCCTACTAACATGTCCTTCAGCTTTCAAAGATCTGTGGACAAACACACTGAGGTTCCTTTTTTCCACAGACCTTCTTAGTATTTTACCATTCATTGAATACTTTCATGTCAAATTGCTCCTTCCAAAGCGTATCACCTCATACTTTTCAAGGGTAAATCTCATCTGCCATTTATTTGCCCATTTAACTATTCCATCTATATTTTCTTGTAGCCCAAGACATTCCATCCAATCTTCATGTCATCTGCAAACATATCAATCATACCCCCCCTATCAATGTTATTTATATGAATGACAAATAACAGGCGGCCAACACAGATCCCTGCATATGCCACTGGTTTCCAATCACTAAAGTAGCATTCTATTATAAATGCATTGGCTATTACAGAACTTTTTTTTGCTTCTGGGACAAAGTTTGTTCTTTTGGAAGCGGAGTGGGTTGTGTGTCCAAAGGGAAATAAGAAAATTATAGTCTGCACCAAAGTTAGTGCAAAAGGGAAATGTTTGATCAGCGTATAGACGTTTTGTGGATGTAGCTGTAGGACAGATAAAGAACCAACAGATGTAGCATACTGGATTTTCAGAAAAGCAGTCAATAACGTGTTGCATAGAATGATTAATAGGTGCGAAAAGGGGTCATGAAGTTGGGGCAAAAAAGAACAGGCATAAGTAGGCATTCTCGAGTTGGCAGGCTGTGACAAATGGAGTGCCACAAGGATCAGTGCTGGGGTCTCAGCTACAATCTATATTAATGACAACCCTAATGACAATCCTTTATTAATGACATACACAAAGAAACAGAGTAATCCAAGTTACTGATAATACAAAGGTTGGTGGAAATACAAGTTGTGAGGAGAGCACAGCGGTTGCAAAGGGATATATTCAGGTTACGTAAGCGGGCAACAAGGTGGTAAATATAGCATTATGTGAGAAACTGTGATATTCATTTTGGTTGGAAGACTGGAAAAGCAAATTTTTTAAAATAAAGATGAGAAAGCTGTAAATGGTGATGTTCAGAGGAACTTCAATACATTGGTAATAAAGAAGATATTCAGAAGGAAAATGTCCACTCTCATGAAAACTAATCTGGTTCACTATGCCCTTTAAGGAAACCTGCTGTCCTTACCTGGTGTAGCCTACGTGGGACTCCAGAACCTGAGCAATGTGATTAGTTTTTGAAATACCCACTGAAATGACCTAGTAAACCACTCAGTTGTGTAAAACCATTACAAACCTACATAAAGGAATGAAACCAGGCATATTACCCACCATTGACTTAGGCACCAGAAACAACAATAGCAAACTCAGCTTTTGCCCACCCTGTGAAGTCCTCATTACTAACAAATGGGGCTTGTGCCACTGTCACTGCAGGATCTCCTCAGAATAATGTCCTAGGCCCAACCATCTTCAACTACTTCATCAATGTTTTTCCTTCCAAGATAAGGTCAGAAGTAGGAATATTCTCTAATGATTTCACAATGCTCAGCAGCATTTGTGACTCCTCACATTCTGCAGCAATCCGTGTCCTTATACAACAAGACCTAGACAGCATTCAGGCTTGAGCTGATAAGTGACAGTAACACTTGCGCCACACAAGTACCAAGCAATGACCATCACCCACAAGAGAGAATTCAACCATGTTCCTTTGACATTCAGCTGTATTACAACTGCTGAATCTCCCACTATTAATGCCTTGGAGGTTATAACTGATCAGAAACTGAACCAGACATATGAATACTGTGACTACATGATTAGGTCTGAGCCTGGGAATTCTCCAAGGAGTACCTCAGCTCTTGACACCTAAAATCTGTCCACCATCTACAAGGCACAAGTCAGGAGTGCAGTGAAATACCCTCCACTTTCCTGGATGGGTGTAGCTCCAACAACACGCAAGAAATGCAACAATACCCAGGGCACAGCAGTGCATTTGATTGGCAATCCATCTATCAACTTTAACATCCACTCCCTCTGCCATCAACACAGATACCAAGTGACTACTATTGAAAAGAAGCATTGCAGCAATTTACCTTGGTATCTTCGATAGCACATGCCAAACCAATGGCCTCTATCAGCTAGAAGAACAAAAGCTACTAATGCATTGGAACATGATCACTCTTTCAAGTCGCACACCATACTAACTTTGAACTATATTGCTATTCTTTCACTGTTGCTGAGGCAAAATCTTGGAACTTCTATCCTAACATCACTGTTTGTGAACCTACACCATATGGAATGCAGCGGTTCAAGATTACGACTTATTACCATATTCTCAATGTCAATTAAGGGTAGTTAATAAAAATGTTGGTCTGGCCAGTACCATGCAATTTATTCCTTTTTTTAAAATGGTATGTTAACCTTTATTGCCAGGGGATTAGAGTGCAGAATGAAGACATCATCATGAATTGCACAGAGCTTTAGTGAGACCAAACCTGGAGTTGTGTTCAGTTTTCGTCTCCGTATTTACGAAAAGATAAACGTGCATTAGAGGTAGTACAGTGAAAGTTTACCAGATTGGTCCCTGGGATGAGAGAGTTGTCCTCTGATGAGAGGCTGAGTAAATTAGGTCTACATTTTCTCTAGGTTAAAAGAACGAGGTGATCTCATTGAAACACAAAATTCTGAAGAGCCTCAACAGAGTAGATCAGTGTTGTTTCCACTAGCTGGGGAATCAAGAGCACAGCTTTAGATAAGAGGTAAGTTATTTCTTCACTGGAAGGGCTGTGAATCTTTGGCATTCTCAACACCAAGACTGTGGATGCACCATCAGTGACTATCTTTGAGGCTGAGACAAAGATATACAATGAGTAGGCAGGAAAATGGAGTTGAAGCCAAAGATCAGCAGTGATCATGCCAAATGGCAGACCTGGCTCAATAGACGATATGATCTATTCCTGGTTGTATTACTGTGCTCTTGTTTTTAAGTTCCAATTTCAACACAGAGCTTAAAATTAAAGCAGCAGTTTAAGCACAAGTGAAATATAAATCAAACATTCAAAAGAGATAACCAAAATATTATGATCAAAAGTAACTTGCTTACTGCTTCTACTTCAGAAGGATCATACCAAACGGCAATATATGGATGCTGTAAGGCATCATCGACAGAAATTCGTTTGTCAGGGTCGATTACCAGCATTTTTGATAGGAGATCTCTGGCCTGACTTACTGTAATTTAATACACAAAACAGTTTAATGATAGATGGGTTTCTTATAATCTATCCATTTTATAAATATTTGCACTTCAATTGAACACTGTCGTAGAATTTTGTTTGTACTAACTATATCAAAATAGTAAATATTGTCTTTAACAAACCTACGCAATTTTATAACTCTGACCAAAAGGTTCCTTCAAGAATTTGATTTATTCATAAGATGCAACATGTAAAACGTAATGCTTGCTTGTTTTGAAAATGATCTTAATATTTGAAAACCTTAGAAAATAACAATTTATTTAAAACTAAATATTTTCATAACTCTATCCCATCGCCTACATCAAGATTTTAAACATTTCAAGTAACTCATATTCCTGGTGAGGTAACCATCACAACGTCCACAGGGAATTACTGATTGATCTCCATGTGGGGCTCTTGAGTATTAGTTCCCTGATAACATGCTGCGGCCTACCCAGTTCCAGCTTATTACTTGAGTCTTTAATAAGGCAGGCCCAGGACTGGACCTGCTGAACTACAGTTCTAGGCAGGGACTAGTGTGTATATACACCACAGTAATGGTTTTACTTTGCATTCTGTAATAAACTATGTACTTTTCCTGAGACATTACATCTGAAAATTGTAAAAGCACAAACATACACAACTGACTTGTATTTATTCTAAAATATAGTTTCAAAAAGCACAACTTACCTTTTAACTTGTCACGTTCCGAATCTGCTGGAAAAACCCAATCTGGAAATAACGTTTCAAATCCAAGCCCTGGATACTTTGGCCTATTTTCTACATAATTTCGTACAGTCGGCTGCAATTTCTTCATGAATTCTGCAGATGGCGTCCCTAGTTGTTCAATAACTTTATTCCACTGATCAATATCTGTTCAACTAGTTTAGGAAAACTGGTTAAAAATATTTCACATCTCTCAACTTTTTAAAAAAATTTGGTCACTAGAGTGTAATTCAGTTCTATTAATTCAATTTAAAGAAACTTCATTGCTGTACCATCTTCTCGGGCTTTAAACCTTGAAATCTAATATTTATTGATAATGCACAACTTTAAATCAGCATTCTACATTATTCAATGCAAATGTACTTTATGGCTTCCTGCATTTATTCAGATTATATCATTTGCCAGAAGAACAAATCTACTGTCTATCTTATCAATTGAAAATATTGTATGGAAATCCCACTTGCACTTCTAATTCCTCTGTTTCGTTCAAAGCCAGCACAAATATACTGCAATATTAAAGTTCAATCAGGAAATAAGGATCAACTAAAGCTTAACCCTGAAGAATGCAAAAAAGAAACAGAGTTTAGAAGTTCCCACATTTTAATTCTGGGGGAAGAAAATATTAATAATGTTGAAGTGTGTGCAATTAGTCTTGACTTCAAATTAATTCAGATGCTGGGAAGAAGAAATATATATTTGCAGTCTAAGACAAAGGTCAAAAAAAGCATTGATACATTCTCCTGGCCTCCAAAACATTTTTTTTAGGAAGAATAATTTGCTTTTTAAAAACACCTTTAACAAAGGAGTCCAGGAGCATTAAGACAAAAATAAATACTAAACTAAGGAGATATTAGAAGAGTGACTAAAAGCTCAACGAGTTGGTTTTAAGATGTGTCTTACAAAAGATCAGAAGATTAAGGAGAGTATTCCAGCAGATAGAATCCAAGCTGGCTCAAGATACTCCCAGCAAAAGGCAATGATGGATGCACAAAAAGTTAAGAGTCTAAAGAACAAAAGTTCTAAGAGGACATGGCTGCTGGTTACAGTGAATCCATGCAGGGATTAAAATACGCGGTTAAAAAATTATCTGTAATAGCATTCAGAATTGGAAACTTTGAGAACAGAATTTGATGACCTAAAGTTTATGGAGGACAACAGGCTGGCCTGAAAGCACTGGAACAGTTAATTCTGAAAGTGACAAAGGAATGATGTGGGTTCCGGAAGTAAATGTAGTATGGTTAAGTGGTGGAACTGGGCCTTTATAATGGGGTTGGAAGCTTTCCTTGGGTCATATAGGACCCAAGAAGGGAGTGAACAGCAAGACAGTGACCAAAAAGGAAGACAGAATTAGTGCCAACGATATTGAGTCTGTCAAACCAAGCTGAGCATCAGAAGAGAGGCACTATGGAAGACTGTGTGTCTAACTGTACCAAAAGCTGTAGAGCAGTCAGGAAAATACAATAGTCACAGAATGTAATTTGTAACTGATTAAGGAAATCTCAGTTACAGCAGAGATAGAAATGTTGAGTTCTGGGAAAAAGTAGCCAGACAAAGTTTTTAGGTTAAAGATGAAGAATTGGTAAGTTGAGTTGAAGAAACTGGAGCAGTGATTTATTAGAGGGCAATATGTCAGAAAACTGCCTGGTGTGGTCCAGCACATTCAGCATTGGATGGCTAATCCAATTTTGTTTTAGTCTGTGTCCCTGGATTTGAGGAAGCAAAGCTTTGGGCTGTACTAGAGGTAAGGTGGTACAGAGAAGAAAGTAATAGGTTGCAATCAGATTAAGAGGCAAAACACTAGGGAGGATAGAATTAAAGGTTGGCTTAAGGAAGGAAACATTAGAGGGTAAGAAAGGGAAAAGGTAACAAAGTAACACATCAGTGTATCGAGCAGCAGCCAAAATGCACATGTGAATGAACATATAGGAACTCCAGTCACACATTCATGCCAGAAATTTGTATGACCAATATGTCTCAATCACAAGTATGGTTTTAAAATATATAGGATTATGAGACACAAAATATGTCAGCAAGGAAGTTATACTCAAATTTTGTAAATCCCCGATAAGGTCTGAACTGGAGTATTGCAATCAATTCTGGGCATCACACTTTCGGACATTATGAAGGCCTCAGCACAGGTGCAGAGGAGATCTACTAGCATGGCATTAGGGGATGAAAAATTAAATGCTAAGAGCAGAATTCTGAGGAATGGGACTCTAAAGAAGCCAGAAAAACATATATGAGCAATATTTCAACTTTGGGGGTAAGGGTGGGGATGGGGATAAAATACACAGAACAAACTGACTAAGAAGAAGCAATGTATTCAGCGTCGGTAGCTTTAAACTTGTAACCTGAACTTCAGATTGAATCAAAATGCATCTAATTTTAGTGATAGTGAATTTTAAACAGAGGAAAGGAGACTGAGAATGTGATGGTTGCAAACTTCAAATAATCTTATGACGCATTTGTTTCACTGTTTCACAAATTAAACATCAGAATATTCCTATTGTCAAGTTGTTATAAAGAAATGATTCAACCATAATGATATAGTTAAGAACCACAATATTCAAAATCAGATTGTCCCTTTGAGATCTTTAACTGGATCCCTCATATCCAAAATATATCTCCACTGACATTTTCAGTCTTTTTTTAAAACCAAAGAAGGCACCTAGGCAACCTGTGCACTGCTGAAGTGACAAAGGTATTTTGTTTTGTAGTATACACAAAGGAATTTCACCTGCTATAACAGGATAATCCACAAAATAGACAGTGACAATATACATACATTGAAAATAATAAATTAATTCACTATCATAGAAAGTGTTTTAAAGCAAAGATCAATATATGTCAACTGCAGAAACTCAGAACATGAAATACAAAATCTTAACTATACAAGCTAACTTCTCTGCTCTTGAAGCAGTCTGTTTAGTATGTTAATTATATATGGATTTTCTCTTCAAAGAAAAATGTACTCAGTTTTCTATATTTGTTTTTCTATTTTATGATCTAAAATATGCATATTTGTTTAAAAATATTTTTGAAAGTCTAGAATTAGTTATGGCCCTTCTATTTTTCAATAACAGTGGTAAAAATAAATCTTAACACAAGTTTTCAGTATCGTGTTATAATTTTATCTTCAGGGGAAGTTCAAAGATACAGCATGACACAATCATTTTGCAGACTCCTTCTATGTATTATGCAACAACCAGTTTATTGCATTTCAAACCATCAGAAATATTGTAATGTCATGAGAGGGGCAATTTTTCCTTAACTTGGAAGATCATCAAAATCCATTTAATCCATTCCAGACTTCCTAATTACTGGATCTTCAGAGTGGCATCAATAGAACAAGGAAAAGAATAAAGGTGGCACCTAAACATCAGAGGTCTGATGGCTTAAGCCAACAGAGATAATATGATTTTTTTCAGGTTGTATTAGTTACATAACCATCATTAAACCATGAGACTATTTTGGTGATTAGCAGAAAGTGGTCTGAATTGGTGGTGCTCAATGTATTGCTGAATATTAACCAAAGTAATCATAAGCATACATTGTTCACCAAAAATACACATTTTAGAGTTTATTACTGCCACCATATAATGCCAATCTAACCAGTTCTACTTGTCTTATGTATTTTCATCTTGAAATTCCCAGAGATTTAAAATTTCTTCCAATCAGACTCAGAAAACTGGCCATGGCATTATATAATTCCAACCACACAGATACCAAACAACAATATGAAGCATGATTCAAGATAAATTGGAGTAACAGAAATAATGATATGGAAGATTTGATATCTACGCACTAGACTATCAGTGGCTTGCATGCATGTTAGAAGAAGCATTAGAAAGGGCAAAAAAATCCAAGCAGTCTGGTTAGTATTATGATTGTGGATAATTTGCTACGAAACACAAAATGTCAGTAAAGTGAAAAAAGTAGAGCAAATTCAAGTTTTCAAAAATTATGCTGTTTATGTTTTCAGATGAAACCTAAAATTATGGTTTCGCATTTGCATTTAACTGGCCATTTTGAAAGGACAGCTACGTAATCTCATTAAACTATGCTATACTCAAAACAGGAAATTTATAATTTGCATTTCACAAATCTGGAACAGCTTAGCATGAAAGACCATGAGATAAAATAGATACTTAATGCCAATGCTTAAGCACTTCTACTTGCAAGTTATCATGTTTTAATAAATTTCTACAACAGAGTGTGGCAAATTATACTTACAAAATACAATCCTTAGAAAAGAATTTTATTTCTTCAGTGAACAGGGTCAACCTGACATTTGGATAACTCAAGTGCTCCTTTCTGTGGCCATCAATTAGCTTTAGAAGTTACTTCTTGCTCTCTTTTGTTGGATAAAGATAGCTTTTTTTAAGAAACAGAAAATGTGTTTTGCACAATGTGTAGAAGGAGCAAAGTATTAATGTACTTAGAGAGGGCATTAATGTAATGTAGGTAACAGGTTTAACAATAAGTAAGAATCAAGACACGTACAGAGAGCACTGCTAGAAGAAAGGTTCAAGAATGGCAAATTGGGAAAATAATGAAAAATAACTAAAATAATATACTTCATCTTAAAAACATCAAAATCAGGAAAAAGTAATGATCTTTTTGCTCTTAACATATATGGCTTTAGATTCAAGCATGGCTGGGGAAGGATACGATCAGTGCCCTGGAATAGCACAGAACCTTTCAGCATTTCTCCCATGATGCACCCCACTGACCAGATATCAACTGAAAATAAAATGAGATGATGGATAATTACCATGCCATTCAGAAAATGAGAACCACAACAAGAAAAATATGTACTGAATTTTACATAATGTGACAATGATACGGAATATAATCCAGCAGTAACAAATTGGAGAGTTTGGGAATTGTATACCAGCAAGCCCAATACACTTCCATTTTATGTATGTTTTATCTAAAAAGCACTTAAGATGGATGAACAAACTTTCTTTTCTCATGTGCAAGGATACAGTCCCTTCCAGGAAACAGGATTTTGTGGAGAACCATTTCTGCCATAATGCAACCAACAGACCATAAATCCACTATATGGTTTAGGTGGGTAAGGTTAACAGAAAAATGAAAAGGAGATGCTATTTAACACACTGCTACATAACTGTACAAAATGTAACCAAAAGTGCCACTATGGCACTTAACATAAAGGCAGTCAGTCCTTTTCAGAACTAACTGCAAAAAATTAAATTTGTTCGTTTTGACTTTTGTGACTTAATTTTGTTTAACGATTAAGCACCTGTTTTAGTATATTCATAAAATAGAACAAATTATACAAAACAGAATTTTTAAAAAAGATAATCATTGTATCATAAGAGTTGAAGTTTATAGGAAATTATATCTGAATGCTTTTTGAATTTTAGTTTTAGAAATAAAAATAAAGTAACATCAAAATTCTCTAATTGAATCTGCCAATATTGGATAGTTGGAATCAGATTCAAAATGATTTTTTTCCTACATTCTGGCATGTCTATTTATTTTACAAATACATTACTTCTTTTGAAATGTAAACGTGTACTTCAAATTCAATTGGAATCTTCAAAAATGAGACTATATGGCAGAACTGAATAAAGTACATAAAAGTACTGCATCTTGTTAAATCGAATTACTTGAAAAGTTCATAGGAGGCACATTCCATTTTTTATGAACATTATGACCCAACGCCAGTGTAATTTTAATTTAAGAAAATTTTTAAAATCTTAGTAACTTTTGAAAATCAGGCTACATTAGAATCAATTCTAATGAATTCTAATACTGAAACTGGTGTTTCATGTAATAAATATTAATGTAGTATGAGGCCTCGTTAACTGGCATATTCCCCCTTCACAAGCCCACTTCCATCATGGAATGATCTTGAGCTTCCTTAAGAAAGAATGTTGCAACTTTAAGAAACTGAGGAAGAGACAGCATTGAAGAAGTACAGCATCATTAGTACTCCATAATTCCTATTAAATAAGCTGCCAGAGAATTACTGGAACAGATTTGTACCATTAGCAAGACTTCTTAGCCAGCAGCACAATATAACTGGCAGGTGTCCAAGTACTTCTTGAGAACTGGATTTGATTACCATGCACTGTCAAACTATGGGTATCAAATGGGTATCTTACTGCAGCTCACCAGCTCATACCCGGCCAATAGCAAGCATCCAAAGACTGACTAGTTTGGATGCAAGATAGTCAGACTCATGGAAGTGGTCTACACAGATCCAAGCAGACTGCATTGTTTTGTGGTCTCCTAGTCTACAAATGATTTTTATATTAGCCTCCTACCTGAAACAGATAAATGCATCAGCCTCTGTGCAAACATCAGTGGCTGGATTGATAGTGGGAATGTCACAGTTTCTGCAGCACTTTTATTCCATTTCTATCCAGAGTTAGTGCAAATCTTTCCTCTTTGCACCATGTCAGTTTAATATTTAGCTCATGTCTTCCCTTTAAGTTGAATCACTGGGCTGCATATAATCCTGTTCATGGTCAAAGGACCTTCCCATGTCTGCTCCTTGCCCACTCCAATTCATATGACGGGCAGGATGATAAAATTCCAGCCACTATGTCAGTTTGTTTGCCAAAAATTGGTTAAAAATTGTAATTCAACCATTGTGATCATAAAATTCAAAATCTGCACTGAGTAGGCTAATATCAATCAGAGCAAAAATTAGATGTGGCTTCAACCTCCTCAAGCTGAGAGAGCAAGGGCTCAAAGGACTTTGTTCCTAATAACTCCAGCTGAAAAAAGATTAGGATCAGCTGCAATGACTGCCTACAAGAAATGGCTACCTGGGTGATCTTCTCCACCACTACAGGCACCAATGGAACCTCAATCCAACAAGAAGAATTAAAGCTTCAGGAAAGGAAAAATACTGCAAAAAGATGACTCAAGAATTCATACCAAATACACATTCACGTCTTCAAACATGCAGCCTGTTTTACAGTTTAGCTTACCATTTTCCTTGTATCCCATTCCTAGGATAACTTCAGGTGCTCTATAATAACGTGTCACTACATACGGGGTCATCATAAAATTAGTACAGGCGGTTCTTGCCAGTCCAAAATCTAGGATTTTCAGAGTGCAATCTGACTTTACTACTATGTTGCTGGGTTTCAAATCCTGTCGTAACCAAAAAAAGAAATATTTAAAAAGATAGCATACAGCAATTCATCAGTTTAAAGTACTCAATTCAATTCTTAAAAAGCATATGACTTCAAGATAAATTGGAAAAATCAAACTGACAAAAGTAGCCATGAGGAAGAATTCATACAGTGTATTCAGTTCCTAGAACAATATGCTGTGGATCAAACTAGGGATAAGGCTATGTTGCATCTAGTAATGGGTGATGAGGCAGATTTAATAAACAACTCGGAATAAAAGATCCCCTATGAAACAGTGACCATAATATGATAGAATTAAGCATTCAGTTTGAGGGGAAAAAAATTGGGTCAGAAGCAATTTGATAAACTTAAATAAGAGTAATTACAAATTAATGAGGGCAGAGTTGGCTGGGGTGGACTCGGAAAGGAATTTACCAGGAAAAATGGCTGATTAGCAATGATAGATGTTTATAACTCATAACAAAGATGTATCCCAGAGAGGAAGGAGAATTCTAGGAAGGGGGAATCAATTAATCATAGTTAACTAAGGAAGTTAAGGATAGCATTAAACCGAAAGAAAAAAACATATAATGGGGCTGAGATTAGTGGAAAGACAAAGGATTTGGAAAGTTTTAAAAACAAACAGTTGATCAAAAAAAGGAAGAAGATAAATTATAAGGGTAACCTAGCAAGCAATATAAAACAGACAGCAAGAATTTATTTAAAAGGAAAGGGAGGCCAAATCAAACATAAGCTCCTTAGAGAATGAGACCAGGGAAATAATAATGGGGAGCCAGAAAATGACAGAAATTGAATAAATAAATAGCATCAATCTTCATAGTAGAAGACATTAATAACGTTTCAAAAACATTAAATAATCAAGGGCCAAGAGTGGGATGAGTGAGGAGGACAGGGGAAATAATAACTATCATTAGGAAAAAAAGTACTAACACAACTAATGGGGCTAAAGACTGATAAGTCCCCTCAATCTGATGAGTTGCATTCTAGGATATTACAGGAAGTAAGTACAGCGAGTGGATGCACTGGTAATAATCTTCCAAGAGTTCTTGAGTTCTGAAAATGTCCTAGAGGGCTGGAAAACTCCCAATGTAACACCCTTGCTGTAAAAGACAGGGACACAAAAAACAGGTAACTAAAGGCCAATTAACTTAACATCTGTCATTGGGAAAAAGTTGGGAGTCCGTTTTAAAGTTTGTAATAGCAGAGCATTTAAAAAACATAATATAATCAGAGTCAGCATGGCCCGACGAAGGGGAAATCATACCTTACAAATGTATAAGAATTCTTTGAGGTGACAGCAAACAGGATAGATAAAGTGAAACCAATAGAGAAATATCAACAGGTCGAGTGAGTGGGCAAAAGCTTGGCATGTGAAATATAATATGGGGAAATGTGAAGTTATGCACTTTTGTAGGAAGAATAAAGAAACTGAGTATTACTTAAATGGAGAAAGATTTGGGGAATCCTTGTGCTCAAGTCAAAAAAGCTATGCAAGCTCATCAGGTAGTAGGCAAGGCAAATGCAATGTTGGTTTATATTTCAAAGGAAATGGAATACAATAGTGGAGAAGTCTTGCCAAAACTACACAAGGCAGTAGTTAAAGCACATTGTGCTAGAGGAATTAGTTAGAGGAATATTGTGAACAATACAGGTCCCCTTATCTAAGGAAAGATGTACTGGCATTGGAGACCAGAGAAGGTTCAATAGGTTGATCCCGGGTAAGGAGGATTTTCTTATGAGGAGAGGTTGAGCAGGTTGGGCATGTACTCAGAAGAATGAGAGGCAACCTTGAGACATATAGGATGCACAGAGGGCTTGACAGGGTAGATGCTGAGAGCTTGTTTCGTCTTAAAGTTGAGAACAAAATGATATAATCAGAGTAAGGACTCACCCATTTGAAAGAGAAATTAGGTGGAATTTCTTCTCTCAGAGAGTAGCGAATCTGTGGAACTCTTTACCACAGGGAGCTGCAGAGGGTGGGTTATTACATATGTTCAAGGCTGAGATAGATTTTAACCAGTAAGGGAATCAAGGATTATGAGGATAGGAAAGTGGAGTTGATGATTGTCATATCAGATGAGTCATGATCTTACTGAATGGCACAGCAGGCGCAATGGACCAAATAGCCTACACCTGCTCTTACATTTTATGGTCTGAAGTATATCTATGATTCATACTACAAACTAGATTTTATGTGGTATTAGAGAAAAATCAATAAGATGTTTCATATGCTCACAATCTATTAAAAATGCAGTGAATTAGACCAACTTTTAGCAGAAAATTATTCAAAGTTATTTTGTAGTACAGAATGCATATTGCTGAAACAAAAAAGGAGTGCCAAAGCTTTTATCTTGAATTCATCTGGACATTCTAAAGGATACCAGTCCATGGGATAGACAATAATTTATTCTATATGAGAACAGAAATGCTGATTTGTGACAAGTGAACTCAACCACTCAGCATTCTCTTTTCATACAGAATAAATTAGGTGTGCAGATCACCAACAACCTGTCCTGGTTCCTCCATGCGGATGCTACAGTTAAGAAAACCCATCAACACCTCTACTTTCTCAACAGACTAAGGAAATTCCACATGTCCACTATAACTCTCATCAACTTTGATAGATGCATCCTAGAAAGCATTCTTTCTTTTTGTATCATAGCTTGATATGGCTCCCGCTCAGTCTTAAACTGCAATAAACTACAAAGGGTCGCGAATGAAGCCCAGTCCATCACTCAAACCAGCCTCCCATCCACTGACACAATTTACACTTCCCACTGCCTCGGATAAGCAGCCAGCATAATCAAGGACACCACGTGCCCCAGAAATATTTTTTTCCACCTTCTTCTGTCAGGAAAAAAACACAAAAGCCTGAGGTCACATAACAACTGGCTCAAACACAGCTTCTTCCTTGTTGCTATCAGACTTTTGAATGGACCCAGTTCGCATTAAGTTGATCTTTTCCTACACCCTAACTATGACTAACAATACATTCTGTACTCTCTCCTTTACTTCCCTATGTATGATATGCTTTATTTGTATAATGCACAACAAACAATATTTTTTACCATATACTAACACATGTAATAATAATAAATCAAAAATAAATGTTTGTTTTCCCTTTATACTAGTATTCTAGTGAAGCGTCCTGATGAGTGCAAGACAAAAAGTTCCAATATCCTTCTTTTTTCAGCAATACTCAAGAAAATGATGTATTTGTCACATATGTTCAGACACATAAGAACTTTTGCCACAGTATAACAACATACTTGTCACAAACGTTAAGTGCTCCCAAAACTGAATAAATTAAAACCCTGAATACCTACTCTGTGGATAATGCCAGCTGAATGAAGGTGCTTAATACCACATAACATCTGGTATAGAAGGTAGGACATTCTCTCATGGTCTAGCTCCATATGGATAACTTGGCACAAGTTGGCATCCATCAACTCCATAACCAAGTAACTACAGAATACAGAATTAACATTACAACATTTATATATTTCATGAGACATTAGTCCTTCACAAGAAGTTTCAAAATCTGTTATTTTTGTCACATTTTATTCAAATACTTACACATCTTGGAATTCTTCTAAAGACTTCTGTGGTGTAAATACATTTAACAAACTAATAATCTGCAAGAAAAAATTTAAATTATCAATCTTATTTAGAATTGTTACAGTTGTATTACCTCCAAAATGCTCACTTTATCAATGAGGGGTTAACACAAAACAGTCATACTGGATTTAAAACATTAACTCTCTTTCAATAATAAATAAAAGCAAATTACTGCAGATGCTGGAATCTGAAACCAAATGAAAAAAACCAGAAAAACTGGAAAGTCTCAGCAGGTCTGGCAACATCTGTAAGTCCAAATGACCTTTGTCAAACTCTCTCTCTCCACAGATGCTGTCAGACCTGATGAGTTTTAAGCATTTTCTGTTTTTATTTCAGATTTCCAGCATCCATAGTAATTTGCTTTTATATTACTACACAATTCCTGGCTACTCAACATGAACATTTAAACATGAACACGCAAAAGTCACGCAATGCATATTTCTGAAAAAAGTTGCATGCAAAAGGAGAATTAAATTTAATTTCTGTGCACTCTATAGAAAGATAGACAGTATCGTAGGGATTCAATTCTGTTCTACTGTACATTTTAAACTCAGTAGTTGGGCGACTGGCACGAAAATTTTTAAAGTACTTTCTCTTTGTACAGTTTTATTTTCATTTAATTCTACTTGAGTTATAGAACATTACAGTGCAGTACAGGCCCTTCGGCCCTTGATGTTGCGCCGACCAATGGAACCAATTTTATGACCCTTTCTCATAAACTATTCCAATGCTATCCATATGCCTATCCACTGCCCATTTGAACGCCCTTAAACTTGACGAGTCCACAACTGCTGCAGGCAGGGCATTCCACACCCATACTACCCTCTATTAATATTAATATTAATAGTTAACAATTAGGAATTGTTAACTATCCATTCCACTGCCATAATTACTTCAGTTCATTTCGTTCAGCTGTGTCCATCTTCAATGTATCTTTGCATGTTTATACTTAGGAATTTAAACTGACTCAATGATTTTTATGCAATAATACTTAGGAAATCAAATTAAACAAGTGGATTCCTGAAATTAAGTTTAAGTTTTGTGAAGAAAACCAAAGGATTAGATAACTGCAGAAATCTAAACAAAGAACAAACACGTTTCAAGAAAACACACACAAGCTTGAATTTTAAACCCAAAATTGCAGTGCACAAGTCATTCATAACAATTTTTAAGATCATTTTTACAAATCATATAGACAAGCAACAATAATACACTATTTAATTGTGCTAGTTTTCAAACTTGTGGATGCAAAACAAATATTCTGTCTCACTGTAATTTTACTTTAGCTGTTCACCATCTTTAACTCGCACAAGACAATGGAATATTACAGGAATATTTTTGGACTCACATTTTTATGATTAACACATTTAAGAAGAACAAGCTCTCTGTAAGCTCTCTTTGCATGAGTTTGGTTCTGGAAAGGTCTACTGAGTTTCTTAACAGCAACGCTTCCATCAAGTACACTATCATATGCAGCACTGTAATTGAAAAAAAGTTAAATTTTTCCTACATATAAAAGCTGAGAAAAAAAGTAACTTAAGATATGTATCTTTCAGGAAAGGGAAAACATATAAATCAGTAGAGTAAGCTCAAAGCTACAGAGCAGCATAGCAATAATGGAAGGGGACAGAGTTTTAATGATAATAATAAATCAGTCAAAAAGGCAAAATCAGAGAAAAAGTCAAGAAGTCATAAACAAAGACTCTTTTCCTGAAGACATGAAGCATTTGGAACAAGACAAAGGAAAAAATAGCATAAACAGAGAAAATGGGTTTGGTCTAATAATAGCCATTTTGGAGATTGGTTACATGGTGAACAAGGCTACAAACTCATTACTCCATTGTATGGATGCTACAATAAGACAGGCAAAATGGAAAAGCAAGATGGAAGGGCAGAAATTGCCATGATGCTAAAGAATGAAAGAACAGCAATGAGAAAAAAATCTTAGCTCATACATCAGCAAGTAGAATCAGTTGGGGTAGAAGTAGGAAATAAGGGGCAGAAACAATGGTGACAGTAGCCATACTGTTGGCAACAGTACTGACCACAACAAGAGGTTGCAACAAAGGTAATACAATAATCATGGAAACTTTAATCTGCATATAGATTGGACAAAACAAATTGGTAGTCTGGATGAGAAATTTATGAAATTCCACTTTATATAATGCATTTGAGGCATTTCCATATGTTAAAAACTCATGGAAGCAACCTGGGAACAGGTCATTTTAGATTCTGCCTCATGAGAGGAGACTGGGCTAATTAGTGGTTTCATATCACAGAATCCTTGGGGGAAGATGAAAAATTTCACTTCGAAAATAGACTGGTGAAGCACTTGGCCCAAAATAAGAGTGTTTAACTTAAATAAAGTCAATTTCATAGGTACAAGAGGCGAATTCATGAAGGTGCTTTGGCAATCAATTTAAAAACTAAAATTGTACATAACCTGGTCATAAACATAATTATCAACACGTACACATTGAGAGAAATAAAAACAATGAAAAAATTATCTATTCATGACTAAAGAGATTTAAGGATAGCATTAGACTGAATCTTATAATACTGCACAAAGTGTAGTGAACATGAGGACTGAGAGATTTCAGAAACCAGAAAAGAACGGCCAAACATTGATAAACAGACAAAAAATGGGAATGAGTGTAGATAGGATCAGAGGCAGGCCGGATCAAAAATTAGCCCCACTGGTCAATTGGTCAGCATGTTTGTTCCTCAATTCCATCCTGCCTCCCAGCCATCATTTTTGTGAAGACAAGATTGGAGTCAGCATGACAACCTATCAGGCCCATTAACAGCTCGAGGCCAAATAAAGGAATCACACTCCCCTCACCTGCCAATCCCCGTGCATGGCTAATCCACCTACAGAAGCTATACAGCATAGAAGGCCATCTGTCCATGCCGACCCAAAGGCACTCAGGTGCTTACTAATTTAATTTTCCTGCACATGCTCCACATTCCTGCAATTTAGAGCACTCAAGGTGCAGTTTCAGGTACTCATCAAATAAGTTTTGAGTCTCTTTCTCTGCCATCAACTCAGGCATCAAATTCAAGATATCTATCACCCTCTTCATGAGAAAACATGCTTCTTCATGTTCCATCTGATCCTTCTGCCACTTAGGTTGAATCTATGACCTCTGGTTTCTGAACTCTCTGTCAAGGGAAACAGGTTCATCCTGTTTAGTCTCTCCCTATTCTTCACATTTTTGTATATCTCAATTATGTCACTCCTCAACCTTCTCTGTTCCAAGGAAAACAATCCCTCCTCGTAGCTACAGTTCACTAGCCTTGGCACAGTCTAGTAAATCTTCTCTGCACTCTCTTCAGAATAATTACGTTCTTCCTGTAATGTGGTGACTAGAGCTACATACAATACACCAGTCGTAGCCTCACCAGTGTCTTCAGTTTCATCACTATGTCCCTACTTTTGTTTTCTGTATCTCTGACAATGAAGGAGAGCATTCCATATGCCATCTTTACTGACCTTTAGGAACCTGGATCTTCACTTCATCTACTTCTCTCAATATATTCTTATTTATTGTGTATTCCCTTTCACTGTTTGACCTCCCTAAATACATTACCTCACAGTTATTAGAGATGAACTCCATCTGCTAGTTCCCAGTCCACCCCACCAACCCATCTACATCATTTTTGGAGCTTGCAGTTATCCTCTACACTATGCACACATCTTTGGACACTAAGGGGCAATTTAGTTTGGCTAAGCCACACAACCTGCACAGCTTTGGACGATGGGACGAAACTGGTACACCCAGAGGAAACCCATGTAGACATGGGAAGAATGAACAAACTCTACACAGGCAGTCACCTGAGGCCAGAATCCATCCCAGGTCCCTGCCAATTGCTATGCCACCACGCAGAACCAGTGTCAGGGCAAATAAGACCCCCAATCTCCAGAAAAATCCGAATCAGGATTTACCTCCCAGTTGATTTGGGACCGGAAACAGTCCCAACTTCAGTTTCCTGCAGCAGGAGAAAAAGTCCAGCCTTTCGCACCTGTCTTTTCTGAAACTACAAAAAAACCTAATGGTAATGGTGAAGAACCTATGATCTAATGAGAATGAGAGCCAAATAAGGATGAGCAATTTAAAGTAATTGATGTTACATCAATAATACATTGAGGAACTAACAGAATCAAAAGCTAACAAAATTCAGAGAATGGAATAGGAATAGAGGGGCAAATTTCAGGTTGGCAAGCTGTTAATAGTGAGGTGTCATGAGGATCAGTGCTGGAGCCTGGTGCTTTACAATCTAGATTAATGACTTAGATGAAGGGAAAACAGCAACATACAAAAGGACAAGAAACCAAAAAATGCACGCAAATAAGAGGGAACAAGTATATATGCAAATGAAAGTGCTAAGGAACAACAGCTGTCCAGCCTCTCTCTTTCAAGCCAGGTAAAAGTCAACCCAATATATTCATAGCAAATATTTCAGACTTTATTTCTGAAAAAATTTAGTATACACTTACCAGACAATTCCCTGAGCCCCTGAACCTATGGGCTTCAATGACTGGTAACGTTTAAGAACCGTGAAAGTAGAATCACCAACTTGTACACTGTAGAATCCTGTCTCACTGTTAATTTCAGTCATGTTGTAGTGTTTTCTGTAACAGAATCTATAATAAAAATTCTGGACAAAAAGCAGATTTATACCTTACTTTTTAACCAAATTATTTGTCCTGAAAAATGATCCTGAAAGCAGTTACAATTTATTTTCAAGATTTTGCAATGTGAACATAACAATTCTATTTTTCCTTGAGAGATATTATGTGATTTGTTAGAATAGTTATCAATAAGTAACTTCACCTAGATTTGGACTGAACTAGAGATGGTGATATTTAACCTCCCATATTGAACATATCTCATGTTCAATTACAATAAATCAAAATTTTATACTTTGTCTACAAAATCTTGCCTTTTATTTCCATGTTTTTGATCATACATTAGCATCAACATTTCCCACATGTTGAATATAAAATGCATACACAAACTAATAATATAATTATACCTTTCTACCATACTAGTATTGCTACTCCAACTGCCACAACTGCTATACTTAACTATAAGCATAAAGAATAGGTAAAAATTAATACAATGTATGCTTTTAAGATGGTGTTGATCTTTTGCCTTGCGTTCTAAACTCAATGTGCCTGAAACTATGCTTGGTCTTAACTCTGCATACAGCATTAGACAAGTTAGATAGGGCAAGAGCGAAGAAACCCCCCAAGTATAAGTAATCTTGGATGATTCTTTTTCAGGCTTCTCAATTATGTCAACTCAGCTGGGTGAATAATGAATAATATTCTGGGCTCTCTTTCACTTTTTGCAATTAAATGGATTTTAAGAGAGTTTAAAATCTTGCCCTTGAAGTCTAGATTCAGGTTTAACATTCATCATATAATAGAAAACATTGGAAAGGTGTGAAAAGTGCAATGTCAATTTTATCCTTGCCAGCAAATCTTGACTTTAAAAAGCAAATATATTAGTCACTTCCCATCCTCCCTACCCTTTTCCTTTCTTGGAGAAGAAGTATTACTTAGAATAATGCTTTTGTAAAACAAGAGGTCTGCTGCACGTGCATTCCCCAAAACCAAGTTTACACAACAGGAGATGGAATCAGTTTGGGTGAAAAGAAATAACAAAGGTTAAAAAACAATGATGACAGTAATTTAAAAACTAAATTGTCGCTTTACCACCCAACATAATAATATGAGTTGGGGAGGGTGGAGGGGGAGAGGGGGGGGGGGGGGGGAGGGGGGGGAGGGGGGGGAGGGGGGGGGGGGGAGGGGGGGAGGGGGGGAGGGGGCGGAGGGGGAGGGGAGCCGGGGAGGGGGAGGGGGGGGAGGGGGAGGGGGAGGGAGGGGGAGCGGGGAGGGGGAGCTTGGGGAGGGGAGCGGGGAGGGGGAGCGGGGGAGCGGGGAGTGGGGAGGGAGGAGGGAGGGGGGGAAGGGGAGGGGAGGGGGAGGGGGAGGGGAGGGGGAGGGGGGAGGGGACGGGGGAGGGGGAGGGAGGGGAGGGGAGGGGGAGGGGAGGGGGAGGGGGAGGGGAGGGGGAGGGGAGGGGGAGAGGGGGAGGGGAGGGGGAGGGAGGAGGAGGGGGAGGGGAGGGGGGAGGGGGAGGGGGGGGAGGGGAGGGGGAGGGGAGGGGGGAGGGGAGGGGGGAGGGGGAGGGGGGGGAGGGGAGGGGGAGGGGAGGGGAGGGGAAGGGGAGAGGGGAGGGAAGGGGGAGGGAGGGGAGGGAAGGGGGAGGGGGAGGGGGGAGGGGAGGGGGGGGGGGGAGGGAGGGGGAGGGGAGGGGAGGGGGAGGGGGAGGGGGGAGGGGAGGGGAGGGAAGGGGGGAAGGGAAGGGGGGAGGGGAAGGGGAGGGGAAGGGTGGAGGGGAGAGGGGAGGGGGAGGGGAGGGGGGAGGGGAGGGGAGGGGGAGGGAGGGGAGGGGGAGGGGGGAGGGGGGGGAGGGGAGGGGAGGGGAGGGGAGGGAAGGGGGAGGGAAGGGGAGGGGAGGGGGGGGGGGGAGGGGGGGAGGGGAGGGGGGGGAGGGGAGGGGGGGGAGGGAGGGGGGGGGGAGGTGGGGGGAGGGGGGGGGGAGGGGGGAAGGGGGGGAGGGGGAGGGGGGAGGGGAGGGGAGGGGATGGGGGGGAGGGGGGGGGAGGGGGGAGGGAGGGGGGGAGGGGAGGGGAGGGGAGGGGAGGGGGGAAGGAGGGGAGGGGAGGGGAGGGGAGGGGGGGAGGGAAGGGGAGGGAGGGGGAGGGGGGAGGGAAGGGGGAGGGGGGAGGGGGGGGGGGGAAGGGGAGGGGAGGGGAGGGGAGTGGGAGGGGAGGGGGAGGGGGGGGGAGGGGGGGGGAGGGGAGGGGGAGGGGGAGGGGGAAGGGGAGGGGGGGGGGGGGAGGGGGGAGGGGGGGGAGGGGGGGGGGGGAAGGGGGAGGGGAGGGGGGGGAAGGGGGGGGGGGGGGGGAGGGGGAAGGGGGAGGGAGGGGGGAGGGGAGGGGGGAAGGGGGGGGGAGGGGGGAAGGGGGAGGGGAGGGGGGAAGGGGGAGGGGAGGGGGGAAGGGGGGGGAGGGGGGAAGGGGGAGGGGGAGGGGGGGGGGGAAGGGGGGAGGGGGGAGGGGGGAGGAGGGGGGAGGGGAGGGGGGAAGGGGGAAGGGGGAGAGCTGGGGGGGGGGGAGGGGGAGGAAGGGGGGGAAGGGGGAGGGGGGGACGGGGGGGGAGGAGGGGGGAGGGGAGGGGGGGGGGAGGGGGGGAGGGGGGGAAGCGGGAGGGGGAGGGGGGAGGGGAGGGGGGAGGGGGGAAGGGGGAGGGGAGGGGGGAGGAGGAAGGGGGGGAGGGGGAAGGGGGGGGCGGGGAGGGGGGAGGGGGGAAGGGGGGAAAGGGAGGGGGGAGGGGGGGGGGGGAAGGGGAGGGGGGAGGGGGGGGGGGAAGGGGGGAAGGGGAGGAGGGGGGGAAGGAGGGATGGGGGGGGAGGGGGGGGGGGGGAGTGGGGGAGGGGGAGGGGGGAGGGGGGGAGGGGAGGGGGGACGGGGGGGGAGGGGGAGGGGGAAGGGGGAGGGGGAGGGGGGGAAGGGGGAGGGGGGGGGGGAGGGGGAGGGGAAGGGGAGTGAGGGGGAGGGGGGGGAGGGGGGGGGAGGGGGGAAGGGGACGGGGGAAAGGGGGAGGGGAGGGGGGAAGGGGGAGGGGAGGGGGAGGGGGGGGAGGGGGAGGGGAGGGGGAGGGGGAGGGGGGAGGAGAGGGGGGAGGGGGGAGGAGAGGGGGGGGAGGAGGGGGAGGGGGAGGGGGGAGGGGGTGAGGGGAGGGGGGAGGGGGTAGGGGAGGGGAGGGGGGAGGGGGAGGGGGGGGGGGGGAGGGAGGGGGGAGGGGGAGGGGGGAGGGGAGGAGGGGGAGGGGGAGGAAAAGTAGGGGAGGGGAGTGAAGGGGGAGGGGGAGTGGAGGGGGGAAGGGAGGAGGGGGAGGGGAGTAGGAGGGAGAGGGGAGGGGGAACGGGGAGGGGGGGAGGGGATGTAGGGGGAGGGGAGGGGAGGGGAGGGGAGTAGGGGGAGGGTGGGGGGGGGGGGGGGGGGAGGGGGGGGGGGGAGGGGAGGGGGGAGGGGGGAGGGGAGGGGAGGGGAGGGGAGGGGGGAGGGGGGAGGGGGGGAGGGGGGAGGGGGGAGGGGGGGAGGGGGGGAGGGGGAGGGGGGGAGGGGGAGAGGGGGGGGGGGGGGAGGGGGGGGAGGGGGGAGGGGGGGAGGGGGGAGGGGGGGAGGGGGTGGGGGGGAGGGGGGGGGGGAGGGGGAGGGGAGGGAGAGAACGGGGGAGGCAGTGGGGCAGGGAAGGAGGGAGAGAACAGTGGGGGAGGGGAGAAATCAGGGGATGGAGCTGATCAGAGAGGGGGGAATCAGTGGGATGGGTTTGATCAGTGGAGGGAGGAGGGCAGATCATTGGGTGGCAGATCAGTTGGAGTGGGATCAGTGGAAGCGGTATCAGTTGGAGGGATTAGTTGGGGGAAGGGATCAGTGGGGGGGATCAGTGGGGGGCATCTGTGGGGGGGATGGATCAGTGGGGGGATCAGTCGGAGGGAATCAGTGGGGGGTGTGGGAGGGCGGGGGATTCAGTGAGGGGAAATCAGTGGGGGGATCAGTGGGGGATTAGTAGAGGGGATCAAGTGGAGGGATCTGTGGGGATGGTCAGTGGGGGGGGGGGGGGGATATTAGGGTGGGGATCAGTGGGGGGGGATCAGGGTGGGGGTGGGATCAGTGGGGGGTGGGATCAGTGGGGGGGTGGGATCAGTGGGGGAGCAGTTCAGTGGGGGGGGAGGCAGTGGGGGGATCAGGAAGGGGATCAGTGGGGGAGCAGATCAGTGGGGGAGCAGATCAGTGGAGGGAGTGGATCAGTGGGGGGGGGAAGCGGGATCAGTGGGGGGAGCGGATCAGTGGGGGGGATGCATGGGGGGGTGCATCAGTGGGGGGGCCGCATCACTGTGGGGGAGGCATCAGAGAGTGGGGCACATCAGTGGAAGGGGCGCATCAGTGGAGGAGACACATCAGTGGAGGGGAGAGATCAGGGAGGGTGCATCAGTGTGAGGCGTGGATCAATGGGGAGGGTGGATCAGTGCAAAGGGGGTGGATCAGTTGGGGGGGTGCATCAGAGAGAGGGGGCATCAGTGGGGCGGGTGCATCAGTGGAGGGGGTGCATCCAGTGGGGGGGAAAATCAGGGAGGTGCATCAATGTGAGGGGTGGATAAGGGGGAGGGAGGATCAGTGAGGGGGGGAATCAGGTGGGAGCGGGGGCATCAGTGGGAGGGGGGCATCAGCGAGGGGGGAGGGAGGGGGCATCAGTGGGGTCAGGAAGGGGGGGTCAGTGGGAAGGGGGATCAGTGGGAAGGGGGAGTCAGTGGGAAGGGGAGTCAGTGGGGAAGGGGGAGTCAGTGGGAGGGGGGGACGGCAGTGGGAGGGGGGGATCAGTGGGAGTCAGGGGAGGGGAATCAAGTGGGAGGGCGTCAGACCCTCCCTGGGAAGGCCGGGGAGGGTTTGTTCGGGGGGGATCAGTCTTCTGGGATGCGGGGGAGATCAGTGGGGGGGGAGAGCAGTGGGAAGGGGGGATAAAGAGGGAAGGGGGGGATCAGTGGGGTAGGGGGGGATCAGTGGGAAGGGGGATCAGTGGAAGGGACGAAGGGGGGATCAGGTTTGGGAAGGGGGGATCAGTGAGAAGGATGGATCAGAGGGAAGGGGGGGATCATTGAGACGGAGGGATCAGTGAGAAGGGGGGGGGGGGGATCAGGATCAGGGGGAGGGGGGATCAGTGGGAAGGGTGGATGGGAAGGGGGGATCAGTGGGAAGGGGGGATCATGGGAAGGGGGGGATCAGAGGGAAGGGGGGTGGGAAAGGGGGGATCAGAGGAAGGGGGAAGTGGGGGGGCAATCAGTGGGAAGGGGGGATCAGTGGGGAGGGGAGATCAGTGGGGGGGGGAATCAGTGGGAAGGGGGGGGGGATCAGTGGGGGATCAGTGGGGGATCAGTGTGGAGAGGCGTCAGTGGGAAGGGGAGATCAGTGGGGGAGGGGAGATCAGTGAGAGAAAGGGAGGAGATCAGTGGGAAGGGGAGATCAGTGGGAAGGGGGGATCGTGGAAAGTGGGGATATGGGAAGGGGGGAGGGGGGATCATTGGGAAGGGGGGATCAGTGGGAAGGGGGGATCAGGGGGGATCAGTGGGGGGGGGGATCAGAGGGAAGGGGGGATCAGTGGGAAGGGGGGGAGAGGGGGGTGGATCAGTGGGAAGGGGGGATCAGTGGGGCTAAGGGGGGCTCAGTGGGGAAGGGGGGGATCAGTGGGAAGGGGGGGATCACGTGGGAAGGGGGGGATCAGTGGGAATGGGGGGATCAGTGGAAGGGGGATAGTGGGGAGGGGAGATCAAGGGGGGAATCAGTGGGAAGGGGGGGATTAGTGGGAAGGGGGATCAGTGGGGATTCAGGGAGAAGGGGGATCAGGGGAAGGGGGGATCAGTGAGAAGGAGGGATCAGTGGGAAGGGGGGGGGATCAGTGGGAAGGAGGGGATCAGTGGGAAGGAGGGATCAGGGGAAGGGGGGATCAGTGGAAGGGGGGATCAGTGAGAAGGGGGATCAGTGGGAAGTGGGGGATCAGTGGGAAGTGGGGGATCACGTGGGAAGAGGAAGGAGGGATCAGTGGGAAGGGGGGATCAGTGGGAAGGGGGGGGATCATTGGGAAGGACGGGGATCAGTGGGAAGGGGGGATCAGTGGGAAGGGGGATCAGGGAAGGGTGGGGATCAGTGGGGAGGGGGGATCAGTGGGGAAGGGGGGGATCAGTGGGAAGGGGGGATCAGTGGGAGGGATTAGTGGGGAGGATCGGGGGGTGAGATCAGTAGGGAGAAAAATCAGTGGGAGGAGGAGGGGTCAGATTGTGAGAGGAACCTGGGGGCGATGGGGCTCTGTTCCTTTATTCTTCATCCCCCTCCCGGGGCCGGGCCGGGGGACTGACGGTGCGGCGGCGGTCAGCGGGGAGGGGGCTAAAGGGGAGGGGGGCGGGACAGTGGCTCTGGAATCAGTAAGAGAGGCCTGAGTCCGGCTGGGGAAAGGGCGGCCTCTCAATCAGCCACCTACCTCCACACATCGGCCGCCAAGTTAGAAAGTTTGTGAAAGCAGCTGGGAAAGGGCGATGATCCAGCCGGGGGCCCGGCAGTCAGGCGCTGGGTGAAGCCGGGGGACTGGGTGCCAGGGTCGCCGCCGTCCTGTCACCGAGCGGCTACCATCGCTGCTCGAGCGCCGCTCAACACCCGGCGACGTCACCGCGTCCTCACAACCCGCCCCGGGACCCTGACTGACAGCCGGCTGCACCAATCACAGATCGGATAATCTGACTGACAGCCGGATAGACCAGTCACAGACAGGCCAGTCTGACTGACAGCTTGCTGAGCCAATCACAAATCAGATATTCTGACTGACAGCCGCAAGGACCATTCACAGACCGGAATATCTGACTGACGGACAGGTGCACCAATCACAGACTGAGTTACCTGACTGACTGCTGGATGGACCAATGACAGACCGGGTAGTCTGTCAGACAGCTGGTTTGGACCAATCACAGTTCGAATAATCTGATTGACCGCCAATTTGACCGCTCAGCAGCCGCGGGGATCTGAGTGACAGCTGAGAAACCCAATCACAGCCCCGTCCCGACGCGCAAAGGAAGGCAGCGCAGCCAATCAGCGCGTTGGGGGTGGGGCTCTGTGGTCTGGTAAGTTGAAGTGTGCTCAGCTGTCAGAAAGTCTCTCTGCCGTAACCGTGATTTCAGGGAAATAAATTACGCTGTTAGTATCTCAAGAAAATAAACACAAAGTGATGGGGCGGGAGTATAAATATTAAAGATGGACCCAGAGTAGCCTCAGATCCTGGAACTCCCACCCTGATCTCCAGTACTGCAGTACCAGCTTTCTCACTGCAGATAGGTTTTTTGCAGGTATTCTTCCCCACACCATCCCCCAACCCCATTCAGTATATCCTGACAGTTCCACAACTTCCAACCACAACCCCCTCATAAAGCTATCTCCAGTTCAATCCTCATTCACTTGCCCAATGGTTTTACCCTCCAAAACCTTGCCTCCAAACAATTGATGTTCAGTGGTTGGCCTCCCTGTACTTGACAGAAATTTGTCTATCAGGAATTTATTCCTTCAACTCATACAATGATACAATGCCAAGCTACGTTTGATTTTGATTTGATTTATTATTGTCACATGTATTGGGAGACAGTGAAAAGTTTTGTTTCTCACACGCCACACGGACAAAGCAGACTGCTCAGAGAAAAGGAAAGGAGATGGTGAAGAATGTAGTTTTACATTCATAGCTAGAGAAAGATCAATTTAATGCAAGGTAGGTTTATTCAAAATTTTGACAGCAGCAGGGAAGAAGCCATTCTTGAGTTGATTGGTCTGTGAACTCAGACTTTTGTATCTTTTTCCCAATGGATGAAGGTGGAACAGAGAATGTCTGGGGTGCATAGGCTCCTTGATTCTGCTGGCTGCTTTGCCGAGGCAGCAGGAAGTATACACAGATTTACTGGATGGGAGGCTGGTTTGTGTGATGGACAGGGCTTCATTCACAACCTTTTGTAGCTTGAGCAACACAGCTAGAGGCCATCCATAACACAACTTTTAGCATGACTAAGTCTTGGTTCCTTTTTTTTAAGTTTAAGGTTTATTTATTAATGTCACAAATAGGCTTACATTAACACTGCAATGAAGTTACTATAAAAATCCCCTTGTCACCATACTCTGGCACCTATTTGGGTACACTGAGAGAGAATTTAACATGGCCAATGCACATAACTAGCACATCTTTCAAACTGTGGGAGCAAACTGGAGCACCCAAAGGAAACCCACATAGACATAGGAACATAAAAACTAGGAGCAGAAGTAGGCCATCTGGCCCCACCAGTCTGCTCCGCCATTCAATATGATCATGACTGATCTGTTCACTCACCATAACCCTTAATTCCTTTACCATTCAAAATGTATCTATCGTTGCCTTAAAAACATTCAAAGAGGTAGCCTCAACTGCTCCACTGGACAGAGAATTCTACAGTTTTACAACCCTTTCAGTGAAGAACTTTCTCCTCAACTAAGTCCTAAATCTTCTCCCCTTTATTATTGAGGCTATACTCCCTAGTTCTAGTTTTACCTCACCCCACTGAAAACATCCTCCCTGCTTCTATCATATATATTCCCTTCATAATCTTATATGTTCCTATAAGATCTCCTCTCATTCTTCTGAATTCCAATGAGTATACCCCCAGTCTATTCAGTTTCTCCTCATAAACCAACCCTCTCAACTCCAGAATCAACCTAGTGAATCTCCTTTACATCCCCTCCAGTGCCAATATATCCTTTCTCAAGCAAGGAGACCAAGACTTACACAGTACTCTATGTGTTGCCTCACCAACAGCTTAAACAGCTACAATGTAACCTCGCTGTTTTTAAACACCATCCCTCTAGCAATGAAAGACAAAATTCCATTTGCCTTCTTAATTACCTGCTGTACCTGCAACTAACTTCTTGTGATTCTTGTACAAGGACACCCAAGTCCCTTTGCATAGCAGCATGCTGAAAATTTTTACCACTTAAACAATAGTCTATTTTGCTGTTATTCCTACTAAAATAAATGACCTCACATTTACCAACATTGTACTTCATCTGCCAGATCCTTGTCCACTCACTTTGGCTATCCATATCCCTTTGCAGATTTTCAGTATCCTCTGCACATTTTGTTCTGCCACTCATCTTAGTGTCATCCGCAGATTTTGATACACTACACTTAGTCCCCAACTCCAAATCATACATATAAATTGTAAACAATTGTGGTCCCAACACTGATCCCTGAGGCACATCACTAGTCACTAATCACCAACCAGAAAAACACACATTTATCCCCATCTTTGCTTTCTGTTAGTTGACCAATCCTCTATCCATGCAAATACATTACCCCTAACACTGTGCACCTTTATCTTATGCAGCAGCCTTTGGGTGTGGCACCTTGTCAAATGCCATCCGGAAATCCAGATACACCAGATCCACAGATTCCCCATTGTCCACCGCACACATAATGTTCTCAAAGGATTACACCAAAACACATGGAAAACCTGCAGACTCCGCACAGACAGTGACCCAAGCTAGGAATTGAACTTGGGTCCTTGGTGCTGTGAGCTAGCAGTGCTGACCGCTGTGAGGCAGCAGTGCTACTGCTGTGCTATCACACCGTTCATGTTTTCCCCTCGCCGCTTGTTTGGATAACCAGACATCTGTCATATCATCATTGTTATGAACACAGCTGATGCTACTATTGGACAGTAAGGCTTGAGAATGGAACCGTGGCTGAATAGGTTATATATTACATATATATTTTACAGACATGGATGAATGGAGTTATGAAGTTATGGAGGTTTACAGCGTGGAAACAGGCTCGTTGGCCCAACTTGTCCAGCCATCCTATTTTTTAAACCTCTAAGCTATTCCCAATTTCTCGCATTTGGCCCATATCCCTCTATACCCATCGTACCCAATGTAACTCTCTAAACACTTTTTAAAATAGTCAAAAGACTTTGACTTTCAACAAAAGAATAAAGCATTCATTAAACTTAAAAAGATTAATTATAACACAATATTCCTTCACTCCACCTATATATTTGCAGATGTACACAGATTTTTGAGGATAAGAAAATACAAAATATACTTATACTATACGTTTCTTGGTAAGTACACAGTCCATGTGAACTAACAGACTGATTGTGGTCAGACTGTAGTGAAACCAAGTGGCAGATGCTACCTATATAGAACGCAGAACATAGAACATTACAGCGCAGAACAGGCCCTTCGACCTTCGATGTTACGCCGATGAATTAGGAAAAAGCAATGACCCTCTAACCTAAACCATTCCCTTTTTGTCCATAAACTTATATACTAACCTCTTAAACGCCACCAAACTTGCCGCAACTACAACTGATTTATTCTTCTGTCCTGCGTTGCCATACAATATCTCAGGTACCCAGCCATGCCAATAGAACACAACTGCTTCATGGGTTGTATTAAGGTGTTGTCAAGCTTACAATTTCTTCAGAAGTCTAGCTTCTTAAAGCTGACTTTATCAGGTCTGCACATTTCAACCCTGTCTTTAACTGGGAACCCCTCTCTGCCCTTTTCTTTAACTTCAGTGAACAGTATCTTCTGCAGATCCCAATTCTTTGACTCCAATCTTCCCAGGGCTTCTCTTTCATTTCCTAGTTTCTAGAACTATCTGTTCTTTAGCTTCTGGGCCTTGCTTTCTGCCTTTTACTTTAACGTGCTGCCTTTCTGCTGGCAGTTTCTGTAAGAGTTGTGTTTAGATACTAGTTCCAGCTAGAGCACTTAGATGTGCACTTGTGATGCTAAGGTAGACAAGATTATGAACCAAGTGCTGGAAAATGGGATTCAAATAGTTGGATAGTTTGTCTTTGACACGTGAAGACACAGTGGCCCAAAGGACCTTTTTCTGTGTTGTAGTCCTCTGATTCTAACTGAACTACAAGTACTTTTGTTTTTCAGTGGGACCTTTAAGTTTTTAACCTCGATAATTTATTTCACGTCGTAAACTTTAATTATAATGCAGACACAGTTTGAAATGTAATCAAAATCCACAGACGTACAGGCACTTTTGTTTAGCATGAAGTTAATTCAAATTTTAACCCTTTCTTAGCCAGAAACACTTGATTAAATGTATTTAAGGCGATACTTTATTTTTAATATGAACAAACACAAATATAGATGATTTAAAACTATCTTTGTTTCCTAACAGTCACCACCTTGAGAGAATTCAGAATCAATAAGTACGAAAGAAAGATTGTAATATTAAATCTAATTATATCATTAGTTCCACCAGAGATAAAATAATTTCTTTAGATTTGGATAATGCACCTCAAATGGAGACCATGCTGAAGATACAGAAGAGATTCATTGTGACACTAGGCATAAGATGCTTTAGTGAAGTAAAATGGGAAAGAAACTACAACATTTTGATTAGAATTTTAAAGATTGTAATATTGAAGTATTCAGTTTTGAATGCACATTGACTGCTTTTCTCTTATCTAACCTTAAAAATTGGAAGTATTAGAATAAGCTTGTAAATTTGTTAAATGCAACCTGCCTTTAACAAATTTGTGTTAACTTAATCTTGATTACTGCATGCATTTTTAAATCTTCACTATTTTCCTCTTGAATTATAAATCCTGAAAGCATACTTACAGTGCTTAGTTTATATTTGTACCTTTCTGCAGTATTTCCTTCAGGGAATTGTCAAAGACTGCACTGTCAAAGACTTGCAAAGATTTGCAAGGAGTTACTATGAATGGCATAAGACACAGCCAAAATGAGTCCTCTACGTTTGAGAATGACTCTTCATGATATTAATAATGAGTGTTAAAATTTAACATCAATGAACATATTGTTTTAATAAGAATCCATACCAGCCACAATCCCACCCAGGCCCTATTTCTGTAACCCCACATATTTATACTGCTGATCCCTCTGACATTAGGGTAAATTTAGCATGGCCAATCAACCTAACATCTTTCGACTGTGAGAGGAAACAGAGCCCCCAGAAGAAACCCACATGGACACAGAGCAAGTTCAAACTCCACACAGACAGTGACCCAAGACCTGAACTGAACCTGGGACCCTAGTGCTATGAGGTAGTTGTGCTGACCACTGTGCCACCCATCAGGAAACCTAATCAGGAAACCTAAAATTAGTATCAACCAAGGATGCAAAAGAAAACAAGACTTGTGCTTGCTGTGCTCACCACTTGCTGTACTTTTAATAGTTCACTGAACTCTGGGACAATTCCTTTGCACTGAATGGGGGATAGGCAGCTATAGACTCATTAATTTGATTCCAGTAATAGGGAAACTACTTGGTGGAATCATTAGGATGCAATTTATGACTTACTAAAGAGAGAAGGCTATGGACCCCAACAACATCCTGGCAGTGGTCCTGAAGACTTGTGTGTCAGAATTAATTGTGCCCCTAGCTAGGCTATTCCAGTACAACTTGAATATTGGCAAATGTTGCCAACAGTGTGGAAAATTGCTCAGGCATCTCCTAGCCACAAGAAGCAAGACTAATCTCATCCAGCCAATTAGCAGCCCTTCAGTCTACACTCCATCATCAGCAGCGTGATGGCAGGTGACATTGACAGTGCCATTAAATGGCAGCAACTCAGCAATAAGCTGCTAACTGATGCTCAATTTGGATTCCATCAGTTCCTCGTTATAACTTTAGACCAGACTTGGGCTGATAAGTAGCAAATAACATTTAGGTCACACAAGCGCCGGGAAATCATTGTCTCAAGCAAGAGAGAAACTATTCGTTTCTTCTCAGCACTCAATGACATTACCATCACTTTACATCTGGGAAATTACCATTGACTAGAAACGTAACTGGACCACCCATATGTGGCTACAAGAGCAGGCCAGAGACTGGGAATTCTGCAGTAAGTAACTTACTTGCTGACTCTCCAAAGTCTATCCACCACCTACAAGGCACAAGTCAGGAGTCTGATAGAATACTCACCATTTGTCCAGCTGAGTGTAGTTCTAACAACACCCAATGGAAGTTCAAAATCATCCAGGATAAAGCAGCCCACGTTGGCCCACATACCATCCATCGCTTTAAACTCTCTCCCACATTCTGCATTTTTGGGTGAGCCAGGCTCAAAGGATCTGGCAAGAAATGCAGAGCAGAATGAAGGAATGGAAAAGTTTGTACAGAGGTCCAATCTGTCAATGATTGCCACTCCCCAGAAGATTCGGGCCTTGATTTTTTTTTTTATTACCACATAAAACATAAAGTAAACTGTTGTTTTCATAACTTAGTGGTGCAGAACCTCCTGAACAGGCAGTGTGCCTGCTAATTTTAGCTTTCAGAAACAGATATGAAAATCATTCTAATTTCTGAGATTCAGTTCAAATTCCCTAATTACAGATTTCTGTATTTCACACATCAGCCTGACAGGACCGTCACTATGTGTTCCTCCAGAGCCAACTGAAGCACAACTCAACTTCCAGGTTTTGCCACAAATGCAATAATTGAAAATTGCAGTATGGTAAGACTTTTAACATCTGTTGGAAAAGAAAAATTCAAGTGAATACTTTTCAGAATCCAGCTTTGTGACTCTGTAATTCTAGATTTAAGCCACTGGATGGCAGTGTTGTACAGTTAGGTCAGCATGCATCCATCAAAACTTCTCAATCGATCTAAATTTTAATTTTATAAAATAAGTGACCAAATTGAGTATTTTTCAAGAAGTCATAAGCTTATTCATCTCATTATCTATTGTCATAATGCAAGGCCTAAGCTAAATTTTGTTTTTATCTCATAGCTGTTTCTTTTCCAAAAGTATACTTCATTCATAAATTTGTAAAAGTGTGTTTCAAATTGAATGTTACAAGAAGTGCAATTGAATCCAACCTTTCTCCATATAGCATGTTGCACTTTGAGCAGTATTTTTCAATACTCATGATCTCACAATGTAAATTCCGTGTCAGGAATTCTACAGTTTCCAGCCCCTTGGTTCACAGTGAGTGAAAGGCCTTGGACAGCAATCTTTTCCTGTTGTCATTTTGCATTCCTCAACATGTGTAGTCCAAGACCTTGGAATGCGCCAGGCTGGACATTCGGTTGTGGACAAACAAGCTTTGCCATAGAAAGCCTACAGTATAGAAGAAGGTCATTCAGCCCATCGAGTCTGCATCAACCACAATCCCACCCATTTCCTATCTCCATATCCCTCTAATCTACACATCTCAGATCACTTAGGGCAATTTAAGCATGGCCAATCAACCTAACCTGTACATCTTTGAACTGTGGGAGGAAACCAGAGCACCCGGAGGAAACCACGCCGGCACGAGGACAATGTGCAAACTCCACACAGAGAGTGATCCGAGCCAAACAGGATTCAAACCCAGGTCCCTGGAGCTCTGAAGCAGCAATGCTAACCACTTTGCTACCGTGCCACTTTTGGGCAGACCAAAGAGTGTTCTTCACTGAGGTGATGATCTATCAGCTGCATTTGAGTTTATCTCGGTGTATGGACCTGGGAGCAGCCTGTGGAGCGCAGAATCATGACTCACACAGAGTGAACTGCATCTCTTTCCAGACCTTCTTTGCAAATGCACATTCTGGAAGGAGGTGGACAACAGTTGCTTCCCCACCATAGATATCGAAAGGGCAGTGTACCGCAGGTGTGAAACTCTAGGCATATAGCAAGGATCTCATGGACAGGACTTTTCTCACCAATGGCAGGTTCAGTCCTGGTGCTTGTTTGAAAGGTCTGGGTGATGAAACTTTGCCAAATGATTTTGATGTTATGCTCAGGGAACCATCTGGCTGGAATTTTAAGAAATGTATTTGTTCATGGGCCGTGGACAAGGCTGGCCAGGCCAGGAAGCATTTATTGACCATCATAAATTTCTCGGGAAGGTGTTGATGAGCAGCCTCCTTGAAGCTCTGCAATTCATGTGGTTTAGGAACACTATTAGGGATTTTCAGGATTTTAACACAAGTAGTCCTGTGTTGAAGCTTCACCAGGCCTGGTGTTGCTCCTGATAGGCCCTTTGATTCTCTTCAGTGAATTGCGGGGGATGGCGGGGTTCCTCTACTTGGTGATAATGGTAGGGTGGAGGCTATACCAGTCGGTGAGGTTACAGATTGTGGTTGAGTATATTTCTGCTGCTGCGGATGGCCCATAGTGTGTCATGGGTGTGCAATCTTGAGCTGTTAGATGTGTTCAATGTCTATTCCATTTAGCAGGGTGGTTGTGTTAACATAACATGATGGAGGGTATCCTCAATGTGAAGGTGGGTCTTTATCTCCTCTGGGCGGTGGTCACTTCTTCCTATGCTGTCATGGATAGATGCATCTGTAGTAGACATATTGGTGAGGATGAGGAAAAATATGTCTTACCTTTTTACTGGTTCCCTCACTAACTTCTGCTGTCCCAGTCTAGCAGCTTTGTCCTTTAGGACCCAACCAGCTTGGTCTATGGTGGTACTACCAAGCCACTCCTGAAGTTCCCCACCCAGTGTATGTTCTGCGCCCTAGTTACCCTCAGTACTTCCTCCAAGTGGTGTTCAGTATAGAGGTGTACTGATTCATAACTGAAGGTGGTTGGCGTGTGGAAACCAGCAGGAGCTTTCCTTATCCATATTTGACCTGATGACCTGAAACTTCATGGAGTCCAGAGTCAATGTTGAGGACTCACCTGTGCAACTTCCTCCTGACTGTGACACCACTTCTGCTGGCTCTGTCCTGTTGGTGGAACAGGACATACACAAGAATAATGATGGTGGCAGCCAGGACATTATCTGTGGGTTTTGATTCTATGAGAATGACAATGTCAGGCTATTGCTTGACGAGTCTGTGAGACAGCTCTCCCAGTTTTGGCACAAGCCCCCATATGTTAATAAGGAGGACAATTGCAGGGTTGACGTGGCCAGGTTTGCCATGTCATTTCTCATCCAGTTTCATTCCCTTTTGTTTCCTTGGTAGTGGTTGAATTCAACTCAGTGGCTTGCTGAGCCATTTCAGAGAGCATTGAAGAATTGCTGTGGGTCTGGAGTCACATATAAGCCAGATCAGGTAAGGACGGCAGAGTTCCTCCTCTGAAGGACATTAGTGAACCAGATGGGTTTTTATGACAATCGACAATGGTCATCATTGGATTTCAATTCCAGATGTTTTATTGAGTTTAAATTCCACCATCTGCCATGAGCATACTACTAGACTAGATGTGGCAGGCGATGAGGGAATCAACAAGAGGGAAAAAGTTACCGTGCATCAATGGTAGAGGAAGTTATTCAGATTTCTGGATTGCTAGTCTAGCTGCAATACCACTGTGCCACTAACTCCCCGTGGAGGAGAGTTGTATCCTGTACACAAAAAGCAGGACAAATCCAACCCAGCCAATTACCACTCCATCACTTTACTCTTAAGCATCTGATAGAAGGAGTCATCAACAGTACTTTCAATGGCACTTGCTTAGCAATAGGTGAGATGAGAGTCACTGTCCTTGACGTCAAGGCAGCATTTAACCGAGTTTGGTATCAAGAAACTCTTGCAAAATTGGAGTCCATGGGAATCAGATGGTAAAACTCCACAGGTTGGAATCACAGCTCATGGAAAGGAAGGTGGTTGTGGACTCCAGGACATTATTGCTGGAGTTCCTCAGGGTGTTGTTTTATGCACAATCATCTTCATCAATGCTGTTTTATCAGTGAACTTCTCTCCATCATAAGGTCAGAAGTGACGATATCCACTGATGATTGCAGAGTGTTCAGTATCATTCACAACCCCTCAGATACTGACGCAGGCCATGTCCAAATGCTGCAAAATCTGGACAATATCCAAGCTTGGGCTCACAAATGGCATGTAACATTTGTGCTATACAAAGAAATCAAGCAATGACCATCTCCATCAAGGGGGAATCTAACCATTTCCCCTTGACTTTCAACAGTATTGCCATCATTGAATGCATGTTATAAGTTCCTGAATCCCCAAAACCTGTCTGCCATCTCCAAGACAGAAATCAGGAATGTATTGGATGCAGCTCCAATAACACTCAAGATGTTTGACATCATCCAGGATAGAACATCCCACTTGATTAACATCCTATCTGCAAACATTCACTTACCCCATCATCAGTTTTTCCCTCTTGTTGGTTCCCTCATCAACTGCCACATTTAGTGTAGTAGTTATATCCTTTAGCTCAATTAATAGTGGTGCTACGGAGCTACTCTGATAATGGCCATTGAAGTCCCCAACGAGAGTACAGTCTGCACCTTTGCTATCCTTGGTGCTTCTACCAATTCTTCTAATTGGTGTTCAACATGGAGGGGCACTGATCCACCATCTTTTTTTCCTGCCAGACCTCCACAGTTCAGAACAACTTTTCAATCATACCTCTATGTTCAACACTCACAAAAGGAAGCCTTGCGTGTTGCAGGAAATTTGTGAATTTAGGTGTTTTGGCTCGAGGTACCCAGAATTCGAAATAATCTCGACATTTTGCATAGATACAGGAACTGATATTGCGAAGATCTCATCGTGTGCTGTGGACTGATACACTACTGCCACCAATGAAGTACCCGATTGCAATGCAGTACTGAGTTATGTGGCATTCTCAATGTAGATGGCCATAATAATATAGTTTCTAACCCTTTATAAATAATAACAGTATACACTCCACACTTGCTTTTTCCATTGAAAAGATGGCCTGAAAATCATGGGGAGTGCGCAGTTATGATTTCCCATCATATGGTCCAACAAGATTCAATATAGTAAGTGCATTTAAAATTATCCTCTCCAGGGACTTAGCAATAAATGATGTTTGCCCATCTAATACACTTGTTAACAGCACTGAAACACCTAGGATTTAAGAGATACTGCCAGTGTTGGTAGAAGCAATGGCCATGCTAAATTCTCCGTCAGTATACCCAAACAGGCATTGGAGTGTGGCGACCTGGGGATTTTCACACTAACTTAATTGCAGCATTAATGCAATGTGATAATAATTTTTTAAAAATTAAAACTGGCTAAGAGACAATAAGCAGAGAATAAGTGGTGAATGCTTTGTAATTCAGTGTGAAGGGACGTACACAGTGGAATCACCCAAGGCTGTATTAGATTTGTCGCTCCTTTTGATGTATAATAAGAATGGGTATGATGGGTATAATTTCAAATTTTGCAGCTGAAATAATACTTGAAACAATGAGGAGGATAGGAGATTCAAAAGGATGTGTATTGGTGCAAATGATATACAGTTGGCAACTGGAAGATTGCTGAATGAAAGGTGATAGAAATTAAATGGAACTAATCTAAAATATATGTGGATCACATTTACAAATCTTGTCATGTTGACCAGGCTATTATAACATACTGATTTTTGGTTAGGTTATTGGCAATACTAAATAAGTGTCAGCAGGGTAAATTGGGTGTTACGGGCATAGAGCATGAGTGGATTTGTTATCAGTGTAGGCTCAGTGGGCTGAATGGCCTCCTTCTGCATTGTAGGGTTTCTGTGATTCTACAAAGAAAGCCAGAGCACAAATACAGAAACTCATGCTAATCATTCATAAATCACCTGTTATTCGTTAGTGAAATTATTGTGCTCAATTCTGGCACCACTCTGGATCTGAAAGCCCCGGAGAGAATGCAAAGAAGACTTCCTGAAATGGAATGTGTACAGGAACTTTATGTAGAGAGACTGGATCGGGGGTAAAGGTTATGGGGGGAGGGTGGGAATGTGGGGTTGCGGTTCCAGTCAGATCAACCATGATCTTATTGAATGGCAGCAGAACAGGCTCGACTGACTGAGTGGCCTACTCTTATCCCTAATTCATATATTTGTAAACTGGGACTACTCTCAGTTCAGAGAAGATTTAGAAAGCATTAAATAGAGACATTGAAAATTATGAGGATTTTAATAACATAGATAATGAGAATTCTTTTTTCCACTAACAGGAGAATATGTGACCTGCGGATGACTTGATCATTGGTAAAAGAACCAGATGGGAGATCAGCTTAAATAAGAAAGGGATAGGTTGTTGCAATCCAGAGTACACTGCCAAAGCAGATTTAGTAGTAAATTTCAGCAGGAGTTGATAAACCTACAGTATTTGAAAAGTATTTGCAGCACTATTTAGAAAAAGCACAGAAGTGGCATAGTGGTTAACATTGCTGCCTTACAGTGCTCAGAGATCTGAGTTCGATTCCCAGCTTGGATCACTGTCTGTGTAGAGTCTGCATGTTCTCCCTGTGTCTGCATGGGTTTCCTCTGGGTGCCCCGATTTCCTCCCACAGTCCAAAAGACATGCTGGTTAGATGCATTGGCCATGCTAAATTCTCCTCAGTGTACTTGAACAGGCACCATAATGTAACTAGGTGATTTTCACAGTAACTTCATTGCAGTGTTAATGTAAGCCTACTTGTGACATTAATAAATAAGCTTAACTGATTAATTCTTTTAAAGAGCCTACACTCGTACAATGGGTGGAATTGTCTCTTTCAATGCCTCGTGATTCTAAGACATCAATTTTAATAGCCCCACACTGCCCACTCTTCACACTCCAGCAGTTCCTGATGCATTGGATATTTCAGAAAGAAATTCCACAACACCAGCTTAAAGTCCAACAAGTTTATTTGTAGTAAATTCCACAAGCTTTTGGAACAGGCTGTCCCTTCGTCAGGTGGCTGTGAGTGGTATTGGATAGTGTCAGTTGAGGAAATAAACTCTTGAAAAGCAAACCCACGACCAACCCACCGCCATAATATCAAATGTGGTGATTGACTGGTGGCTTTGTAGTCTCAGCAGTGCCACCAAGAATGGTAGTCATAATGGGGACTGTAAATAGTCCCAGAACTCACAATGGGGTTTATGTATAGGGGCTCATGGTGGGGCTGGCAGAAAGGGAGAGAGAGTTGTGGCCAGGGTGACGGGAAGAGGGAGGTGGGGGTTGTGATGACAAGGCCAGACAGGAAGGAAGCACCCAGTGGAGAGCAAACTTTCAGGGATGTCTGATCTCAAAAGGGGGTCAGTGACGGATGCAAGCCCCCCTATCTTGTTCCTGCCTTTAGGTCAAGCCAGGCCTCCCCCCACATCGGACAAGTCCTGTCAGCCTTGCCCACACCCGTAAAATTGCAAAAAAGTCAGAGGCAGCTGGAAATACAGCCAAGAAAATTTTATGCCCCCTGTCTCTTCAACCCCACCCATCCATTCAACTTGGATCAGTAAAATCATGCCCAATGCTTCTGTGATGGCATGAGTAATGAATGCTGGCCAGGAGGTCAGGATAACTTCATTACTAGAGAATTCTTCGAATAATCCCCGGAGATCTCTTATGTCTACTTGAACCCGCAAGCTGGGCCACAATGTGACATTTCATATAAAAGACAGTACTTCTTTGGTACTAAACTGAACGACTGTCTAGATCATATCCTGAAATCTGTAGTGGAGCTCAAACTCACAACTTTCTGATTCAAGAGATTAAAACCAAGCTGACAACAGTTGAAAATTAGGCTCCAATTGCATAAACTCTCAGTTATTTAGCTGAAATAATTCTTAATAATGCCTCAATGTTCCTCACAATTCTTGTTATTTATTCAAGTTCAATTCCAACTTTGTGAAATCAGAAGAATATCTAGAAAAGAAACCCTTTGCTGTTTATACCACAATCAAAGACTTCAAGAATTCATAAAGTTTTGCTTAGTACAGTTTATTGCACAGTTGTGTTTTTAACCACTGAAGGACTGTTTCTTCTGCCCCAGAATCATTGAAGAAGGCACAGTGAGAAGTCTCACAATACCAGGTTAAAGTCCAACAAGTTTATCTGGTAGCACGAGTTTCGGAATGCTACTTCTTCATCAGATGAGTGGCCTGACACCTGCTACTAACACCACAAACTGCCGGCTCAAAGTGGAGAAAATCTCAAAGAAGATCACACATATCGACACACAGAGCCATTCACCTGGTGAAGAAGCCCCCAAAAAGATACCAATTAAACCTGTTGGACTTTGAAACTGGTGTTGTAGGGCTTCTTACTGTGCCCACCGGCATCTCCACATTATTGAAGAGGAATTTTGAGTGATTTTAATTCCCTGGCGGATTTACAAGGATTTGTCAAGGATTTAGAAAGAAAGAGTTACATTTACTCCTTCCTGTCATCTTCCTGACATTGGTTTAATAGTTGACCGAGGCATTTCCTGACATAGGCACGAGTCTTGAGAATTCAAATCAGTGTCATCTCCATTAAGGTACAAGATGTACCTAACCAGCAGGGGGATAGCTGCTCACCATCATTGATGCAGCAGATAGGCAGCAGCAGATCTAAAAAGATATTTTCCTCCTCCTCACGTCCTACTTTCTCCTCATCACATCAACTCTTCTGACTTCTTACAGAACTGTAGGTTGTGTAAGCATTGCTTTATCTTGCCTTCAAACATTTCCCTTATTTCAGCCCTATCCTTATAGCTAGGATCTCAAAGGAATTTTTACAGCAGTGGGCACTTCACTCCATGAACATCTGGCCTCAAAGGCAAGTCTTCCTCCAAGCCTCATAGATGACTGTTGCCACCTCCATTTACAACAGCTAACACTCCCCTACCCCAGTAACTTAACTGGCTATTACAGTCAGCTCAGAGGCTGCCCAATATTGCACGAGCCCAATTTTGGCAAACTGCATGGGGAAGCACTATTGGAGTAGGAAATTCACTTTGTTCTGTTTAAATCAGATCTAACTCTCAAAATAGTTCAGGCCTCCCATTGCACATTCTGGATCTTTGGCCAATGCACCCACTGCACATCTGCCCAAATTATAAAACACCCTAACTGATTTATACCTTGTGATCCAAATGTAGCCATTTATACCTTATGATCCAAATGTAGCCATAAACTGATTTGCGTGTTAGTCAATTTCTTATGCTTTTCTAGTGCACAATCTAAGCAAACACTGTAGCTAATTTTTATTTGACCAGATTATCCCTTTCAACATTTCTTCAGTTAGAGTACCTGTCAACAAATACTTGCTTCCCGTTGCTAGGGTCAGTGAATAATTTACAAAGGTAGCAGTAGACTGCCTTAGAGGTTTCTGAATCAATCAATTTCTCCTTTCTGTCATGCCATTTCTTTTTACTCTCAGAAAGTGGGACTCATGAAAACTTCTAACCTGCTTTTGGCCTCCAACATAAAACCCTTTTCTCAAATTTTTTGCGTTGCCTATGTTCTCTTATCTATTTATTATGAAACATTCTACCATACCTGGTGTGATAGATTTTGACTCTAAGGTCAAAATCTATCTTCAGTGTAGCTTTTATCTCTCACTCCGGCTGCAGAAGGGTGAGCTTGAACGGTATGTTGTAGTTCCATTCCATTTTCAGAATCCAATTCTTCTTGTTCTTTAACTTGCTCATACTTCTTCAGGTGATGTGATATCTCCAGAAATCAGCAAGTAGAAGACATCAGATAATTAACCTATACTTTTGGTAGATGAAGGTGAATGTGCAGTTTGTGCCACGTTCAAGAGTCAAACATTTTAAAGCAAAATAACAAGTTGTCTTTTTGCCTAGCTTGCTATCCTCTTGCCTCACCTTTAATTTTCTGCTTTTTTGAACATGAGATTGATAGTGTCTTTTCATATTGATTAATTTTTCTTAATTTTAATAGATGGAGCTTTTTAATATCTTCCTTAGCCCCGCTCATTTGATGGTTTGGCTGTTCAACTGGCTCAGTGGGCTGCCAACCTGGCTATCTAGCCTCCTCATCTCGCCCTCAGCTCATTAACCAGCTCTCCTCAGCACTGCTGGCCTGGTTGGATCACCCAGCTGATCCCCATGATGACCACGGGTGCCTCCTCAGCCCTCGCACTCACATGTGCTCAATAATAGCTTCAGGAAATATACTGGTCACTCACCGTCTGCTTTGTTTCCTACCTGGCCTTGCATTTTATCTTGGTTCATTGCTCACTAACTCATTCTGCCTCGCCACTGGCCCACTCAGTGACTGCTGGTACCTCCTTCTCACCCCTTGCACCGAAAGCAAGCTCGCCATTGGCTCAGGCTGCTCTGGCCTCCATAGACCTCTGGTCCTGTTCAGACATTGGCTTGCTTTCCTGTTACATACTGAGATTGCCTGTCCACGCTCCTCAGCCCTAGCATGGAGTTCGGGAGTCATCCCGCTGCTCTCCTCAATGACTGACAGCCAGGGCCTACCCAACTTATTTGGCCCTCACAAGCTTGAACCCCACCTTACACAAGTAAGGTCACCACCTTGCTATTAGCTCAGGTTGCCTGCCTGACTACCTGGTCTCCTCAGCTGTGGTTAAGAAACCTGCTGCTGGTTTAAAAAATATTTTGAGAGATCTTCATTGCTGCTGCTCTCTCTCCTCCAAAGGCACCAAATTTTTCCATGATCTTACACACAGCTTTCCCATCCTAGGGGTCTCCACCAATCAAGGCCTGATGTTGCAAAATGAGGTGCATGTGAGAGAGTGGGGGTGTTTGAGTCTTGGAGGGTGCGAGAAGGAGGGAACTTGGGGAGGTGCATGTGAAAAGCGTAGGGGTTGGGTTTGGATCTCAAAGGCACAGGAGGAAATGGAGTGGTGCGTGTGAGAGTGGAGATGTTTGAGCCTTGGAGAGATGTATATGAGAGAGGGGTGTGAGTATGTGCGAGATAGATGTGAGGGTATGTGTGAGAAAAGAATGTGGATGTGTGAGAAAGAGAGGAGGATTAGTGTTTGCGTGAGAGAGATATGGTGAATGTGTGTTTGTGAGAGGGGGAAGAGCGAGTGAGAGAGAAGAGCTGAGCATGGTGATTGTGTGAACGTGAGTGAGAGATGCGCGTGTATGTAAGGGAGTGAGGTGAGTGTGTGAGGGAGAAAGAGATGACAGTCAGCTTTCCAGTATCATTCCTCCCATTAAAAATGACAAAAAAACTTAAGTATTTTTTCAATAATAGTACTATTAAATTATCCATTCCTAAAGCAGCTATTGCTTCAAGGAGTTAATGCCAAGGGACCATGGAAGGGTGGCTTGGGCAGGGGTAAATGTGAGGGGCCCATGAAAGGGTATCTTGGCCAACAATTAATGTGAGGGGGCCACATAGCTGGAGAACATATTTGTGACTGTGTGCCTCTTTCTAATTCTTAACATATGCATCGATATAGCTAGAAAAGACTTGTTTTTAATTTAATTTCTACGTTCACGTATTTTGTGGCTGAAAAGGAGCATTGACATTTTGGGAATGCTTTAGGTTGTCTGATGCCCTTAGAAGATCACTAGTGGTTCCACCACTCAAAAATTTGAATGAGATTATCTTTAAAATATCTTTGAATTATCTTTAAAAATGGGATTATTATTGTGATAACCCCCAGGATTTACATGGGGAATCACTGATTGACCTCCCTGAAGGGCTCGTTGTTATACCCCACCTGACCAAGTGAAGGATGAAATAGAGAGAAAGCTGCAGGCCAAAAAACAAATATGTCCCTGGTGCTGAAAAAGCGATGGAGAGCCTTTGGACCCAAAGGAGAAGGGTTGTGATAACTCCCAGGACTTGCATGGGGAATCACTGACTGACTTTCCTGTAAGACTCAGAATACCAGAAACTGATATGCTGAACCCATTATAAAGCAGGCCCCTGAATGGGTCCATTATTGTATTGTCCTGGTTAGACCTGTTTGTATTCCCAACAGGCTTGTGGTTTTGCTTTACTTTATTTTGTACAATAAAGCACTGTTCCTTTACAGCTGACCCTTGGAGTTATGATAATTGTTTCTACTGTTTATTGGCTGTTTACATCAGATAAGTTCCAGTATCATTATTAACTCACATAAACTAATTTTATGTGAGATAGCCTGGCTGGAATTTTCTGGCTGTTTACGCTGGATCTTCTGGTCCCACATCAAATTCCCACAAATTCAACAGGAAACCTTGTTAACAATTGTGAGACCAGAAGATCTCATCACAGGTCAATGATAAGTTGCCTCTGCGAAATATGTGGCAAGTTGTGTGGAAAATTTTGCCTGCTGTGACTGCAAATGGTTGGAGGATGGAGATCCTTCAGATGGTATTAGGAAGAAGCAGAGGTCAAGGGTGAGGCTATAGTTCCAAAATGATGGATGAACTGGAGAAAAGTTTAAGGTCAACACAAGTTTTCAACTTAACTGAGTTTAATTTTCAAATACTACATCCCTCCAATTGCACAACTAGTACTTAATCTTTTATTCATTTGTATTTCATCATCCTCACACGTATAACATTGTTGCCTGGCTTGCACCCAAAGCATTTACAAGCTAGCAGCAATTCAACCTCAAAAACCACAGATAATGTTATCCTTGCCCTTTGAGGCTATTATTTTGGTTGCAGCATTTGGCAAATTTCAATCTTTAGCACTTGTGACATAAAGATGTTTTACATCTTCTTGGAGATGCACGTTGGATGTGTCTTCCTGCTAAGTATCTTTCCTTCCTTCTTTCCTTTTCCAGCAGCTTACTCATGTCAGTCATGTTTAACTCCCAGAGGAAAAGCATATCTGGAAGCAACTTGTTTTGCTGCAAGATTTTAAATAACCAAAAAGTGACATCAAGACTGGACAGATCACTCCCTGCAAATGATTCAAACTTTAGCTAAGTGTAAGAACATTCTAAAAGCATAACCAATTGTACCAACAGCCAAAATAAATAATGACAGCAATCTGTTCATGGTGGTACATGAGGGACCTTCACTCCATTTGATGGTGTTTCCAACTCTGTGAAATTAGGACAGGTATTGCCAAGACAGTGGAGTCTGAAAATGCAGTACTGGAATTAAATCAGCCTTGCACACTGAATTGCCACATCAACTCAATTTTTTGTGCAACCTTGGCATGCAACCTTGGATTGGATGGATTTTATGTTCCCCTGATTCGTTGCTCATTTGTAAAAACATAGTTGTGTTGCTTCTTGTACTATTGCAGTCCATGTGATGTTGATACAAGCACAGTGCTGCCAGAGAGGGTGTACCTGGTTTAGTCAATCTTACCTCACCTATGAAATTATGCTCTTTTGTTGATGATTGGATCATAGAATCCCTGTAGTGCAGAAGGAAGCCATTTGGCTCATGTGGCTGCACCAACTCTTTGACAGCATATTTTACCCAGGCCCTCTCCCATGGCTAATCCATTTAACTTACAGATCTTGAGAAACTAATCAAACAAACTTGCACATCTTTGGACTTTGAGAATAAACTGGAACACCCAGAAGAAACCCATGCAGGCATAGAGTGTGCAAACTCCACACAGTCACCCAAGGTGGAATTGAACTCGGGTCATGGCACTGAGGCAGTAGTGCTAACCACTGTGCGACTGTGGAGCAAGGCTAGTTAAGTTATTTGGTGGAATCAACAGTTCTTTTGTTACTAATTTGAAGGTAACTTTTGGTGAAATAATTTAAATAGCAGTTTTGGATGTTTTCCAATGCAGGACAGTTGCCCAGGGCAAGTTTGCATTTTTGGGCAATTGACATGTGCATGTTACTTGGGAACATCCGAAGGGGATTCCCCAGTGCATCTTTGGGATACCCCACCAATATGATGGTGGGCAGTTTGGGAAGGTACAACCCTTTATACCCATACGTATGGTGGTTATCAGATGCACATAGGCTAACGCCTTTAGTAAGATGATGTCTTGTTTACATCCCATCAAAGGTGTACACTTGCAACCTTGATGCCGTTTCCAATTCTTAATGTGGCTTAATGTAGCACCAGGCTAAAAACTAGTGCTACATGACCTGGTTTAACAAGTACAGTTTTAATTGAGCTTTTGGTTTTGAGGAATTGGTCAGTCAGACTGACCGAATAAATTGCTTGACCATAAAAAGTTATAGAATCAATTACAAGCAAAGATGAAAGAACAGAAACTCCAATTCCCTTCCCTTATTGTCCTAAATCAGTGAATCTTTGAAAAGGAAGATGTGTGTTTGTTTCTTAATCCTTAAATGCATGAATTTGAATAACAAACAGCAAACTTTCCTGAGTTTAAATAAAGGAAATTATTTATTTATGCATTAACTCCAGAACATTAACGATACATCCCTCACTTAGCATGCATTCACACACTACAGATACACACACACAACCAGTAGAAAATACAGTTGAAGAGAATTGTGTGTTTTTACAATTTGTAAACTAAAGAATAGTTTGCAACTCACATGTTTGGCTCATCTTAGGAAAAAGTATATGTTTCAGCCGGTGAAGTACGTGTTTTCACTCTTGAAGGGTGTTCCAGGTGAATTCAATGGCCAGAGTCATTATGGGAGTTACTGTAGGAAGAGATTGATTTTCAACAGATCATAAAGTTAGCTATGCGGTCTTTTTATTAGGAGGTCAAATTTCTGTACTGGTGGTATTGAAAAGGATTGGCTGGGATACCTTAGAATGTTTAAGATTCCAAATTTAAAACAAGATATTGCTCCTTTTGTTTCTTGTGTGTGATTTCAAAATCCATTGATGACATCAAATTTTGTAAATTAAGTACTTGTAGCTAGTTTGGCAAGGTTGTCATCCATGGAGGCCACTGGATGGATCTTTCATTCCCCTATTTTGTTTAGTTGAGTTAAATCCTTGCAAGTTCTTGTAGCTATTTGTCTTTGGGACCGTAACCATTTTATTGGCATTGTGAGATAACCCCTTGTTGCAGCAACTTTTCAATTTCATCCATGACTTTGTTCCCTGCAAGCCTATGGAGATCCTCAATGAATTAATCTATATTTTTCCCTGGTCTCTGTTCTATTAAATTTAGCCCTACATTATTTTTCAGGGTTTATCAGAATTAAATAAAGTCAAAATCTTGCAGGATTTCTTTGTGAGAAGTTAAAATCTCATTAGCCCCATGCCTTGTTATAATATTGTTAGTGATAGATCCAACCACATAATATGCTGACGTGGGCTGGAAAGGTCCCAAAAACATTGTGTCAAATTCGCTTGAAAACTCGAGTAATTCATGTTGGTTTCTTCAGTGGGAGTTTAGAGAAGAATCTTCCACACACTATGCACTGCAGAGACCATCAGCATGAATATCATTAAATTGCAAGTGGCAGGGCCTATCCCTCTTGGAGAGGCTGAAATCATCACACTGAGTCGTCTACTGCGCACGTGCTGATCTGTCAATACTTCCTCATTGATAGCCTCCTGATTGCTGGCCAGGTCTGCAACCCCCACAATGCTGACCCCGCACCCCCCCCACAAACCATTGCCCGATCACTGGTCCCACCAACCGTTCCAAGGCCAGCCCTGAATCTCCACCCCTCAGTGCTGATCACCTCCAGGAGGTTGACGGTCACCCCTCCCCCCACCCCCAAAAAGACAGATGGACAGTGCCTGTCCATCTTCCTGGACAGGAATTGATCCTGGGATTGGCACTCTGCCCTTTGGGCAGTGCCAAGGGCAGATTGGCACTGCAGCACACTAATGCCCATGCAACACCTCCATGCTGCACAACCCTCTCAAGGCCCCAGATTGTTCCCCCCACTTTAGTAGGCTCAGGGGGCTAGCTCTCTGAAAGTGGAGCACTAATGTAAACCCCTATTGGAGTGAAATACTCTGGCAAAGTAGGGGAGGCAATACAGACTTCAATCCCGGCTCTGCTAATTGTGTTTAAATTATATTAAAGCTAGAATCAAAGTACTTCACCCACATCCCTGCTGATTTGCCACGTGGAACAGACTCCACCAGAAATCCAGCACTCAGAAACATTATTGCAGTAGGAATGCATGCATGAATCCTATACATCACCCGCTGTGCTAAAATATTAGCACAGGGGGATGGGAGAATCACCCTGCCTTCCAGTTTTTTTGTGTAATCCTTGAGCAGTTTTGTATTATGTAAATCTTTTGCATAGTTGTCCCAATTCTGAACATGTTGCAAGTCTTCTGCACTATGAAATGGCTCTGGAAGTGGTGATGTGGATTCCATGCTTTTACTGAGCCCTATATTGCTTCTGTGTTGTTGCATGCTGTTTTGAGCCTATGCTCACTACTTTTAGTCTCTGGGTTTCTGTCTCTGCTTGTATTTACTATTCAAAATGTTCTGAAATTTTGGTGAGTCTCGCATTTTTTTTCTCTTTTGCACATTTGGGCATCTCCACAAGGGTGGAGCTTCTCTAGATCTCTCTCACTTCAGTCATGTGATCTGACATTATTATATCAGCGTCATGTATGCTTCAGATGTTAGTTCTTTACATTGCTAGGTGACTTTCATCTTCCCATGCAGATGAGCAAATTATCCTATTTGTAGCTGAAGATTAAAATGTAGCAAAATTAAGGAAATCAATTTTCAAGCACGAAACAGTTACAAGGGGCAAAAAATACTGCATAGCATTATTTTTAAATGAAAATAATATTGAAAAAAAAAAACTAAGAATGTCCCATTTTTGAAAAATCTTTCCCCCGTGAATGAAAATCAGGACTGTCCAGGCAAACTAAAATTCCTCCCTTCATGAAGTTGAAAACTTGTATGAAAATGTGTTATGGACATAAACTAATAAGCCACACAGCATCCTCAAGATATGCATTACATTAAAAAACATCAAATCAGACAAAAACAAGGAGTGTATATATCAAAGTAAAATTCCATATTCAACCATAAACATGACCCCAGATTGAAAACATTGGTGCAGACTTGATGGCCTAAATAACATTATTTATTCTATGATCAAATCAACATGTAAAAGTTCTGTTGCTTCAGTACCCACAGGGCCTCATCAGTAAAAACAATGATAAAACAGGAAGGTCTCTGATGATTATTTTAGTTCATCTGGTCTCTATGGCATTATAAACTACATTAAACATACAGGCATTTTCACAAACAGCAGCATTCTAAAAGGATACAAGTTATATTGCTTAATATTTTGCAAAATTTCATTATTGAACAATAAGTTTTGAATCTTACCATTCTATCAAGGTGACTCTGTTTGAACTGCATTGGCCAAACATACTGTACCAGTGATTATTTCCTAATCTAAATCATATCAAATGTGAAGTAGGGTAGACAATACTGAGGACCAAATGAAGCTGCTAGGAACACTGGAAAGATAGTAGAATTGGAAAAGTAACAGCTGGAATTCAATATTTGTAAACGAGGTGATACGTAGGCTATGAATGGGGTTAGATAAGTGATGTGGAATAGCAGAGAAGTTTGTGCGTCCAAGTTCGTAAGAAATAAAAAGGAGCACTTCAGGTAACTAAGACCATAAAAACTAATGGAATACATGATTTCATGGCAAGAGATAAAGAATATAAAAGTCAATATGTAATAGTGAATCTATTTAAAACTTTAATAAGGAACACAGTTGCTTTAGACTTTACATTATAGCAAAAAACATTCAGGCACCACACATATTAGGTTGTTGCCAGGTATTAGGAAATAAAAATAGAAAGCAAGACATATTAAGATTGTTTTAATGGAAACAGAGGAGATTATGGACTCATGATAGAAATATTTAAATTGTTAAGGGTTGGGACAGACTAGATAGAAACAGACAATTCCAGTGATTGAGGGAGCTAGAAAAAGACAACATAGGTAAAAGCTTAAGCACAAGAGATTTAGCACATAGACAAGATAAACTTTATAGTGGTGAGGTTATGGAATACATCACAGGCATTAGTGATTGAAGCAGACACTATGTCAAAATTTTAGATCAGATTAAACAAAAATGAAAGGATGTATTGAACACCACAGGCACATGGAATTAGAACTGCTGTTTGAGAGTAGATAAACAACAGAACTAGTTGAGTAAAATGGCATGTTTAATTCCTGTAATTTTCAAAAATAATGCTTATTGTACATAGCATTGGATGCAAAACAATGTACATTTGTTTTTTTTTGTTTACACACGTCAGTACATGCAATCGTAAAATGACCAATAAACCAATTCATTCTTGCTCCTTTATTTCACTCACATTTATTTCATTGAATAAATCCCTCAACCCACAAAATACATTGATGTACAACATGAGCATCATCACTACGGGCAGATACTTCCCCCTCCAACAGAAAAATTAAAGTGATCATTAACAAAAGGCATGATCTAAAAAACAAGAATATACAGAAAATGGACTATAAAAATCTTAGGTAGGTTTTTCTGTGGCTGTAAATATTGCACCATAGTACAGATTCATTCTACACAGCTCATGTAAACATCAGTTTCCTTTCAACTTTTAAATCAAGGCAGCTACACAAATGAGATGTAGATTCCCAATCAATACGATACCCAAGGATGAGGTACTCAGAAGTGTATACCTTATATACTATATTTAAAATCAAATATGCAATATGTGCATAATCTATATCACTGCACATGTCCCAGTTAGATAACTTCATTTAGCCTTCACATTTCATAAGAAAACAAAAAACTGAAAAGAGAATATAAAAGATTGGTCCGAATCTTCAAATGCTTGTAGTAATATGGTCTTCATTCTACAGTGACAGATTTGGCTAGGTTTCGAGGAAAGTCAACCTAAAATAAAAAATTCAATTTAGTGAATGGGCACTTACAGTAAAATTATAATTTTTAGACAGGATAGAAAATTGACAATAATAAAATTGATGATCAAGGCCAAGGCCACAAAAATTCTCCTCAACAGCACTGTGGGTGTACATACACTACATGGACTGCAGAAGTTCAAGAAGATACCTTATCACCACCTTCTGGAAGGCGGTTAGGGAAAGCCAATAAATGTTGCCTTAGCCAGTGATGCCCATGTCCCAGAGAATATATTTTAAAAATTAACTTCTCCGAGCCATTAGCCTAATAAATAGGGTTATCCCACCTGGAGAAGTAGTAGGAAGATTACGAGTTCTCTCTATGCTAATATTCTTCTGCTTGTACAGCTAAGCTAATCTAACCTATCAGATAATAATTAATCTGATAACCTATCAGATTATCAGATAATTATTATTATAATTAGATAATAATTTTATCTCGCAACATACCAACAATACTTCTCTACATATATGAAAGTTCCTAGGCATAAGATAATTGATCTACATAGATGGTAAAACGGTTGGGGGGGTGGGGAAAACAGACAGAAAAAGAGGGGCAAAAAGAGCAAGATTATACAATAGTGTTCTTGTTTTATTATGGAACATCGTACCTGTATAATCAAAGATTTGCTTTTGCTACATCTCATGGCATAAGTACACAGCGACGGAAAGGAGAGAGTGCAAAATGTAGTGTTCAAAGGATACAGTAGGATTATTGTTTACCGACTGGCAAAATGACCAAGCAGGAGTTCTTTCTGGTAACACTGAATCCTGGGCTTTGACTATTAAACATGCAGGCCAGCTTTATACCTGCAATTCTGAAGCTGTCCAGTTAAATGGGAGAATCTGCTAGCCCTATTTACTTGAAGTTGCAGATACTGCTCCCAAATGAACAGCTTTAGGAGCTGGCTAGCAGGATGTAATGTTGGTACATGGACAAGTGAAAAGCTTCTCTCTGTGTAAACTTTGACTCTGCAGAGAATGTATTCAATGCCTTCCTGCAGCAGTTTAGAACAAAGAACAAAACAGCAAGGGAAACAGGCCCTTTGGCCCAACGAGCCCGCGCCGCCACCGTTATGTTCCCACCTCTACCCGTGATCCCTGTCTATGTTTATAGATCTATGGATTAAAAACCAAATTTGAGACAATTTGGGGGGAATTTGTTTTGCCAATTAGCCTAAAAGCACATCTTTGGGATGTGGGAGGAAACCAGAGCACCAGGAGAAAACCCACGCAAGCACGGGGAGAATGTGCAAACTCCCACAGACACAGGCCCAAATCCATGTATCTGCACAGCACAGCGATAGTCACTGAGCTGTCGTGTTGCCCATCACATGGTCCAGGTCAAGCGTACACTAACGACGTGAAGCACTAGGATACTCTCAAAAAAATCCAAGAGCAGCCCTCTCACGACCCATCGCGTGTATGCCCCTCGTTAGACAACAAGGTGGACCAAAGCACCTGTAGGATAAAAACAAGTACATCAATATCATCATCTATTTACACACTCCCCAGGGACTCCCAAGGCTCATGATCCCAATTTTAAATCAGTTTTCTATACCCCTCCATTCCCATTCTGTACATATGCCCATCTAAGTATCTCTTAAATAACTGCAGAGTACCTGCCTCCATCACTTTACTTGGCAGAGCATTCCATGCCCCCACCACCCTCTGTGTGAAAAAACTCCCTCTAGCATCCAAATTATACCTTACCCCCCCTCACCCTAAGCCCGTGACCCCTCGTGCTATTCCAGTCCATCCTAGGAAAAAGCTTAACCCTGTTTACTGTATCTATACCCCTCATAATCTTGTACACCTCTATTAGATCTCCTCTAAGTCTACGTCTTTCTAAGGAAAACAGTCCCAATTTGCCTAACCTCTCCTTGTAACTCTGACCTTCTATACCAGGTAGCATCCTGGTAAACGTCCTCTGCACTCTTTCCACATCCTTCCGGTAGTAAGGCGACCAGAACTGGACGCAGTATTCCAAATGAGATCTAACCAATGTTCTATACAACTGCAACATTAAAGGCCAACTCCTGTACTCTATACCCCTTCCGATAAAGGCTAGCATACTATATGCTTTCTTCACAACCTTCTCCACTTGCTCTGCTACCTTCAGAGACTTGTTCACCTGCAACCTCAGGTCCCTCTACGTTTCTATACTCTTAATAAGTCTACCCTTTATCATACACTTCCCTCCTACATTCTTTCTCCCGAAACACATCACCTCATATTTATCAGGATTGAATTCCATCTGCCATCTATCTGCCCAAGCTACCAGCCTAAGTATGTTCTGCTACATCGCCTGACAATGCTCCTTACTATCCGCAAGTCCGGCCATCTTTGTATCGTCTGCAATCAACATCAATAATCTACTGTAGTTCTAGTATGAAATGCTAAACTGAGGCCTTGTCAGTTCACGTGTAATGGTTGGCATGTATTGAAGAAGTTAGTGCCACAGTTAGCACTGCAGCCTCACAGCACCATGGACCTGGGTTCAATTCTGGCCTTGGGTGACTGTCTGTGTGGAATTTGCATGTTCTCCTTGTGTCTTTGTGGGTTTCCATCCACAGTCCAAAGATGTGCAGATTAGGTGGATTGGCCATGGTAAACAGCTCTTTTGTGTCCTGAAATATGCAAGGGGAATTAGGGAGGTAACTACATGGGATTATGAGGATCAGGTTTGGGTGGGATGCTCCGTTGGAGAATTTGTGTGGACTTGAAGGGCAGAATGGTCTTCTGCATTATAGAGATTCTCTAATTCTTCTAGGAGCAGAAAATCATATTCATTCTTTTCCATCAGTAGCTTAGACCAGCGATGGACAACCTAGGTTTGTGAGCAGGTCACAGACTGACCCTCCTCCATCTCAATGGCTTGTTCACTAACCACGCCCTCATGAATAAGATTAATTACATTTAATACATGCCAAATATTTCCATGACGAGTTATAGAAAATACTTCATCATAGATCTCATTTGGAATACTGTGTCCAGTTCTGGTTGCCTTACTACCAGAGAGTGCAGAAGAGGTTTACCAGGATGCTGCCTAGTAGGGAAGGTCTGAGTTACGAGGAGAAGTTAGGCAAATTGGGGCTGTTTTTCTTCGAAAGATATAGACTTAGAGGAGATCTAATAGAGATGAACAAGATTATGAGGGGTATAGATAAAGAAGAGGGTTAAGCTTTTTCCCAGGATGGACTCAAATAGCACAAGGGGTCATGGGCTTAGGGTGAGGTGGGTAAGATATAATTTGGATGCTAGAGGGAATTTTTTCACACAGAAGGTGGTGGGGGTATGGAACGCACTGCCAAGTAAAGTGGTGGAGGCGGGTACTCTGGAGTTATTTAAGAGATACTTAGATGGACACATGAACAGAATGGGAATGGAGGAGTATAGAAAACTGATTTAAAATAGGAATCATGAACCTTGGGAGTTCCCTGGGAAGCGTGTAAATTGTCGATGACGTTGATGTATTTGTTTTATCCTACACGTACTTCAGTCTGCCTTGTTGTCTAACAAGGGGCATACACGCGATGGGTCGTGTGAGGGCTGCTCATGATTTTGAGAGTATGCTAGTGCTTCACGTCGTTAGTGTACGCTTGACCTGGACCATTTGATGGGCAACATGACAGCTCAGCGACTATTGCCGTGCTGTGCGGATACATGGATTTGGGCCTGTGTCTGTGGGAGTCTGCGCGTTCTCCCCGTGCTTGTGTGGGTTTTCTCCAGTTGCTCCGGTTTCCTCCCACATCCCAAAGATGTGCTCTTAGGCTGATTGGCAGAGCAAATTCTCCCTAAATTGTCACAAATTTGGTTTCAATGCATAGATCTATAAACATAGACAGGGATCATGGGTAGAAGTGGGAACATCGAGGTGGCGGCGCGGGCTCATTGGACCGAAGGGCCTGTTTCCCGTGCTGTTTTGTTCTTTGTATAAGTCGTGAAGCTTTCGAGGTTCATTAACTGAGACACCAGTTCAACAGAACACAGCATAATATACGTATGCCTTCCATTATTCTTACCCAAATGGGCATGGGGCTACCTTCATTTTCCAACTGAGTAACCTTCTTCAAGAATTTAATCAAATTTAGAAGACATGATCTTTTCCAGAAACCATGTTGACGATCTCAAAAATCTCTTCCCCTATGAAATTTTAAACCACCATTCATGGACCCTTTACTACCTCAGGTTTCAACCTGAAATTAGTTTATACTTAACCTGTAAGTTTGTATCAGAACAACACTTTTGAGAATTTGAATATTTTCACTTTAGTAATCATATATAAGACGTGCTGACTATGATATTCAATCTACTCACATCATATCCTCGAAGAACAGCCAAATGGAAAGAAAGGAGTTGAAGAGGAATTACACTTAAAATACCCTGTAAGCAGTCAACTGAATGTGGTATTTCAATAGTTTTGTATGCAAGTTTCCGACTCTCCTCATCATTCTTTGTACAGAGTATTATTGGGCGGCCCTAAAAGAAAAATGATTATTAAACAAATTCATTTGTGACAGATAAAAATTACAGATATCTTGGTTAAGGATAGCATACAGTGAGGACCTGGAAGCAGAACCTTTTCAAGAAACTTATTGAACATGTAGTATTCAATTCCAAGTGTTTCCCTACATCCTCCAAGTATGTAAATCACAATGCAAAAAATGTTGCTTTCTAGTGAGTCAAACAACATAATTGTGTGCACAAGTCATTTTGTTTCTCAGCTATAGTCAAATTTAATACATAAGCAAAAATATGCATCCAAATCCAACTGCTGTTTTGGGGCTAAAAATTTCATCAAATGCCATGTTCATTAATTGTTTTGAAGAACATCATTTTAGTACATAGGCATAATCTAACTTTTTTTGTCACAGTATATGATATAAATACATCACGATTACATTTGTCTGAAATAATACTTAAGCCAGCTCACATTTACAGGAGTGCAAAATCAAATCTAGCTTCTCTTTCCATTATTCAAAATTACATACAAATATGTTGTTAAATTCAAAAGTAAGCATTTATCTTGTATGCCATGTTAATTATGGGCTCAAATTTTCATGACAGTACAAAAAAAATCATTTTGGATTTAATCACGATCAAAACGTTAAAATTTTACTCTACTTATCTTTTCAAGTAATATTTAACTTGTCACTTGATTAAGGTGGCATACAAAGCATTAAAATTAGTACTGTCATCTCAAATGCAATACTAAGTCTACTTCAAAATATATCGATTATAATAATACCTGTCGTGCAGTGATCTGTTGAACAGCATTCTGACACTTGGTGTAGCTTGGATCCCTCACAACAACCATTATGACAGGCATTTGTGTGTCAATTAAAGCCAAAGGACCATGTTTCAACTCTCCAGCCAGGATCCCCTCAGAATGCATGTAAGTGATTTCTTTGATTTTCTGTCAATATGGCAAAAATAAAGTTAATTACTATAAAAACTTACTCCTGCGTTCAATGTTTCAAAGAATAACGTATCTAGAAAAACAGCAAGAAGTCTCACAACACCAGGTTAAAGTCCAACAGGTTTATATGGTAGCATGAGCTTTTGGAACGCTGTCCCTGCATCAGGTAACTCGTGATGAAGAGATAGCACTCCAAAAGCTCATACTACCAAATAAACCTGCTGGACTTTACCCTGGTATTGAGACTTCTTACTACGCCTATTCCAGTCCAATGCCAGCATCTCCAATCATAGAAAAAAACAAATTGTCAGAGTGGGGAAAAGCTTATTCACATAATCAACTGTTGATACATGAATATTTTACTGGCATTTTCACTCTGCATTTTGAAGACTGTGATAAACAAGTATCTAAATTTGCAGATAATACAGATTTAAGAATCAGTAAGCTATGTAGATGTTATCAGAAAGTTATACAACTTATTCAAGATTAAGTGACTTGGCAAAACCAGATTGAATTTAACATGAGAAATGTTAAATTCACTTCAGACCTTTCACCAAAACAGAAAATATTCTGATTGGTCTTTCCTGGATCTAAAATCCACACATTGATATGGAAATGCTACATAAAAGCAGACCAGAATGAGTGTCAAGATAAATGGTTATGAAGATAAAAAATGCTTGAAATAAAGTTAAAAATGTACTTATGAAATTAGGTCAAGATTAGCATTATAGAACAAACATTGAGAGATTGGGACAGAATGAAAACATGGCAAAACCAACACTGGTAGCTGTTAGTGATAAGGGCAAGTAACGACTTGCCATTCACTAAGTTACAATAAGCATTTTCATGGTAGGAAAGGCAACAGAGACGATTGTTGCATATTAGATTTAAAGCAGGTTATGACTGAACATGCAGATCAATAACAAAAATGATGGAATTAAATTAATTTCATATAGGAAATTACTGTGATTTCAGTCAGTAAACAGAATAGTGGGTCAGATTTAGAAGTCAGCAGTTAGGCAAAAGAGTTTTGATGATCACTGAATAGTTATATTTTATGACATGAAAACAACTATGGGCAAAATGTATGGATGTAAAAACATTAAAAGAATTAACAGGTTTTACAGAATGCTAAGAAAGAAAACTGGTGTAAAACTTAAGCAGGCAGGTCAACACTTGAATGATGCAGTATAAAAAAAAAATCAAAGATCAAACAGATATTTTAAGTTGAGAAAATAAAAAACTACAGTGAGCCATACAAAAATTAAATGATAACTTAAAGAAAAATCAAAAGAGCAACTGGACAAAAATCATGGATTGTAGGTCGTAACAAAGGAGAAGCAAATAAAATTATACAAGAACCCCAATTTAAAAAAAGAGTATAAACTCTCACCTGCTATCAGTTAACAGAATAGTTAAAAAAAGATATTATATACCCATTGCAAGGAATCAGAATATCAAATGGTGCTGAAAAGCAGCAGCAAAATGTTTAGCTCAGCTGCCGTGCCAGCAGCTTAATTCATTTCAATTGCTTATTCTTCGACTGGGCATAATACTTATGTTACTCAACCAAAGTCCCTGAGAAAGGAATTCAAATCCCATCACAGCAGTTGAGGAATTTAATTCAATGAAAAATGAACTTAATTTAGTAAATCTTATGAAATGTACAACAAAAATAATTTTAGTATTTTACAATAATCACAAAACTACCTACATTACAAAAGCACTGTTTTCTAAATGGGAAAATGCTTAGGAAATCAGAAGCACAAAAGGACTTGGGAGCTCTTGTTCAAGATTCTCTTAAGATTAATGCGCAGGTTCAATCAACAGTTAGGAAGGCAAATGCTATGTTAACATTCAAGTCGAAAGGGCTGGAATACAAAAGCAAGGATGTACGTCTGAGGCTTCACAAGGCTTTGGTCATACTCTATTTGGGGTATTGTGTGCAATTTTGGGCCCGTACCTAAGGAAGGATGTGCTGGCTTTGTAATAGGGTACAGAGGATGTTCAAAAGAATGATCCCTGGAATGAAGAGCTTGTCATATGAGAAATGGTGAGGACTCTGGGTCTGTACTCATTGGAGCTTAGGAAGGAAGAGGGCAGGGGAGCAGGGAGGCAGAATCTTATTGAAGCTTATAGGATACTGCGAGACCTGGATAGAGTGAATGTGGAGAGCATGTTTCCACTAATGGGAAAAACTAGAATCAGAGGGCACAACCTTAAGGTAAAGAAATGATCCTTTAAAACAGAGATGAGGAAAAATTTCTTCAGCCAGAGAGTGGTGAATCAGTGGAACTCTGTGACAGAAGGCTATGGAGGCCAGGTCATTGAGTGTCTTTAAGATAGATAGAGATAGCTTTTTGATAAGGGGGTCAGAGATTTTCCAGAAAAGGCAGATGAGAAAAATATCAGCCATGGTTGAATGGCACAGCAGACTCGATGGTCTGAGTAGCCTAATTCTGCCCCTATGTTTAATGGTCTTAAAAATTCATTTCTGTCTTTTTGGGAAGGCAAACTGCTGCCCTTACCTAGTCTGGCTCGTATGAGACTGCAAATCCACAGTAACATGGTTGACGCTAAACATCCCTCTGAAACGGCCTAGCAAGCCTCTCAGTTCTATTCACAAAATACAATAGTCATCTCTGTACCAAAACCAGGCAGTGTGCCTTAGTGATCATCATTCTGCAGTGCTTTGAAAGGTCATTCATGACGTGAATCAATTCAGGCCTTCCAAGTTGCATGGATCCATTACAGTTTGCATTCCGCCATAACAGATCCACAGCATACACCATCTCCCTGGCCCTACACTCAAGCCCTGGAACTCCTAGATAACAAAGACATTTATGTCAGACTCCTATTTATTGACTACAGCTCGGCCTTCAACACCATTATTCCTACTAAACTCATCGCCAAACTCCGTGACCGAAGGCTCAGTTCCTCACTCCGCAACTGGATCCTAGGCTTCCTAAGCCACAGACTGCAATCAGTAAAGATAGGCAATAATACCTCCTCCAAATTATCCTCAACACTAGTGCCCCACATGACCGTTTCCTCAACCCCTTACTATATTCTTTATACACCTATGACCGTGGGGCCAAACACCCCTCAGGAGGCTAAGAAAATTTAGCAAGTCTGTTACGATTCTCATCAACTTTTACAGTTGCATCCTAGAAAGTATTCTTTCTAGTTATATCACAGGTTGGTATGGCTTCCACTCTGTCCAAGACACCAAGAAACTAAGGGTTGTGAACATAGCCCAGTTCATCATGCAAACCTGTTTAAATACTTTAATTGTTTCCACAGGCTATTCGGTCCACCTTGTTGACCAACAAGGTGCATGCATTCGGCAGGTCGTGTGAGGGCTGCTCCTGGAGGTTACTTCAGGAGTGGCCTAGTGCTTCACGTCGTTAGTGTAAACTGGACCATCAGATGGGCAACATGACAGCTCAGAGACTATCGCTGTTGCTGTGCAGACACATGGATTTGGGCCTGTGTCTGCGGGAGTTTGCGCGTTCTCCCCGTGGTTGCGTGGGTTTTCTCCGGGTGCTCCGGTTTCCTCCCCCATCCCAAAAATGTGCTCTTAGGCTGATTGGGTAACAAATTGTCCCTATATTGGTCTCTATATGTCATTAAGACATTAGGATGGCGGCGCGGGCTCGTTGGGCTGAAGGGCCTGTTTCCCGTGCTGTGTTGTTCTTTGTTAAACCAGCTTCCCATACATTGGCTTCTCTCTGCCTTGAAAAGCAGCCAGCATAATCAAGGACCCCTGGGCATATTCCTTTTCACCTTCTTCCATTAGGAAAAAGTTGTAATCACATACCAACCAACTCGAGAACAGTTTCCTTCCTGCTGCATCAGACTTTTGAATGGACTTACTTTATATTAAGTTGATCTCTGTATCCTAGGTATGATTGTACATTCTGCACCCTCTCCTTTCTTTCTGTGTGTGTGGTATGCTTTGGCTGTATAGTGCGCAAGAAACAATACTTTTCACTGCATATTAATATATGTAACAATAATAAATCAAATGAAATGGCTTGCCATCACCTATTCCAGGGCAACTAGGGATGGACAATAATGTTGACCATTTTTAAGGTCAAACCAAATAAACAAACTCAAGTTAGAACCAAGTAAAAAGGGGCAGCTTCCCTAAAGGAAGGGGAACAGCCCGAACAAAATAAAAGTACAAAGGAAACTTGAAAATGTCAAGTTAACATGTGATTATTAAGATCAATAATGTACCCCAGTCCCTGCAGTGCCCAACAGGTGCGGAAGGCGTCAACTGCACCCGTGGACATTGCGTGCTCTGTTCCAGGGACATCTGGCCGCAAACGTAGCCGCGTTAGAGGGGCAGACAGTCAGTATGGACAGCCTCCTTGATTGCCTGATGCCTGGACTGTAAATGTTTTGCTAGGCCTAGGAGTAGGTTCACGAGAAGGTCGCCATCCTGACCCTCCCCTCTCCACACCAGGTGTCCGTAGATCAGGAGCTGAAGTGCAAACAAAACATCAATAAAAGGTTCTTCAAAAAGGCAGTGCAACCTTAGGCACAAAACAGACATGGTCCACAGACAAGCAGCAAGAACTACATCTGGGAATTAATCACAAATAACATTTTTTGAAAAGACTTCTACCTTAAGCAGTCAATATTTTGTAGATTGGCTTTTCCTGAATGGAAAGGCAAATGATAACAGATCAGAATTTGAAGAATCTAAAGAACACCAGAGTCTTATATTGCAAATAATCATGAGTAGAAGTCAAGAATGACTTTTTGTGTAGGGCCTACTTACTAAAGCTCCCTCTAGGCATGTAGCATAATGATACCCACGACCCATGACGAGGAGTGATTTGTGCTGGAACAGTTCACGGGCTAGTAGCTGAACCTTTTTGTCCAAGGACAACACTTCTTTAATTTGGTCTGAGAGAATTTGAGAGAATAATAACAACAGGTTAATAATACAAATTGAGGTAGTTACAGGCATTAATAGTAATTACATCTTATATGCAGCTTTTCACAAACATATATCTTCTAAAAAAGACAAGTAATTTACAAACTATAAAGACAACAGACATACAAATATTTGCGTGGAAAATATATTTTCAAATAGAATGATTGAAGTTCACCAAAAAAGATGGAGGTCATCTAGCCCATGTCCATGCCAGGTTGTTCCCAGACCAATTTAAAACTAGTGCCGACACTCTGCTTTCTCTCCATATCCTCGGTTATTCTAAATACTTATACTTCCTATGGCAAAATGTTCCATGCTCCAGCAGACTTCTCACTCTTTGGTAATTTTAAACGGAGGATCCCTCTTTATTGATGCCCCAAAAACAAGAATAGTCTTTGACAACTATTTTTTCAAAATCCTTTGTAATTTTAAAATATCTCAATGGAATGTGATTTTACTCATTTTCTGCTGTGAAAATGGTCCTAACATCTTGGGTTAATCCCAGTGTCACAGGTTTTCTCCTACCTATAATTTTCCACGTCTGGCATCATTCTAGACAAACTGTACTGTAGTCTCTGTAACTTTATTTCCGCTTTGCAATGGAAATGCCTACATCTGCATACAGAAATCTGCAGGCTAATCAATGTCAGGAACAAAATTATTTCATTACCTTTGTTCTCATCAAACTATTTATAACTTGCCCAAAATATCATTTAATCCCTGATTTAAACTTCGGTCTTGAGTGCAGTGTTTGGATGAGAGGAGGATGAAATGATAAGACACAAGGCCCAGACCACTGGGTCCCAAGCCTCTATCATCTTCCAAGAATGACTCCTGTGTGAACCTGGCTGAAATGACAATGTGGTTGCTGGATGACAGGCCACTGCTAGGGCCTTGAAAGAATCCTTTTAAACACCAAGTAAAATTGAGTCGGTGGCACGGATGCCAGTTCAATCAAGTACTGTCAGACAAAATTCTGAACGCAGTAATTTGTTGAGTGACAGTATTTTTTGGGTGAAAGAATTTGGCCCAGACCAGGAACAGGTGTTGTTCCAGTCTTTTACAGAATAAGTAGTATCCAAGAATGGAAGTGAGACCCAAGATCTGAAATCCAGAGGTATTAATTACATAAACTGATAAATAGTTGGTTGGTGAGTTTTAAGGTTCCCTTTTTTTCCTCTAAGCTGGGGCAATAGTTTCAAGAAGTACCATGGAGCTATTAGTGTTGTATTAAACTAGTTTGTGTAACCACAAAACATTGTTGAATGGTATTTCTATATTTAAAACTCCTACTTGTTGAGCAATATACAATCAAGATAAAGGGCAGGTGATGTGTTGCAGCTGTAGCTTATTGGAGTTGGTGGGCACCAGTGAGATGCACAGCAATCACATCTGCAGTAAATTTCTGCAGCAAATTTCTTCAGCTCCAGGAAAACAGCTCAGGATTTGAGCTGGAGTCCAAGCTTCAAACACTGCAATGTAGCAGGGAAGGGCAAAGTTACTGGTACGTTTGTTCCAGAAGGCAGTCACATTTAAGTTAAGCAAGTCAGAGTTACTCCATAGTCAGAGACAAGAGGGTGTGGTTATAAGTGGGACAGGTATTGGGATTCAGAAGGTTGAACTGGTGAAACCTCAGTCCTTGCAATTGTCCACCAGATTAGAGGTTCTTGTAGCCTCAATAGACAAGATCAGAAACAGCAGGATGAGCATATTAACCATCAGTTCCCTTGATGCAGGGAATCATTCAATATTTTGTGTTGCTCGGGGTGAGGCGGGGGGGTGGTTCTGTGAATAGAGTACAAGTAGCCAGGTGATAAATTAATAAGCAGGACCATGAATGTCATAATTTCTGAGCAACGAACAAATTAACATAGGCTAAACAAAATAAGTTCAATGCATGGTACAAGAATTGGTTTGGAAGAGTTTTAATTCATAAGGCACTTGTCACCAGGATTGGTGAAAGAAACAGTACTGGTGGGCAAGAATTTATTTGGAGCACGCTGGCACCAGGGTTCTAGCAAATTGTATAATGAGGACTGTAGAGAGGGCTTTAAATTAAATAATAAATTTACAGAATGTGGGCACTGTTGGCTAGGCCAGCATTTATTAGCGTCTCCAGTTGCCCTTGGGAAGATGGTGGTGAGCTGCTGCAATCCCTGTGATGTAGTAACACCCACAGCCTCGTTGGGGAAGCAGTTTTAGGATTTTGATTTAATTACAGCGAAGGAAAGGGAGATATATTTCCAAATCAGAACGGTTGATGACTTGGAGGGGAACTTCCAGGTGTGGTGATCCCATGTATCTGCTGATCTTGTTGGTGTACAGCCAACATCCCCCACGACGATGGTATTGCTGCAACTGCCTCAGTACTCAATGCCAACAACTGCCAGTTTCCGGATGCAACTTTACAACTCATCCGCTTCATCTTGGACCACAATGTCTTCACCTTCAACAATCAGCTTTTCATCCAGACACACGGAACAGCCATGGGGACCAAATTCGCACCTCAGTATGCCAACATCTTCGTGCACAGGTTCGAACAAGACTTCTTCACCACACGAGATCTCCAACCAAGGTTATATACTAGATACATTGATGACATCTTTTTTCTTTGGACTCATGGTGAACAATCATTGAAACAACTGTATGATGATATCAACAAGTTCCATCCCACCATCAGACTCACCACGGACTATTCTCCAGAATTAGTTGCATTCTTGGACACACGCATCTCCATCAAGGACGGCCACCTCAGCACCTCACTGTACTGCAAACCGACAGACAACCTCACAATGCTCCACTTCTCCAGATTCTACCCTAGACACGTTAAAGAAGCCATTCCCTATGGACAAGCCCTCCGTATACACAGAATTTGCTCAGATGAGGAGGATCGTGACAGACACCTCCAGACGCTGAAGGATGCCCTCGTGAGAACAGGATATGGCGCTCGACTCATCGATCGACAGTTCCGATGTGCCACAGCGATAAACCACACTGACCTCCTCAGAAGACGAACACGGGACACGGTGGACAGAGTACCCTTTGTTGTCCAGTACTTCCCCGGAGCGGAGAAGCTACGACATCTTCTCCGGAGTCTTCAACATATTATTGATGACGATGAACATCTCGCTAGGGCCATCCCCACCCCCCCACTTCTTGCTTTCAGACAACCGCACAACCTCAAACAGATCATTGTTCGCAGCAAACTACCCAACCTTCAGGAGAACAGTGACCACAATACCACACAACCCTGCCACAGCAACCTTTGCAAGACATGCCGGATCATAGACATGGACGACATCATCAAACGTGAGAATACCATTCACCAGGTACACGGTACATACTCTTGCAGCTCGGCCAACGTTGTCTACCTAATACGTTGCAAGAAAGGATGTCCCGAAGCATGGTACATTGGGGAGACCATGCAGACACCACGACAGCGGATGAATGAGCATCGCTCAACAATCACCAGGCAAAACAGTTCTCTTCCTGTTGATTCTCTTACAATAGCAATGGTGTAGGACTGACTATATATCAAGAAATAAATGGGGTTGAAAGAAAGGGGCTGAAATAGACAAAGGTGATCTTAACCTTCATACAGAATAACAAAATTGGCAAAGGGAATCATGAGTTCATGGAGTGTATTCAGCACCTAGGTTCCTTCTGAGTAATAGGCCTACATGGCCATATAATAAATGATGATGCGCCACATGTTTAGTCATTACATCTGTGCAGAACCTTTGGTGTTCAGCCTATTGCGCCATCTCTCACTTTCCCACAGCTCCTCTAATCAAAGGCTGCTTCCCTCTCCCACATGCTACTAATAGACTGAACTGCATCTCACTACTGAACCTGTCAGCAGCAAGCACAAGGGAGAAACAGGAAGTGAGTGATGGTACACTGGCCTGAACATCAGAGTGGCAATGATACAGAGGGAAATTTTGCATTGTTTGAGTGACGTGGGAGTTTGTTCCGCAGTGGACCGTATGGGTGGTTTGATCAGCTTAGAAAGTCTGCGAGGGTCCAGTGAGGTGAGACGTCAGGTAGTCTAATGAATAAGTGAGCAACTTCAGGTGGTCCAGTGAGCAAGGTGGAGACAGTGAGGCATTTGGTCAGTGAGCAAATGTGTTTAGATGATCCAACGAGCAAGACAGAGACTGCAAGAGTCCAGTCAGTGAGGGAGACATTGGGGTTTGATCAGTGAGGAATAGAATGTGAATGTGAGGGACAGATGTGAGGGTCGAGTCAGCATGGGACAGATTTTGCTTTCTGGTGAGCAAGGAAGGGACTCGGGATGGTCAGCTGAGTGAAGATCCAATCAGTGAGGGAGAAATTACAAAGATCCAATCAGTGAGGGACAGAATTTGGTTGGTCTGGTGAGCAAAAAAGACACAGGGATGGTCTTTTGAGTAGGGGTCCAGAAGTGAGGGAGAAAGACTTTGGACCAGGAGTGGATGGCTATAGAGGAATAACTTTGGGCCCAGGAGCAGTCTGGTCAATGAGGGAGAGACTTTAGAGTGGTCATGCACACCCTCTTGTGCTTAAGAGTCGTCACACACTTTTTGTTGCACTTTCAACGACAGCCTGTTTTGCCTCCATACTGCTGTTATAGATTCAACTACATCTCAGTGAGCCTATTAGCAGCACGCATCATAGAAAAGGCAGAGGTATGCCAATACAATCATCTCATGGTCTGCATTTTAGAAAAAAATCACAGAGACCATAGTGTTACTGCCCCCCCAAAACCTGAACGGTACAGGCCTTTTACAAAACTTGATGTTTAGTGACTTACAGTTAAACAGTTTGTTCTGCATGTCTCATTTACCACCTTATTGGACAAGTAACTCAGTTTGATTCCCCAAAGTCTGTTTTATCAGAATTTGCATGAAAACTGGAGTAATTCACACTGGATTCTTCAGTGGGATGTCAGAGAAGACTCTCCCACATTCTCATTGCAAAAGACACCACTGAGAATATTAAATTTCAGAGGGTAGGCCTATTTCCACTGAAGAGGCTGAACGCAGCAGATCAGCCTGCAGTTTGCTGGCCAGCTCAGGCCCTCTACCATGCCTCTGCCCATTCATGGTCCAGCCTGTCAGCCTACAATTTGCTGGCCTGATTGGAGGTCCTGGACTGGCCAGAGTGCTGCTCCCTCCTCCACCAACTGCCCAATCATGGACACCATCCCCCCCCCCCCATTCCCTGCAGGCATATCTCCTCCCGATCACTGACCTCCCTCTTGCCCCCATCAATCCCCATGCAGAGTGGCAATGGGACCTTCCCCACCTCCACTACCCGCCCCTAGTCCCCACCCTCTGCAACTATTGCCCCCAAGGCCCCAGTTGGTCTCAATCTCCTACCAAGGTGCTCTGTGGGCATGGCCACAGGCTGACACTGCCAAGGTGCTCATGCCCAGCAGGCACCCCACCACTCCCTCGCCACCTAACCCCCTGGTGGGTCCTGATTGCTTTCTCTTCACTCTAGCAGGGTCAGGCTGCTAGCTCCCTGAAAGTGGGGAGCTACTATAATCCCTGCTGGAGCGAAACAATCTGGTAGGGTGGGAGATTCTAGGGGGCCCAGAGAATTCAATCCCAGACCCGCCGATAGTATTTTACATACTGTTTAAATACTATTTCAGTGCTACCCTCTCCTTCCATCCGATTCCTGGCACTATGCAAACACCACTGGAAATCCAGGTCTGGGAGATGCAATCATGGCGCAAATGTTCACTGGAGTCCTGTGAATCAGCTGATGTGCGATTCTCCGCTTTAAAATTAGAGTATCACCCCCACGGTGTTCAATACCATCCAGGACAAAGCAGCATGCTTGATTGTCACACTTTCCACAAATATTCACTCTCTCAATTATTGACAGATTGTGACAGTGGGGTGGACCATCCACCAATTATATTGCAGAAACTCATTAAGGCTCCTTAGGCAGCAACTACCAAATCTATGACCATTACCATCTAGAAGGAAAGACAAGGGCACCACATACATGGGAACACTGTGCCACCTGATAGTTTCCCTAAGCCATTCACTATTTTGACTTGGAAACAGTCATTCTTTCATCGTCAGTGGGTCAATTTTTTTCTTACTCCCTCACTAACAGCACTACGGATGGACCTACATCACAGGGACTGCAACTATTCAGAAAGCAGTTCACTACTACTTCTCCAAGGGTAATTAAAGATGAGTAATAAATGCTGGTCTAGCCAGATGTACCTACACCCCATAAATGAATTAAAAATAAATTCTGTGCAAAATATGGCAAAGCATCTGCATGCACCAATGAGCTGGCACAGCAAACACTTTAATCTCTGCAATCTCATTCTTCTTGGGCAGGAGGTTAAAACCAGGATATTAATATTCATAATTTCAAATCGCTCAAAGGTTTTCAAGAAATTAAATCAAGTGATGCAGGAAACTAAGTTTTCAAATTCACAATATTCTATTTATAAAAGATAAAGCAAATATTTCTCATCAAGAAATTAATATACACTTCGGCAATAAAAGCTCAATGCTTGATTTGACATACTATGAAAATATTACCTGGCAGAGTCTGAAGTCCAGCAATGATCTCCTTTCTCCTTTTCTGCATAGAGATACGATCCTGAGACATCATGAGACCAAACATAATCAAGGAAACAAACTGACTAGTGTAGGCCTGCAAAGATGATAAGAAAAGTTATCAAAAGTTTCAGAATGCTGCATTAAATATATTTAGGAACTATTTATATAGCTCTTTGGAATTATCAAGGTTTTTAAAAGTATTTGTGGTTATGGGGAGGACACCCTAGGCTCTCCAGTGGAAGCGTTCTGTTGTGATTAGAACTTTAAACAAATTACTTATTTTAAAGCCAGACATATGTTATCATTTGATTCAGCAGTGTTCTTTACAATCCTGCTTGCATAACAAGTAAAATATGTGATGATATTTTTCAAAATGGTCACTGCTTATTTGAGAAATCTACTTGCTGATGGTTCTTACCATGTTAACTTATTATAAAATTTCCTTTATACTGATTGGAAAATATTAACAGCCACTTTAGAAATGGAGTGAGAGAAGATTGATCAGTCTCTTGGAATTTCAGAATATTACTTCAAGAATATTCTTTGATCTCTGGATTTCCCACAATTACTTCTTATGAAGCATTTGATTTTGAACAAAAAGGCTACAATGAAAAAGTTCAGCTTGCAACCCCAGCAGAGGGTGTTTCCTCTGTAAAAAAAAATGAAGTCTGGAAAAAGGCTAGCAATAATACACTTCCATAACTCAGGAACTGGAATATTTCAACTTTATATGTTGTTCTTACAGGGCCCTATAAACATACAGATTGACTTGTTATTCTTTTTAAACAATCCAAGTGTATAATATTCACAAAAATTTTTTCAATTATTTTACCATTAGCATTTCCACGCTATCAGTCGGAAAATATTTCTGATTAATAGTTTTTCTTTACACCAGAGCTAATTTTCCCTTTTTGAAAACTAAGTAGGAACATTTCTTCTGTCTGTTTGCATCAGCATACTCGATGCTTTCCAAAACCCTCCACATAGTGGATTTGAGATTATAGAGCTTGAGAGAGATTTACAGCATGGCTACAGGCCCTTCGGCCCAACTTATCCATGCTGCCTTTTCTTTAAAACCCCAAAGTTAATCCCAATTGCCCGCACTTGGCCCATATCCTCCTATACCTATCATATGCATGTAACTATCTAAATGCTTTTTAAAAGACAAAATTGTACCTGTCTCTACTACTACCCCTGGCAACTTGTTCCACAGTAAGAAGTCTGACAACACGACGTTTAAATCCAACCGATTTATTTGATAGTAACCTTACAAGATTTTGACCCTATAATCTTCATCAGGTGAATGAGGTGTTCTGGTCTCCAACAGCACACATACTAGCACAGACTGTTTACAGATTACTGATTAGAACACGAATCTTTACACCTAACTTCAGACAACCGCGCAACCTCAAACAGACCATTGTTCGCAGCAAACTACCCAGCCTTTAGGAGAACAGTAACCACAATACCACACAACCCTGCCATAGCAACCTCTACAAGACATGCCGGATCATTGACATGGATGACATCATCACACGTGAGAACACCATTCACCAGGTACACGGTACATACTCTTGCAACTTGGCCAACGCTGTTTACCTAATACGTTGCAAGAAAGGATGTCCCGAAGCATGGTAGATTGGGGAAACCATGCAGACATTACGACAGTGGATGAATGAACATCACTCAACAATCACCAGGCAAAACCGTTCCCTTCCTGTTGGCGAACACTTCAACGGTCACGGGCATTTGGCCTCTGACCTTTGGGTAAACGTTCTTCAAGGGGGCTTTCACGACACACGACAGCACAGAGCCGCTGAGTAGAGACTGATAGCCAAGTTCCACACACGAGGATGATTTTAACAGGGATCTTGGCTTCATGTCACACTATCTGTAACCCCCATGACTTGCCTGGGTTAGCAAAAAATCTCACTTACTGTGCTGTCTGGAGACGATACACATCTCTTTAACTTGTGCTCAGTGCTCCTTCCACTCACATTGTTAGCCACTTTAAGACTTGAAAAGCAGGTTAGATGTAAAGATTTGCATTCTAATCAGTAATCTGTAAAGAGTCTGTGCTAGTATGTGTGCTGTTGGAGACCAGAACACCTCATTTACCTGACGAAGACCAGAGGGTCGAAAGCTTGTAAGTTTACTATCAAATAAATCGGTTGGATTTAAACCTGGTGTTGTCAGATTCTACTGTGTTTACCCCATTCCAATGCTGGCATCTCTATATCATAACTTGTTCCAGACACTCATCATCCTCTGAAAAAACTGGTCCTCTGGACTCTTTTGTATCTCTCCTCCCTCACCTTAAACCTATGTCCTCTAGTTTTGGACTCCTCTACTTTTGGGAAAAGATATTGACTATCTAGCTAATCTGTGCCCCTCTTTCTTTCATAGACCTTTATAAGATCACCCCTCAGTCTCTTACACTCCAGAGAAAAAATTTCTCAATCTATCCAACTTCTTCTTATAACTTAATCCATCAAGTGCCAATAGCATCCTAATAAAATTTTTTCTGCACTCTTTCTACTTTAATAATATTCTTTCTATAATAGGGTGACCATATCGTGCAGATCTTGCACCACATGGACTGCAGCTGTTCAAGAAAGCAGCTCACCATCTTCAAGGGCAATCAAGGTGGGTCAATAAACACCAGCCTAGCCAGCAATGCCGACACTTCAATTTTTAAAAATCATGATGTGGTCACCAATTTAACAGAAAATCTAAAAGTCAAACTATAATTGGTTGCTTGCATTAAAAAAAATCACTAACTGATCAACTTATATTTATGGATTTCCCATGTGCTGTTGGACCAACCAGTGCATCAGCACATTAAAATCTGTGTACCTGTCCTCTTTGGTCCTTTCCCTACTAGGGGTACAACAAATACTTTTGTACACTTGAGTGCAGTGTTCATCAATTCACTGCAGTAAATTTAATAGAAAATGTGATGTTTTTGTTTTATTTTAATCCAATTCTCTAAAAGCTGTTTTAGAAATCTTTTTAGAACATTCAACACCAATTCAAAGTTTAGAGTTGGAGTTAAGCCAATTTGGATTGATGGCTAAAAACAATCTTCTTGTCACACACTATTTTACTTTACTGTACATAATACAAAACTGAATATAGACAATTATTAGGGTTATTTAAGCGATCACAATTCTCAAATACTCAAAGAACCAATACAAGGTAATGTTGCTTATTTTAAAATAAGGAATTCATTAACCTTAGTGCTCGCCACTCCAATTTCAGGTCCAGCATTAATATGTATACCACAATCAGTTTCTCGAGAAATAGAACTTCCAACTGTGTTTGTGATGCCAATAGTCAAAGCACGATGATCCTTACAGTATCGCAGAGCCATGAGTGTATCTGCAGTTTCACCTGTTAAACAGAAACCGATTCATGATGCAAAAACCACAGGTAACGTTTGATAAGATTTCAAAGTATCTTTTCAGAACAACATAAAGAATATTAGCCTCATAATTGCATGCAGATGTAGAAGTTATTGAATAAATAAAATACATTAGACTTGCAAAATTATGTTTGAATGCACACCTGACTGGCTAATAAAAAAGCAGACATCATCTCTGAAAACAGGAGTACTTCTGTCCAAGAAATCACTGGCAAGTTCAACCATCACTGGTAGTTCAGTTAGTTCTTCCAATACCTGACGAGTCTAGATTGATCAAGAATATTGGATATAAAGATCAAACAGAATATACATTGGTTATGTGTAACCTACCCTCTAATTTTGTTCTGTCATGTAATTTGTTTCAGTTTGCAACCTTTTAAATTTTTTGTAAGCATGCCCTCATATAACTTTAAAGGACCGAGTTATATGTGGCACGTTCGGGTTGCTGCACATTTGCGCAGCTCAGAAATAACATAGGGCAACCGTTCCAATCTACATAATATCCATACTTAAGCATAGTTTAAGCTTGATTTTAAAAAAACTTTCAGAAAACATTTATTTGGTGATGGATTCAGTGCTTTCAATGGTCATATTTATTGAGTCAGCCCTAACTGAAAATGGAAATTGTAAACAGAAACTGAAAGGGGAAAATGAGAAAGGAAACAGAAAAGAAACCAACCCTCCTAGTTTCTAAGGAAATGAAAATTGAAGTCAGGATTGGAAACCAAAACTATTTTAAAAATTAATTTATAGTATGTAAGTGCCACTGGCTAGGCCAACATTTATTTCCCATCACTAAATGCCCCTTGATAAAGATGGTGGTGAGCTTCCTTCTTAAACCACTGCAGTCCCTGGGGAGCAGGTACACCCTCAGTAATGTTTGGGGACAGGAAGAATTCCAGGGAATTTTATCCAATGACAGAGAAAGAGCTAGCATTACATTTCCAAGTCAGGATGATAAGTAATTTTGAGAAGAACTTCCAGGTAGTGGTGCTCCCATCTGACTTGTCCTTCTAGATGGCAGCAGTCATGGTTTTGGACGTGCAGTGTATTTTTAGATAGTACACTATTGCCATTGTTTGTCGGTGGTGGAGAGTGAATGTTAATGGGAGCATGCCAATCAAGAGGCAGCTTTGTCCTGGATGGTGTTGAGCTTTTTGAATGTTGAAGCTGCACTCATCCAGTCAAGTGAAGGCATTCCATCACAATCTGATCTGTTTCTTGTAGAAAGTGGATAAGCGTGGAGGCAAGTTATTTGCTGCAGAATTCCTAGCCTCAGATCTGGCTTGTTGCCACAATATATGGCTAGTCCACTTTGGTTTTCAATCAAAGGCAATCCCCCAAGATGCTGGTACATTGATTGATGCTTTATAAATGGATGCAGAACCAAGCTCAATGGTAGCAGTTGATGAATCCAGTGATGTAGTAATGGCAAGGTGATGTTACAGAGGCCAGATCGAGATTAAATTGTTACAGATATTTGTTATTTGAAGATAATATTGGTGTACATATGCCATATAGACCATGTTGAGTAGGTTCAATGCGTGCAATTTTAGGTGAAGACTGTGCCTGGGGAATTTGGTTTGGTTATGTGCTGCTAGCAGCGCAGATTCAGGCCAGCTCTGAAGAACTGAGCTGAAATTCTTTGAGAAAGATAGTTTCAAAGACTTTGACTTATTTTGCTGACTTATTCACTCTATGGACTGAGGAACCAATTTGTAAGATCTACCTTATTTGCATCTTCCAGTTAATGTACAACTTAGTGTTAGTATTAAGTTATAACTTATAGGCAACAATGTGCATATAAATTCGTGCTTAACTTATGTTCATGTTTAATGTTACAGTATAAGAGGTTATCTCAAATAGTATTTGGTGTTTGCTGTGTTTGACTCTTGTAGGTGCATTCTTTTTGTAAATAACTGGACTTTCAAATTTCCGTATTTAAAAAAGTTAAGGAACTTTCGAGGCCATAATACATCCTTGTTCAACTATGATGAATAAACTCCAGGTACAACACTGAACTATACAGAAGTCTAGGAACAGCCATTCTGCTGAGGAATGAATTTTGGCTCGAATACTGGAAGAACAGGCCTATTTTGTAATTGAATATTGCCATGGGATCTTTTGCATTGTTTCAATAGCGCAGATGGTTTACTGTCTCCCTTCCAATGTGCGTTTTCGTGATGTGCAATCAATAGACAATGAAGTGCCAACAGTTCTTTAAACCTTCCAAAGCTAGACAATTGGCACTGTGCTTCTTCAATCAGGAACGTAACAATCAGCTTATAAATGAATTTGTAAGTTATTTTATGAGCCTATCCATGTCAAGGAAATGATTCATAAACCACTTTTATTTGTCTATGTAGGAACATGGGTTCTCTTGTATGGTATTAGATATAACCAAGAATTCATATAAAGGGTGTATAAGACTCTTATGTGATTATGTGGTTGATTGAGTGGAAGCAAGATTTTCCAGGCAAGCAGTTGTGATCCCTTCAGAGGTAAGTGAAGACTTTACTGAGTACGAGTATTAGATTTCTTACTCATTTTGGAGGGCATCTTCATTACAAGATGATTGCACTGACCTGCTTACCCATTGTTTAGGCCACATATGGCAGTGGCAATGGCGATAATTCCCCACTTCCAGGGATTTGTCCCTAAAAATAGTTGTATCTTGTCCTCCCCAATGATTCAGGTACAGATATTAGGTGATTTTTTTAAAGCTCTTTACTGTAATTTCTGCCTCTCCCAACCTTTGTTTCTGGTATGTGATATAAACTGTTCAAACATGATGCAGTCACATGGTGCATTTTTATAAGACAACCCTGGATAATCACAACAGCCTGCTCATCTCTGCTGATACTACAAGTGGTGGGATCATTTCAAAGTGAAATTCGGCTGTCAGTATTTTTCCAATAAAATAAAATTGGGCATGAAGTTTTGGAACTGTCAGTTTGGCAAGACACTCACACTACTAAGAAAATTTTTTAGCAGACTTTTTAAACAATCTGCTTCAATTCATCTCAAAATAGTTTTGTGTATAGTTCTCCTGCCATCCCCATCACCAATATTAATGCTTCAGTTCCTAACATCAAACACACCAAGAACAAGAAAGACATGCCATGAGGATTAGCAGATAATAAGGAACAGGATAAGCTTTACAATTCAGAAAAGGATCAAACAAGTGGATGAGTATCCATTCTAACTGAATCATCACTACAACAAATAGCAGACACATTCCAGCTGAGAGGACTTTTTTTTCTTCCAAAATAGGCTGCTGTCTGAAGACTGTATCTGAAGGTCAGATCCATTTCCAACATCAGGCTATCATAATTGGGATGCCCTGTTCAATGATCAATAATTACTAGCAGGCAGCTTGCCATACGAAGGAGGGGGGAGGGCTAAATCTAGTGATTATATGAGTTAGGCAAGCTATAATTCTGTAAAGAGAGCGTAGATATAAATCAAGAATTCATATAAAAAGAGAATATAAGAATAAGAAGTCGGGAGGTGGGAGGGCCAAACACCAGGAGACCGCAGTGTTTTTGCGGAGCCAGAGAAGTATTTTTGCTCCCTCTAGCTTCCTTCAAAATTTCCCCGAAAAAAATGTTCCAGAGTGTCTCTGAGCATGTCCACCAAGGCCGACTGGTTAGACTGCTTACCAGGCTCCTCCCATTTGTATCTTAAAATTTCGTAACCAGCTGAAGCTAAGAGAGCATACTGTTAACTTACTTACAGGCCTAACTTAAATTCATCAGGGAGGCATTGGGCATCCAAGAGGCAACCTAATTTATCCCCATCAATTTTAAACAGTTGTCTACTCATTTTGGAGTCGGGCAGTTGAAAATAGCTCCCAGAGCGTCAAATGTTTTGCTCAGCATATTAATTTGAGGAGAGGGGAAATCAACTAATGACCTAAATTTTGAGTTAAATGAGATAGCAAACGTAATGTTCTTAACTGCAGCCGAGATTTAAGAAGTTGCACAACACAACATTCAAACTTACTGCAACTGCAGCGTGGTAACTCGTTCCACAGCCAATCAAGAGCAAGCGCCTGCACCTTTTTATCTCTTTGAGGTGATCTTTCAATCCACCTAGCATTACTGTAAAAAAATACATTAATGATTATGAAACATTATATAGCTTCGCTCATTAATATTGTGCATTCAAAACATAATAAATTGCATCAACCATCAATTGACAAGTTAGCAGAGGTGACTGAAGCTGGCTCCTGCCTCAAAAACAAACAAGAAGAAAACTTTACCGGTGCTTGTTTCAAAGTTCACTCTTCCTCGCAGAGTATTAACTACAGATTCTGGTTGTTCAAAAATCTCTTTCTGCATGAATGCACTGAAGTTACCTGCATCAAAAATTTGCACACACTAATTAGTCAAAAAATGTTAAGGTACACCTGAAATGTTTACCTCAATAAACGTTCAAAGCATTCAAATCCACAATTCAGTTTGCTGCAAATAACCATAACATATTAGCTTATGTAACAGTGGGAGATAACAAGTTCAATTAAAAAAAACTGGGTAATTTAAGGAAAGACTTTTTTAATTGGGCCTTCAGAAAAGTAAAAAAATTGTTGTGAAAATAAAAATTGATAAGTTTCTTTATTGAAATCTTAACAATTGAATAATTGACCCAACTTGGATTTAGAAAATTACTCAATTTCAGGTTTACAAACATTTTAGCCTCATCATTATTAAGTTGAGGGGCATAACAAAATTCTTGCTGAATCGTCACAAGCACAGAATTTACTTTTTAAAATTAAAAAGCAGAAAATGTTGCAAATAATCAGCAGGTCAGGAAGTACCTTCAGAGACAAAAACAGAGTTTATGTTTAGGTCAGTGACCCTTGTCAGGACCCCACTTTCCTTCTTATGTTTACAATATAATGAAAAGTCATCTATATGATGTAAATATTTGGACCTTCACTCAAGACACAAACATGAAACAGAAGAAAAAAAGATACAAGATTAGTAAACTGCACTATTTGAAAATATAGAGGGAGAGCAGAATTCTCCAGGCCCATTAGCACCCGGTGGGAATCATGTTGACCCAGACATTCAGGCAAATAATGGGTTTTGTGCTGGGCATCAAACCTATCACAATGCTCCCAAACTTTATTATTCACATTACTTTTTAAATGCAATTAGTGAACTTGAAGGCCGATTCAATTCTATTATTCAACTGCCTCCCAATCAGTTCTGCACCAGGTGGGCTTAGGTACAGGTCCTGGCAATCGAGGACCTGGTACGTTGGACCCTAAGAAAGGGAAGAAAGGGGTTCAAGGAGGCAAGCCCAGTACCCAGTACCCTCCATCACTGGCAAGCTGCAGAGGGAATGTTCCCAAAGGTCGTGGGAGTGGGTGGGCTTGGGCTGGGGGCAATGGGTTGATCTGAGCATTGTCACCTAGGATGTTGGGGGTGGGGGTGTGAATCCTCTGACTGGACTGTCACTTCTAGCTGTGCAGATCTGAAGATCACCCTGAGCATGGTGATTTCAGGCAGCTTCCTGCTCAACATCCGAGAGAACTTTGAAGTGGCTGAGTCACTTCAATCTCTGTGCCCCTGGTCACCATGTCTAATCAGTAATCTGCAAACATTCTGTGCTGTTATACGTGCTGTTTGAGACCAGAACACCTCATTCACCTGACGAAGAGCAGAGCCTCGAAAGCTTGTGTGAGTTTACTATCAAATAAATTGGTTGGACTTAAACTTGGTGTTGTCAGACTTCTTACCCCGGTCACCTGGCAGGCTTTTAAATCACAGGAGTGCTCAATTCTGCATCACAGACTTCCCTTTCTCTCTCTGAGAAGCTGCAGGTATGAGAATACCCTTTTGAAAGATCTTCCAAACTTTTGAAAACCTTTGTTTCCATTTACTCAGTTTCTGTCCAGACATTTTAACTTTCATTTGATTGACAACTTAGTGGTATTTAATCAGCAAAGCAGCTGTTTTTATCTTTTTTCATGAGAATGCATTTTCATCATACCAATCATTCTTAACTGTACTGTTTACACAAGAGAGGAAGTGAAAAGCACTTAGCTCTTTTGAAATTGCCTGCAGCTAAAGAGGGCACATGGGCACTGGACTTGCCTCCTTGACAGCACTCAGGGTCCAAGGCCAGAGTGTCAGTGCTACGGGCATTGTCAACGCATGGCGCCTGAAAGAAGCCTAGGTTTGGTGGCATGGGGACTGAGTCCCCCTCATGCTTGCATGACTGTGGTCATGGTGGGTGGTGGGGCGGAGAATGACTCATTATTTGAGTGGTGGGGGGAGGAGGCCCCTCTTTGCTGAGAGGTTGGTGGTATTGTCCTGGTCATTGTGGAGGTCACATTTCCGCTTTTGGGCGGTGGCGTTAGTTGGGGAGGAGGAGGGGGTCTGGTCTATAACCAGGGACAAAGTGCTCTTTAAAGATTGCATCCTGAAAAAAAATTTAAAATTTCTGAAAAGCCTTGCTGGTCAGTGCGATGCACAAATTTTCATCCATCAGGTGCTACAAATTCAAGTTTACTTGAATCAGGCTTCCATTACTGGATACATTAAAAAAAGTCTTATTCCAGGCAGACCTTAACTTTATGATGTTTAAGTTATGACGAATGGCACTTTCAACCTTTATAAATTGACATGCTGTTCTGACTTTACATTGTCAGCTTGGAGCTTATGTCAGTAAACAAGTTCATACAATCAATTTCCTGTGGCGTCCATTTCCCTGACTCGAGATGCTCAGTTGCTGTTCTGACACATTTACTTTGTGTTTCCAAACGTTTTCTTAAAATTTATATTTCATAATATTATTTTTGCTCTATAATTGATACAGTACAAAATTCTGGGTTATTTTGGTGAAAAAAAGAGCATCAGGCCTTGGTTCAGGAACCAATCCCTGCTTTATAACATTGTTCTTATGGGAAAATTGCTGCCAACTATTGCATTTAAGCTCAAAATGTGGTTTTCAGGAACCAATCGTGTTCTAAGTCTGAGAATTGCCTGTATTATAATATTAGCAATGACTATAAAATTTATATTTCAGAATTAAAACATGGAAATGAGCCCAGAGATTTCTAGTCAAGTACACTACAAGTACAAGTAAAACACCGATAGATTTACTTGTTTGATGTGAGTGAACATGGATTGACTCTATCAGAAAAACAAAGTTCAGTCCATTTATACTTTAAAACATTTATAGGCCTCTACCCATTTTTTAAAATTTGGGTTTATAATTAGATTTGTACACTCTTCTCACCTTTCATTATTTGATGCAATTCAATCTGCAGAGTGTGTATGGCTCTTGATGCCAAATCACCCACTAATCTTTCAATACGGTGAATGGAGAGGCAACCATCAGCCACTGCCGCAATATCATCATCTTCCAGAAATATAACTTTGTTTGTGTGTTCAATGATTGCACTGTTGAAGAATGATTTAGTATTGTAAATATTCAGATTTTTTAACTGAATTGTAAATAAGAAATTACGAATTACTATTTCTTGCACATATATCACAGCAACTGATATTTTCAAAGTTTTTCCTGATTTAAAATCTGTTTACATATCATTTAATATTTCCTTCAGTAAAAGGATAATAGTAAAACACCTTTCTTAAGTCATTGCTATTTCAAACCCAGTGTTACAAAGCATGTTATACTACATTAAAAAGGTGCTACATAAATACACACACTTGTTGTTGTCGTCATCTTCCTGTATAGTCAAGGTCTCCACTTGAGAAATAAAGAAAAAAAACATTCTTATAGTGCCTCATCACATCTTCAGAGCATACCCAGCACTTTGCAGTCAATAACTTTGGAAATCAGTCATTGTAACATAGGTAGATGCAGCAGTCAATTTCCATTCAGAAAGATTCCACAAATATGTACATTTTTTAATCATTTGATTGGGAAGGACATTGGATAAGATACCAAAAAAAATTCACATTCTTCTCAAAATAGTGCCATGGGACCTTTATACACAGGATATACACAGCCTCAATTTAAAAACTTATTGGAAATACAGCATCTCTGACAGTGCAACACTTTTTCAGTACTGAATTTAATGTTCAGCCTAGATTCTGTGCCTCAAAACCTCTGAGGCCAGTACTCTCCATTCACTTGATGAAGCTCTGTCTGAGGCCAGTACTCTCTATTCATCTGATGAAGAGGCAAACTTAGAAAGCTTGTGATTTTACTATCAAATAAATCAGGTGGACTTAAACCTGGTGTTGTCAGACTTCTTAATGTGTTTACTCCAGTCCAAGACCGGCATCTCCACATCATGGATAATTACTGTGCCACCAATGCCTTAACCAAACTGACTATTTTGAACAAAATAGTTACTTTTTTAAGCACTTTTATAATTTAGTTTTATTCCAAATACAAACTGTTTTTGGAGAAGTTAACAGTCCCTACAGAATCAGATTCAACTTTCAACAAAACAGACAAACATACAAATTAGGAACTGCAGAGGCTATTTGGTCTCTTAAGTCTACCCTGCCATTCAAAAAGATCATGGCTGATCTAACTGCAGTATCAACTGCACTTTCCTTCCTACTCCCTCCAACCTCTGACTCCCTTGTCAATCAAGAATCTAACTCACTCAGCCTTAAAAATATTCAATGACCCTACTTCACTGCTCTCTGGAGAAGCAGGATTCACAGATACACAACCTTTTGAGAGAAAAACATTCTTCCCGTCTTAAATGGGAGATGTCTTACTTTTAATCTGGCCCCCTAGTTCTGGTCTGTCCTATAAGGGGACAGATCCTTTCAGTATCTACCCTGTCAAAGCCCTCAGGATTTTGTTTCAATAAGGTTACTTCTCATTCCTCTAAACTCCAATGGTACAGGCCTATCCTTCCTCTTAAGAAAACCCTTGAGTCCTAGGAACCAGTTAAGTGGACCTTTACTGAACTTTTTCTTAAATTAAAACAAACAAAACTGTACTCTAGATGCGGTTGCACCAATACCCCATATGATTATAGCAAAAGATCCATACTTTTTTTTACGTTGCATTCCCCTCACAATAAATGACAACATTCTATTTGCCTTCCTAATCACTTGCAGCACCTGCATACTAAATTTGCCTTCCTGATCACTTGCAGCACCTGCATACTAGATTTCTTGTGATTCATGTACCAGAACATCCCAATCCAGGGAAACATTTCTACAGAACAATTAACCGGGCCACATTCAAAGCAAACAACATTATAGGCATTAAACAGAAAATGCTGGATAAATGTGAGTTACCGGTCCAAGAGTTAATAGCAATGAAGAATATATTAGCAATCAGTGTTTACATCTACCAAAACTATTAGATGATGTTTAACGAAGAAAAGATGGAGATGATTAGGTCTTTAAACTGATAATAGGATTATACAAAACCAATATATGCAAGCTATTTAATTTATCCAAGTAAAATCTATAAGTCAAAGTCCAAGGATAATAAAAACATTGTTTTACAGTGTACGTGCCTATACAACAAATGCACTAGAAAAAAATAGTTAAGCACAGAAGTTTTATGGTGCAGGTGGCTATTTGGCCCATCGTGTCTACACAGCTTTCCAAATGAGCATCATGACTTAGTGCCACAACCTTGTCTTTTCCATTACCCTGCATTGTAAATATCTAACATTCTCTAAATTGCCTTGATAAAATCTATCTCCACCGAACTTGCATTCCAGAATCAAACAACTTGCTGTGTGAAAACTTTCTCCTCACATCATATGAATGTTCCCAATTAATTTCTTTAAAAACTGATGGGACAAACATATGGTTAATAGCAAACTCAACATGAAGGATAGACACACACAATTATGTGCTGAAGTAAAATAGTACATATGTTGGAAATCTGAAGCAAACAAAAATACAAAGTGTTATAAATACTCAATAGCTTAGGCAGCATAAGAGGAAAACTGGTTTTGCTTCAGGTCAATAATTTGATTCTTTTGGTCAATTTATTAGTGTACCAACTCATGTCATCTTTAGCAAACCATGAGTATTAATTACAGTTTGAATTTTCCAGCCACTCCCACCAGTAGTATTTTTAACCATGTTACTGAACTTGAAGTTTACGATCACATCCAGGTCACGAGGGATTAAATTCCATCCTGCAAGTTGAATTTTCAAACAAAATGAACAAACATTTGTACATACCTTGCATCAGATGCAAAGTAGAATTCAACAGATTTTTCTTCTCCAGTAGGATGCAGGCACTTAAGATTTTCTGTCTCAATTTGGTGTGCCTTGCTTGCACCTCCATTTTTGTTATTCTTGTCTATAGCATAAAAAGAACTTGAGCAAATCATTTAGTTCAGTGTCTTTGTCGTAAGGCCAATGGAAATAAGCAGCTCCTTCATAAAATAAGTAACAAATATAAAATGATATTACACAATCCAAGATTTTGTTGTGAAAGTTTTAAAGGGCAATATGCAGTACATTTCTGAATATTGCAGTATTCAGATGGAATATTACACCAAGGATTTGCAGAACCCATCAGTTGCACATAAAAGATCTGAAGGCTCAATTCGCAGAAAATTAAGGGAGTTCTCCTTGCAGCCTAGTTGATTATTATCCCTCAACTACTAGAACAGTCTATTTGGTCATTTATCTTATTTCTGTTTGTGGGACCATATTCTGTACAAATTGGCTGCCAAAATTTCCTGTGTTACAACAGTATTATTCGTGTCACACTCCAACGAGTGAAGATCTAACCACTGCCGCTTAATATTCAATTACCATTACTGAATCCCCCACCATCAACATCCCAACCAGAAGCCAAACTGGACTAGCCGCATAAATACTAAAGCTACAAAAGCAGGTCAGAGGCTGCAAGTAAGCTCCCCAAAACCTATCCATCATTTACAAGTCAGGACCATGTTGGTATCATCTACAGCTGCCTGAGTGCAGCTCTGATAACATTCAAGAAGCTCAACGTCATCACGCACAAAACAGCCCACTATACTTACCTTTCGCCCCATTCACATTTATTCTCTCTGCCACCAATATAATAACAGCAATGTACTGCAAGATGTACTGCAGGAACTCAAAGCTCCTTAGGACAGTACCTTCTAAACTCATGACCACTATCATCCAGAAGAACAAGGGCAGCAGACACAGGGGAACAACACCACACGGAAGCCACTCAAAAACCCAACGTGGAAATATATTGCCATTCTTTCACTATGATTGGGTCAAAATCCTGGAACTCCATCCCTAATAGCACTGCAGATGTATCTATATCATATGGACGACAATGGTTCAAGAAGCCAGTTCATATCACAATCTTGATAACAATTATCAATGGACAATAAATGCTGACGCAGCCAGCAATACCTACATCCTGTAACTGAATTAAAAAACTCACTCCCTTGAATGAATAAAACAAAACACATTTAGTAAAAATAGTTACTGTAATTATGCGTGAGGTAATCTGGAACAACTTGAAATGCAAGTTTCTTTTCAATGTCAATTTGATCTCTTATGACTCAATGAAACTGAAGAGGAAACTTACAAATCAGTCTTTGCCAGGCTGGTTTAATCTTGGAATGGAGTTACAATTAATGGTTCAACTACAATAATTTTAAATTATATTTCTGATCACTCCTAATGCTTTGGCCTCAGACCAAAATATATGTATCCATTTACCAAACATCTCAAGCACTGGCTAAACAAAAGATCAGATTTTGTCTGTCTTTTGGCTGAGATTATTAATATAAGAAAGCTATTTACTTTGGAACAGATATTAATTAATCCACATACTAATGATCAACTTACACTTTTGGTACAGTATTGGAATCTGGTCAGTAGAAAGCTGGCACCTGCTATAAACACCAATCAACAGCGGGCTTCCTCTTCTAAGGAGAATGAAAAAATGAATTCCTATTTACATGTTTAAGCATAACTAATCAATTAGCAAATAAATCAAAAAATATTATAGTCAAATATCTGCATTGTTTTAAGTTCTGACTGCTTAACTTCTTGTGAAGTGTGCGTTTGGAGTCACATGTAGGTCAGGTAAGGACACAGATTTACTTACCTAAAGGAAAGTATAATTTGGATGCTAGAGGGAGTATTTTCACACAGAGTGTCGTGGGGGTATGGAATGTGCTGCCAAGTAAAGTGGTGGAGGCAGGCACTCTGGAGTTATTTAAGAAATACTTAGATGGGCACATGAACAGAATGGGAATGGAAGAGTATAGAAAACTGATTTAAAATAGAGATCATGAGCCTTGGGAGTCCCTGGGAAGTGTGTAAATAGACAGTGATATTGACGTACTTATTCGTATCCTACAGATGCTTTGGTCCACCTTGTTGTCTAACAAGGGGCATACATGCGATGGGTTGTGAGAGGGCTGCTCTTGGATTTTGAGAGTATCCTAGTGCTTCACGTCGTTAGTGCATGCTTGACTTGGACCATTTAATGGGCAACACGACAGCTCAGTGACTATTGCTGTGCTGTGTAGATACATGGATTTTGGCCTGTGTCTGTGGGAGTTTGCGCATTCTCCCCGTGCTTGCGTGGGTTTTCTCCGGGTGCTCCGGTTTCCTCCCACATCCCAAAAATGTGCTCTTAGGCTTCTTGGCAAAACAAATTCTCCCTAAATTGTCTCAAATTTGGTTTTTTAATCTGTAGACCTATAAACATAGACAAGGATCACAGATAGAGGTGGGAACATTGGGGTGGCGGCGTGGGCTCGTTGGGCCAAAGGGCCTGTTTCCCGTGCTGTTTTGTTTTTCTTTGATTTTTGAAATCAGTGAACCAGATTGGCTTTTATGACAATTGATTTCATGATCTTTAGACTATTAATTCCATTGAATGCAAATTACACCACTTGACATAGTGCGATTCAAACCCAGGTCCCCAGAGCACAAACCCTGGGTCTCTGGTTTACTAGTTCGGTGATAATACCACTATATACCATTAGCTCCTCACCTTGTAATTGTATGGAGAGAAATGCCATTTCAAAAATTCTTTAATTCATAGCTAAATCTATTGTTCAAATGATTTTTGCAAGGTAATTGTGATGCTTAGTTTGGAATTCTCTTCTATAAACTTTAGGATTGATTTTAACTCCTCCCTTGTGTCCAGACAACTGAAACTGTGGTAATCTACCCTCTTCAATCTTTCTGATCAGAATTTTAACTTCAGCTAGGATTTTCTGTGCCACCTCCCCAACTGCTCTCCACTGCGGCCAATGGGACAAACTACTGGCCATTGTCAAGATTTTCCCATCCCAAAGTCTAAAGGCTTTTGCCTGGTTTGCCTCCTGCACCACTGGGAAAGCCATTGGTGGGATTAACTTTAGTAGGACCTGAAGATTCCCTTGGGGTGAAGAGTCAAAATCCCACCTTTGGTGATTTGATCAAGTAAGCAGATTATCTGCAGGAGGATCTTGCTTTAGTCAGGAAGTCATCATGGTTTCCCTGCCATATCAGCCTACTGGCAAACACTTGTTGATCTGTGGGAGGTACTCTGCTGAGCTTTGCAAAAAAATATCAAGTCTCCTCAGGTTCCCTTCCCATCCCTTAAATGTGTCGGTCGTCTATCCCTTTTGTAGTCACTTACCTGATTCCCAAAAAACGTTTTGTTTGGATCAGGCAACACTCTGTCAACCAAAATCTAGGACCACCTGCAGCCTGTCTATCGCTCACCACTGTGTTTGGTAGGGAGAATGACAGGAGCCTTGCAGATTAGAACCAAGAGTTAAAACTTCCCATTGCAGTTAAACTGGCACTTTTATAAGCTAGTAATAAATCAGAGAATTTTAATTAAAAGAAAATCACATCCTTCCTTTAAGAATGTTTTTCAGTGCTCAATGTTAACTTATTTTGCTTATTCTCTAACTCACGACTGTGCTGTGTATTCTTTATCAACCACTAGAAAGGAACCTCAATTTGAACAGGAACTGCATTTAAAATTTTGTAGAATTTGATCTATTCATAACTTTATTACTATTAGCTGGGAAAGAGAAATGGAGCTGCATATAGTATTATTGACCATGGCCATGCGTTTTAATTTATCTAAAATTGTTCATAATAAAATTGTTTTTATATATAAAATCTGGTTATTTCAATATTAGTTACTTTATGCTAATTCAAATCCAACAGACAAAAACTGTAATGCAATAAACATTCCTAAATACATTGCCAGCAGCAAACATTGAAATGATAAGAAGTTATTTGGTAGCACAACAGTGCACATTGCTCTGAGCAAGAAGCTCAAATAGTAATTTTTGCAGAGAACATAACCATTCACTAACCTAGCAGCAACAGCTTCACCTGGGAAATGAAGGCTCTTGAAAACAACTGCAAATGCTCCTTCCTACATGTAAAACAATGAATTTAAACTGTCATTCATTAATTTTAATGCAGCAAAAGTGTCAGATTTGATCACTGCAAAGATGATTATTCGAAAAATCAAGAATACAATCTTAGTACAGTTGTGTACACAAGTAAAACAACCTTATTGGCACAAGTTTCAGAAAAATAATTTCCCTAATACTATAGTGGCCTTGTAGAACATAGAACATTAAAGTGCAGTACAGGGCCTTTGGCCCTCGATGTTGTGCCATCCTGTGAAACCAATCTGAAGCCCATCTAACTTACACTATTCCAATATCATCCATATGTTTATCCAATGACAATTTAAATGCCCTTAATGTTGACAAATCCACTAGTATTGCAGACAGGGCATTCCATGCTCTTACTACTCTGAGAACCTATCTATCATTTCTTAGTTTAAAGCTATGTCCCCTCGTGCTAGTCATCTCCATCCATCTAATCCCATGACTAAGTTGTATGCCTTTATTAAGTTACCTCTTAACCTTCTTCTCTATAACGGAAACAGCCTCAAGTCCCTCAGTCTTTCCTCATAAGATCTTCCCACCATATCAGGCAACATCCTGGGAAATCTCCTCTGCACCCTTTCCAATGCTTCCACATCTTTCCTATATTGCAGTGACTAGAACTGTACACAATCTTCTAAGACCAGCTACACCAGAGTTTTGTGCAGCTGCAACATGACCTCATGGTTCTGAAACTCAATCCCTCTACCAATAAAGGCTAACAACCATATGCCTTCTTAATAACCCTATCAACCTGCCAACTTTCAGGGACCTTTGCACATGGATATCAAGATCTCTTTGCCCAACCACACTACCAAGTAACTTACCATTAGCCCGGTATTCTGTATTCCTGTTCCTCCTTCCAAAGTGAATCACTTCACATTTATCTGCATTAAATTCCATTGCCACCTCTCAACCCAGCTCTGCAGCTTATCTATGTCTTTCTGTAACCTGCAACATCCTTCCACATTGTCCACAACTCCACCCATTTCAGTGTCATCCACAAATTTACTAACCCATCCTACTATGTCCCCATCCATTTATAAAAATGACAGACAGCAGTGGCCCCAAAACAGATCCTTGTGATACACCACTAGTAACTCCAGAGTGAACATTTCCCATTAACAACCACTCTCTATCTTTTGCAGCTAGCCAATTTCTGATCCAAACTGCTATATACACCACATCAACTGCTTTACCCTCATCCACCTCTTTGATCACCTTCTCAAAAAGAACTCAATAAAATTTATGAAATACGATGAACCTTAAAGAAAACAATGTTGACTATCCCTAATCAAATTATTCATTTTTGGAAAGAATTTATAATCATCTAGAACTTTGTCCACAACAGAAGTAAGGCACGCTGGTTTATAATTATCAGGGCTGTTTCTACTCCCCTTCTTGAAAAAGGGGACAACATCCTCTAGTCTTCTGGCACTATTCCTGTAGATAATGATGACCTAAGGATCAAAGCCAAAAGCTCTGCAATCTCCTCCCTAACCTCCCAGAGAATCCTAGGATAAATCCCATCATGCCCAGGGGACTTACCTATTTTCATACTTTCCAGAATTGCTAACATCTCCTCCTTATGAATCTCAATGCCATCTAGTCTAATAGCCTGTATCTCAGTATTCTCCTTGACAACATTATCTTTTTCCCGTGTGAATACTGAAAAAAAATTTTCATTTAGCACCTCTCTTAGCTCTTCAGACTTCGCGCATAACTTCCCACTATTGTCCTTGACTGGCCCTAATCTTACCTTAGTTTTTTTTTATTCCTGACATACTTACAGAAAGCTTAGGGTTTTCCTTGACTTTATCTGCCATAACTTCTCATGTCCCCTCCTGGCTCTTCTTAGCTCTCTCTTTAGGTCCTTCCTGGCTAACTTATAACTCTCACCCTAACTGAGCCTTCACGTTTCATCCTGACAGAGGTCTCCTTCTTCCTCTTCACAAGCGATTCAACTTCTTTAGTAAACGATGGCTCCCTTGCTCAACCACTTTCTCCCTGCCTGACAGGTACATACTTATCAAGGACAGTAGCTGTTCCTTAAATAAGCTCCAACATTTCAATTCTGCCCATTCCCTGCAGTTTCCTTCACATCCTAAATCTTGCCTAATCGCATCATAATTTCCTTTCACCCAGCTATAATTCTTGCCCTGCAGTATATACCTGTCCCTTTCCATCACTAATGTAAACTAACTGAATTGTCGTCATTATCACCAAAGTGTTCACCTACCTTCAAATCTAACACTTGGCCTGGTTTATTACCCAGTACTAAATCCAATGTGGCCTCGCCTTTTATTGCCCTGTGTCAGGAAACCCTCCTGCACATATTGGACAAAAATTGACCCATCTAAAATACTTGAACTATAGCTTTTCCAGTCAATGTTTGTAAAGTTAAAATCCCCCATAACAACTACCCTGTTACTTTTGCTCCTATCCAGGATCATTTTTGCAATCCCTTCCTCCAGATCTCTGGAACTTTTCGGAGGCCTACAGGAAACTCCCAACAGGGTGACCTGTGACCTCTGCTTTCCTGTTTCTAATCTCACCCATACTACTTAAGTCGACGAGTCCTCAAACATTCTTTCTGCCACTGTAATACTGTCCTTGACTAACAATGCCACATCTCCCCCTTTTTTGTTAACCATCTTCCCTGATTTAACTGAAACATCTAAACCTCGGAACTTGCAACAACCATTCCTGTTCTTGCTCTATCCAAGTCTCCGAAATGGCCACAACATCGAAGTCCCAGGTACCAACTCATGCTGCAAGTTCACCTATCTTATTCTGGATGCTCCTAGCATTGTAGTCAACATAAAAGAAACAGGAGGCCCCAAAGTTAGGTGAATCAGACTACCAACGCAAAATTTTCTATTTGTACAGCTATTCAAAATATGTACACAATTTAAAACAACATGTTGAAACTTTTCTTACTGTCATCTACTTAGATTTGATTAGATGGTCAGTACAACCAAAGTGGTATGGCAGGATGGTAGCCTAAAATGACATCTTAAAACTTGCAGTTACAGCTCTCATCTCAAGAAAGTTGTGTCAAATATTCAAATAACGGCAACATAAATGCCAGAGGTTCAAATTTTGTTCAGAATTAATCAAATGCAATACCAACTGAAACTACTTATATATCAGTAAATGTAATTTGATTTCAGTAAAAATACTTAAGCCTGCTTGTCGTATTATTTTGACTACGATATCTGATATTAGTCTAAATTATAAAACATTATAAGTTGCACATTTTGGCTTTCTATTCATGAAATATAAGCTGGACCATGAAAAATTAGTATAAGTAATGAAATTCAATTATATATTACACAAATAGTATTCAAGGATATAAGGGTCAGACTGCTTTGGCTGCTTAAGTAATATTATTTTTCTTTTCCCATATATCTTAAACAATAATTAAAAGTTTCTTTTTACATCAGAATTAATCACAACTGACCAGGTGTTGAGCAACTCTTTCCACCAAGGTTGAAAATCTAACATCTTCACTTTCTCTGTTGTCGTACATGTACTTAGTTAGTTTAGGGATCACCTCAGTATCAGTCTCAGATTCAAACACATAATCTTTACTCTCCTAAAAAAAAAAAAAATCGAAAAGGCCATATTGGTTTGAGAAAATTAACAAATTTCATTATTTGCATTAAATTTCAAAATATTAAGACAATTTGACTTACCAGAAATTTTTTTAGATCCTTGTAGTTTGTGATAATTCCATTATGAACTACCACAAATTCTGAAAACAAAAATAGTGCTGTTACGACGGTTAGTGGTCAATCCTTTGAATCCATATTTAAACAAATTTAAATATCGTCTTAAAAACTCAATAATGAGTCAAAATCATAGGACATGAATTCTGCCTTGTATGCCTTACACTGTGATATACTGACCTTGATAACATATCAGGATGCTGGTGACAGAAATCTAGAGGTCTCCTCTTATTCAATGTTTGGATTAATTTCCTATATTGTATTCCCATGATGGATTTTTACACTCAAAGTGAATAAGATCCTAGATTCACTTCCTGGGGAGTGCTGGGTTAGCTATCTTAATGTCAGGCCAGTGAAAGATACTTAGATTTTCTAGGCAGAACTTTGGAAAGAAATAATATTGAAAAAAATGTTGTACTTTCAAAAAAAAAAGCATTAGCTGTTCTCTTTCTATAATTTATTTCATTCATTAATTTTGAAGGATAGACAAGTGTATTACCGCCAAGTGCGACTGATGCCATTCTGTACATAGGCTGTCAGGAATGCAATTATGCATGCAATTGGATTATCAATTTAGCATATTCTGGGAAGCATCAACCAATATTTGATTGCAATTCCACTCCTACTTTGTCTATGTCACACGGAGCTTTGCGTTTCTTGCATTTCTGGTCAGGACTTCTGATCATAGCTTCAGTCAATACCAGACTGATTCCCAGAATGACAGGACTGAAACATGAAGAAAGACTGGATCGACTGGGTTTGGATTGAATTCAGAAAAACGAGGGGAAAAATCTCACAAAAACATAAAATCCTGATAGGACTGGACAGGCTGAATGTGAGAAGTAAATTCTTGATGTTGCGGAAGTGCAGAACTGGGGTCACAGTCGAAGGCATAAGCTATTGAGGACTGAGATAAGGAAAAATTACTTTTGCTCAAAGAGTTGTGAACCTGCGGAATTCTCTACCACAGAAAGCTGCTTGGGTCAGTTCATTTGACATGCTCGAGGGACATGGCCTTGCAGCTAAAGGGATCAAGGAAAGCGGGAGTGGGAAACTGAAAATGCATGATCAGCTATGATCATATTGAATGATAGTGTAAGTTCAAAGGGCTGAATGGCCAAATCATGCACCTATTTTCTAAGTTTCTTCAGAAATGCAGAGTGCATCTTCAATAAAACTGCTTTGTCATTGTGGTGAGTTATTAGGGAAGACAAGCCTCTTTTCATGGCTGCCACATTCCAGTAAGTTTTCATGAACTCACTGAAAAGCTGGGACATTTGAACAGCTTTTTAGCATTTTTTTTGTATGAATGTGTGAATAAATTGGTGAGAATTCAAAAGTGGATAAAAGTGGCTAGGATTGGTGAGAGAAGTGGGTAAGGGAGTATGGTGGTTAGGCTGGCAAGGTCAGTTTGGGGAAATTGGTTGGGTCTGGGGAGAATCAGAAGAACAGTTAGGAGCAGGAATAGGCCATCTGGCTTCTCAAGCTTGCTCTGCCATTCAATAAGATCATGGCTGATCTTTTCATGGACTCAATTCCACTTACCTGTCCACTCACCATAATCCTTAATTCCGTTACTGTTCAAAAATCTATTCTTGCTTTAAAAACCATTCGACGAGGTAGTCAGAGCAGGAATTGTGCTGCAGGGCCCTGCCAGGTCGGCTGGGACCAAATGGTGATTGAGGTCAAATGGCCCAAAAAAAGGTTGAGCCAGCCTGGTTCACAGCAAACAAAAACAGGATGGTTGAGAGAAAACAGGGAATTATAGACCACTCAAGTCTTATGTTGGTAGTGGGGAAAATGCTAAATTCCATTATAAAAGATTTAATAGCAAAGCGTTTGGAAATCAGTGGCAGGATCAGACAGTAAACTTGATTTTAAAGAGAAATGTGTTGACCAATCTACTGGAATTCTTTGAGAATGTAACCAGGAGATTTGATGATGGGGAAATCAGTGGGCATGGTGTATTTGGACATTCTGAAGGCTTTCCACAAGGTCCGCAAGAAATTAAAGTGTGTGGGATTGGTGGTAATGTATAAGATGGATAGAAAACTCGTTGGCAGACAGGAAACAAAAAGTAAGAACAGACATTTTTCCAAGTTGCAGGCAGTGACCAGTGAGATACTGCAGTGGTCAGTGTTAGGACCCCAGCTCTTCACAATGTATATTATTAGAGAGGAATCGTACTAAAGACCAGCAAGCCCAACATCAGCACTGTGGAAAATAAGGAAGGCTTAGACAAAGTAGATAGTCAGTATCTTTTGCCAAAGGTAGGGAGTCTAAAACTAGAGGGTATAAGTTTAAGGTGAGAGGGGAGAGATACAGAAGTGTCCAGTGGGGCAATTTTTTCATAGAAAGGGTGGTGAGTGTCTGCAACAAGCTGCTAGAGATAGTAGAGGCAGTATAATTTTATCTTTTAAAAAACACTTAGATAGTTACATGGGTACAATGGGTATAGAGGGATAATGGCCAAATGCAGGCAACTGGGATTAGCTTAGGGGTTTTAAAAAAAGGGCGACATGGACAAGTTGGACCGAAGGGCCTGTTTTCATGCTGTAAAAGTTGCTAGAGTCCATTATCAACAATTGAATAGCTCAGCTTTTGGAAAATAGTGGTATAATCAAACAAAGTCAACACTTTTTCACAAAGAGGAAATCATGCTTGACAAATCTATTGGAATTCTTTGAGAATTCTTTCTGGATGAGTATATGGGATCCAATGGGATTGGGGGTTATAGATAGGTCTATGGCTGGGTAGGTTTTGATGTGTTCGGCACAACTTGTGGGCCGAAGGGCCTGTTTGTGCTGTAGTGTTCTATGTTCTATGTAACTAGAAGAGTTGACCAAGGAGAACTGGTGGATGTGATTTATTTATTCTTTCAGAAGATTTTCAACAAGGTTTCACATAGTAGACTATTACATAAAGTTAAAGCGCATGGGATTGTGGGTGGTGTCTTGAGATGGATCAAAAACAAGGACTTGGAATAAATAGGTATTTTTCTGATTGGCAGATAATGACTAGTGAGGTATCTCAAATGGCTAAAACAAAAACCTGACAACTCAACATCAACCTGATTCAGGCATAATAACAGACATCCAGACCAGTCAACCCAGTGTTAACCCTCTTTAACATCTGTGTAAGTTGTGCAAAATTGGGAGCTTTATTCCACAGACCATTCGAGTACAAACCTGACATAGTACTCTCAAATTCAGCCAATACCCCTGGCCTCTACAGATGTGGTGGCATATTAGTGTACCATTACTAGAGAATGACCCTTAGAATCCTCAACATTAACTCTGAATCCCATGAAATCTTATGGCACCAGTCAAAAAAAAATTGGACAAGGGGAATATTGACCTCTGATCTTCAGGTGAGTGTTCCCCAAGGCAGTCTTCATGACACATGACAGCGCAGAATCGCTGAGCAGAGACAGAAAGCCAAGTTCCACATGTGAGGACTGCCTCAACTGGGATCTTGGGTTCACGTCACTATCAGAAACCTCCACAACTTGCCTGGACTTGCAAAATCTCGCTAACTGTCCTGTCTGGAGATAATACACATCTCTCTAACCTGTGCTTAATACTTTCTTCACTCACATTGTCTGTACCTTTAAGACTTGATTAGCCATAAAGAAGTGCATTTCAATCATTATTCTGTAAATTGAGTTTGTGTCTTTATATGTCCTGTTTGTGACCAGAACTCCTACTCACCTGACAAAGGAGCAGTGCTCCGAAAGCTAGTGGCATTTGCTACCAAACAAAACCTGTTGGACTTTAACTTGGTGTTGTAAGACTACTTACTGTGAAGACCAATGCTCCAGAGCTAGCAGTATCTCTAGCCTAGTTGTTTCAGTACAAATACAAAATTGGCAAATATCTAACAAAACTATCGTTGAAAACAAAGGTTTTTTTTGTCAAAGCAATTCATTCTCATCAGAACATTCACAATAATACAATGCAAAGGAAATCAACATTCTTCAATCATCTCTGGTCACACTGATCAGATGATTTCACACTCTAGATTGTGCAAATGCATGAACAGGCCCAAAGCCATCACTTTCAGCAAAACAAAGTGCACAGATTACACTAGAAGTGTAATGTATTTCAAATTATTGCACAACAGGTAAAATTAGCTACTTTGTGCTGCTGTTACACAGTAGCAACACAAATGGTATTCACCACTAACAGGATGTTGCTGTCAAGCCAGAAGAGACATTCTGCCCATCATGCAGAGTATGGAACAGCATGTTCCTTCTGCTCTTGCAACAGGCAAGGTACAGACTGTACCCAACCAATTCATGTTTTCAAAATTCAAAACACAATGTCCAACATTAAATGCGATTCTACAATTGTACAACATTTGCTAAATAATTCTCAGTATGCTAAGAATTTAAAGTTTTAAAGTTTAAATGTTTATTAGCATCATAATGAGGCTTAGATTAATACTGCAATGAAGTTACTGTGAAAATCCCTTTGTCGTCACAGTCGGTGCCTGTTCAGTACACTGAGTAAGAAGTTAGGATGGCTAATGCACCTAATCAGCACGTCTTTCGGATTGTAGGACAAAATCAAAGCACTGAAAAGAAACTTATGCAGATGTGAAAGAATGTGCAGACAGTGACCCGCGCTGGGAACTGAACCTGGGTCTCCAATGCTATGAGGCAGCAGTATTAACCAGTGTGCTGCTCCGAATTATGCTCAGTAAGAAGTCTGTCAACACCAGGTTTAAATCCAACTGATTTATTTGATAGTAAACTCACAAGCTTTCGACCCTCTGGTCTTCGTCAGGTGAATGAGGTGTTCTGGTCTCAAACACAACACATAACAGCACAGACTGTTTACAGATTACTGATTAGAATGCAAATCTTTACACCTAACCTGCTATTCAAGTCTTAAAGTGGCTAACAATGCAAGTGGAAGAAGCACTAAGCGCAGGTTAAAGAGATGTCTATTGTCTCCAGACAGCACAACAAGTGACGTTTTTTGCTAATCAGGCAAGTCATGGGGATTACAGATTGTGTGACATGAAGCCAAGATCCCTGTTAAGACCGTCCTCATGTGTGCGGAACTTGGCTATCAGTCTCTGCTCAGCGGCTTTGCACTGTCACATGTCGTGAAGGCCCCCTTGAAGAACGTTTACCCGAAGGTTGACACACGACAATACATTCTGTGCTGTTACGTGTTCTATTTGAGACTAGAACACCTCGTTCACCTGACAAAGACCAGAGGCTTGAAAGCTTGTGAGTTTACTATCAAATAAATCGGTTGGATTTAAACCTGGTGTTGTCTGACTTCTTACTGTGTTTACCCTAGTCCAACGCTGGCATCTCTACATCTGAATTATGCTGACAAACAATTTAAGATTGAGAGTTGGGTTCATAGTGTGATGCATGTGTGTGTACCTGAAGCTATGTTTATTAATACATATTGTCTTGAGAAAGAATACGTATACACATTGTGCCTGTTTCAGTTAAACAAAATAAATGACAGCCATTCGCTAGTTCATTCTGCAACGCTTTGAGCAATCAGAATCAAGCTGCCTTGTTTAAATTTCAAACACTGGTAGTTAACTGTCAGTCCCCATCAACTAGTATATTCTCCATTGCAACACTTCTACTACAGCCCACGTCAACCAGTCAGAACTCTCTTCTCTGCGAACGTTCCGAGTACAAGGTAAAAAGCTTCAACAAAAGGTTTCTTTTCAGCAATAATCAGCGTCTGTACTACCAAACAACTATTTACCTAACAGAAATTGAAAAAGTTCTGTAATAAAAACAGGAGAAAGCCAATCCAGCCAAGATGTTACCTCATCATCTTACTTTCAATCGCCTAACATGGGTTTGTCAATAATGTTATCAAATGGCACCTGCTCACTGATAACTGAATCATCAACTTTGTTTGAATTCTGCCAAAATCACTTCACTCTAACTCTTATTACAACCTTGGTCCAAACTTGAGTAAAAGTCAAATTCCAGGGGTCAGTGAGAATGACTGCCCTTTACGTGAAAACAGCATCCGACCAAGTGTGACACAAAGGTCATGCAAAATTGAAGTCAATAGTAATCAGGGGTAAACTTAACATTGTTAGAATCATATTTAGCGCATAGGAAGAGATTCTAGGACATCACTGCCAGCAGTCTCCTCAGTCCAATCACTTATAGCTTCAAAGGATGATCTCCCACCAAGACATAAATGGGATTTTTGTGGATGATTGCAAAGCGTTCAGCTGTTTGGTCAGTATTGCTCAGGTAATAATGCAGTCCATGTCCACATGTAGGCTTGGGATAGTAAATGGAATGTAACATTCCCACACAAGTCTCAAGCACTGAACATCCCCAAGAGAGTCTAACAATTTCTACTTGACAGTTAATGGCATTACCATTCTCAAAATTTTGCATTAGCAACTTCTTGCCACCTGATGAAAAGCTTAATTGGACCAGCCTCAATGTAGGAGTAGATTAGAGACTAGTTATTCTGAGACTAGCAATTCATTGTTTGTCTCCCCAAAATCTTACTGACACTTACAAGGTGCAAGTCAGAATGTAATGAAATATTCTCCATTTGCCTGGCCAAGTGCATCTCCAACACAGAAGAAGCTCAGTACCCTGGACGTTATTCATGGCAAACCTAACAACTGATCAGCACCCCATCCATCATCTTAATATTAATTCCTTCCACCACCGACACAACCTGACTGCAGGGCTGGTCATCTACAAGATGCATTGCAACAACTCAAAGCTTCTTCAGCAGCACCTCACATATCCATAATTGTTTCTGCCGTGGAAAAGAAGATCAGGAGATGCATGGGAACACTATGTACCTACAGATTCCCCTCCAGTTCAATGATTTTGAAATTGATAGTTATTCCTTCATCACTGCTGGATCAAAATCCTGCCACATCCTACTGAGCACAGTGGAACCGTAGGTGTTTAAGGCAATGGTGAACACTATCAAGGGCAAATAGCAACGTGCAATAAATATTGGCTTTGTCAGAAATGCCCACATCCTATGAATCAGTAAATGAAAAATAAAGATGTTAATATGAAGCAAGAAAAGTTAGCTTCGTTTGTTATAGTCATTTTATTCATTTCATTTATACAAGGACACCTCTATGTAATCAGGACTCCCATCATCTGGCATTAATAAATACAAAATCTTTTAGTAGATATTACAATAGTCAGTAAATCGTTACATTAGTTTTGGCTGCAATTCAATCTTGTACCATTCTACACTACCCATTTATGCGCTTATTTATTTGGATTATATGTTCTCTTGTCACTTTTAGTGCAAAATACATACCATTGTTTTTATCAGAGCTTTGAGGATGACTGTTCACTTCATTTGGGACCCCATGCGTTGCCCAACGAGTGTGAGCAATTCCAAAGTGTATTTCAAGTTCTTTGTCAAAGTCCAGAAATGTTTGTTCTGAAACAAGAATTGTTTCATACTGTGTATTGTATCTATTCATAATTGAGACTGTCAAGCAACTATTTCACAACTAAATTCATTACAACATTCCATATTATTTACAAGTTGTGGGGAAAGGGAGGGGTGACAGTAGTGGAAAGAAGATCTCAAATTTTTCAAAAGGTTAAAATAAAATCAAAATATTGTGGATAGTGGAAATCTAAATCAGAAACAGAACACGCTGTGAAAATACACAAGACATAAAACATTAACTCTTTCTCTTTCCTTAGATATTGCCTGATCTGCAGTTTTCCAGCATTTTCTGTTTCTATTTTATCAAATACTGGTGCTGTTGACAAATATTCTACTTTTGGTTTTAAGTCTACATCCTATGTAACAATAACAATAGAAATAACTGGTATTTATTTTGTCCTAATAACATTAAATGCCCCAGGGCGCTACAGAAAAACATCATCAAATTTGACATGAATATTAAAAGGAGATCCAAAAGCTTGGTCAAAGTGTAGGTTTTAAGAAGTGGCTTCAAGAAAGAAAAATAGAAAGTAGTTGTTTAATGAAGGAGTGACGTTAATGGGGGGGATGATTAACAGAGAGAGGGAAGGTGAGGTCATGCAGAGATTTCAAAATGAAGATGAGAATTTTAAAACTGAGGCATTGCCTAACTTGAGAGTCAACATAGATCAGACATGACAGAAGTGATGAGCAATGGAGGAGGAAGCATATTAGGAAATGAACAACTGAGTTTTGGATGGCCTGAAGGATACAGACGAAGCCTGTGAGGTCAGCTAGGAGTATGCTGAAATAATTGAGTCTGGTGGTAACAAAGTGTTTCCACAACAGATTAGCCAGGGCAAGGGTGGAGTCAGCAACTTCATCAAGTGACATTAATCACTGCATGGAAAAAGGTGTTTGTTTCCTTTCACTCTTCTACCTTTCTCAGCTTGTAAAAATTGGTTCTCTCTCTACCATAGGGAAACAGCTATTTGTTTGGTGAATATTTGATAAGTGGTTAAGGTCTATTCTATTAAGGTTTCAAATAGTATTCAAATTGTTGGTAAAGTCAATAAAAAATGCAACTTATGAAAGTTCCTGGATGCCAGTGAGATCCAGGGCAAACTCGTCTGCATTAAGTGTTTGCAGCTCGAGGAACTTCAGCTTAGAGTCACTGATCTGATGGCTAAGCTGCAGATCCTGCGACTCCTCAGAGAGGATGGAAAGTAACCTGGATGCTTTGTACCAGGAGGCAATATGACTTAAAATAGCTGCTTCTGATTTGATCAGTGGGTCAGGGACAGGAAAATGTGATGTGAGGTGGGTAAGGCACTTAGAAGGCCAGAGTATCAGCCTCTGCAATTATCCAATAGATGTAAGGTTTTCTCAACTGTTTTGGATGAGCAGAAGGACTGCAAGGCAAACGGACAGACTAACCATGGCAAAGGGTGTCATTCAACTGAGGGCAACGAAGAGGGATATGATAGTGATAGAAGACAATGTAGTCGGGGGATACTGTTCTCTGCAGTCAACAGCATGAGTGCAGATGGCTAAGTTGCATGCCCAGTGCCATGGTTCATGGTATCCACTCAGGGCTGGAGAAGAACTTGCAGTGAGAGGGAAGGATCCAGTGGGTGTGCTCCATATAGATACCAACAACATAGGTAAAACTAGCAAAGAGATTCTGCATAAAGAGTACGAGAAGCTAAGCAGTAAATTAGAAAGCAGGGGCTGGTCTATATATTCGAGTTGGCCAGCAATCAGGACGACAGCAGACAGGGGCCACTGCACGTGCACCGATCTAGCCACGAACAGTGCAGCGTAAACACCGTGGCTCGCTCAGTGGTGCCATCCTCCCCAGCGGGAATAAGCCCTGCCCACTGAATTTTAACATAATTCATTGCCGTGCAGAGTGTGGGAGATTCTTCATTAAACTCACGCTAAAAAAAAAACATGATTTACTCCAGTTTTTAACACAAATTCAAGAACCTTTTTGGGAGGATGTGTAATGTGACTGGATCAATGACCTCAGAATGAAAGTACCCGAGGTTTACCCATGCAGATACAGGGAGAACGTGCAAACTCCAAATAGTCATCTAAGGCTGGAATGGAACCTGGGTCCCTGGCACTGTAAGGCATCAGTGCTAACCACAGTGCCAGTCTGTATCTGTTGCCCTTGTCCTTCCAGATGAAGTGGTCATGGGTTTGGAAAGTGCATCTGAATTTCTGCAGTGCACATAGTATACAGTTTGTAGAAGGTGGTACGACAATGAGGAAAAAAAGCTTAGCATTGCTTGATAAGTTATAGAACAAAGAACAAAACAGCACACGAAACAGGCCCTTCAGCCCAACGAGCCCACACTGCCACCTCAACGTTCCCACTTCCACCCATGATCTCTACGTTTATAGAAATCTGCATTGGTATAAAAATCTGCGAGACAATTTCGGGAGAATTTGTTTTGCCAAACAACCCAAGAGCACATCTTTGGGGTGTGGGAGGAAACTGGTGTACCCAGAGAAAACCACACAAGCACGGGGAGAATGCGCAAACTCCCACAGACACAAGCCCAAATCCATGTATCTGTACAGGACAGTGATAGTCACTGAGCTGTTGTGTTGCCTATCAACCAGTCCAGTTCAAGCATACACTAACGATGTGAAACACTAGGATACTCTCGAAAAAACCAAGAGCAGCCCTCTCACGACTCATTGCGTGTATGCTCCTTGTTGGACAACAAGGCGGACCAAAGTAACTGTAGGATAAAACAGAAATACATCAATATCATTCACAATTTATGCAATTCTCAGGGAACTCCCAAGGCTTATGATCCCTATTTTAAATCAGTCTTCTACATCCCTCCATCCCCATTCTGTTCATGTGCCCATCTAAGTATCTCTTAAATAACTCCAGCGTGCCTGCCTCCACCACCTTACTTGGTAGTGCATTCCATACCCCCACAACCTTGTGTGAAAAAACTCCATCTAGCATCCAAATTATACCTTACCCCCCTCACCCTAAACCCATGACCCCTCGTTATATTTGATTCCAACCTAGGAAAAAAGCTTACCACTGTTTACTCTACTTATATTCCTCATAATCTTGTACATCTCTACTCGATCTCCTCTCAGTCTATGTCTTTCTAAACAAAACAGCCCCAATTTGCCTAACCTCTCATCGTAATTCAGACCTTCTATACCAGGCAGCATCCTGGTAAACCTCCTCTGCACTCTCTCCAGACTCTCCACATCCTTCCAGTAATAAGGCGACCAGAACTGGACGCAGTATTCCAAATGAGGTCTAACCAAAATTCTATACAACTGCAACATTAAGGGCCAGCTCTTGTACTCTATATCCCTTCCTATGAAGGCTAGTATACCATATGCTTTCTTCACAATCTTCTCCACCTGCTCTGCCATTTTTAGAGACTTGTACACCTGCACCCTAAGGTCCCTCTGCATTTCTAAACTCTTAATAGGTCTATCCTTTATCATATACCTCCTTCCTACATTTTCTCTCTTGAAATGCATCACCTTGCATTTATCAGGATTGAATTCCATCTGCCAACTATCTGCCCAACCTACCAGCCTATATGCACTTTATGAAAAGTTAAGAAGGTGCATGGGTCACGAGGGATGGTCATTTTCTAAAAGTCGGTCACAAGAAAAAAAAAGAATTTATTCAGCTCTGTGCTGATTTATGATATTCCACATTTTAGAATTAGAGACGTGCCAGGTGTGGGTCTTGGGGGACCAGCTATCGAACTCGGGGGACAGTTAGAGGATCATCAATGAAGATTCAAGGCTAGTCAGCGATTGGAAGGCTGGCAGAGCAGGGCTACTATGCACGTGTTGATATTGGCGCTGATGGATTAGTGCATGCAGCAACCCGCTTAGCGCTCTGCTGCTGCCTCCTGGTGAATTTTCACAAGATTTATACTAATGTTCTATGCAGGGCAGTGTGTCGAAGATTCATTTTGAAACTCCCACTAAAATAAACAGTGGGATTTACCCAGTTTTTACATGAAATTCGACAATTCCAGAGATCCGTCCACCACATGTTTATTGATTAGATAATGTTCAGCAAGAGAAAAATAAAGAACACTTTATTTTTGAATTCTGTGATAAGCAAGTTTATACCTTAGAAATACAAAAATACAAAAAGGCCTGAAATAAAATGCTCAACTTAATGTAATTTATTTCTGCAGAAAGAAAATATACAAGCACAAGGTATTTGTATGATCGCTTACCATAAAGTTTATCAGCCAGGGCCTTCACTTTACCTCTGTTTCTAAAGAGACAAATACATCCACCATTTTTACGATCTTCGCTACTATCGTCATCAACTGCGATCCCTGTTATGTAAAACAGCAGTTATGCAAATTCCAAAGACTACATCACGTTTTGCCGAAAAAAAATAAGGTACAGGGTTATGCAGGCAACATCAAAAAAAGAGGAGCTTGTAAAGAATTTGTTTCTACTGTGATCAGTCTCACCCCATCTGGATCTGTGACTGAAAGACAACAAGTGGTGGGGTCTCTATAGATGATATTGAGCATGGTTGGGTTTAAAATATCAGTAAGAAGTCTCACAACACCAGGTTGCGGTATCTCCACATCATGACTACCATCGACACGTTTAAAATATCATGCATGCCTCTCAACCAAATAAAAAAGCCAATAACAGATTAATTGTCTGAGCTCATTAGTGAATGATGAAGCAATGGAGGGAAGTGTACTGTATGAATTACTGTTTTTACAGATGAGTCGAGAAGTCAAGGATTTAAAATGTGGAGCATTGCTCAAAAACTTTTCTACCACAGCATTATGAGCAATTGTACCAACTAGGCCACAACGAAAAGTCTTTTATTGTTAGGATAGCAGGTCAGAAACCTCAATGGTATATTATGAAGCCGGACTAGATCCCAACAATTTTCTATTTGCATAAATGCGAGGGTAAGATGCTTCAATCCAAGCATAATTCTACTGACAAACTGGGAAGCAGTTATCAAAAATTCAAAAAGTTTAATTGTAACAAATGAATTCACTTAACCTTTGAACAATTGAAAAATACTTAAACATGACAAGATACAATTCTTAACTGTTAACCTATTGTTATGAGTTCCGATTAAGCGATATTTCTCTTATAGACTTAAACACCTTTTAAACTTAGTTAATAAAACACTAGTATTAGGTTGCCAGACTTTCAGGAAATCTCCAGAGAGAGGGTAAGACACTGCTTTCTTCTGGCAGCCCAGGCAGCAACTGTTTGCATTTTGAAATGAACCTGAAATTCTCTTCCCTACAAGTTTAATGTTTACATTATTTGTTATGAATGGATGAATCATGGAGTTCCCAATATAACCAGTTACTATATAAAATGCACAACAAATTTCCCAGCACAGCTAATGTATTCCATTCCTTTCCTAACGTCAATTTGTAAAGAATGGACAGTTATTACACAACATTTATTTGTAAATCAAAGCTTCTTGTACGAGGACATGAAACAAAACACAGCAGAATGTACCCAAAATTGTATAAACATATTTTGAAAATATACCTGCCGAATCATACCCCCTATATTCAAGTCTCTGTAGGCCTCTGACTAGGATCTGAAAGATCGTCCTTCTGGTGCAAGTGACGTTGTAGTTCAAATATGCAAAGATTCCTGCAAATGCAATTTGCAATTTTTAAATTCAAGACAATGATAATAAAACACCAGCAACAGTATGCAGCAAAATCACCTATCCTTCATCAAGTAAACCAACAACTTTAACCAACCAAAAACAGGATTATATTTTGAATTGCAAGCACCAAAAGGAGTTCCCAGTTAATAGCATGGACAATCTCTCATCTGGAGGAATAATTGAATTTTACAACACAAAGCAGCCATTCCATCCATATTAATACTGATTCTCTGAAAAGAAAATTTACCCCAATCTCAAGCTTTAAAATAGTATTTTTCAAAATAATTATCTAATTTTAAAATGTGCAAGAAAATTTCTCCAACCCTCTTTATGACTTCTTGAATTTACTATCTTCCTATGAGTGACTGGTCAATAAATTTTGCCACCTATTTATGAAATCCTTTCAATCTGGAAGGTACTCTGGGTGGGGAACTTCAATGTCCATCACTGTCTCTGTAGCACCATTACTGACTGAGCTGGAGAGACATGAAGGAGCACATATCTGGCAGAGTAAGCAGTCACAGAATCAATCTATCTTCAGAGGTAGGAGTGACCACTGCACAAAGTCCCCTTTTCACTTTGACAACAGGCCCCATTTTTTGTGAGGCACTATCACCAAGTTAAATCAAAATAGATCTAAAACTGCTCTAGCAGCTCAAAACTGAACATTCCTGACACATTGCGAGTGAATAGACTGCCAGTGTTAGTCTACAATCTGTATTCTCATGGCTGGCACATGTATCATTACCATCAAGAAAGGTAACAACCCTGTTCAATGACGGTGTAAGTGTGCATGTCAGGAGCAGCACCAGGAATAGCTAAAAATGAGATTTTAGTCCGGCGAAGCTGAAACACAGGAACATCTGTAGACTAAACAGTGGAAGCAGCATGGTATTGGAGTTTGGTGCTTCCACAATCAACAGATCAAAACCAAGCTCTGCTACATCTAGTCATGAATGGTGATGGATAACTAACCAACTAGGAAGAGGAATCACCAAAATAAAAATTTCTATTCTCAATGATGTAGGACCTCAACACATCAGTGCAAAAGACAACGCTTGAAGTATTTGCAACCATCTTCAGCCAAACACAGCAAATACACAACCTCTCTGTGTCTCTGCTCAAGGTCCCCACCATTATGGAGGATAGTCATCAGGCAATATGATTCCCTCCATGCGATAGAGAAATGGATATAACTAAAGCTGTCAGGCCCAACAACATTCCAGCTGAAGACTTCAGAGGCCTCTAGCCAAATTTATTTTAGTACATTTCTAACACTGACATTTGTAATGTAGAAAGCCGCCCAGGTCTGCTGTCACAAAATCCAATCATCTCATTAGTCTAGAATCATCAGCAAAATGATGGAATGTGTCGTTGCTGGTGCTATCAAGTTGCAATTATGCACCAACAACTTGCTCCCTCATGGTTTCACAATATCTGTCAGCTCCAGATTTCATTATAGCCTGAGCTCAATTTTTTTAAAATCCTTTCACAGAATTTGGACATTGCTGCCTAGACTAGCTTTTGTTGCCTATCCCTGATTGCCCTTGAGAAAGCAGTGGCGAGACACTTCAGTCCACATGATGTAGATATTCTTAGTGCTTTTTGATTGGGGAAGGCGTTCCAGCATTTTGCCTCAAGTGACAGTAAAGGAACAGCAAAATAGGTCCTAGTTAGGATACTGTGTTGGCTGAGAGAGGAATTTGCAGGTAGTGGGATTTCCATTTAACTGCGGTCCTTGTCCTTCTAGGTGGAGAGACTAGGTATTGTGAAGGAGTTTTGGCCAACTTCTATAGTGTATTTTCTAGAGGGAACACACTGCTGTCATTATGCATAATGGCAGAGGGAACGGCCTTGTTGGATCGGTTCTTTTTGTGGGTAGGATACACGTGAGTATCTTTCTACATTTTAGATACCAACATTGTAGCACTACTGGAACAGTTTGGCTAAGAGCATCTCAGGCACCACAGTGGCAAATGCTTCAACCTTGCCTTTATGTCTAGGTATAAATAATTATATTAAAAGAAGATGTGATAAAATGTAGTTGGAAGTCTGAGGATTGCAAGTGTTTAAAAATCCAGCAAAAGGCTATCAAAAAGTTGATAAGAATGGAAAAAAAAATAGAATGACAGCAAACTAATTAGAAATACAAAAGCACAAGAACAAAAAGTAATAGCACAAGAACAGGCCCTTCAGCCTTCCGAGCCTGCAACTGACCATGCTGCCCACGTGAACTAAAACCTCCTATCCTTCCAGGGACCATAGCCCTTGATTCCCATCCTATTCACATATTTGTCAAGAAACCCCTTATAAGTCACTATCGTATCTGCTTCCAACATCTTCCCCAGCAGCAAGTTCTAGGCACCTATTACCCTCTGTGTAAAAAAAATCTTGCCTTGTACATCTCCTTTTAAACCTTGCCCTTCATAGCTTAAACCTATGCCTTCTAGTAATTGACTCTTCCACCATGGAGGAAAGCTTTTACTATCTACTCTGACCACGCCCATAATCTTGCAGACTCCTATCAGGTCTCCCCTCAACCTCCATCATTCCAGTGCGAACAAACCAAGTTTCTCCAGCCTCTCCTCATAACTAATGACCTCCATATCAGGCAACATCCTAGTAAATCTTTTCTGTACACTCCAAAGCTTCCGCATATTTCTGGTAGTGCAGCGACCAGAATTGAACACGATATTACAAGTGTGACCTAACTAAATTTCTACAAAGCTGCAACATAACTTGCTCATTTTTAAACCAACCGATGAAAGCAAGCATGTCACATACCTTCTCGACTACCTTCTTCACGTGCATTGTCACTTTCAATGACCTGTGTACACCCAGATCCCTCTATCAATAGAGGGATTCTGCCATTTACTGTACTTTTTCCATCTGTATTTGAGCTCCCAAAATGCATTACCTCACATTTGATGCCATTTCTCTGTCCAAATCTCAAAACAATCTATATCCTGCTGTATCTTCAGACAGTCCTCATCACTACCTGAAATTTCACCAACCTTTGTGTTGTCCGCAAACTAAAAAACAAACAGCAAGGTCCCATCACCGATCCCTAAGGAACATTACTACTCACAGCCCTCCATTCGGAAACGCACCCTTCCACTGCTATCCTCTGTCTTCCATGATCAAGCCTCTGCTGTATCCATCTTGCCAGCTCAGTTCTGATTACATACAACTTCACCTTCTGCATCAGTCTGCCATGACAGACCTTGTCAAAGGCCTTACTAAAGTCCATGTAAACAACATCCACTGCTTTACCTTCAATCATCTTCATCATTTCCTTGAAAAACTCGACACGACCTCCCCTTCACAAAAACATGCTGCCCACTTATTTTCATGTGGGAGTAAATCCTGTCTTGAAGCCTCTCCAATAATCTCCTTACCACTGACACAAGGGTCACTGGCCTGTAATTACCTGGTTTATCCTTGCTACCCTTAAAAGGAACAACATTGGCTATTTTCTAATCCTCTGGGATCTCCATTGTAACAAGTGAGAATATAAAGACTTCTCTCAAGGCCCTAGCAATTTCATCTCTTATGTCACATAACCTTTTCTGATCAATTTGCTTTGAACCAATCAATCTGGACACAGCAAATCCTTCCGGGTATGTGGTTGTCTTCCAAATATCAACTTAACAGAAGATATACCAGTTGTTGAAAGGGATATATTAAAAAGTTTTTCAGCTTCAACTTCCAATCTGTTTGTGTCCGCCCCCTTTAACATGATTGTTTTGAATGTCTGAATGAAGCATTTCGCTTCACCATTCGAGGGTGGTGAAGCAAGATGAAAATCTGCTTGATCACAATGTTTTTCAGAAGTTTTTGACATTCACATGTTGTGAACCGTGCGACAACATCAGGCATAATCTGTTCCAGCAATCCAGAGACTGTTGCTGAAGTATTCAACTTCACGATGTTATGAAGCAGAGGTGGATCTCCCCTCTGAGAACTGACACCTAACCACTCAGAGCACCTTGCCTCAATCTGTAAAAGTGAATGTAAAGTGGTATGATCTACTCTTCAGCAACCTTTAGTGGTTAAATCAAAATAACTCCCTGACACGGTCTCTAAAGTCAACAAGTTAACAATTTGTCTAACTAAGTGAACAAGTTAACTAAACTATTAACAAACCCAATTCTAATGGAATGCTATTCAGATAAATACAACTGCCACTAAAATAAAATTTAGTCACTTTCACAATTATAACTAGATTTGCTGTTTTTCAGACTATTCTGGGCCATCTGTCCATTCTTCTGTCTGGAACATCCGTCTCATTTGGTATCTTTGCTATCGAGATGGTGCTCCCTCTTAAGACATAAATGAGCTGAGAGCCAGCAGTTCTCTCTCTCTAGCTGAGTGCTGAACAAAGATGTTACTTTGGCAGTTGTTCTCTCCTTTTGTCCCACTGCCTTCCCCCTACTATACTTGTGATGAGATATCAACATTTCCAACAGTAGGATGGGTCCTAGGTTGTCAAAACCATCAAATTTAAATTAAATAGGGTCTTGGTATCTATGTGCTTAATTCAAATTGATTGGCTGAATTCAAAAAATTTAAGCCTGTTGCCTTGGAAACACTGCTGCTGTTTAGCTTTTTGAGACAAATGTTTCATTTTAGGCACTCTACGTACTTGCATTTTTTTCTCAGCACAGAAAAACCAACACTTTTTAAAGGAACCATGCAATGCTTTCTCACCCCCCCTCCCCCCCCAGCATTTTACAATTTTACAAACACCAATCAACAATTACTCTACTCAACATCACAACAATGGGAACAATACGAGGCCACTTTGTAGACATCCATCACAATCAAGAATAATTATCCGAAAATTGGTCTGGCAAAGTCAGCATGAAGTCTCTGCAGTAGGCAATCAGGCCAAGCACACAATGTCATGGGGCAGGTATTGTTTTAAATTCCCAAACCAGTGGAAACAGAGGCATGGTCTCAAAGTAACAAGTTCAATAAGGACAGAGGAGGAAAAATTACTTCATTCAAACGATTGGAGACTTTTGAAATTCTCTAGCCCAGAGGGTTACGGATGCTCCATTACTGAATACATTTTAAGGTCGGGATGGACAAATTTTTTGTTTCTTAGGGATTCAAGGGAAATGGGGAGCAGACAGGAATAGAACCCCAAGATCATTTATGATTGCATGGCATAGCAGGCTTGATAGGTGATATGGTTTGCTCAGTGTGCTGAGCTCTTCTATCATTGAGGATGGGAGATTTGTGACATTTCCTCCTGTTTAATTATACACTAACGATCATGACTGGATGAGGCAGAACTGCAGATTTTAGATCCGATTTGTTGTGTTGTCTGTTAGATGCAGCTTATGTCTGGCATGCAATTAATCTTGCATTGTAACTTCATGAGGTTGCCATCTCATTTTTAGTATGTCTGGTGCTGCTGTTGGCATGCCCTCCTGTCGCAAATCTCCCCAGTACTGCAAGTGTGATAACATTACATGGCCTATTACAGTTCAAGAAGGTGGCTTGTCACCACCACCACCTTCTCAAGAGTAAAGGGTGCATATAAATGTTGATCTTTTGATTCATGCTCTGCCCTACCACAAACAATTAGAAAAAAATCTCATTAGATTTTCATTTGCTCTGATGAAACAGGTCCTATGCTCTTTAATATCTGTTCAAAACTAAAATTTCTTATCCATTGTTTTAATTACATGCCAAACTCGGACATGTTAGACATGTAAAGCTAGCCTTATATCTACACAATATCTTTGGAATATGCAGGATGCAGGAGTAATGCTGCAGCTACACAAAACCCTGATTAGAATCCACTTGGAGCACTGGGAGTAGATCAGAGCACCTCACCTTAGCATTCTCGTCAAGCTCGATATATTGAGTACATTTTACAAGAATGATACCCGGATTTGAGAGGTTTAATTATGAGGAGAGATTATACAAATTAGATTTGTTTTCTCTAGAATTTAGAAGGTTCAGGAGTGTTCTGATCAAAATCTTCAAGATACTACCAGGAAAAGACAGGATAGATAAAGAAAAACTATTTTCATTACTTGGAAGATTCTAGAACTAGGGGGCACAGTCTAAAATTTAGGGCCAGGCTGTTCAGGTGGGAGGACAGGAAGCACTCCTACACAAAAGGTGAGTGGGGTTTGGAAGTCTCTTTCACAAATAGCACTTAGTACTAGATCAGTTGCTATCTTTAAATCTTAGATAAATTTTTGTTAAGCAAAGGTATTAAAAAGGATATGGGCCAAAGGCAAGTGTATTGAATTAGGCCACAAATCAGCCACGATCTCATTAAATGGCAGAAAGGCTCAATTGGCTGAATGGCCTACTCCTGTTTTGATGTTCCCATCTCTTACAACTCCTCTGGCAGGACCTCCAAACTCTAAAGGATCCACTTAAATGGTGAATATTGCTCACATTTTCCTCACAAAATGGAAGCCTTTCATTTGCTTGCCAGATTTACTTTCCATCGTAAATTGCCCTCTTCTTCATTGGCAAACAGCAGAATTAACCAAAATCACTTCAGCAGAACTCCCACTCCTTAACTGATTACATTACTTTTTATGTTTTACAGCCTCGCAGATTTTTAGATTTTGACATTTAACAGTGCAAACATGGACACCAGAAGGCATGGTCAGTTTTGCACAGTAATGCCAGTTTTGCTGTCATTACAAAAGCAAGTTGTGGTCTAATGCCTCTTGGTAACCAACTATAAAGATCCATGTTGGTGCAAAAGGAGAAGAGGGGATATTTTTATTGTTTTGGAGAAAACATCATATCCTCTCAAAATAAAATGCTTCACACTTGGAACTAGTACGAATACAAATCTGTTGTTAGTGTATTATGTTACCTGTTCCATAGATTCATAGCTGATATGGCTTAATGCCAACTATTTTATACTTTCATCTGTTAAATCTCTTCAGTATTTCTTCCGGTTATATATCCTGACAAAGTACTTAAATAAAAATGTAACAAGTCTTCAGATCAAATTTATCAATGCAAAATATCTACTTGCCAAAATGTATTTGCAGAGTTTTTTGAATTGGTCACTTCTAATGATTGGGAAGGATGTCCTAAAGAAAAACCATCCTATTGTTCCCTCTTGTGCAAAACTACTTCACTGATTTGAAGAGAGGCTCAGAACTTTTTCTAAAATGAAAAACATTTGGTTACGATTACTCGCTTGCTATTTCAAATAGGGATAACTTATTTTAGGTCCACATGATTAATAATGTAGATTCTTTTTTCCCAAATTACACTTTAGTTTAAAATATCACAATAAGCAAATATAAAAAGCATATGCATGATGTCAATTTTTCCATGAAATAATCACTAAAATGGGAAATACTGTGGATTTATTCTAGCATTTGTGGCTAAAAAGACTAGTTTGAAGCCTTCTTTCATATTGCTCTTGCAACGTCACCTCTATTCTTCAATTGACTCAAGTTTCATTTTCCAGTACACCCTATTTTGCTTCTGAACAACATGCAAACCGTAAGGCTTACCAGTCACTGGAGACATTTCTCTGAGACAGTTTTGTCTCAAAGCGTGCTGCCAAAAGGCTGGATTAACATTTCTTGGCCCATAGTCAAACACATCATGCATTTTTTTTCCACACAAGCTATGCATACTCAGCTTGCCTTTGCTTAAAATAATTCAAAACAATTAGATTATAAATGTCTGAATTATTCAAATTTAGTGCCAGTAAAACTAAGGCTAAGCTTAGGCACAAACTGATCACTGCAGAATACAATTTGATAATCAACCAAAAAGCATGTAGCCATTACCTCACAGTGACCTCACCATTACTTTTCAGCAGCCAAGAACAGGTCATCTTCATTCCTTCTCAGATGGGGAAAAAATGCCTAATATCATTTATATATGATAAATTACAGCATTTCATGAAGATTACAATTCTATGGAAAATTGAGGATTGAGCTTTAAAACTTAGGCCACATTAGAAACTAAAATCTTAAAACAATATTCATTAAGCCAAATGAAGACCATACCCATTGACACCAATTGAGAAACATAATATTATACTAACATAGAATTTAACAGGCTTCAGCTCCAAATCATTCCAGTCTACTGGCATTTTAAAATTTAAAAATGCAATTGGCGAGATCTATTAGCAGGATGTCATCCAGGTGATTAAAGCTAGAGACTTATTTTCAATTAAAAGAAATACTTTATTTTTCAAAAGTTTAGTTAACATTTTTACACTTCAGAACACTTGAAACATGACTAATGAAGTCTAACAAATGAAGTCCTGACATTAATTCTCCACCGTTAGTCTAAAGTTCAGATTTTTACATTAAAGTCAGTCACAGGCAGAAGCTAAAACGATTGCTCCACCTTCACTCAAAACATTGATGACATGAAATCTTACAATGATGCCCATTAAAAAGGACTTTTCAGATGCTCACTGTACTTCTATGAACACTCCTGTGTTAAGTATTTCTAGATTAGATTTAAAGGGTTCTACGCAAAAAAATTTACAACTTAAGTTAGTGGGTGTGGGAAAGGGAAAAGCATGAATGAGCATTAGGATATGAACCTCTGCATTATAAATAAACACAATTAAATTAGAGCTAAGGTGCTTATGGTGATGTTGGGAAGGGTGGCAGAAATCCAGAGTCTTTTCCTTAAACGTTTCTGAAAATTTTAGAAATGAAACAACATTGTTAGTAAGGAAATGAAGGGATATAGAACAAAGGCAGGTAAATTGAGTCAAGATACAGATCAACCATGGTCAAATGAATAATGGATTGGACTTGAGGTAACCATAATGCCACCAAAAGGCTACATCTTGCAACTGTCTTATGATGGTTAACATAGAAAAACTGAATGGTAAATGTTATCAGCAACTTACAGCAATAAAAGTTGATAAAAGTTGCAAACAAAATGTAAAAATTGAACAAAGTTTTGTGAACAAGATGAATGCACCATACACAATGTTATTATAAAACCACAGTGATAATTTTAGAAGTGACACTTAATAAATACCAGATTCCTGGGATGGAGTAAATCAATCATACAGCAAATTTAAAATATTAAGCATAGAATCCCTATAGTTCAGAAGGAGGCCATTCAACTCATCAAGTCTGCACCAACTCTGACAGACCAGGCCCTTTCTCCCATCCAATCCCCCTAACCCCACACATTTATCTTGGTTAATCCATCTAATCTATACATTTTTAACTGTGGGAGGAAACCGGAGCACCCAGAGGAAAGCCACACAACCACAGTGAGAATGTGCAGACTCCACACAGTCACCAATTCAATCTAGGTCCCAGGCACTGTGAGACAGCGGTGCCACCGTGATTCTCTAACTGTTCTGGTCATTATTTATCCAGCAACCACGACCATCACATGGCTATTTATTTAATCCACCTTCTCCAGAATTGTGCTGCCTGCAAGCTGTTTATTGTGCTTCCTACATGCAACCAATTACATCTAAATAATTCTGAAGCACTAACTTGAAAAGTACTTTAATAGAATTCTTTATTTTAATACAAGATTATGAAACTGGTATGTTATCAGACAATATTCTTGAAGGAAATTTGCTCGCAGTGCTAGAAATCACCTTGTTAAAAAAAACTACAGGTACATGCTTACATAGAAACTGAAACCTGGTGTCAGTGATAAATCAGACACTATGCTACACAAAAACAATAGATTCACACGTTATTAGAAACCAAAATCTTAAAACAATATTCATTAAGCCAAGTGAAGACCATACCCATTGACACCAATTAAGAAATGTAAATTCTACGTTAGCACAGTATTAACAGGCTTCAGCTCCAAATCATTCCAGTCTACTGACATCTTAAGATTTTAAAATGCCAACAGTACATAATGTACTATGTTCGAAACAAGGAAAACTATAAAACAATTAACCGAAAGTTAAGCTCATTTGGGACTACATTAAAAGGTAGTCTTGTAATGTTCACTTGGAAATCTTTAGTTAGAGGAAATGTTTTGATAATAGATCCTCATTCCCGTCCATGCATGACCAATTACACTCCTTCACTGATTTTTTTTTGGAAGGCACGCAAATATTTTATCAGTTTCACTGCTTTAGAAAAAAAGATATACTACCTCTATTCGTTACCACAGCCTTGCAACTTTTTTTTCTGGGGGACGTAGGGTAAATCCCACCGATTTTAACCGTTTTACTGTATTGAAGCAGTTCCAATCACAGATCAGTGAGTGGAAAACACGACCGCTACAATCTCTTCAAAATACGAAAATAACAAAAAAGAAAGCTCTTCGAGGAATAACAGCAACTATGTAGTACTTTTTGCAAATTTTCTCTACAAAGACACGAGTATGTACACCCGCTAAAAGAATATTTCAAAAATTGAAGTACTGCAACATAACCAAGAAAGCAAGAGGGAAGAAAGGGAGGGATCTGCCATCCAGATTTCGAGGAGATATTCCCATTTAACAGCAAGTTAAAGTTGATTTCCGCTTACCGCACATTGTGTTAGTCAATTGGTAACTCCAAAACTCAAGAAACTGTCCAGACCGCTTCGATAAAAGCTTGCGTGACTAACTCCGCGTGTGCCCCACAGAGTTCTGACTTACCTCCTTCGCTCAATCCTGCCCCTTGGTGGAAATGGCCGTCACGTCAACGAAAGTAAAAATGATAACATAGTGATAATGCCTTTGGGTGAGTGGTCCACGCTAAATGCTCTGGTAACAAGGGTTCAAATCCCACCAGAGCAGCTGATGTTTGAGTTCAATTAGTTAAAAAATATATGTATCTGGAATCATCAGTGTCAGGTTGCCACGAAGCTCCGGATCAGTTCTCCTTAAAGGGAGAATATCTGCATCCTTAACTGTTTGCATGCGACTGACTATACCTACAGCATATCCATACCGAGGGAGGAAGCGTTAGAGCTTCTAGGTAGCATTAAAACTGATAAATCTCAGTGGCCTGATGGCATTTATCCCAGGCTGGTTAGGGAGGTGCAAGGTGAAATTGCTGAGCATCTGACGCAAATCTCTGTCTCTTCTTTGGACACAGGTGAGATCCCAGAGGACTGGAGAATAGCTAATGTTGTACCATTGTTTAAAAAGGGTAGTAGGGATAACCCTGGGAATTATAGGCCGGTGAGTTTGACATTAGTGGTAGGGAAGCTGTTGGAGGGGATTCTTAGAGATAGGATGTATAAGCACTTAGAGCGTTGCGATCTGATTAGGGATACGCAGCATGGATTTGTTAAGGGGAGGTCGTGCCTTACAAATAGAATTTTTTGAGGAGCTGATGAAAATGGTGGATGAAGGGCGAGCCGTTGATGTCGTCTATATGGATTTTAGTAAGGCGTTTGACAAAGTCCCTCATGGGAGGTTAGTTGAGAAGGTCAAGACTCATGGGATACAAGGACAAGGTAGCTAGATGGATAAGTAACTGGCTTGGTAATAGGAGACAGAGAGTAATAGTGGAAGGGTGTTTTTCTAACCGGAGGTTGTCACTAGTGGTATGCCGCAGGGCTTGGTAGTGGGACCACCTTCTAGTTGTAATATACATAAATGACTTGGAAGAGGGAGTAAGTGGAGTGATCAGCAAGTTTGCAGATGATACAAAGATGGCTGGACTTGCGGATAGTGAGGAGCATTGTCAGGCGATGCAACAGGACATAGATAGGCTGGTAGCTTGGGCAGATAGATGGCAGATGGAATTCAATCCTGATAAATGCGAGGTGATGCATTTTGGGAGAAAGAATGTAGGGGGGAGGTATATGATAAAGGGTAGACCTGTTAAGAGTATAGAAATGCAGAGGGACCTGGGGGTGCAGGTGAACAAGTCTCTGAAGGTGGCAGAGCAAGTGGAGAAGGTTGTGAAGAAAGCATATAGTATGCTAGCCTTTATAGGAAGGGGTATAGAGTACAAGAGCTGGCATTTAATGTTGCAGTTGTATAAAACGTTGGTTAGACCTCATTTGGAATACTGCGTCCAGTTCTGGTCGCCTTACTACTGAAAGGACGTGGAGACTCTGGAGAGAGTGCAGAGGAGGTTTACCAGGATGCTGCCTGGTATGGAAGATCTGAGTTACGAGGAGAGGTTAGGCAAATTGGGACTGTTTTCCTTAGAAAGATGTAGACTTAGAGGAGATCTAATAGAGGTGTACAAGATTATGAGAGGTATAGATAGAGTAAACAGGGTTAAGCTTTTTCCTAGGATGGATCGAATAGCACGAGGGGTCATGGGCTTAGGGTAAAGAGGGTAAGGTATAATTTGGATGCTAGAGGGTGTTATTTCACACAGAGGGTGGTGGGGGTATGGAATGCATTGCCAAGTAAAGTGGTGGAGGCAGGTATTCTGGAGTTATTTAAGAAATACTTAGATGGGCACATGAACAGAATGGGAATGGACGGGTATAGAAAACTGATTTAAAATAGGGATTACGAGCCTTGGGAGTCCCTGGGGAGTGTGTAAATAGATGATGATATTGATGTACTTGTTTTTATCCTACAGGTGCTTTGGTCCACCTTGTTGTCTAACGAGGGGCATACACGCAATGTCTCCAGATGTTTACCTTGAGAGCCCCTGGTCTCACCAGAACTCTGACTTCTACACTAGTGTTTCCAAATTCCAAATTTTGAAAAAAAAACACAGCTTATCCCTAACAACGCTTTCTCTTGAATGCCTTCACAAAGAAACCACTTACAGGAATTCAGTCTCTCCTTCCACTATTCTTCTGCCTGGATTGGCATGTACATTCAAGCTTCCACAAGATCACACTCAGTCGATCAAGCCTGCACCAACAACAATCACAGCAGGTCCTATCCCTGTAATCTCCAAGTATTTACCCTGCTAGTCCTAAAGAGCAATTTAGCAAGGCCAATCAATCTAACCCACAGATCTTTGGACTGTAGGAGGAAGCAGGAACATCCGCAAAAAATGGGAAGAATGTGCAAACTCCACACAGTCACCCTAAGTCAGAAGTGAGCCCCAGTCCCTGACACTGTGAGGTAGCACTTTGCCAGTGTGCTACCTTCATTTTAAATGTCACCAAACTTTTGACTTACCTTGGATGTCTGGCATTTTAAATCTGGTTCTTACAACTTTGTATCTTGGAGCATTTTCTTTGCTTTTTTCTTTAATTTCACTCAATAGAATCTTGTTCAACTTCTCATTCATAGAATCCCTATGCTGTAGAAGGAGACCATTGAGTCTGCACCAATTCTATGACAGAGCATATTACCCAGACACTCTCCCCGTAACCCCACGTATTTATCCCACTAATCCCCCTAACTACAAATCTTGGGACACTAGGGGGAAATTTAGCATCGTCACTCCACCTAACCCCAAGGCAATTGCTCTTCTTGTGTTGACTCCCAGTTCCAATCCATAAGAATGTTTCTAGTCCAATGAGAAAGGAGGCATTACTGGATTTAGCTTTTGGAAATGAGTTGACATAAATCAATCGAGTGTCAATATCTTAAGTTTTATATTGGCTACGTGAAAGGGCAAAGGACAATCCAGAGTCAAAAAAAAAATCATTGAAAGAGAATGGATTTGGCCCAGATAAATTGAAAGCAAACATTTTTAGGCAAAATCTTAAATGAACAGTGGGCTCCCTCTAAATCAGATATTTTGGTGATTTCAGGGGCAAGGTAGGGCAAACAAATTAAGACTTCCTGGATGACAAAAAAAGTGAAGCACAAAAAGGGTGCATGTGTGTTACAATCCCAGACTGGGCCTATAAGTTTATGTCATGATCCAGTAACCATAGAATTCCTACAGTGCACAGGAGGCCATTTGGCCAATCAGGCATGCACTGACAACAATCTCACTCCCTATACTCCTGGTATTTGCCCTGCTAATCTCCCTGACATAAATGGGCAATTTCGCAAAGGTCATGGGAGGAAACCTAAGTGGCATGGGGAAAACATGCAAACTCTACAGTCACTCAAAACTGAACTGAACCTAGTTCCTGGCACTGAGGCAGCAATCCTAACCACTGTGCTACCTTGCCATTTTGCTTAAAGTCAAACAATATGTGAAATTCTATTACATACCAAGACAATAACATCACAAGTTTAAAACAACAGAATAAATTTTACCAGATGCAAATCAACAAAGCAAAATAGTAAATGCTATCCATTTTTAAGAAGTAATAAGCTAGCGAGTGATAGAAAAAACAGATAGGAAGGGTTTCTAGAGGTATTTAAATAGGAAAAGACTAACTAAAGCTCATGTTGGCCTCTAGAGAGCTAGTCTGGGGAACTGATAATGGAAAACAAGGAAATAGTGGAAGCAGGTATTTTGTGCGTCTTGACATAGATTTAAAAACCTCCCCTGATGTGAAAATTTGTTTATTCACCTTGCCCTGCAGCCACTTAAGGGTTAATTGGTTCGACATGGGCTTTCCACCTTTTTCAGGGAGGAAGTCATGCCTCTGAGAGCAGCTAACTAATTAAATGGTCGCTAGCTCAATTGTTCGAGCAGCACCACTAGCCCCGGGGATCAAAGGGACACGCAGCAATGGAGCCAAACTGAAAGATATAGTCCAAGGTCTCAATGGGGTGTGGCTGGTTAGCACTGCCAAGGAGGGTGAGAGGATAGAGTTAGTTGGGGTGCGATGAAATCAGAAACGCTGGGGGAGAATTATCTTGGGTAAGGTCTCCAGTGAATAAAAGCGGCACCTTTTCCTCACCTTGTCCATCATCTGGCAAGCTGAACATTAAAAAAATTATAGGATGTTGACGTCGCTGGTTAAGACAGCATTTATTGCACCCATCCTTAGTTACTCTTCAGAAGTGGTGCTGACGTGTTTTCTTGAACTACTGCAGTTCTGAGTAGGTACATCCATAGTGTTGTTAGGGATTATGACCCAATAGTGAAAGATCAGTATATTTTTCCAAATCAGGATGATAAGTGAATTGGAAGGGAATCTCCCCATGATGGTGTTTCCAGGTGTCTACTATTCTTGTCCTTCTAGATGGATGTGGTTGAGCAGATTTCTTGCTGCTTAAGAATTACTGTTGAGTTCCTGCAGTGCATCTTGTAGGTTACACACATCTGCCACTGTTCATCATTGGTGGAGGGATTGATTGTTTGGTGCCAGCTTCTTCTGGCATGGGTGAATTTCACTAACCACTTTAGAATCAATTGGTCCATGGGCGAGAGGAGTGGCCAATACCTTCTTCACTGCTGATAAAACCACAGCAGTGAACAAGAATACAGCAGATATTTCACAGTTCTGATCTCTGATGAAGAGGTGTACCATCCAAAGCCCAAACACACTTTTCAGGTGAAGCAGTGCTTGACATGCATCTGTTTTAATTTGGTCTATTGCATTCACTGCTCCCAATGTGGTCTACATCGAAGAGACTAAATGCAGACTGGATGACTGCTTTGCAGAATACCTTCGTTCATCAACAAGCAGGACCTAGACATACCAGTTGCTTGCCATTTTAACACACTATCCTGCTCTTATGTCCACATGTCCATCCTCAGCCTGTTGCAGTGTACCAGTGAAGCCCAAAGCAATCTGGAGGATCTTGTGATTAGGCACTTTACAACCACTGAATGTTTGAGTTTAACAACTTTAAAGCATGAATTCTCTCCTCCACTTTCATTCCATTTCCATTTAGTTTGCTATTTCATTTTATCGCATTTATTTTTATTACTTAATAATTGTAATTTTCTAAAATGTTCATTTCTTCCATCATTTCATTTGTCCACTTTATAAAAATCTTGTATTCTATCTTGTTCCCACCACCCCACTCCCTCAACCCCAGCCCTTCCACCCCTTAGGGCCATCTGTTACATGTCTCAGGTTGTTCTTTGACACTATGCTTACCTTTGTTCTGCCGTTTACACATTCTAATTTCTCAATGGGGCACTGTCACATCCTTCTCAGTCATGATCACTATTATTTACGGTCCCTTTGTCTTTTTGTCTATGACATCTTTGTCAATTACCACACCTCCTTAACCTTACAGTATAAATCTGATCCTATTTCCTTTGTCTTCACCTCTGATGAAGGGTCATCCAGACTTGAAATGTTAACTCTATACTGAAATTTTCCAGCAATATTTGTTTCTACTTCACAAAGACAGTTTGACAAGAGTCTGCAGTTAAATTTTACAATTCTTTTTCGACAAGTTCATTAATGGAGAGATTACCAGGCTGAAATTAAGAATGAATTTCCTATAGAATATACACAGAGAAACTGTGGTATTTCCATTTTGGTTAGGGACAGGAAAGGCCATAAATGTTTGAACTTCTGCTTCTCTGGGCAACACTCAATGTCCCGAATAGGCTTGGCAAACTTACTTTTCACTAAATCAGCTTTTAATAGGTTATCAAATAGTAGACCAATAAATATTCAATATACACAATACAATGTATATACACTAGTACGTAATCAGGCAATTACTTGGTTTGCCAATCAAGATTGCCAGTGCATTCTTCATTCCAAACGTCATAACATTACATTACTATAGGTTATCTGGTGTTATGAAAGCTGAAATATTTTTGACTTGATTTGTGAGCAGAATTTAGCAAATTGATCTTGCAAACATAGATTTTTAATCAGTATGAGAATCAAAGGTTATGGGATTATCAGATCAGTCATGGTCTCATTAAATAGTAGAGTAGGCAAATAAATGCGAGAGCCAAATGCTCCACCATTTCTGCTCCTACGTTTTATGATGTATGTCTGAATTTCCAACTCTATACAATCCTCATATAATGAATTGGATAAGAATAAGGCTTTATTACAGCATTAATTCTCCTATAATCAATGCAGAAGTTTAGTGATCCATCAGGTTTTGATAGCAGTAAACCTGGTGAACTACTGCTACCTTTACTTGGTTCTGCTGGAGACATATCAAGGCTCCACAATCAGCAGCCTACAAATACAAAGGACTGATGATTTGTTGGCCAGGCCAGAAATTGTGTGAACTTTGCCAGCAATTATGTCAGTCCGAATGAGCAGAAACTCAGGTTTGCAAGTTTGACTAGTGCAGGATACCACTGACTGCAGACACATAGCAAACTAGACAATCTTCAGATCAACAAAAAATTTTCATTAACGAAGAGGGCTTCCACTATATCAATGTACAATTGATATGCAATGACAAAAAAAACCTGCGCAGGTGTGCACAAGATTCTTGAGAAATTGCCAAGGTGCTTTTGGCTTGCTGCTATTTAAGTCCCTGATATCTTTGGCCTGCAAAACAGACCCAAGGAATGGTTGCTAGGAAACAAGGAATATACATGAAATGAAACCTAACAATGGTATAATAATGTCTCATAATCATACAAGCCAACAATATACTAAAGATGGTTTTAGATGTTTAGATACATTTGGAGAAAGGTCTCAGAATAGTTGTGGTTTGCTATGCTCTGCACAATTTTGCATTGCAGCTATAGGAGGAACAGAGCTCAGATCCTCTTCAGACAATTCTGAGGAGGTGGAAGGTGATGAGGACAATATACAATCGGCCGTTAACATTGCTGCCCAGGATACCCTTATGACTGTAAAGTTCACTTAGATTGTGCCAATGAACAAATGTCATAAGCGCATGCAACAACTACTCTTCCTGTTCAGCATCCTCTCCTGTCCACCACCACACCTCCTCTCCCCATCCCCAAGATCACCCACTCAGGTATCTTGAGAATAACCAATGAACCTTTATATATTCAATCATCAAGTTAATTGTTCATTAAGTCAGGCAGCTTACCATGCTGCAAGCAGGATTAAGCAAAATGGGAAAGTTATGTCAAAGAATTACATATGTGATTTAGCTAAAAATAGAAATTCAACATATTTCATTATAGGCTCACGTGCGTATCTTCATACAACTACAAAGACTTTTCTTTGCATTCATACATGGCTTGAGTTGAGATAGTGATAGCTACTTTAATTCAGTTCCGAGTTTTGGAGCCTGTGTGAACCCCGTTAAAGTCTGTTTCACCTGCCTTTATGCAGGTTAAGTGATGATGCGGGTGAGAAGTAAAACTGACTGGAGATTCTGCTTTCACAGGTTCTTTCAGCACTATCTTGAGGTTGAGCCACATTCCGCTGCTACCAGTTTGCTGGTGCATATCAGTATGGCATTAAGGCCAAGGCTTATGATAATCTGTGATCCTATTTTAAGTAAAAGGCATGTTGCTATTCAGACTTTGGGTGGTTGTGGTCAAGGCATGCGTGAATCCATTTGTTTGCAACATTTAATATTTCATGAAGCTGGGCATTCTATCCAGGCAAAACATATCAGTGACCTATGACATCAAACTATTCATGTTTGAGGTAGACTCGTCCATTCTTTCGGCAAACATAATTAGTGTGCTTGGAAGGTACGTCAATGCATCATACATTCTTTGTTGTTGCTATAGGTTCCTTTTTTCATTCATGATCCTCTAAGTACAGCATTAGCACACTGTCCAGCTGAGCAGCACTTGAAATGAGAAATGCCCATTAATTCAGACTCTTCATTGCTGATCCTGCCACTACTTCTGTTCTTACTCACTTGTAAAGTGTGAGTCACCATGTGAAAACCCAAATACCCATCTAACTGGTCTTACTAAGGTGTGAATATCTGAGTTGGTACACAAGTCCTGTGACGCTGCACTCATAGGTATCAGCCCCTCTGAGAAATTGTTGTTTGCAGCCTTCAATAACTTTAAGGGTGAAAGCCGCAGAATGTAAGAACGTTGCAAATTATCTTTGAATTGCAATAAAAACAATCAAATCAAGTCCAATTCAGAGTCTCATTTCTGATCCAAGCTGACAAAACAGGGCTTTCACCCCATCTTGGGCTTGATCCACATGATCTAAGCTGATTGAAGCAGGCATAGCTCTTCTTCCAATGCTTGATCTTATTTGCATCACACCCGAAAGGTCGAGATGCTGAAAAGTTGTTTCAAATGAAGCTAAAATATAACCTAATGACTTCAACCAAGCACAGCATGTCGCTACCACACTTGATCTTAGCCAAAACATGATATTTCACTCTGTGAAAAATCAAACCAATATGAATTAGTTTGTGGCATAAGAATTGCTAATCTTTAATTAGTTTATCTCCCCATTTCTGACTGCCAGTAATAGCAGTATTCCACGTAGTTCCAGTGCTGCCTCATCTGCCTTTGGGAACTGGGAAATCTGCGAATGGCCACCTCTGATTGTCTCTTTCTTGTTTTGTGCTCTCCTTTTCTGCAGCATGGGAAGGAACTGGGCCAACTATTAGGTATATTACGAAGCTAGCCTAGACACCAACTAAATCATTTTTATTCTAACATTAGAGTGAGAATAGGATGTTTCACTCCAGGCTTGATTTTACTGACAAGCTAGGAAGCTTATTACATTAGTTCCAGTCAAGTAACAATACTCTTATAGGCTTAAGCCCTTTTTTAAAAGTAGTTAGCATGACACAAGCATACTTACTTTGACTTGGGTTAAGAGTCTTAGAGCTTTCAGAAAGCCTCTGGAGAGAAAAAGAGACACAGCTTCAGCAACAAATGCTTGTATTTTAAAACAGAAATGAAACTTTTTCCTGCAAGCTTAGCCACATGACTCTCCCAATCAATATAATCAAAACTCACATGACTCTATATGAGCTAGTTTAAAAACCCAAGAGAAACTAAATAAACAAAAGATCCATTAACTCTACAAAGTAAAACACCCCTAGCTAAAATCAGTTATTATCTTTGTGACATAGCCAAGTTTGAAGTTAGCGGGAGTGAGCACATAAGAAAGGACCGTCCCCTTATTACTAGTCTGCCAATCCCTGCCCACTTTGTCCAGGCCCCGCCCCACACTGATGTTGTCACCGTCTGGCATCATCACATCGCATGCAGAACAACGTTCTTTTCTCAGTAACTTATTTACTTTCCTTCAAAAAAAAACATTTATTTTTGAAAAGACATCACTTCTGATAAATGACTACTGCTGAATGCTGATGTTCATCCATGGACTAGGTTGTCCCACTGATGGAACAGGGCTGAGCAGCCATGTCCAGATTGGCAGAGCTTGTGGACATGCCATGCTGTGATTGGTCAACTCAACTCTCAGTTAGCACTATGTGACGCCCCATGTACCGAATTGGCAGAGCGGTTGTGGCGGCAGGGGGAACATGTATACAAGACCTAGGATTGGTTTATTGAGCTGTTAATCAGAAGGTTGTCTGTGGGCAGGTGTTAGTGAGTATAAAAGGCACCACTTCTGAAAAGTGTGCTCAGGGGAGCAGTTGCTCACCCTGCACCCCCACCAACCTCTAGCTATGCCACTAATCATCTTGCATTAACATCTACTACATGTTTTCCCAGCCAAATCAACTCTTGTAAAAACACTTTCTTAAAGCAGCCTGAGCATAAACAAAATATTGCAAAATAGGACAGTATAAAACATGACGGTCTGAAATGTGTACAACTCATTTGTTGGATTTAGTATGGGTGATTATCAAGGAGATATGAAATTGTACATAAAATGTAAGACTATGGTGGATGAATATAGGGATGTAAGGAAATGTAATGAATGAGAAAAATAGCTGTGCTTGTAAAGTGACTGGGCATGCGAAAGAATGCAATAGAGAAAATAGACTGAGGATAAAAACAGAAGACATTGGAACATCTCAGCAGGTCTGACAGCATCTATGGGGAGAGAACAGAGCCAACGTTTTGAGTCTAGATGACCATTCGTCAGTGCTTCAGCTCCTCCAAACACTATCTTCAGATTAGTCTGTCAAATTTTTAAGCTGAGATTGTGTAGGTGCAGGCCCTTAAACTTGTTGCTTTGTACTGAATGCCAAACCCAGAAGCAAAATGTTCATGAGCTAGGTGAGCTACAAAAAAAAAGACCAAATCACTGATAGACATGCTGACCTTTTCTTACAGGTTCCAATACCAAGTTAACATTAGAATATGTTTACCAAAATTTCTAATCAATTCAATGACATTTATGAGCTGTAGTATCTGTTCAAACGTCTGGTTATCAAGTTGATATACAATACCATTCATTTTATTTTTGGCATGAAGAGCAAAGTTGCAAATTACACAGATGATATAAACATTTATTAATTTTCTTGTGGACACTTGTCTTGATATTGTGTTACAATATTGTGATCACAATTCTCTAAGTTTCAAGATATTTGTAGAAAAGAATAAACATGAAGGATAAAGGTGGCAACATTTGGGAACCCTGGATGACAAGAGATATTGTCAGCTTAGTGAAAAAGGCAGAGGCAGCACGCACAAATTTCAGGAAACTGAAAATGGATAAGGCTCTTGAGGAATACAAAGTCAACAGGAAAGAGGTTAAACAGGGACTTAAGGAGGGCAAAAAAGGGCCACGAAATGTTCTTGGCAGACAGAAATAAGGAAAATCCCAAGGCTTCTTACACATATATGAGGAAAAGGGCAAGTTCACTCAAGGACAGTGGATGGAATTTGTGCATAGAGCCAGATAAGGCGGATGACGTCCTTAACAAATACTCTGCATCAGTATTCACAAAGGAGAAGGATGTGGTGAGTGGTAAGTGTAGAAAGGAGGATGTTGACATTCTAGAACATGTTGAGATAAAAAGGGAGGAGATATTGGAAGTTTTGAAAAACATTAAAGTGGACAAGGCCCTAGGGCCAGATTGGGTCTATCAGAATACTAAAAGCCGATATGAAGAAATTGTTGAGGCCTTGGCCAAAATCTTTGTATCCTCTTTTGCCATGGGTAAGGTAACAAGAGAATTGGAGAGTAGCCAAAGTTGTTCTTCTGTTTAAGAAGGGCAGAAGAAACAAACTGGGAAATTACAGACCTGCTAGCTTTACATCAGTGGTGGGGGAATTAGTGGAGAAAATCTTTGGGGGCAGAACGTACTCACATCTGGAAGAGAATAGGCTTATTAACTATAGACAACATGGTTTTGTGAACTGAAGGTCATGTCTCAAAAAAATTAAAGTTCTTTTAAGTGACAAGAAAAATTAACCACAGCAGGGCCGTAGATGTTGTATATACAGACTATAGTTAAGTCTTTGATAAGATTCCTTGTGGCAGGCTGATAAAGAAGATGAAATCATAGGGGATCCGAGGTGAGCTGGTATGATGAATACAAAACCGGCTTGGGCATAGAAAACAGAATAGCAACAGTGGAAGGGTACTTTTCTAACCGGAGATCTGTAACAAGTGGTATTCTACAAGGATCAGTGCTGGGGCCTTTGTTGTTTGTAATATATATCAAGGAAAATGTAAGTGGTCAGATTAGTAAATTTACAGATGATACAAAAATTGGAGTAGCGATAGTGAGGAGGATTGTCAGAGGATACAGTAGGATATCAATCGGCTGGAGACCCGAGCCAAAAGATAGCAGATTGAATTTAACCCGGATAAAAGTGAGGTGATGCAATTTGGAAAATATACTCCTGAAGGAAAGTATACAGCAAACGGTAGAGCCCTTAGAAATATAAGCATACAGGGGCCTGGGCATGCAGACCCACAGTTCCCTGAAGGTGGCAACTCAGATAGTCAAGAAGGCATATGGCATGCTGGCCTTCATTAGTCAAGTATGCTCAGCTACATAAGACTTTGGACAGGCTGAGCAGTATACATAATTCTGGTCACCACTCTACCAGAAGGATGTGAATTTGCTGTGAAGAACGCAGAAGAGATTTATCAGTATGTTGCCTGGTTTGGAGGATACAGACTATGAAGAAAGATTGAGCAAAATATGATTGCTTTCATTGGAGGATCAGAGGATGAGGGGGAATCTGATAGAGGTTTACAAGATTACAATAGGCTTGGATAGAGTGGATAGTCAGAGTCATTTTCACAGGGTCGAAGAGTCAAGTATTTAGGGAAATAGTTGAAAAAGTGAGGGGAGGAAAGTTTAAGAGAGAAGTAAGGACCAAGCTTTTCACACAGAGTGGTGAATGCTTGGAACATGGTTGGTGATGGTGGAAGCAGATTCTATAATGATGTTCAAGAGGCATCTGGATAGATACATGAATAGGCAGGAAATAGAGGATACAGACCATGTGTAGGCAAGAAAATATTAGATCGGAGAGGCACCGTGACAACACAGACTTGGTGGGCTGAAGTGTCTGTTCTTATCCTAGAAGGAACCAATAACATTTAAAATCAGATTTTCCTAATGACCAACACAAGGTCCTGAATATAGCCCAAATGTAGCCATCATGCAAGCTAGCCTCCCATCCATTGACTTTGATTACACTTCCCACTGCCTCAACAAAGCAGCCATAGTTAAGGACCCCATGCACCTTGAACATTCTCTCTCCATTTTCATCCATCAGCAAAAAGATACAAAAGTCTGAGGTCACATCCCAGGCAACTCAAAAACAGCTTCTTCCTTGCTGCTGTCTGACTTTTGAATGACCTTGCCGCTGTCTGACTTTTGAATGACCTTGCCTTGCATTAAGTTGATCTTTCTCTATACCCTAGTAATGACTGTAAAACTACATTCTGCACTCTCTCGTTTCCTTCTCTATGAATGGTATGCTTTGTCTGAAAAGCACGCAAGACACAATACTTTTCATTGTATGCGAATACATGTGACAATAATAAATCAAAAAAAGTTACAGCAAGATTTCATGTTGAGCTTTTACTGTAACAAACAGTAAAATCAACACTGACTAAACATTACTTATTATGCATCTACTAACTTCTTCAGGAAGCTGAAATCTCCACACTTTTATATTTCCTACTTGATATGCCGATGTAGCTATGCCTAGTGCTTAATGAAAACGTTGGACACTACTTTTGAAAAACAGAATAGAAAATGGACAGTTTACCTTAACAAAAGATGGAACCTGGGGTACTTGACTACAAATATACACGAGACTGTCCAAAGCTGGAAGTAGCCTGCTTAAATGGTCAGGACATTAAAATGGAAATTATTTTTAGAGGGATTCTTGTCCTAAGTGAAAGGGGAAAGCTAGTTACATTTGTTACCACAGCAAATAGTACTTATTACAGAAAATTGAACTAATGAAAATTAATTGTGAACACTAACTAATTACACATCTCTCAATTCTTGTAAACCAAAGGTAACTTAAAAACGAAAATACCTGCAGATTAAGATTCAACCAATAAAACATTTGATGTTGTAGCTACAAGAACAAGTAGGAGGCAAGGCGTACTCATCTCGTGTTCCTAAGGTTTGTCCACCATCTACAAGCCACAAGTTAGGAGTGTGACAGAATAGTCTCCATTTGTCTGGATGAACGCAACTCCAACACTGAAGAAGCTTGAAGCCATCCAGGACAAAGTAGCCACCTTGATTGGTATCCCTTACACAAAATTTTCAATCTCACCACACCTACAAACAATGATAGTATATACTATCTACAAATTAACCTGCAGGAACTCACCAAGACTGATTGTCAAGCTGTGTTCATTCATCCATTGTTGTAGCGTCTATATGGTCTTCCCAATGTACCATGCCTTGGGATATCCTTTCCAGATGTTTATCAGGTAGACAATGTTGACCGAGTTGCAAGTGAATGTATCGTGTACGTGGTCGATAGTGTTCTCACGTAAGATGATGGCATCTGGGTTAATGATCTGGCACGTCTTGCTGTAGCAGAGTTGTGTAGTGTCGTGTCACTGTTTTCTTGAAGGCTGGGTAGTTTGCTGCAGATAATGGTTTATTTGAGGTTGTGCAGTTGTTTGAAGACAAGAAGTGGCAAGATGTGCTGGATCATCGACATGGATGCCATCATTTCATGTGAGAACACCATCCACCAAGTACACAGTACATTCACTTGCAACTCAACCAACATTGTCTACCTGATATGCTGCAGGAAAGGATGTCCCAAAGCATAGTACATTGGGGAGACCATGCGGATGCTGCAACAACAGATGAATGAACACCACTCGACAATCACCAGGCAAGAATGTTCTCTTCCTATTGGGAAACACTTCAGCAGTCATGGGTGTTTGGCCTCTGATCTTCGGGTAAGTGTTCTCCAAGGTGGCCTTCACGACACATGACAACGCAGAGTCTGTGAGCAGAGACTAATAGCCAACTTCTGCACGAGGATGGCCTCAAACGGGATCTTGGGTTCATGTCAAACTATTTGTAACCCTCACGACTTGCCTGGGCTTGTAAAATCTCAATAACTGTTCTAGCTGGAGACAATACACATCTCTTTAACCTGTGCTTAACCCTCTCTCCACTCAAATTGTCTTTGCCTTTAAGACTTGATTACCTGGAAAGACTCGCATTCCAACTATTATTTTGTAAATTGAGTTTGTGTCTTGTGTCTGTTTTTGAACTGAAAATTCCACTCACCTGATGAAGGAACAGCGAGCGCTCCGAAAGCTGGTGGCTTTTGCTACCAAATAAACTTATTGGACTTTAACCTGATGTTGTGAAACTTCTTACAAGCTGCTGTCTACAGCCATGGCACTGTTCCTGTTGGGTGGGGTACCTTATTGAGTGCTGGTTAGGCTGCCGCCTGCAGCCACTGTGCTGTTACATTGTTCTGGCTGTAGAGTGTGGTGAGGAACTGGATTGAGTGCTGGGGTTTTATGTGGGGGAGCAGGGGTCGGGGGTGGGGGGGAAAGCAGTGCACCATGTGCTGCCTGAGGACTGATTAACTCATCAAATCAGGCAGCTATTGCTCCAAGCAGGAGCAGTCATGGTAACAGATACACTCATGCCGCACGTGCTCTGCAGTGCTTGAGACATCTTGTGACAATTAGGAATTTGTCCCTGACCTGCAACACATGCCTGGAAGAGAATGCTGTAATTGCAGTCATGGCAATGGCTCAAGAAAGCACAATGGTTATCTCTACATACTAATCTGTATGCTCTCCCTGCTTGCCGTGTTCACGATGCCAATGACTGGCAACCTGTCAGGTGACGCATGGCACCACCAATAGCATAGTGTTGCCAGCATCCACATAATGGAAGCACTGGTCCCAGTGATTGGGAAGGGGGGCTGGGTAATTGCAAGCAATGATATGTATCTATCAACCTCTAGCACCCAATGTGCGAAATGTATATCGGTCTTATTGATTTAGAGCTGGCCATCATGGCTGAGGAGGAGGAGGCGGTAGCTCAGGGAGTAAGTAGGCCACTCCTACAGCAGCAAGTGGCAGGTTGGTGAGGCTGCCACTGATGCCAATGAGGGAGGAGAGCAGTCTCCCAAAAGAGTGGCCAGGCGAAGGAGAACCTTTACTCCAAAGCCTCTTTAAAATGCATCGATTTCAATACAGTGTAGAATGTACATTACAGGACTGTGTTAAAATTCTGACCTGCTCTTTCATATTATATATCAGCTGCAATGGTGATTGAGACAGAGGTCCAAATGTGGGTTTTTTTTTGCGGTTGGGTGGGTAATCAGTTTTGCAGTTCATTCTGCCCTGTGGGGGAATTGGAATGGATTCCGAAACATCATTTTCTTGTTCTTGAGGCAGTACCGGACCAGGACATCATTTGAAGACCATTCGGAAGCCATGTACTCTGCCTAAGGACATGGTGCAGCACTTCTGTGATATGTTTGCATACCTGGTACCTAAGGGAGGGGAGGCCACCCACTCCCAGTAAATGTTAAAATGACAGTGCATTTAATTCCTTTGCAACCAGGGATCCAATGGCAACCAATAAGGAGTCTTACAGACCTCAGTCCACAGATGTGTTCAACAGGCGACAGATGCCTTGTACTCCGCGGTAGGCCATTATATCCATTTTGATATTGGACAGGGTCAGCAGGAAGCCCAAGCTGCATGCTTCACCACCATTACCAGGACACCCAATGTCTTGGGGGGCAGTGGATTGCCTGCAGTCATCGCGAAGTGTGGAGCAACCAATTATTATCAGGAACAGTTTCCACTCCCTCAATGTTCAAATTGCATGTGACCACTGGATGAACATCATGCAGGTCTGTGCACACCACCCAGGGAGTGTCAATAACAGTTACATCCTGAGGCAGTTGGACAAACCTGAGCTCTTCGGACACCAGCCCAGATAGCTCATCAGAGATAAAGGCTACATGCTGAGGTCATGGCTGATGATACCATTGCTTTACAATCACCAGGCAAGACTGTACTCTTCCTGTTGGCAAACACTTCAGCAGTCACAGGTATTTGGCCTCTGATCTTCGGGTAAATGTTCGCCAAAACAGCCTTCACAATATGCTTGAGTACAGAGTCACTGAGCACAAGCTGATAGCCAAGTTCCGCACACAAGGATGGCCCCAGCCAGGATCTTGGGTTCATGTCACACTATTTGTAACCCCATGACTTGCCTGGGCTTGCAACATCTCACTTACTGTCCTGTCTGGAGACAATACGCATCTTTTAACATATGCTTAATGCTATGTCCATTCACATTATCTGCATCTGTAAGGCTTGACTGGCTGTAAAGACTTGTGTTCTAATCAGTGTTCTATAAACTGAGTGTGTGCCTTTCTATGCCCTGTTTGTGATCAGGGCTCCCCACTCACCCGACGAAAGGGTAAAGCCCTGAAAGATAGTGGCATTTGCTACCAAATAAACGTGTTGGATTTTAACCTGGTGTTGTTAAGGGAGTCCAGGTGCAGTCAGTTTGGGCCAGTTAAATTTCATGGTGTATGATGTATAGGCAATCTCGTTTCAACCGAAGGTGAACTATCTGATTGGGTTAACTGAACACAGTACTGTGTCTGGTGGATTTGGGGTGGGGTGGTGGTGATTTGCAATGTTTAAGGTTCTTGCTCGACAAGATAGTGTGTCCAGGGGGTGCAATGCTCAAGGCTCTCACTCAACAGGGAGTGTGCATGGCAGCACACGTATGTCTGTGTGCATAAGAGATACAGACAGACAGAGTGTGAAGGGAGTGGGTGTGGATGGGAAGGGCAAGGGGCCAGCAATGTCTGTGCCATCACTGACGGGGTCAGTGGGGAATGGGGAGGGCCAGCGATATCTGGGTCAGTACCTACATCATATGAGCTGCAATGGTTCAGGAAATCAGCTTATCACTACGTTCAAAGGCAATTAGGGATTGGCAATAAAATGCCAAGTTCTCCGTTTTCACGTTTCTATTCTTATTGTAACAATTACAACACCTCAAAAAGTATGTAGCAAAAACTGCTTCCATTTGCAAATCTTGGTTTAAATTGAAGTGAGAGCAGGAAAATCGCAACTGGTTTTTTTTGTTTATATCCAATTCAATCCAATCAAAGTCCAATTCAAAGTTGGCTGGACAATGACATCCACGTCCCATAGATGAACAAACAAAATTCTAATGAAGAACTTAAGTGCCAACTGTGTTTTCTTCTACATCTTTGAAATAATAAATTTGTTTTTGAGCGAGGGTGGTGGGAAGACAGTGTAAGCATTGTCTTATGAATAATATTGCAAAAAGTGATAAAATCTTAGTTTTCCCTCCCAGGTTCTGATTTTCTCTAGATGTGAACCCACAGAGCCATCTGCTGGTGCATCTCAAATTTGAAATTGTGCACTGTTGGATGTCAAATCACAAGACTGCTTCTGCAAATCTTTCATCATTGATGAAGAACAATCATTTTTCTAATGGATTTACTGAATGCATAATATCCATTTGAAGTTCTTTGATTCTTCAGTATTATTCATCTCTAAGAAAGGTAGAAAATAATTAGAGCTGAAAAATACGCATTCCACAATGAAAGCAAATTGTTGCTGACCCTGGAACATCCAAATTGCTCGCCGTCTTCCCCAATACCCCATCCTACCCCTCCTGGGAAAATTACTTACATTAACAATGGAGTATTTCAAACACGCTGCAAGTCAGCCACCACTAGTGCACTAATGCTCAGTCATCAAACTGACTGTATGTAAACATGTAACAGAGTAGATTATAAGTTAGTGAAGAAAATTAGTCCTGTTTTGATACGTAATTTTTCTGGTAAGAAACAAATGATCACCAGAATGCAGAACAATCTTTAACTTCACGGCAGAGCATATCCTCACTCTACCATTACTATCAAACCAGGGGAGAAACTTTTGTGAGGAGTATGGGGGGGGGGGCATGCCAGGCATTCCTAAAAATGAAGTTCTAACCTGGTGAAGCTACATTAAAGGACATGCATGCCAAACAGCAAAAGCAACATTCAATCCATAGAGCAAAGCAATTTTATAACACTGGTAAAAGCACTGCAGAACTGCCACATCCAGCCATAAAGAATGATGGACAGTTAAACAATTAACCAGAAGAGGAGGCTGAAACATTTGGAACAACCTTCAACCAGAATTGGATTATCATGGCCTCCTCCAGGATCACAGCATCACAGTTGTCAGTCTTCAACAAATTTGACTTACTTCACGATCGCTTCTCGATCTTTTGGCTAAGATCAGGTATAATTTTGTTGTTCTGCATTTGGTTGAAGTCATAAGGTTACATTGAGGCTTCTTTTGAAGCAATTTTTTAAAGCAATTTTTTAAAGCAGCATTGAGGCCTTTTGGCCAAGATGCAAATGAGATCAAGCCTTAGAGGAGGTGCAATATCTGCTCCAATCAGCTTGGATCATTTAGATCAAGCTCAAGTCAAGAAGCGGCTAGCCTGTCTTGTCAGTTTGGATCTGGAATGGCTGAGACTTTGAATTGGAATTTGATTGGATTGAATTGCATATATATAAACGAACAAAAAAAAATCAGTTGCAATTTTCCTGCTCTCAATTCAACTTTAACAAAGATTTGTAAATGGAAGCAATTTTTGGTACTTTTTTTTGTGTTGTAATTGTTACATTAAGAATAGAAATGTAAAAACAGAAAACTTGGAATTATTTGGCACCATTTATTATCTCAAAGGTGGTGTTGTGGCATTGAGAGAAGAATGCTACCTCTGGGCAAAATTTGGGTTTGAGACTGATCCCAGAATATGATATTGATTTGATTTATTATTGTCACACATACTACCATACAGTGAAAAGTATTGTTTCTTGCACGCTATACAGACAAAGCAAACCATTCAGGGAGAAGGAAATGAGAACGTAGTGTTACAGTCACAGCTAAGATGTAGAGAAAGATCAACTTAATGCAAGGTAAGATGGTCAAGGAAGGTGCATTCCTAAAACAGTCAACAGGAGTACCAACCTGCAAAATCATTTCAACATGTGCCAATGGCAAACAGTATAAGAGTTGACGGGAGAAAATCCTGGTCAGCCATACATGTGGTGGAGTGGCACTCCTCAAGCCATAAGTCTCTGGTGACAGGCTAGTGACTTGTTCCAGGAAAAACTAGTGATGGAAAACTCTGCCTTGTGCACCACTTGGTGTGGAAAGAGAAACAATAATAACCACCATCTGAGGACACTGCATAAAACCAATTAAGAGCACAGTAAAAGTCACATGAATATCAATAATATTGAGTCAAAGCAAATATAACCATTTAGTATCAGCACATAACAGAAGTAGTAATAGATGTAATTTCTCCATATAACGAAGGACATGTTAAGTAAATATGTCCTATTTGTGGTTCTATAGTTACATGTAGCCGAAACAACTCATTTTTATTTAAATATATATTTATGTCAGTTGGTCTGATTTGAAAGTGGTGATATTTTGAAAGAGATTGTTTTTAGCATATGTACATCAAAGTTGGACATATCCCTGGTCAGAGCACTAAAATCTATTACCTGCATATTGCAATTTAGGCAAATTAATGGAACTATAGATTTAAACCATCTATATGCTAACTGTTTTTTTTACATGACTTGTAATGATAAAAGCTTGGAAAGTCATGCTGTTGTACAAACCTAAGCAACGGATGACATGCATGGCTTTTTTCTTGCTCGTCAACGACATGTACTTACAGAAATCTGTCAAATTTTTGATCCAGCACTTATTGAAACAGAAAGGTGCTCTAAAATGGAGTTGGGCAAAGGGATTTTTCTGATGATCAATACATTGAAAAATGGTGACAGCTTTGAAAGTGATAATTTGGTGTTCACCATTCTAATTAATGCCACGAATTTCAAAGCAACTGCTTGAAAACTGTAAATTATTGTTAATTTATCACATCAAAATATGTGAAAGTCTAAAATAATTTTTTTGCAACTTCAACATGCATTATAACATAAGAAAAATGGAGGACTTGTAAATATTATCTGGTTTATTCAGTCTGCTCCATACAATTATGAAATTATTGCAATATGTACACTCTCTACCACACCCAGACCTATATAATCTTCTGAGAAAGGCAAACATAAAACTGCAGTCAATTTAATGTATAAACAATCAAGGAAATTCCTTTTTGACCCAGTGAGGTAACTGAAACTAGGCCAGGAAATCTCACTGACCCTGAATTTCTTACCTTTGTAAGCGATGATCAAAAATGAGTACAGCTCTTGCTTAATCATTTCAATAAGAGAATACAATAAATAATAAGCAGATGATAGTGACTTTATGAATAAAATTAAGAAATGGAAAAGCATTTAAAACCAATGGGAGTTATGTATAAGCTACCGAGTGGCAGTTGGAAGGAGTAAAATGTATAAGTACTTAGACAAGCATGTAAAGGTCAACTGATTTTTATGAATACATATAGATCACAGATACCAGCCTTCAACCAACTGGATTCACTACATGTGATGAAGAAACAGCTGATTTCACTGGTTACATCAAGTTTTATGGGCCCCCAAAACATTCTGACTGTAGTGCTGAAGACTTACATTTCGGAATCAGCTGTGCCCTCAGCAACTCTTCTAATACAGCTTCCATACTGTCTGCTACTTGACTATGTGGAAAACTGCCCAGGTACATCTGATTCATAAAGAGCAGGACTGTATGAATTTTGCCAATTGCTTTCCCATATGGCCTTGTGGTATTATCGCTAGATCATTAATCCAAAAACTTAGTAATGTTCTGGAGACCCAGGTTCGAATCCTATTATGACAAGTGGTGGAATTTGAATTCAATTTTAAAAATCTGGAATTAAGAATCTACTATTGACCATTAAACCATTGTCAACTGTCAGAAAAAAATTCATCTGGTTCACTAATGCCCTTTAAGGAAGGAAATCTACTATCCTTATTTGGTCTGGCCTACATGTGACTTCAGATGCAGATCAATATGGTTGACTCCCAACTGCTTTTGGCAGCTGGGAATCAGAAATAAATGCTGGCCAGCAAGACAATGCCACGTCCCATGAATGAATAATAAAAACAAAATCTGCTGACAAACACGTACAAAATGTTAAGAGTGCTATCAAATGGCACTCATTTACCTATAACTTCTCCATCAATGCTTAGACACTCAGCAAGAAGTCTGACAACATCAGGTTTAAGTCCAACCAATTTATTTGATAGTAAACTCACAAGCTTTTGAGGCTGTGCTCTTCGTCAGGTGAATTCACCTGACGAAGAGGACAGCCTCGAAAGCTTGTGAGTTTACTATCAAATAAATCGGTTGGACTTAAACCTGATGTTGTCAGACTTTTACTGTGTTTACCCCAGTCCAACGCCGGCATCTCTACATCATAGACACTTAGCTCCAGACCTCATTGCAGCCTGCGGCCAAACACAAAGTAACAGCTGAATTCTGAGGTGAAGAAACAGGTGATTGTCTTTGACATCACGTGGTATTTGACCAAGAGTCAAGGAGTCCCAATAAAATCGAAGTCAATAGAAATTATTTACTAACTGGAGTTACATAGCATTAAGGGAGATATATTGTTTTGGGCCTGAGATAATTGGCCTCCAACATTGCTGCATGAGTTTGACAGGGCAGTGTTCTAGGTCCAATCATCTTCATCTGTGTCAATGAATTTTCCTCCATCATCATTTCAAAAGTGGAAGCATTGACAAATGATTGCAGTCTTCAGCTCCATTCAAACCTCTTAATTTTATGAAGCAGTCCATGCCCTGCAAGAGCAAATCTAGACAATATTACCGCTGGGCTAATAAGTAGCAAATAACATCCATGGCATACACTTCAGCATATAACTATCTTCAATAAGAAAACAAAAACAAGAAATGTCTTTGGTAGTCAATGGCATTCCCAATTCTGAATCATTCCAACATGCTGGCCTGAAATTTTAATTGAAATGAAATTATACAGATCATCCAGCATTGATCTAGGCACAGGAGAATACCATGTCAAAGTCAGTCATGTTGACCTTGCAAAATCCTCCTTATTAACATTGGAGAAGAGCTAACTTTAACTGGTCCTATAGACCAGTTAAGCAACAGTCTAAAATAGTGATACTCAAGGAATCATACAACATCACAGACATCACCATTACTGGGTCTGACCTGTTCCAAATACAGGACAATTTAATCAGAAGTAAAGGAACAGAGGTTTACAGAGAGGACTACAGTTGCCTAGAAATCCTCAACAATGGCTCCGGACTCCATGAAGTATCATGGTATCAAATCAAACATGGACAAGGACACCTACTACAGATTAGCATGCATCAGTTCCACCCTAATCCTGTTCCTCCTCACCAATGAATCAAAACTCCTTAATGTTGAACACTACCTGGAGGAAGCAGAATACAAAGTGTGCTCTGGATGGGGGAACTTCAACGTGCTCGGGAACACCACTGCTGACTAAGTTGGCCAAGTCCTAAAGGACATAGCTGCATGCTGGGTCTGCAGCAAGTAATGGGGGAACCAACAAGAGGAAAAACCATACTTGATCTCATCATCACCAATCTGCCTGCTGCAGATGCATCTGTCTATGGTTGTATCAATAGGAGTGACCAGTCCTTGTGGAGGTGAAGTCCCATTTTCACATTAAGGATACTATCAATTATGTTTTGTTGCACTAGCACCATACTAAATGGGACAGATTTGAATAGATCTAGAACTTCAAACTAAATAATGGGGGAAGTGGGTTCAACTGCACGGAAAAATTATGAAAAAAGTTAAAGGGAAGGAAGGCTCAGGAGAAGTTATTAATATCTCCAGAACAAAAATAGGATAGAGTTTCGAAAGGTTTTGAAATCTTATATACTTCCTATAGTAGATAAGAGGACGACTAGGGAATGGTCAATGCAAGGCTGAGGGTGTAGTAAATATGTGCAGTATGCAAAATAAGGTAAATGAGGATATAACGCAGATTGAAATTGTAGGGTACAACATTACAGGCATCACAGAAATGTGGCTGCAAGGGTATCAGGGCTGGGAGTTAAATATCCAAGGATACACATTCTATCAAAAAGGTAGGCAAGTAGGTTAGGGGAAGGAGTTGCGTTGCTTGTAAGAAATGGAATTAAATAATAGCAAGAAGCGATATCGGATCAGAAGATGTAGAATCTGTGTGGGTAGAGTTGAGGAACTGCAAAGATAAAAAGACCCTGATGAGAGTTATGTTTAGGCTGCCCAGTGGCAATTGAGAGGTAGTAAATTGTACAAATATTCAGACAAGCACACAGTAAAGATCAATTAATTTTTGTGGAATGTCTTAACTTACATATAGATCACAGATGCCAGCTTTCAACCAACTAGATTCACTACACATGATGGAGAAGCAGCTGATTTTATTAGTTACAGTTTGCCTCCAAACAGTGGCCAGGGTGTGGGGCACTAAATATATTAGGAGATAGAAAAGGCACGTAAGAAGGGCAATATTACAGTATTCATGGGGGACTTCGATATGCAGATACACTGGAAAAGTCAGGTTGGTACTGGATTCTAAGAAAAGGAATTTGTAGAATATCTAAGAGATGGCTTTTTGGAGCAGCTTATGGTGGAGCCCACTAAGAAACATGATGTGTAATGAGGCAGACTTGATCCTCATTTCAAAAGCAGAGCTTAAAGTGAAGGAATCTTTAGGAGAAAATGATCCATAATATTATAGAATTCACCCCGCAGTTAGAAAGGAAGAAGCTGGAATCAGATCTAATAGTTGAGTAAAGATAACTACAGAGGCATGAGGGAAAATGTACCAAAGTAAGGTGGCAGATTTTCAAGGTATGTTTGTCTGGAGTTCCGCACGACAACGTTCTGATGAGATAGAGAAGTTTTGGTAGGTTACAGGAACTGTGGTGCACGAAAGTTGTAAGAATCTAGTCAAAAAGAAAAGCATACAAAAGGTACTAGGTAATGTCACAGATCTAGAAGAGTATGCAGCTTGTAGGAACTTCAGAAGGGATCACGAGAAGGCCCTGGCAGGTAAGATTAAGGAAAATCCTGAGGTGTTCTATAAATACGTGAAGAGTAGAAGGATGTGATGTGAACGAATAGGACTTATAAAACGTGATGGTCGGAAGGTTTGTATAGAAGCAGTAGAAATAGCAGAGATGCTCAATGAATACTTTACTTCGATATTCACAGTGGAAAAGGATCTTGGTGGTTGTAGTGCAGGCTTGCAGCAGACTGAAAAGCTCGAGTATGTGGACATTAAGAAAGAGAACGTGTTGAAGCTTTTGAATAGCATCAAGATAGATAAGTCATCGGGACTGGATGAGATGTACCAGTGTTAGTGAGAGGCGAGGGAAGAGATTGCAGAGCCTCTGGCAAAAGTCTTTGCATCATCGATGGAGGGGAGAGAGGTTCCGGAGGATTGTGGGTGTGATTCCTATATTCAGGGAAGGGAATGGGGATAGCCTAGGAAATTATCGACCTGTGAGTCTAACCTTAGTAGTTGGTAAGTTTATGGAAAAAATCCTGAGAGACAGGATTTATAAACATTTAAAGTATAGGATGATCAAAAGTAGTCAGCATGGCTTTGTCAAGGGCAGATCATGCCTTACAAGCCTGGTAGAGTTTTTTGAAAATGTGATTAAACACATTGATGAAGGAAGAGGGACAGATGTGGTTTACATGGACTTCAGCAAGGCTTTCAATAAGGTCCCCCATGCAAGACTTATTGAGAAAGTGAGGGGGCATGGAATCCAAGGGGAGGTTGCTTTGTGGATCCGGAACTGGCTTGCCATCAGAAGGCAGAAAGTGGCTGTGAATGGGTCTTTTTCTGCATGGAGGTCAGTCACCAGTGGAGTGCCCCAGATCTCTATTCTGGGACCTTTGATGTTTGTGATTTTTATACATGACCTGGATGAGGAAGTTTGGAATCTGCCTAGCCTCTGCTCTTCTGTCACCAAGCCTTATAACCCTGATTCAATGACTGTTGAAAGGTAGACATCACAGACTTGAAAGTAATGCACTAATGAAACGGGATATGTGCACTTCAACATTGAAAACTAAAACTATAATGGGCCTACCTTATATTAAGTTGATTTTTCTCTACACTTTAGCTATGGCTATACCATCTATTCTGCACTATCTCCTTTCCTTCTCTACAAATGATATGCTTTGTTTGTATAGTATGTAGAAACAACACTTTTCACTGTATACTAACGTGATAATAAAAATATAAAAATCAAAAATATAGGCAGAGTTAAATGATCCAACAACCAAAGTAGAGATTGGATAGAAGAGCAATTAATGAGAAATAATGGAAGAAACAAGTAGGTGATAAATAAAGAAGTTATTAAAAGGGAGATGAGAGCCAGAGTACAGGGTACCGCTTCGATTAAGAGGGCTCAAAAGAATTGGGGCATGGGGCTGAAAGAGGATTACAGAGCATCATACTCCTGGCCTAGATTATTCAGTTAGTGGTATATCTGTGATGTAACATAGGGCCAAGTGGCCTTACTGAATGTGCATGAATGACTTGGAGTAAAGTGCAAGTCAGAAATATGGAAATAATATTGCAGCACAAAGTTGTGGACAAGAAAAGCCTAATTTGCAAACACAAAAAACGTTTTGCTGGAAAATCACTACAATTATTGACTTTGATAGGAAGTTTTGCTCAAAACAGATTAGAGGAGTTAAAATTCAGGGAAGTCATTGACCTCGAACACTCTGATTCTCTCTCTATTGGCTGACCTGTTGAGTATTTCCAACATTTCTCTTAAAGTGATGGGGATAATACAGATAATTGGAGTGTCAATAGCAAAGGGCTAACAATACAGATAACAGAGACCAGTGAGTATCTCAATTAGAAACTTGAGCAGCAAAGGCAGCAAATACTCTAAGGGGGCAAATGCCTACCACGAGTTGACAGGAAAGATCTGAAATAGCACGTAATAGAAAAAAAAACTATGGCTGTTATTCTGCAAGAATTGGAGTATATTGGAAACAAAGGAAGCAGCGTAAGAAGGCAAAAGAAATAGCAGCTAGAAAAATGAGTGATGTTTTGCCGAAGTTCAGATGTTATAAGGGTTATATAATTGTGAATGGCATTCCACACCCAGCTGGAGTTGAGATTCTTGGTGCAACCAGGTCCTGACTGGAGTACATTATGGGATTGAAAAGGTAAAGTTTATTTATCAGTCACAAGTAGGCTTACATTAAAATCGCTTAGTGGCCACAGTTTGGTGCCTGTTCGGGTACACCGAGGGAGAATTTAGCATAGCTAATGCACATAACCAGCACATCTTTTGGATAGAAAGGAAACCAAAGCAGCTGGAGGAAACCCACACAGACACAGGAAGAACGTGCAGACTCCACACTGACACTGATTCGCCTGACGAACGCTACAAAGGCCGAAAGCTAGCAAGTTTACTATCAAATAAATCGGTTGGATTTAAAATTGGTGTTGTCAGACCTCTTACTGAGTTATCTACGCCAAGAATCAAACCCAGGTCCCCAAGACAGCAGTACTAACCACTATGCTAACTTCAATAAATACCAAGTAAAAAAAAGTAAATAAATATTTCTTAAAAACTCCAATAAATTTTGAAAAAGAAACCATATTTTTATCATCTGCTGATAACCTCCCTTAAAAAACTAGCTCCAATAAAGTTGAGAAAGAAAACATAACATTTTGACCCTCATCTTCTAGCAAACTTCTATTCCACAATAGGATCTATACACGTACTAAACCATAATACTTGGACACCGAGCTTCCAAACATTTCCTTTGACGGTACTTTTGACGAAACAAACAAAATTTTCAAGAAAAGTCAAAATAACGGCACAACTTGCGTCCAGTATTATTCAGTTAGGGGTACAACTATATCCAATCCCTCACAAAAAAAGGCACTGCTTTCAATATAAACACGCACCCGATAGTTTCTAACCCAGTACCGGTTTATAAGATTTTAAAAAAAGCGTTTGTATAACCTTCCAAACCTACGCCGTCGGATATAAACATCTCTTTGGAAATTATATATGTGTGTGAATGCGGAGGCAAAATTAAAAACACAGGGTGTCTCCTGACCGCCGGTTGTGCAGGTGAGCGACTATCGCTGGCTCCCCAGAGTCGGCCGTTAGCCCTGGGCAGACTTGCGCTGCGCTCGAGCGCCACTGGCCCCATGTCCCGCCATGGGCGCGAGCCCGCCGGCTCCTACTTTCCCCCTTCTGGGCCACTCTTCACGTGAGGCCGAATGGTACGGTCCGCACCGCAGCCAATCAGCGAGCCGCAAAGGAGGGGAAAACTCTCCGGGAAATAATGGAAAGTGGGCGCCATGATGATTGTTTGCTTTTAGAACGGGCTCGCTGGCTTCACAGGCGGAGGGAAGAAAGATCTAGAACTTTTTGTTATGTGTTCGCAGGTAGGGGAAAATATGCCTTTTCTCACACCCTCGTTGCGAGGTCCCCCAGCTGATTCCCTCCCCTTCCCTCCCCCCCAGCCCCCTTTTGCTCGGGCCCCAAAATAAAAAAAAGAGGTATTTATCTGTAACGTGTAAACATGCCAAGCCGAGCGAGGTGTTTGAATTTAGAACTTTCGGCTCAAAGTTTTTTTAAAAAAAACGACTGGCTTTTTTCTCCACCCCGGCTCCGTTTTATTTGGAGCCGCGTATTTCCGTCAAAAGTCACCGGAGACTGGGTCGGACGGAAAAACTCCAGTCGCTTTCTTTTATGTAGTCAATGCGCGGCCTACACGTTGTTGGTAGTAAAGGGGGAGGGGGGAGATGCTTTTATTTGAACGATGGGGCGACCAAGCTTGGTGGCGGAAGTCTGGCCGTCTGTTTTGATTGACAGGCGGGCCCGCCACTCAACCACGACCCGTTCACCAATGTGCGGGCCCGGCGGGGTTTTCCCAGCCAGTGGCTGCAGTGGAAGGGCGGGACATCCGCGATGAAGATAGGTTGATCCAGAACGTAGTTCTTTGCGTCCCAGTTTGATCATGGTAAATATTAGTAATAGGTGATATTGGGGAAGGGGGGGGGGGAAAGGGGGGGTACTCGATCAGTCCGCAAATTACAAAGGGGTATATTTACCTTTTTGTGTGCGAGAAGTATAGTATTTTATCGGTTCACTTGATAAGCGGACGCAGGCACAGCATCTGGAAAACGAAAGGCAATTCGAACTGTTAGAAAAGTAATAGTTTCACGTTTGTAATTCTCCACTTAACTCAACAGCCACATTTTCAGCCTTCTATCTATTTTTGTACGATCTGAGCAACTGGTTAAGTTTGCAAAACTACCCCTTCAGTTTGTAGACACGAACTTCGAATGAAATGACCCATTAAAGTACATAACGTGGATGTTGATAAAGTGGATGTTGTGATGTTACATTTTTAGTGGTAATTCAAAATATACCAATGCCGATTGTTTAAAAAGCCACCGATCAGTATTTACCACGTGCAGCTACCGCGATTGACTGTCCTTTGAGCCACCCGGCAGAGTATGAAAAACAGGTGAAAATACAATTTCAACATTAAGGGCTGTAGTGTACAGGAAGTGTTTGCTGTGATGAAATATAAAGCGCAGGGGCTTCTCTTCCTTTTGTATGTTTATTTTGTGATTGAACTTTATTGACTAAACATTTGGGTGAAATGATTTTCAACTTGTATAGTTGGGTTCATAAAACTCTACTGCTAAGTTACACTTGGAATCATAGGATTCAATAGCACAGCAGGTTCTGCAGCCCAGTGTACATGTGCCAGATTTCATTCTCAATTCTTTGTCCTTTTCCTGTAATCTTGGGCGTTTCTTCCAATGTTTTCTACTACCTTTTTTGAGGTTAATAATTAGGAATTTTGCTTCCATCAATATTTTGGGTCAGGCTCTTCAGATTCTTAATTGAAAAATGTCTTCTTTCTTTTGTTTGTCCTTTGTTTAATTTATCAGGATCTCTCACCAATTTTAATATCTAATTCAGCTCTCCTGCTCAACTGTATGAGCAGCTGAAAATATAAAATGAAAACATTGCTGAAGCACTCAGACCAGACAATGCCTGTGTAGGGAATAGACTAGTTAGCTTTGACAGTATATGTTGATAAAAGGTGCACGTCCAAAAAGTTAATTCCTCGCATGTTGTTTGACTTGGCTTCCAGTTTATGCTATTTTCTCTTTCCAGGGCATGTGGATGCCAGCAAGGCCAGCATTTGCTTATGCCTAATTGCCCTTGTGAAGGTTGTGTTGAGCCATTTTCTTGAACTACCTTTGTAATCTTATCTGGTTGCAGGCACATTAACAGTGCTGCTGAGAAGGGATTTCCAGGATTTTGATCTTGTGACAGGAAAGAAGTGGTGATCTCATTTCAAGTTGGGATGTTGTGTGGCTTAGAGGGGAACTTGCAGGTGTTGGTGTTCCCATGCATTTGTTTTCCTTATCCTTCGCAGCAGCAGATATCATGGGTTTGGAAGGTGCTGTTAAGGAGCCTTGGTGAGCTGCAGAAGTATTTGTTTTATATGATATGCACAGCTCACTGCCTTGATATGGGGAAAGTGAAAGTTTAAAGTGGTGGTTGGGTTGTTGATCAAGTGGGCTGATGTGTTCCAGGTGATATAGTATCTTGAGTGTTGTTAGGGCTACACTCATCCATGTAACTGAAAGTATTCCATCACATTCCTAACTTGTGTTTTATACATCATGATTAGGCCCAGAATTTCCAGGCTCTGATGTACTCTTGTAGTTACAATATTTATATGGCTGGTCCAATTCGGTTTCTGGTTATTAGTAACCCCAGGATGTTGGTAGGGACGCAGGGATAGTAATGGTGTTGAATGTCAAGGATGGATAGTTGAAGTTGTTTTTTGCTGGAAATGCTGTTACTTGCCACTTATCAGGCCTAGCTTGAATGTTAATCATTGAGGTCCACAACACAGAAAAGGCCCTTCGGCCTACTGCATCTGCACCAATCAAAAGCACCCATCTAATTATTCTTATCCCATTCTCCAGCACTTTGCCGATAGCCTTGTATGTCTTGGTATTGTATTGTATTGTATTGTATGTCTTGGTATTGTATGTCTTGGTATAAGTGTCCATCTAAATACTTAAATGTTGGGAAGGGCTCTGCCTCCACCACCTTTTTCAGGCAGTGACTTCCTGACTCCCATGACCCTTTGGGTAAAAGAGATACTTCTCACAAGCTCTCTAAACCTTCTGCCCCTTACCTTAAATCTACCCTTCCCGGTTATTGGCCCTCAACCAAGGGGACAAGTTACTTGTCTGTCTGTGCCCCTCATAGTTTTATATTTATCAATCATATCCCCCTCAGTCTCCCCTGCTCCAAGGAAGACAACTGTAGTTTATCCAATCTCTCTTTGTAACTAAAATCCTTCAGCCTTGGCAACGTCCTCGTAAATCTCCTCTGAATCCTCTCCAGTGCTATTACGTCCCTCCTATAATATGAATGCTGGAATTGAACATAATATTCTAGATGTCGCCCCCAATGTTTCATATAGTTCCAGCATAACCTCCCTGATCTGAAACTCTTGTATGTGTTTTTAACCAATTTATCCACCCATCCTGCTACCTTAAGGGACCGCTGTACGTGCACAACAAGATCCCTCTGATCTTCAGTGCTTCTAGGGTCCTGTCATTCATTATATATTTTTTATCTTGTTTGTCTTCCCCAAGTGCATCACCTCATTCTTATGAATTCCATTTAGCACTGATCAGCCCATCTGATGAGGTTGTCTATATCCTTCTGCAATCTAAGGCCATCTCATTATTTACCACTCCACCAGCTTTCATTTAATCCATGAACTTATTGATCAACCAGTTTTGGCATTAACTATATCAACGTCTGTGGTGTTGGAAACAGAAGGTAACATTGTGCAATCATCAGTGAACATCCCCAGTTTGATCTTACGTTGGAAGGAAAGTCATTGATGAAGCAGCTGAAGATTGTTGGGCCTAGAATATTACCCTGAGGCACTTCTGCAGCAATGCCCTAGGACTGAGGTAATTGACTTTGAGCAGCCACTATCATTTTCCTTTTATGGCTTGGTATGACTCCATTTGTTTTCCATTGACTTCATTTTTGCTAGGGCTCCTTAATGCTACTTTTTCCTTGATGTCAATTTTTATTGCTTTGTCTGTATCTTCTCTATTCTCATTTCATAGCTTAAACAGTTGATCCTAGTATCTTATACTCTCCCACAACCTGCCATAAGCCAGTGTTCATACTTCAACGTGATGTTTAGACTGCAGTCTTTTCCGAATAATATATTTAGTGATGGACTATATCTTGAGACTTTAGATGGGATTCTCCAGCTGTTCGCGCCAGCAGGATATTCCTGCATTGCTGCAGTGAACAAAGATCTGGCAAGGCCTGAACTGCTGGCGAATTCCAGCCTTTGTGTCTTTTCTTTCTATGTAATAAGATAGGTTGGGATAACAGAGACCATTTGGCCCATTATGCCTTCCTTACATTATTTGTATAACTACTAGAATTAAGTAACATTTCGTCATATAACAAGCCATCCAGTGCTTCCATTTAAGGTCTTGATGCTATCTGCCAAACTCCCATAGGTACTAAACCACTCTCTGTAATAATCAATTCACATAGTTAAAGGTTTTAAATTGATAAAAGCTAAAAATATGTAAATATTATTTGCACCTCACTCGATCCTATATTTTGGGGATGTATTTCATGTCAGAACTTAAAGATGGACACAGATAATTAGAACTGTGTAACTTACATAGGCCTTAACTTCTATCGCCTAACCATTTGATAGCTTGCAACAATAATCAGTATAACTTTATGGTTTTAAAAATGAAGCAATGAAATTTCATTTTAAACAGGCATATTTTCTTAAGCAGAATGTAAAGTTTCTGTATGAGAAATCTTTTTGAATGTTGTTTGTAAATCTTTTTGTAATTGCACATGGATGCTGCTATAGCAAATTAAGATAATTCATTGTGACTCTTGAGTGGATGTTTGAGGAAAGAAATGCATGTGGTATGTTATGTTCTCCATTGAAACTGATAACCAGATATTCAAAGTCAGTTGTTAGCTGAAAGAATGGCAAGATTTCACCTTCTAAAATCTTTTCTTTAACAAATGACTAAACACTTTTTCTTCTCAGCAGCTTAAACTGTAGCTACAGAAATGTGACACTGCCCTTTTCTGTTTATTATCCACGACACTCTCCATGAATTACAGTCCTTTTAGGAAACAGTCTACAGTTATTCCCAGCATCCATTATCTCCATTTTGCTGAGTACTAATTTCGTGACCAACTCCAGGTGTTTTTCTCAGCTTTCAAAGATCCAAAGAAATCCAAAGAACAAAATGGCACGGGAAACAGGCCCTTCGGCCCAATGAGCCCGCGCCGCCACCTCGATGTTCCCACTTCTACCCCTGATCCCTATCTGTGTTTATAGATCTATGGATTGAAACCAAATTTGAGACAATTTAGGGAGAATTTGTTCTGCCAATCAGCCTAAGAGCACATCTTTAGGATGTGGGAAGAAACGGGAGCACCCAGAGAAAACCCACGCAGCATGGGGAGAATGTACAAACTCCCACAGACACAGGCCCAAATCTATGTAGCTGCACAGCACAGCGATAGTCACTGAGCTGTCGTGTTGCCCATCAAATGGTCCAGGTAGATGTCCATCTGCACTTCTTTCTTAGAGATTCATAAATTCTCCACCACCAGTAAAATTCCAATGATTCTCCTTCTCACTGACTATGTCAGAATGAATTTGCAGAATCTTTTGATGAATGAAAAATCTCTGTCCCCAATTTGGCTATAATAGCTTGCAATGTCAAGCAGCCCTCTCTGTCTGCTGTCCGTGATATAAACTGATCTCAAAAACGACTTTGCTCTCTCCCCCATTGCAACTTGAGACACATTCGCTTTTCTTCTAAGATACAAGGTTAGCTGTTCTTCACCTCAACTCCCTTTCATCTTAGAAATACAATCCCAATATCTTTATGGAATTTTGGGAACCATAGATCTCTTTCAGTGCAGAAGGAGGTCATTCAGTCCATTGAGTCTGCACTGACTGTTTGTCTGAAAGAGCATCTCTCCCAGGCCTTTCACTCATCCTTATCCCCGTAATCCCATTTACCATGCCTAATCTACCTAACCTATTCATCGTTGAACACCAAAGGGGAATTTAACATGGCTAATTCATCTAATCTGCACATTTTTGGATTGTGGGGTGAAGCCAGAGGAAACTCTCACAGACACGGAGATCGTGTAAACTCCACGTAGACAATTATCAAGGCCAGAATCGAATCCTTAACGAAGTGAGGAAGCAGTGCTGGCCACTGTGCTGCCGATTCTCATGGTCTACTCATTGTAAATTCAGAGACTATTGTCTCAACCATAATTACTTTGTATCTTGTCAGTAAAACAATCTAATCCTTTCTTTGATTTCTAATCAACACACCCAGGCCTTACTGACAGGCAGATGCTTTCCATTTACTATAGTTCGATTTCTGTGCTGGCTAAGGTTATTCATGAAAGCCTCCCTACTTAATCGTCCCTCTCACCTGAGTTATGATGATCCTCAGGTTAAGTTACCACCAGTCAGTTTTTCCCCTCAAAGGGGAAGCAGCCTATGGTCATCTTGGATAATGATGAGTTTATCCTAAATTTGAAACTACAGCCCTAAAATATAAATACTGAATAATTGTAACTAATTACTTAATTCTAAGCACAATATCTGGTCAAATCTGTTAACAATAAATGTTTTCAACCATGGCTTCATTGTCAATGCAAAAAAAAATCCTGCTGTTCCACCTCGCTTGCCTTGCAACCCTTCCTACATCCATCCCTTTCCTGACGAAACTCACCATTGCCTATTTTTCCCTCTCCAAATAGTGTGCAAAAGTATGTTTCTTCCAATGAAATCATACTCTTTGTTCAAGTAAAAGAAAGTTCTAACTTGGTGCTTTGTGATTTGATCTTTGTTAACGTGGGGACATTTATTTATTAACACACTGCTTTCTATAAACCAACATCATGGAAAGAGGATTCATTCTATGTTCTAGTTCTGTGTTATCATTTGTACTGATTTTAAAAGTAAAAGACATAGTGCTTTTCCATGGATCAGAAGTTCATGGAACTGAAATATATATAAAACTTTGATTGCAGGTAGATTATTTTTAAATCTTTAAAGTTTCATGGGTACGTATCTTATTTATCAAATAGAAACCAACAGCCTTTTATTTTAAGTTGTAGATTCCATTTAGATTTTTGTTGGTATTCTATGAAGTCTGGATCTAAAGATTGCTTTATCATGTGATTTATATTTATAAAGTATTCATTGTTATTTCAAATGATTTATGCTGTTTGCTCAGCTTCTGTTGGTTTGAAGTTCTGGAATAACTAAACAACTTGTATTTATGAAATGTCCTGAACAATAACATCCAAAATATTTCGCAGGAGCATTATCAGACAATTTTACGTTGGATCATGTTAAGGGATATTAGGTTAAATGATTTTGGTATGACAATTAACAGAGATATGACAGTGATTGTACAATTTGAATATGTCCAACTCTGTGTTGCTAAGAACTGTTAAAGCTTATAATTTAAAGACTCTTAGGCCTGTTAGTCAAAATGTTATTTTAATTTGCAACAAAACAAGCTGTATTTATTTTGCCTAAGAAATGAAAATTTATTTACATTGTTTGAATCATAGAATTATTAAAGATAATTTTGTCATTTATGTTGTTGAGTCGTGGATCTGTTCTTTGAGCAAAAGGTCCTAAATCTTACTTTTACAATGCCAACATAGTTGTGGCTGGGATGCTTTGATTTGGTTCACTTTGGTAGATGCATTATTAAGATTGAAGTTATTTGCTGTTTAATGTTTTGACAGTTGCATTTTATGGAAGGATTATAACTAAATTACCAAAAACAAAATTGTTCCTCTCTTCGGATGACAAGTGCAGCAGTCCCTGTATTACAATCAACTTAGAGAGCTATAGTTAGGTTTACTTTGGACATGAATATCTAGACTGCCCCACCAAATAATTTGCAAGTCAGCATTTCAAACTTTGTAGTTTATCATTCAGTTGTTAAAATTGCAAGGTGTTTCTTATTTAGTTAATTTTAACTTGAATGTATTCGTAATTATATATTTAGTTCTGCTTTTTTTCTATATCTTCCTCTTCAAGAGCAACCACTTTTTAACATTGCCATTGTGTGGATTTGCACTCGAGCCACATTTGTGACTTTTTAATTTTATCTTAAATTGCTCTATTTTCTCTGATTGTTGGCTCTTTCTCTGACTTCCTTTTTTGACTTGCAGTTTCTCACTTCTCGTGTTATGTTTCCCATTCTATTTCTTCATATTGATTACTTCCATCAGCTCCAGTATACTCTTTTTCTGATTATTGAAATGTACAGTACATAACTCACTCTTACTGCAAACAACTTTCATGTTTGTGTATCTGATTCTGTCCATGGTCTTTAAAGTAGCGGTAATCATTTTTTTTGTTTCTTTCAAGATATGGTCTCTTCAACATTGAGTAATTGTTGACAGATAAAACTATTAAAAGGACAACAGCATTTTGAGTTTTATGAAATTGAGTATCAAGAACAAGAATAACAAAAATACAAAATAAGTCACAGTGCTGGAGCACAGATTTAGGCATTACATTATAAGAAGGAAGGCATTAAAACCACCATGAAGAATACCTTCTGATTTACAAGGATGGTAGTGGAACTAAAACTATATTTATGAGGATGAACTAAATCATTATTTCCTTAAAAACAATAATGACTGTGAGGAGACTTAATGAGGAGAGAGATAAAGCCAAATGTTTTGATACTGAGATTTGCAACAGCATGGAGTTTTTCTTGAAGGCTGTTAATTGCCTCTTTTAGGAGGAATCTTACATATTTGATGTAAGTGATCCGGAATACGAGGGATGATAATTTTGGATTGCTTCAGTAAAGAAGCAGCACAATAATGGTAAACCAAATGATTGCCTCCTAAGTTGTAAAGTTTTGTGTCCTGTGGTTGTTACTAAGCTTGACTTCTCATTCTGTGAAGCACAACGTGATTTTTGCAACATTAAGGGACTTATAGAAACCCAGTTGTTGAAATTGAAGCTTGTTGCATTGTCTTCTTTTCCTACCTTGCTAGAGAACTACATGGAAATGTGGAAAATTGTTAGGTATATTCTATGTACGCAAGCAGGACAAATCCATCTGGCCAATTACCGCCCCATCAGTCTACCTTTGAACATTAGTAAAGTGATAAAAAGTGTCATCAACAACACTATCTAATGACACTTGTTTCACAATAATCTGCACTCTGTTCGTGTTCCATCGGGTCACTCAGCTCCTGACCTCATTACAGCTTTGGTTCAGACATGGACAAAAGAGCTGAATTCCAGAGGTGAGGTGAGAGTGACTGCTCTTGACATCAAGGCAACATTTGACTGAATGTGGCATTAATGAGCCCTAGCAAAATTGGAGTCAGTGCGAATCAGGGGAAACCCACTGCTAATTGGAATCGTACCTGGCACAAAGGAAGAAAGTTGTTATTGTTGGAAGTTAATCATCTCAGTTCCAGGACATCACTGCCACTGTTCAGGGTAGTATTCTAGGCATAGCCATCTTATGTTGCTTCTTCAGTTACCTCAAAAGTGGGGATGTTTATGTGGGGATGATCCATTTATGACTTCTCAGATACTTAAGCAGACTATGTTCAAATGAAACAGGTCCTGGACAATGTCCAGCCTTGACTCATGTGGAAAGTAATGTAAACTGCCAGGCAATGACCATCTTCAACTAGAGCAAATCTTGACTAAAACCCCTTGATAGTTAATGGCATTACTATTGCATAATCCCTTACTATCAACATTCTGGAGTTACCATTGACCAGAAACAGAACTGGACTAGCCATATAAATACTGTGATTAAAAGTGCAAGTCCAAGGCCAGGAATCCTGCAACAAGTAACTCACCACCTAACTCCCCAAAGCCTGTCTGTCATCTACAAGGCATAAGTCAGGAGTGTGATGGAATACTCTCCCATTTGCCTTGAATTAGGACAGTCCATCAACTCCTGGACATTATCTAGGACAAGGCAACCCTCATGATTGGCAGCTTTTCCACAAGCATTCACTTGCCTACCACCAAAGAATAGTGGCAACAGTGTACATCATTTACAGAATGCACTGCAGGAAATCATCAATGCTCCTTTAACAGCATCTTTCAACCCACAACTGCTGTTATTTCGAAGAACAAGGACAGCAGACATGGAAACATCAACATTTGGAAGTTTCCCTCCAAGTCAGTCTATCCTGACTTACAAATATTTTGACATTCCTTCACTGTCACTGGGTCAAAATCCTTGCTTTCCTTCCCTAACAGCACTGAGTGTACCTACACCTCAAGGCCGGCAGCACTTCAAGAAGGCAATGCACTGCCACCTTCTCGAGGGCAATGAAGGATGGACAATAAACTCCAACCTACGGTTTTAAAATTGCCGTTCTCAGGATCAAATCCTTTCATGTCCCCTCTACCTGTAACCTTCTCCAATCCTTCAACCATGAGAATTTGATACACCTCAACTCTGATCTTCTGTGCATCCCCACTTTCTTTTGTCTCACCAAAGGCTCTAGGCTCTGGAGTCCCCACCCTTCTCCCCTTTCCTCATTTTAAGATGCTGTTTTCTACTTCTTTGACAAAGCTTTTGGTCACCTGAATTTTGACACCATTGACTCAGTTTAATTTTTTATTTGATTATAATCCTTGGGACATTTTGTTACATAAATGTTTGCACTTAGGAAAATTAGCCTTGAAGAAAGGAGTTCAAGGTAATTGCCAAAAACTGGTGCCTCTTACAATATACCCTGGACTTTCTCTCTTCCATCTTCTTCTATTGGGAAAAAGAATCAAAAGTCTGAGACCACACACCAACCAACTCAAAAACTGCTGCCATCAAATTTTTGAATGGACCTACTTTGCATTAAGTTGGTCTTTCTCTACACCCTAGCTATGACTGTAATACTACATTCTGCACTCTGTCCTTTCCTTCCCTGTTTACAGTGTGCTTTGTATAGCACGCAAGAAACAATACTTTCCCCTGTATGCTAATACATGTGACAACAATAAATCACATACAGCGCCCTGCCAGTTGTTTCAGATTACCATGGGAAGCAGGCCATTTGCATAACTTCTAGTCAGATTGTGATGTTGTGTATAACAGCAAAACTGATTTCTACAAAATTACCACCAAGTCTTTGTAAAAATTGGTTCATAAAAATTTTCCCCATTTTCTTTGATACGTAATTCCTATTTGTTATTTGTTACTTAGTAATTGGATAATTTTTATGGCAGTAAATGACTTGCAAGTCCAAGGAACAGACCGCACCATTTTTAGTTTATGCTTTCGTGATTCCCCATTTGCAAGAATTGAACTTTTGATCAACTGTGGTCATGGAAAATTCTAAAATCTCAACTGGTGTACATTTCTGCTGATGGTGGTACTGAGGATCTGGAAGACTGAAGTATCATGGGGAACTATAGATCACTAGAAGTTAGTAACCTATGTGAACTTTGAACATTTTTGATTTTATCCAGTTTGAAATATGCTATTCATAAGTTTCTGTATGAATGAGATCTGAAGACTTGAAAGATCCTTCAGCGTCCAGGCAGTGAAACGGTGATGCCATTTGTGTTTTAGTTCTCAAATTTTAACCAAATGTCATGGGAATAGAGGGCCGGGGTGTTAATGAATTATTCTGTGTAATTGGATATGTTGGATATTTATTAAGGGTAAAGAAACTATATTTTCTGTATCCTGTTGCTAATACCTGGTGATGATAAAACCAGGACTATCGGCTTAAAGACTTTTAAGTCAGAGTCTTTAAGAAGGTTCAGACTTTGGATTAGGCATCACTGGATTAGTTGACCTGAAAACATTGTGGTGTTCTTAAAACACTCTGCAACAGTTTGATAGGTTGAGTGGCTTGCAGTTAAATAAATTTAGGGAATAAATTTTTAGAACACTCCAGCACCATCATGATCATTTTTACTGGTATAGGTTGTTTATTTTTCTCCAGAGTTTTATAAGGTCTCATTTAATTTCTGTATTCTCAGAATTGCTAGTCCAGTTGCCTAACCATTATAGTACTTTTAACCAAATAATTGCCATATGCCAGGAAAAATGCAAAAATTATTTATTAATGGTGAATAAAATCATGTGCATAATTTCTACCAAGGCGTTTGATAAGGTCCCCCATGCAAGACTTCTTGAGAAGGTGAGAGGGCATGGGATCCAAGGGGCTTTGGCCCTGTGGATCCAGAACTGGCTTGCCTGCAGAAGGCAGCAAGTAGTTGTGGATGGGTCTTTTTCTGCATGGAGGTCAGTCACCAGTGGAGTGCCCCAGGGATCTGTTCTAGACCTTTGCAGTTTGTCATTTTCATAAATGACCTAGATGAGGAAGTGGAGGGACGGGTTAATAAGTTTGCCGACGGGCTGGTGGTGTTGTGGATAGTCTGGAGGGATGTCTGAAGTTGCAGCGAGACATAGATAGGATGCAAGACTGGGCAGAGAAGTGGCAGATGGACTTCAACGCAGATAAATGTGTGGTGGTTCATTTTGGCAGGATGAAGAAGTATAGTATCAAGGGTAGGACTCTTGGCAGTGTTGAGGAGCAGAAGGATCTTGGGGTCTGGGTCCATAGGACTCTTAAATCTGCCCTGCAAATGGAGGATGTGGTCAAGAAGGCATTTGGTGTACTGGCCTTCATTAATAGAGGGATTGAGTTTAGGAGTCAGGAGGTAATGCTGCAACTTTGTAAGACCCTTGTCAGACTGCACTTGGAGTACTGTGTGCAGTTCTGGTCGCCTCACTATAGGAAGGACGTAGAAGTTACTGAGAGGGTGCAGAGGAGATTTACAAGGATGTTGCTGGATTGGGGGGCATGCCTTAGGTTGAGAGAGCTAGGTCTCTTTTCCCTGGAGGAGTGACCTGATAGAGGTTTATCAGATGTTGAGAGGAATAGATAGAGTGGATTCTCGGAGGATATTTCCCAGGGCTGAAATGGTCGCTACGAGGGGACACAGGTTTAAGGTGTTGGGGGGCAAGTACAGAGGAGATGTTAAAGGTGAGTTTTTCACTCAGAGGGTGCTGAGTGAATATAATTGGCTGCCGTCAGTGGTGGTGGAGGCGAACTCACTGGGGTCTTTAAGAGACTTCTGCAAGAGTACATGGGATTTAATGGGATTGGGAGTTACAGATAGTTCTATGGCCTGGTCGGTACTGATATGATCGGCACAACTTGTGGGCCGAAGGGCCCGTTTGTGCTGTAGTGTTCTATGTTTTAAGTCCGTAGTTCAATGTAATTTGCATCTATTGATAAACATAGAAAATCGGTGGAGTAGGCTGTTTGGCCCTTTGAGCCTATCTCACCATTCAATATGATCACAACTGATAATGCACTTTCAGTATTCCACTCCCGCTTTCTCTCCATGCTCCATGATCCCTTTAATTGCAAGCCCACGTCTAGTTCTCTCTTCAACATACCTAATGAACCAATCCGAACAACTTTGTGGTGGAGAATTCTTCAGCGACTATTCCACCATGACACTCGGGTCATGCTGCACTCCGTTTTCCTAAATGTCACCATTCAGATAATAATCTTCTTTCCTGTTTTTGCCATTGAAGTGAGTAACTTCATACTTATGCACATTATATTGTATTTGCCCACTCAGTCAGCCTGTCCAAGTCACCTTGCAGCCTGTTAGTAGGTTGTACTTCTTATGAAATGCATGCATGCATTTTAATGTTTCATTAGCTAAACTGACCTCATAATTTCAGTATCCTCTACAGGCTATCTTGTCTTCACTTTCTCAGTTCCCTTAAATGTGATCAGGAACACGCCATTGCAACATAACTATATTAGAAATACCGTTTAAAATACCTGTAATATTGTAAATGTGGTACACGCCATTTTGCTGCCAAATGTTACATTTGATCTTTTTTTAAAAAAGTGCCATTTCTAGTTCTGGTAGATAAATATTAGTAACTCATTGTGATAATTGAAATAATATTCATTGCATTCAACTTTTACCATAATATCTTGCCTATGGAAGGAACACCAAATAAATTGAAATAGAACAAAATACAAACTGATTAATGCCATATGTCAAGCAGCTCTAAAATCAGTTTGCCTATTATTGAGGCCATATGAGCAGACCTGTGTAGATTATTCGTTCATTCTATATATATATATACATCTATAATTCTAAGAAACTAATTAAACATAGGCTGATTTGGCCTCCAGTGAATTTGCTTGACTGGCAACAAGTGCTTATTGGACACAGATTTTTATTTTGGGAGGGGGTGGTCGTGGGAAGAAAATTTTGAAACCTCAAAAGATGTGCATTTCAATTTTGTGGAATAGATACAAAAGTGTTGGAAGATACAATGATAAAGGAATAATCATTGAAATTGGTAGCAAAATTAAGTTGTAATTCAGCTGCATTCCTCAGGAAGCTTTCTTGGAACTCTTGAGGACTATTTTGTGTTGAGCGTACGAAGTGGCTGGATGAAACTAATTATTAAGAGACTACCATATAGGTAAATGGTTAAGTTCTAATTAAATCTATAGTGCAAATTCTTTTTAGAGTTGAATTCATCAACAGTGTACTGTATTCACTGCCATAATTGAACATTTCACAAAAGTAAAGCTACAATTCTGTTGTGTAACGTTCATGTAGCAGCTATGTAATGATTCTTTGGAGTGGGGGCAGATAAATAGTTGCAGTAGGTGAAGGAACAGAATCTTGCTGGAGTCTGTGGACTCAAAGATGAGAAGGGTAAATGAGCTGTAGAAAACTGCAGATGAATGCTGGAATGGGAGCAGGGAAATTTGGAGATGAGATAAAAAATTCAATTTGATGAGGAACTAGGAGCTAATGTACATCACGGAGGGGGTTTGGTATGTCTGTTCAGAGTGCTGTGAATGGTTGTAAGTAAGCTTGACTGTGTACGAGATCTAATGCGAGCATGTATATGCATTACTTGGAGTTTGGTGGAAGATATCCCAGTAGGAATTAAATAAGTTGTTTTGAGATTGCAAAAGCATGGATCAGGGTTTCAACTGTGTCATGCCTAGAGTTAAAGTAACCAGTTTTGGTAAGAAGGATGTGTGGTGTGAAACTGAGCTCTGAGTCAAACAGACAAGGTTTTGAATAGTCTGGTTCAGCTTCTGAGTAAAGTTTGACAACACCAATTTTAAATCCAACTGATTTATTTGATAGTAAATCCACGAGCTTTCGGCCATTGTGGCCTTTGTCAGGCGAATGAGGTGTTCTGGTCTCCAAAAGCGCACACATCAGCACAGACAGTTTACAGATTGCTGATTAGAATGCGAATCCTTACACCTAACCTGCTATTCAAGTCTTAAAGTGGCTAACAGCAGAGGTTAGAGGGATGTGTATTCTCTCCAGACAGCACAAAGCACAGTAAGTGAGGTTTTATGCTGTCTGGAGAGAATACACATCCCTCTAACCTCTGCTGTTAGCCACTTTACACCTAACCTGCTATTCAAGTCTTAAGGATTCGCATTCTAATCAGCAATCTGTAAACTGTCTGTGCTGATACGTGTGCTTTTGGAGACCAGAACACCTCATTCGCCTGACAAAGGCCGAAAGCTCGTGGATTTACTATCAAATAAATCGGTTGGATTTAAAATTGGTGTTGTCAAACTTTACTGAGTTTACCCCAGTCCAACACTGGCATCTCTACATCATTCAGCTTCTGAGTGCATGGTTGGCAAGAATGTAATTTGTGGTGTAATATTAAATTTGATTTTACTTTCTGGAAATATAAGCACACTGTACTTAATTTATGTTGCCATTTCAGTGTAAGCGGAATGCCCAAGGAAAAATATGATCCACCTGATCCACGGAGAATGTATACAATTATGTCTTCAGAAGAAGCAGCAAATGGGAAGAAATCATATTGGGCAGAATTGGAGATCAGTGGTAAGTATTGTACATGGAACCAGGCTAATTAGAACATAGCTCTGTTTAATTAAGAATTTCACCTTTTTTTTTATTTAAAAATAACACATCAAATTTTGGAGAACATTAAGTATATTTACTCACTTGAAGTATATTGCAATTATCATGATTTCACGAGGACATTTTATTTAAGCTAACCATGAAGGTCATAAGTTCTAAGCAATGCCACATACTTTCCCAGTGTTAATCATTGAAGCTAATACAGCGCAGCTATATAGAGTAATGCTCTTTCTGTTGTGTTTGAACATAACTTTATGTTCTGGTCATCTGTTTATTTTTCTACTCTGGTATGATATTTGCTCTTGTGAAGTATCATTAATGCTAAAGACCAATACTATTAATTTGTGCTTTTACATGGAAGACACTTTGCAGAACATAATCGAAGTTCTTCCTGTCATCAAATGTGTGCTGTTTGTTACCATAAATAGTGAAATTACAGATACAGAGTAAGGTGCTTGAATCATATGAAATTTGAGAGATGTAAAGCAGTGGTCTTATTTATTCTTTAACCACATTGTGTTGTGGACTCAGACAGTAGGAATCTAATATGCAAATCATTTGCATACTTCCATCAGATCATTCTGTACTAGATTTGAATGTCATCTGCAAAGGCCCCCAAGAGGGGTTGAAAGGTCAAATGCCACCATGGCAGTTTATGACATTGAGCCCATAAATCTTGTCATTTGTGAGATACCATTAAAATGAAGTGTCTCAAGCTACCAGACCATAACTAATATACTGCAGAGAAGGGAATCCTCTAACCCTTACCTGGTCTATTGTGTATTTCAGTTCAACCCTGCATGTTTTCTCCACCACATACAAAGTGTACAAGTCAGAAGTTTGAGCCTTGTTTGTGCCTCAACATAGATATCGTAAGCCTCATTAACATTATTCAAAAAAGAACACCTTGAAAAAAATGGCACAAACACGATAGGCCAATGGCTTCCTTTGCTCTATCATTCTTATGTGGGATCTTGCTGTGTCCAGTATGGTTGCTAGTTCCTACATTGTACAATCTTTTAGAAATAACTTAATTGGCTTTTAAATGCTTTGGAATGACCTGAAGTTGTGAAAGACACTATATAAATTCAGATTGTCTTGGTAAAATACTCATCTTGATTTGTACAGTTATAATGTTCAGAGCTGAAAAGAGCCTGGAGAGAATAGTTTGCTTGGCTGGAACTTCTGTCACTACATTCTTTATCCAGACCTTACATTGTTGGTACCCTCTGGTTGCAGTATCTAAAGTTTACAAGATGCACTCAAGATAGTTTGAGTGTGATCTTTTTCTAACATTTGCATTGTTTCAGACTGAGAACACAGTGTAATAGTGACTTTCTCTGTCTTCACCTAGCTGCTGCTGAAAATATTATCCAAACTTGACTTCCAACTCTCCCCTGAACAGTACTTATCTTACAAACTTCAGAAACATCAACTTATTCAGAGCTCTGCTGTCTGTATCTTAACTGTTAGCAAATTACTGTGTTTGCTGACTACTCTGGGATCCCAATCTGATAGCATGTCAAATTTAATTTTTATCCATGTATTCAAGTTGTCTATGGCCGTTCCTCTCCCTGTCTCTGAAATCTCCAGCTCTGCCACCACATATCTTTGCATTCCACTAATCCTGGCATATATCCATCCCTAATTTTCATTACTCCATCTTTAATGACTGTGCTTTCAACTGCCTTGACTTCAAGCTTGGCATTTGTTCCCTAAGCCTCTCTTTTTCTCTTCATAACTCCATAAACCTGTTTTTTAAATTGTTTTTGTACACCAATCTTGATGTTTAATGTGGCTTGCTGACATTCCTGTGAAGCACTTCGGGACTTTTAAAAAAAGTAATGGGATGTGCATATGGCTCGCCAGGCCAATCTTTATTGTCATACTTAATTGCCCCTACAAAGGTGAGTCAGTATGTTGTCCTGTTTGCAACCTTTGTGATATGGGTGCATCCACATGCTGTTAGGAAGTACCAGGAATTTAAGCCTGTGTTCGTTCACTGTCGCTTAGTTCAGCAAAGGTAAAATGCCATTGTATATCAAAAGGCAGTATTGGGTTCTATCTTGTTGGTTGCGGTCCTTGCCTGCCATTTGTATGGGGTAAATGTTACTTAGCATCCCAAACTTAAACATTGCATGCATTCTTACATTACCTCAGCATCTGAGGAGTTACGTATGTATTGAATATGTGCAACTGTCAGCAAACATTCTCACTTCTGACTTTATAATGCAAAGAAAGTCAATGGCCATTATTCCAGGAAAGTCCTGAAACAATGTCCTGGGGATCTGATGATGGGGCTCCAAAAAGCAGAGAGTGTTCCATTGATTCCTGATTTCAATTTTGCTATGGCCACAGATGTGGTCGAGCGTAGTCACTTTCAACTCGCTTTTGAAATTCAGCTGTTTTGTCCATATTTTGGGCAAAGGCTATAATGATGTCTGGAATTGAGTGCAAATGGTGGAACCCAAACTGAGATTTAGTGAACAGGTTATTGCTGAGGAAGTGCAGCTTGACAGTACTGTCAGTGACGTTTTCCACATTTTCTACAACTTTGCAGATGGTTTGGGAGGATTTTATGCCATTTTAAGACACCTATTTAATTGCAAGATATTGTTGAAGCTATGTTTCCGATTGTTCCACCTGCTTTAGTTTTACCAAATGTTAGCTCACCAAATACATGTAGGACTGCCTAAAGTTACTTCATGAATGAATTTTTTATTTTCAAGTTGTCAAGTCATTTTTCAGCATAGAAGCTGACTATTTGGTCCATCGATTCTGCCAGCATGCCATGAAGCAGTCCAGTCAGTCCTGTTTTCTCCTTCTATCCTTTAAAGTTTATTCCTTCAAGTGACTAACCAGTTTCCTTTTGCAATGATCGATTATCGCTGCTTAACCACCTCCGAGGAGAGCAAGTTTCCAATCATTGCTACTCACTGCATAAAAAAAGTTATTCTTCACAATGCATTTGCACTTCTTCCCCAAAGCTTTAAATCTGTGATGTCCAGTCTGTGATTTGTGTTATGAATATTTAGTTTTTATTTAAATTCTATGGAAGATGAACTTCTGTACTTGAGTATTAATGCATACACTAGAAATATATCATATGGCAGCAGAGTTATGAATGTTAGCATATATGTATATTACTCAACTCTCGGCCTGTTTATCTAAGGGGAATGAAAACAAAATGGAGGGGACCATAACTTTTTTGTTCATTTATCTATCATGCAGGGAGAGTTAGAAGTTTGAGTTCATCATTGTGGTCACTAACACACTTGACTGCATTGCATCTTGGTGACAACTCTCTTTCACGTATTCCACCTGACATTGCCAAACTGCATAATCTGGTATATTTGGACCTATCGTGCAACAAGATAAGGAGTTTACCGTCAGAGCTTGGAAACATGGTATCACTCAGGTAAATTTTTCAAATGAAAAAAATTATATTGTGATTTACTATATTTCAAAGATTTAATGCTTATAAGCTCTTTGTAATATAAACACACCAAAGAAATAAATTCTTTCCAACAAAAATTCAAATTCTTTTACTGTGCTGTATTTTTAATTCAGCACTCGCATTAATTTATTTTGAGATTAACAGCAGTGAGCACAGCTGACGAGATGATTTGTTTTGATAAATTACTAATGAGTTGAAGATTATTTTGGACACTTGAACTGCTTGATGTTAGATCTTTGAAAATTACAGCCATTCCTGTAATGCAGTAGGTTAATCTTTACTGTTAATCAGGTCATCTGATTGGCTGAAAACACGCTTTTTCAGTTAATAGGAGACTGTTTTAAAGATGAACCTTTCAGTCTCCATATGGCTAGTGAAAGTGGCACAATGATATTGCTGCTGGACCAGTAATCCAGAGACTTAGTGTAATTTTGTGGATAGGTTCGAACTTAAGTTAAAGAAAATATCTAGAATTAAAAGTCATGACTATGAAACCATTGTCAATTTGTTGTAGAAAACCATCTGATTCACTAATATCTTTAGGGACGGAAACCTTCCGTCCTTACCTGGCCTGGCCTATGTGTGATTCCAGAACCATCTGAAAAGGCCTTGCAAGTCATTTGGATCCAACCACAGTAAGGAAAACATAAAGGAATGAAACTGGATGGACCATCGAGTATCGACCTATGCACTGGAAACATTAATGGCAAACAGAACCCTGCTGACCCTTTAAAGTCCTCCTTTTAATAGTGGGGATTTATGCCAAAGTTGAGAAAACTGTCTCACAGACTAGCCATGCAACAGCCTAACATGCTCGTGGAATTGTACCTTGAAGATAATGTCCCAGACACCACCACTACCATTCCAGGATATGTCTTGCATCACTAGTGGGACAGACCCAACAGTGTGGCGTCATCGTAGTTTGCAGTCAAGAGCTGGTTTCCCTGAAAGCCTTCGACGTACGCTCTGGTCCCCATGAAGGCTTATGGCACCAGTTCAAACCCGGGCAAGAGAAGCTCGAGCTGATTACCACGTATCGTTCCCCTTCAGCTAATGAATCGGTACCTCCATGTTGAACACCAACATGGAGGAAGCACCAAGCATGGCAAAAGTACAGAATGTATTGTAGTTGGGAGGCTTCAAAATCCATCATCAAGTGGCTTGGAAGTATCACCACGGTGCGAGCTGGCCAGATCCGAAAGGACTGAGACTGTGACTGCAGCAGGTGATGAGGGAACCAACAAGAGGAAGGAGCATACTTGACCTTATCTGCCACAGGTGACAGTATCACTAGGAGTGAGCACCATGCGGACCTCATGGAGACAAAAGTCCATCCTGTTGAGGATATCCTCTTTTGGGATGCATGGCACTACTACCGTGCTAAATGGATAAACTATGAACCCTGAAACCAAGTTGTCAACCTGGGGAAGCTTTTACACAGGACAACTGTGTGCCAAACAGCTTAAGCAGCAATTTGTAGACAGAACTAAGCAATTCTGCAACTGACAGATCAGATTCTGCTCTGTAGTCCTGCCGCAGTCAGTCATGAATGGTGGTGACAATTAAACAACTCACTGGACCGGGAGATTCCACACACATCCCCATCTTCAGTCACAGCCCAGCACATCAGCGCAAAAAAGAAGGCTGAAGGCTGAACCATCTTCAGGCAAAAGTGCCAAGTGGATGATTAATCTTGCCCTTGCCAAGGTCCCCAGGATTAAAGCTGTCAATTTTCAGTCAAGTTGATTTAATTAATTTGATATCAAGAAATGCTGAAGACACTGGGTACTGCATAGACTATAGGCCCTGACAATGTTCTGACAACAGTACTGAAGACTTATGTTCCAGAACTTTGTGTTACAGAACTTGCCATGCCCCTAGTCAACCTTTTCAAATACAGCTACAACAATAGCATCTACTCAGTAATACGGAAAATTGCTCAGAATTACAAAATTACAAGAAAAACAGTACAAATCCAACCCTGTCACCTCCCGTCCCATGAATCTACTCTTGATCATCATCAGTAAAGTGATGAAAGGGGTCATCAACAGTGTTATCAAGTGCACTTGCTCAGCAATAACACACTCACTGTTGCTCAGTTTGGGTTCCATCAAGGTTGCTCGGAGCTGACCTTGTGACAACCTTGGTTCAAACATGGATAAAAGATTCTAGAGGTGGGGTGAGATTTGACAGAGTGTGGCATCAAGAGCTCTAGCAAAAGTTGAGTCAGTGGGAATTGGGGAAGGAAACTCTGCTGGTTGGAGTGATATCTGACACAAAGAAGATGGCTATAATGGTTGGAGGTAGATCATTTTGGATCCAGGACATCATTGCTGGAATTCCTCAGAGTAGTGTCCTAAGTCCAACCGCCTTAAGCTGCTTCACCAATGACTCCCCTTCAGAATGGGGATGTTCACTGATGACTGCACAGTATTTAGAATCATTCGAATTCCTCGCAAACTGAAGCAGTCATTGTCCAAATGAAGCAAGACCTGGACATTATCCAGGATTGGGCTGACAGGTGGTAAGTAACAATTGCACTACGCATGTGTAAGATAATTACCTTCTCAAATGAGAGAATCAAACCATTGCCCCTTGACATTCAATGGCATTACTATCACTGAATACCCCACTTTCAACATTCTGGGGTTACCATTGACCAGAAACTGAACTGGATGAGTCGTACAATTACTGTGGCTACAAGGGCAGGTCAGAGATGAGGAGCTCCTGACACCGTAAAATCTGTAACATTTAGAAGGCAGATAATCAGGAGTGTGATGGAATGCTCTCCACTTACCTGGATGAGTGCACTGCCAACAACACAACACCATCTAACACACAGAACCCATTTGATTGTTACCCATTCTGTAAACATTCACTCTCTCCACCAGTGATGAGCATTGGCAGCTATGTGTAGCATCTAAAAGATGCACTGCAGGAATTCACCAAAGTTTGTTAGGCAAATCCATGTGCTGACATCTAGAAGGACAAGGGCAGCAGATGCTTGGACACGCTACCTGAAGGTTCCCTACCAAGTCTCTCGTCGTTCTGATTTGGAAATATATCATTATTCCTTCACTGTCGCTGGGTCAAAATCCTGGAAATCCATTTCTAACACTACTCTGGATGTATTTTCACCTCGGGGATTGCAGCGGTCCAAGAAATCAGTTTACCACTACTTTCTCAGAGCAGTAGGGATGGCAATAATTGCTGGCCGTGTTGACTTATCCCACGGATAAATGAAATCATTTAAAAAGTAAAGTTTTTTTTAAAATAAGGAAATCAGGAATTCTAGCAGAAAAGTTAAAATTTTCCAAACTTTTTTGTTCCATTTTTATTTTCTGTCTCAACTTTATTCATAAAAGTGAATAAATATCTTATATAAAATATGAAAATACTTTGAATAAAGGGACAGAGAGAATGAACAATCTTTGTTTCACTAAACTACAAGGCTTTGAGCAGTCAGGCTGTATGCAACTCATCTTCCCTTTTAAGTGCGCAAGCATGATCACACAGCAGTCTTAAAGGAACAGCAAACTGCAACCAAATAGACTGTGCAAAACAAATTAAAATTGTGGGAATGTTGCTGGTGATGCATCTTTTTTTACCTTAGATTGGAGGGAAGTAAATGGTGGTGACCTGCTGTGGTCAGTCATAGATAAATTGATGAAATGAGAAAAATGGCAGATGAAGTTTAACATCAATAAGAATGAAGTAATACATTTAGGTAGAAAAATGAGAGATGATATAAGCAAACTGGTACAATTTTATTTTGGAATGGAGGATTAGATAAACTTGGAAGTGTGTTCACTCAAATCTTTGAGGTGGCAAGATAGTTTAAAAGTATTGTTTTTGTTTTAGAATACATGGTAACCTTGATTCTTAATAAAATGAGTGCAAATGCAATGAACTTGTGCAAAACCTTTAAAACCCTCAGGTCTCAACTGGCATATTATCATTAGTTTTGGACACCAAGCTTTAGGATAGATGTTGAAATGTTAAGAGTTGACACATGAGATTTATTAGTGAATAGTACCAGGGTTGAAGAACTTGAGAGCAGAGAATCTAGGGTTCATCTCCTTGGAGTAGAGATGGGTAAGGAGATGTTTATTAAGGTATTCAAAATTATGAGGGATTTTGATAAAGTAAATAAGGAGAAACAGTTATAGAAGAGTCAGTAACCAAAGGACACCGGGTTAAGGTGATTGGCAAAACAACCAGAGGTGACACAGCAAATGGGAGTGATCTAAAATGCAGCACCTGGAAGGGTGATGGACACAAACAGGAAGTTTCATGAGGGAATTGGATGAATACTTGGAACGGAAGAAAGAGGGAAAGAGCAGGATGTGGGATTAATTGTGTAGATCTTTCAACATAATGGCATGGTGATTCTATGATTTTGACATAATGCTTTTTTTTTTAAGATTTCAGTTGGTTTTTAAAAAATGATTTCCCAAGTTCAGATAATTTACTAAGTCCCTGGTTTAATCTGAGATTGTGTAATAAGACCATCAATTAGATATTAGAAGGTAATGCAAGATTTGATAAAGATAGTCCTGAGACCGGCAGCTCATGGTTCCTGAAGCAGCTGGCAGTTTAAAAGTTAATGACATTCGTATCAAGAATTGTGCAAATGCACTGTTGAGCAACTTCAGTTAAGACTCAGGTATATGTAAATTTGTTGCAGTTGAATAACTAATACATTTTGGTAACTGTTGAATAACTAATGCATTCTGGTAAATCGCAGTTTTGTTCTGTAAGCTCTGCACTTTTAAAACCTATGGTTTGATGTGTAGAACTGGCAAGCTGGAATGAATTGCAAGAAACCTGAGGAATGGGAGACAATGCTCTTAAGATTGTTAGCTCAAGTCACAAAAAAACAAGGCTGAAACTCAATTATAGTACAGAAGGAATGCTGATCTCTCTTGGATAGATGTGAAAGATTGCATGGCACAATTTTGAAGATGAACAGGGAAGTTATTGCCATGTCCTGGTCAATATTTGTTCCTCAACATCACAAAAACAGATTATCTGCTCAACATTGCTATTTGTAGGAACTTGTGTGCAAATTAGCTGCCACACTACCTATGTTACCATGGCTACTTAATTAACTTAAATCACTTTGGGATGTACAGAGGTTGTGAAAGATGCAATGTAAATGCAATTCTTACATATATTGTATCAATTTTAGGATGTTTAGTGCCTTTTGCCCCTAATACGGAGGGGATTTATGTGGTGTTTGGCCACAGTTCTCCTAATGAAGATATTGAAATGCCTAAAGTTGCTTCTTAGTTGTTTAATGGTTAAGTGAACTTACCTGCTGTGGCTTTGATAACTTCAGTTGTAGAACTGTATTGTTTCATATGTCATATGTGAGCTGAAATATCTTTTAATAACTTCAAATATTCCCATAGCAGTTTGCAGTATGTGTTCAGACTTGTATGTTTCCTGCAACTTAACTGTATATTTTAGACTAGATTCAAACATTTTTCCATTTGTTGTATTTTTTTGTGGGAAAACTGATGTTTTAAGTGAAACTGGTTGAAGCATCCATTTGTTGAATTGAATATTATATTAAATTTCAAATCACAAATGCATCTGTTTCACTGTTGGGTAGTATCTTGATCTGTAAGAATTGATGACACAGTTGTCATTTAAAGTTTAATTTCTAGCTATTTTAGCACTCATAACCACTTCTGTACTTTTGGAAGTGACAAAACAATGCATTTCATAACACCTACATAGTTATGGTACTTAATTGTTATGTCACTGAGCAAATAAAGTGCTGTCATTTTTATACTGGTGTGTAGTTTAGAGTTAAATTTTATCTGAGCTTACACTGATCACATTTGAATTATGTTTTAAAAAATTTCCAAAAACATCCTTCAAGATGCAAGCTCATCGTTGCTCCTTGCATTTTCCAATTCATGGAGACTTGGGTGGCGATTCTCCCAAAAAATTCAAAGTGTCAAATTTGCTTGAAAACTGGAGTTTTTCAGTGGGAGTTCAGAGAAGAATCTCCCACACTCTTAATGCTACAGAGTGTATTAGCATAAATCCCATTAAAAAGCAGGGGCCTGTTGCCGCTGGAGAGACCAGCAGCATAGCGATGAGCAACCGACTGCATATGTGCCGATCTGTCAGCGCTGAATTCAGCGCATGTGCAGTGGCTTCTGTCTACTGGCTCCCTCCCACCACAGCTAGTCTTGATCACTGGGCCCTTGTTCCCCTATTGATCCTGACTACGTTGTGGCAGCTGGAATGCTCTCCCTTCAACTATCAGGTGTGGAGCAGTGCCAAAGTGCCCCCTCGACATTGGCAGTACCAGGGACCCAGGCCGCTCGCTCCCCGTAAGTGGAGAGTTATAGTAATTCCCACTGGAGTAAAATATTCCTTCTGGAGGGTTAATGCAGACCTGGAGATTTCAGTCCTGGGCCCACTAATTGTATTCAAATTGCATTTAAATTATATACCACATATATTATATAGCTCCGCACTATTTCCAACATGGAGCTGACGGCGTTGCAAATCTGGCACTGAGATGCATTCAGGCCTGGGCACCCAGCGCAGATCGTGGTAAACTGGCTGTGCTTAAACCTCCAGGCCCACTGTGCTAAAAAAATCAGCTCAGCGAGGTGAGGCAATCGATGTCATGATGTTTATATTATAGGGGGAATTATTATAAAATAAGAAAGCACACACATGCCATCTACAACATTTCTAATAGTCTTTGCGTAATAGAGGACAGTTACCGTCTGTGCACAATAGAGTTGACATCTACCTTTTTTATCTGTCAGTGTTTTTTTTACATTTGATAGTTGCATTTAACTTGATTTCCCAGTATTTACCACCTCTGTGTATAGGTATTTTTAGGGTAGGAAACCAACATGTTAAAGCAGGATTCTAAATTGTTACAATTTACTTCTCATTTATTGATAGCTTTTCAGGCTTGTTTGTCTTGTTTGTGAGTTGATTTCAGGTAGTAATAGGTTGACTAATTTTGGTGAACAGGTGGTGTGGTTAGGTAGTCTCTGGCCATGTTTTCCTATGAAGACACCCATTGTGTATGCTGAGACAGCAGGCTAACTCTTGCTGGTGTGAAGCACATATGCCATTAGAATTTTTCATGCTGTAACAATCCCATACTGCAAACTGAAAGCAGTGTGGAGAGATAAACAGCCAGCAATTGTTTCCTTAACTATAGAGAGAATCAGAGAATGAACAGATCAGGTGCGGAAGGAAGGAACAAATGATTGATTGGATTAAGAGAAGAAACAAGGAAAAAGCAATTTAAGTACATACAGGAATGAGATAAGACCATATAAATTGTTGCCTTTCTGGACCATGAATTTGTTGGGAAATGCACCAACAATTGCCACAATCTAACTGGTACTTGGCTGTATAATAATTACCCAGCCTTAAACTTTCTTAACTGAGGTTCACAGATAATTACAGTGCAAATCTAGCAATCTCTTTAAAAATAACAGGCTCAAGATGAGCCATTATTTTTGTCAAGCACAAAGACCAGTGCAAATTGACCAATTCTGAAGCCATTCTTTTACATTTTGTGTGCTTGCTGGCCAATTTCTCCAGTTGTAACTGCATATGTCCACCACTAACCCTTCGTGTTAAGCAAATATGTAATGTTTTGTTGTGTCCTAATCTCCACATTGATAGCATCACAAGTTCTTTTCCTTAATTTCCATTATGAAGGGTGACGGAAGAAGCAGATTTCTTAATATGATTAAGACTTATGTATATGTAGACCAAATAATGTTGTTCTAATCCTTGAGGTTTTTTTGATTTCCTTTTGTTTCTTTCAGGGAACTGCTTTTGAATAATAACCTTTTACGGGTTCTACCATTTGAACTTGGAAAGTTGTTTCAATTACAGACCCTGGGCTTGAAAGGTAAGAGGAATCATATGGTGCAATGCTGTACTGAATCATTTACTTTTAGTAAATTCCATCAGGTAAATATATTAAACATAGAAAGTATTTTCTTTTCACATTTTTCATTTTTCCTTCCACTTCAGGCATTATCGATCCCTGGTGCAGCAAGCTTCCACAGTTGCCATTTGACTTCTTGCATTTCAATCAAATTATCATTTTGAATGAATGAGCAGGTGGCAAGTGTTGGAAGACTGTGATGTACTCACCCTATGATACAAGCAACTATATTGAAGCAGCATAGGGAGCAGCACAGCTCTGTATAGAATTTGCAATTTGATTAACTCTTTGCTACTGGGATTCAAAATATAGTGCATGAGAATACTAATGCAAAGTTTTAAAAATTACTCATTCAGCAGATATAGATGTGGCAAGGATAAACTTTATTGCCCATCCCTATTTCCCTTGGTAGTGAGCCAGTCCATATGTTGTAGGTACAACCACAGTGCTGTTAGGGACAGAGTTCCTGGATTTTGACCCAGTGACAGTGAAAGAATGACTTAGTTTCAAGTCAGGATTGTGCGGGATTTTGAGCAGAACTTGCAGCTGATGGTGTTATTATGCATCTGCTCTTGTCCTTCTGGGTCCTGACGTCCCGGATTTGTAATGTGTTGTCAAAAGAGGCTTGCTTTGTTGTTGCAGCGTATTTTGTAGATGATATACATTGTCATCATTGTGCACTGGTGGATAAGGAAGTAAATGTTTAAGGTAAATAGTGGTGAAGGGATTTGTTGACAGGGTGCCAGTTAAGTAAGGTGCTTTTTCTTGTATATTGCAAGTTTCTTGAGTACTGTTGACCCTGCGCTCATCTAAGCAAATGGAGAGTATTCCATCACACTTCAGACATGCGTTCTAGATGATGGGTATGCTTAAGGAGTCAGGCATTGATAGAAGTTTACTAAATTATGAGAGGCATGGATATTCAGAGTCTTTTTCCCAGGGTACATAAGTTTTAGGTAAAAAGTAAAAAAGGAAAAAGTTTGAAGGAGATTTGAGAGGCGAGTTTTCTTTTTTACACAGAGGATAGTAAGTGCCTAGAATGGTCCGCCATAGGAGGCAGTAGAAGTAAATACAATAGCACCATTTAAGTTGCATCTTGACAAATACATCAATAAGCAGGGAATACGGAGAAATGCACCATGCAGGAGCAAAAGATCTTGTATTTAGAAAGAGTTCGTGGCCAAAAGGCCTGTTCCCGTGTTGTACTGTTCTTTGTTCATCCTACATCTGTAGTGGGGAAAGTTTTGGAAAGAATTATACGGGATAGGATTTATAGTCATTTAGAAAGAAATGAATTGATTAGGGATAGTCAACATGGCTTTGTGAAGGGAAGGTTGTGCCTCACAAACCTTATTGAGCTTTTTGAAAAGGTGACTAAAGAGGTGGATGAGAGTAAGGCAGTTAATATGGTGTACATGGATTTTAGCAAGGCGTTTGATAAGGTTCCCCATGGAAGACTACTGCAGAAAATGCAGATGCATGGGATTGAGGGAGATTTAGCAATTTGGATTAGGAATTAGCTAGCTGATAGAAGACAGAGGGTGGTGGTTGATGGGATATATTCAACCTGGAGTTTAGTTACTAGTGGTGTACCTCAGGGATCTGTTTTGGGGCCACTGTTGTTTGTTGTTTTTATAAATGACCTGGATGAGGGTGTAGAGGGATGGGTTAGTAAATTTGCTGACGACAGCAAAGTCGGAAGAGTTGTAGACAGTGAGGATGGACGTTACAGTTTGCAGAGGGACGTAGATAAGTTGCAGAGCTGGGCTGAGAAGTGGCAAATGGAGTTTAATGTGGAAAAGTGTGAGGTGATTCACTTTGCTAAGAGTAATATGTGTGCAGAATATAGGGCTAATGGTAGGACTCTTAGTAGTGTAGATGAGCAGAGAGATCTCGGTGTACAGGTGCATAGATCTCTGAAAGTTGGTACTCAAGTTGATAAGGTTGTTAAGAAGGCGTGTAGTGTGTTAGCACTTATTGGTAGATTGAATTTCGGAGCCGAGATGTTATGTTGCAACTGTACAAAACTCTGGTGCGGCCGCACTTGGAGTATTGTGGACAGTTTTGGTCGCCATGTTATAAGAAAGATGTGGAGGCATTGGAAAGGGTGCAGAGGAGCTTTACCAGGATGTTGCCTGGTATGATGGGTAGGTCTTATGAGGAAAGGCTAAGGGACTTGAAGTTATTTTCATTAGAGAGAAGAAGGCTAAGAGGTGACTTAATTGAGACATATAAGATGATCAGAAGGTTAGAAAGGGTGGATAGTGAGAGCCTTTTCCTGGGATGGAGTTGGATAGCACAAGGGGACATAGCTTTAAATTAAGGGGTGGTAGTTATAGGACAGATGCTAGAGGTGGGTTCTTTACTCAGAGGGTAGTAAGGGTGTGGAATACCCTGCCTGCAGCAGTTGTGGACTTGTCAAGTTTAAGGGCGTTGAAATGGGCAGTGGATAGACATATGGATAGCATTGGAATAGTTTAGGATAGAGGGTCATAAAATTGGTTACATTGGTCAGTGCAACATTGAGGGCCGAAGGCCCTGTACTGCGCTGTAATCTTTTATGTTCTGTCTTCTACAGTTGTCAGATAAAAAATAAGTCAGTTCTGTTTGTTCAAAAAGTTTTGTTTCAAAGTTTGTGTTTGATCTGATGCCATGAAGCATCATGGAGTTGAGTTAAATATTGAGAACTCTCAGGGCAGTTCTCTTCTAATAACATACTACTGTGTCTGTAACCAGTGGGAGGGATCATACCAGTGAAGAGGGTGGTGGTGTATGGAACAGTGTCTATAAGGTATGAATATGTCAGACTGTTACTTAGTTGGTCTGTGGTTCAGCTCTCTCAATTCTGGTACAAGCCTCCAGATGTAATAGGGAGGACTTTGCAAACTGGACAGAGCTTTGATCAATGCTAAGTGTTTCATTTCAGTTTCACTCTTTTTTTGTAGCTTGTTTGTACAGCTGAATAGCTTGTTCGGCTGTTTTGGAATTAACCATATTACTGTGGGTCTGGAATCACATATAGGCCAGGCTAGGTAAAGATGGTAGATTTCCTTCTCTCAATGCCATTAGTGAACCAGATGGATTTTTACAAAAATCAACAATGGTTTCATGATCACCATTATGATATTTACTTTTAATGCCAGATTTGTTAATTGAATTTAAATTCCACCCACTGCTATAGACCCAGAGTATTAGCCTGGGCTTCTGAATTGAGTCTAGTGACATTACCACCTCAACACCACTACCCTGTAATGATTTGGTGAGTATGACTATGGCTGTTGCTTGACTAGTCAGTGGAACAGCTCTCCCAAGTTAAGCACAGGACCCTAGATGTTGGCAAAGAGACTTGAGCACGGTTTGCCTTTGTCATTTCTGGTGCCTGAGTTGACATCAAATGATTTGTCTGGTTTTATCTTTCTTTGACTTTTCTGTAGCAGTTTGACACACAATAGTGTCTTGCTAGGTCATTTCAAAGGGCATTTGAAAGTCAGCCACATTCCTCTGCATCTGGAGTCGTGTCTAATCTAAACCAGGTAAAAACAGCAAATTAATTTCGCTGAAGAATATTAGTAAAATAGAATCTTGTGTTAAAGATTGGACAACGTAATTACCATGATTCAGTACAGTATGACAGAACCTAATTAAATTGTTTTGTTAAATTTCATAAAATAAAATGTATCAAGTTTTGTTACAAAATTTGTCATTAGGGTGATCTCTCTTCAGATTGCTCTTCGCTGCTGACAGGACTAGCCAATTGAAATGCTAAAATTATGTCATGACATAAATGCCTTAATCCTGCAATAATTTAAAATTTATTTCTATAAACAACAGGTACATAGAGACTTGGGGGGTTTAAACAATTGAAGATGGAAGGGCAAGTTGTCGAGGGATGATTTTAAAAAGAAAAATTTTAATTCAGTCTGAAGTTAAAATACTCAGCAACATAAGGGAGCTGAAATAAAAATTCAACGGCAGGCTGGCTTAATATTATCTGTAGCTCATATTAGACAAACAATGTCTTCATAATAGAAAAAACTCTTCACAACAGTGCCCAAGTCCTCCACCTTGTGATAAGCCTCACACATGGAATGCAAGTTACGTATGTGTTCTTAGATTGTTGAGCAGTACTGACCAATAATTTTAATAGCTAATTTGGACTGTCATGTAAAATGCCGGTATGCAATTCTTGGTATGAATACAAATTTAGCTCAGCTGAGTTTTTTTTTACAGTTTGTTGCCAAAACCAGTATTTTCTGCGCAGTACTTCTCAACACTGAATTGGGACCTAGCATTTGAACCAACTCAAGGTGCAGAGCTTGGCAACTAGCTTTCTTAAATCAGCTAAATTGGCTCAGGTGTTCATCATGCGCATTTTAAATATATGTCTATATTAGAAGCTGAGTAGTTCTTGTACCCTAGCTAGTGCAAGTTACTGACATTTTAAATAGCTGAGTAATGCTTTATTCAATACTGGATTTAGGCTAACAGCTGTCCCAGAGGGGACCATCATACAACCCCTATTATACAGTTTCCACATACTGTATATATGTAGGTTTTCTCTACATATACACGCACACTTTTTAGTCTAGTGTAGGAGAATCAATAGGTAATATCCTACTGCAAATTATTTCCAAATGTGCAATTAGAACAGAATAGTTAATTATTTTGTCTCTAAGATTATGATGAATATTTTTCTAGACTAAGAATAGTTTTTGATCAAACAAGAACCAAAGCTGAATGAAGACTGTGTCAGGTCCATGCAGAGCACTCTCAAGGTTGTGCATTGATGTACTCATCAAGCTAAATTCTGCTATTTGGACTGTCATGTAAAGTTCATGTGAATAATAGTGTTTGGATCCCTCAGGCAGTGGACTGGTTGTTCTCAACTTTTTTGCTTCTGACATTCCCCTAACACAAGTAATTTTTCAGTGTAAAACCTGTTTCAGCACTCACCATGTTATTGCTGTTGCTTTCACAGCACTGCAGAGCATACTGGTCCTTGTGCCCATCTTACTCCCTCTTTCCCTAGTCATAAACTCCAATCACTTGACCTCCATAACCAACCTGGATGTACAAACTCCTCTCCCCGAATGACCCTTAGGAACACCATATAGACTCGCCTGTCAAGGAACCCCCAGGTATTCTCACCCTCCCCCCGCACAATCCACCTATTACCTCCCAGTAAACCACCCAACCCTCCCCCCCGCATTCTGAGACGTGTTCAGCAACGTGCACCCGCAACTTCCCCAACTCAAAAACAAAAAAAAGGAAACCCCCTTCCACTGCATCACTTTCCAACACATACGCATCAGCCCGTTCCCCAGGAACACAAGAAAACTCCCTTACCTATCAACCCCCTTCCCCCTAACACATCACCTCAACGAACACTCCTCCCCAACTACCTTAAATATAGCAGAACCCATACACCCACTGCCCTCTTCCACTAGGGGCATCCACCAGATCTCTTACCATTTCACCTACATGTACATCAAAAACCTCCACACGTACCTGATGTAGCTTCAGTACATCATCCTATATATCCCCTACAACTAAACCAAGTCAGAATCCACCGGATCAAATGTCTGAAACTTCAACGACATTGGCCCTTGAAGAAATCACATAGAGGAAATGGGGACAAGAGCTAGGCAGAAACTCACTGGGAAGAGGTCAACCATACCACCACTATCTAACCATCTAGACTCAATTGAGACATGCATTGGAGGTAAGACCCTTTGGCCCACTGAATCTGCTCTAACAACAAATACCTCTAAATATGGGTTAACCCCATTTTCCTACATGGGTTCTAGAAAGGGAATATTAAGAGATCTCAAAGACCCAACCTAATATAACCTGAAAAGTGGTAAGACTTTAGGTTCCAATTACCTTCCCAAGCGGTGCATCCCAGATGGCCACCACCTTTGAATAAAAAAGGTCTTTTTTCAAATCCTTTTTGCACCTACTGACTTTTACCCTAAAATTATGCCCTCCCGGACCGAATCCCTGATCCAAGAGAAACAACTACATCCTATCTATCCTAATCAGGACCCCCCACGGTCTTGTACACCTCCATCACTTCCCTAAGGGAAACCCGAAAGAGAAGTACTCACTCATCACTCTCTCAATACTGGGTGCGCTCTTGCACACAGGTTTCCCCCCCCCACACACATACACACACTACCACCACCACCGGTCCCCAAAGGGCTGAATGTCTCCCTTGTTAACCACAATTGCTGTAGGCATTTACAAGATATTTTGGGATTTTACCCAATATGGTATGCAATCCCTCCTGCTCTCAGCCACCCTCTTAATGCTTTCCCATATACCCCATGAACAAAAGACTCCTCCATTTCCTTTTTCCCCCCCATTACACAAATACACCGCCGTTCACTACTCTGCACAAAAAAGGACTAACATGAGTAAAAATGGAAAATCTCCAGGGGACAAGAAGACAACAAGCCACAATAAACGGGCAAGGTGTCACCAGGAGCAACAAGACTTGGATGTGAGCTGAATGAAAAGTGGCAGAGAACAGAGAAAATTAGAGAGAGAAAACAAAAAAGTATAGCAATAAGCTGTTTGCCCTTCAAAGCCACATCAATCAACATGCCCTAACTAAACTTAAAAAAAAAAAATCCTTCTGCGCCTGGTCAGTCCAATCCCCCTCTTCCCTCCCTATTCATGTACCCATCCAAATGCCTTTTAAGTGTTGCTAATGTGCTTGCTTCCATCACCACTGGCAGTGCACCCATGACTCTCTGCATAATAAACCTCCTCAGCATATTACTGTTAAACCTGTGCCCCCTTGTAACTGACACTTCCTCTCTTGGAAAAAGCCTCTGTCTATGTCTCTCATCATTTGTAGATCTCTATCAGGCCTACCCTCTGTTTCCATCTTTCCAATGAAAACAATCCTAGTTTATTCAACCTCTCATAACCAACACCTTCGCGACCAAAGAACATTCTGGAGAACTTTCTTTTCTTCCACGTCCTCACCATGTGATAGTGTGGTGACCAGAGCTGCAAACACTACTCCAAATGTGGCCTAACCAAGGTTTCATATAGCTGCAACATGATTTCCCAACTCTTGTTGTACTCAGTGCCCTAGCTGATGAAGGCAAGCTTGCCATATGGTTTCTTAATCACCTTGGTCACTTGTGGGAACTGTGGAACTGCATGCCCATATCCCTCTGTATGTTAATGCTCCTAACATTCTGGCATTTAGAATACGATTCACACCTAAATTTGATCTTCTAAAATGCATCACCTCCCATTTGTCCAAATTAAACTCCAAGTGCCATTTCTGTGCCCAAGTCTCTGATCTATCTATGTCCTGTTGTATCCTCTGACAATCCCCGGCACTATCAGCAACTCCACCAATCTTTGTGTCATCTGCAAACTTACTAGTCAGACTACTCGCATTTTTCTCCATAGCATTTATATATACTACAAACAACTGAGGCCCCAGCATTGATCCCTGCGGAACACCACTAGCTACAGATCTCATTCTGAAAAGTACCTTTTCACTGCTGTCTTGTCTTCTGTAACCAATCTAGTTCTGTATACACCTAGCCAGCCCACCCCAAATCTCGTGAATTTAGTTTTTTTCCCAGTCTGCCATGTGGAACCTTGTCATACTTTACTAAAGTCAATATAAGCTATATCTGCTGCCCTTCGCTCATCAATTATCTTTGTCACCTCTTCAAAAAAAACTCAGTTAAGTTGCTCAGACGTGACTTTCCCCATACAAAACCATGCTGTCTGTCACTAACTAGTCCATATGGAAAAACCAATCTGGTTCACTCGTGACCTTGCCTTGGCATACATGTGAGTCCAGACCCACAATAGTGTGGTTGACTCTTAATTACCTTCAAAGGGCAACCAAGGATGGGCAATAAATACTGATCAGCCAGCGATACCCATGTCCATAAATGAATTAAAAAAAAAATTCCACTGTGGCAGATGATGAACATGGGAACATAAGAATAAGAATAGTTATAAGCCAATTTCTTATAACATGAGAAATGGACTAATTCAGCCCTTGAGCCTGCTCTGCCATCCAAGCAGATCATGGCTGATCTCTACCTGGTCTCAAATTTGCCTCCCTACCTGTTCCCCCTATCCCTTTAACCTGTTTTTTAATCAGAAATATATCACCACCTTGAAACCATTTAATGATTCAGACTTGACTATACTATGGGGCAGCGAGTTGCTTTTGAATTCAATAGAAATCCGGAAATAAAAGTCTAACGATGATCATGAAACCATTGTCGATTGTCATTAAAAACCCATCTAGTTCACTCATGTCTTTCGGGGAAGGAAATCTGTCCTTAACTGGTCTGGCTGACATTGGTTCCAGACCCACAGCAATATGGTTGACTCTGAAATGTCTCAGGGATGAGCCTTATGTGTTGGCCTAGCCAATGACTTGTACATCCCATGAACAAATTAAAAAAAGCAGTCAATCCACTGATGTTAGAATTCCTTAGTGGAAGTAAAAATTGTTTGTGGATGTTTCATTTGCCCAAATGTTTACGGATGCAATTCAGTTTACGGATGCAATTTCTTAGATGAAGCCAGGTGTAGTTGCCTGAGATCAAGTTAAGAGCTGCAGGGGAGAGCATTTCTATTTAATTGTCTTCGGTGCCTTCTACATTTTCATTTAAGAGAGAATATACGTAAATATTAAAGCTTTGTGTTTTATTGGAAAAGAGTGATGTTGCTGTTTACATTGCATTGATTTGTGGACCAGTTTGTCTCATAAATTTCCATATGATTCATAGGAAATCCTTTGGCACAAGAAATTCTTAGTCTCCATCAGGAACCAGATGGAACTCGTAGGCTACTGAATTATCTGCTTGATAATTTGGCAGGCACTTCAAAAAGAAGTAAGTATATCAAACCATGTTTTATTTTATTTAATTTTTAGGTACAGATTTTGTGAAATTAACATACAATTTGATCTTCAATAGTTCAGCCAGAACAGCCTCCACCCAGGTCATGGATTGTCTTACAGGAACCAGAACGGACACATCCTTCAGGTGAAATTAATTTTATTTTCTTGAAACATCACGTTGAACATTGAATTACTAGTTATTTTTAATCCAATAAAATTCAAGTTTTTAGATGCTAACCATATGATTCATAGATACAAATTCAGTGAAGATTACCTTGATTAATAGGTGAATTCTTTGAAATGTGCACTAAAAAAATTAGTGCAGTGTGGTTACATCATGACTTTTGAGAAGCACAGTGTTCAGCACTGCAGCCTCATCAGGACCAGGGTTCTGGCTTCAGGTTTTGGGTTATTGTCTGTGTGGAGTTTGCGTCTGCAGGTTGTGTCTGCATGGGTTTCGTCTGGGTGTTCTGGTTTCCTCTCGTATTCCAAAAATGTGCAGGTTAGGTTAATTGGTCATGCTGAATTGCCCCTGTCAGGGAAATTAGCGGGTGACTGCATGAGGTTACGGATAAGGAATGGATGAAATTGTTGCTGGTGCCCAATCCGGGGGCTGAATGGCCTCCTGCATTGTAGGGATTCTTTGATTGCATGAATTGTCTGATAGACTGGGAAAAATAGAAAGAGGAATTCCCAGTATACAGAAAAAGTTTTTAAAATTTTTCTCAATTCAATGAGGAAAGTAGATATAATTCTGGGAAATGAGGTGAGCTATATGGAGTATGTTTCAGTGGGAAAGCATTTGAGGAACTGGTCACAATGTTATTTTGTTTATTTAAGTTGATTTGTTATGGCAAAGGAAAAAGATGAATCAAATCTGAAAACTGGAAGATGACTAATTTCAGTGGGATGGAAAGGGGTCTGGCTCTGGTACATTAGAAGCAAAAATTGGCAAGTAAAAAAGTAATGGTAGGCTTCCAAGTGGGAGAGAGTTTAGAGAAATAAACACATTCTTTTGAGGGTTAAAGGAACTGTATCCAAAGCTATAGCTAACTACAGAAATTAAATTGAAACTGGAAAATGTCAAGTTTCTAATACACCAAGTCACATTCACCCATCACTCCTGTCCTTGCTGACAAATATTAATACTATTTAAACAATGCCTTGATTTTAAAATCCTCACCCTTGTTTTCAAATTCTTCATGGGCTTGCACCTCCCTACTGTTGTAAATTTTCCCACAACCCTCTAATCCTTCAAGATATCAGTATTTTACAATTCTGGTCTTTTGCGCCTCCTCAGTGTTAATGTCTGCACTACTGGCAATCAGCACTAAGCTCTCCTTCCCTAAACCTCTCTACCTACTTAAAACCTTGCTCTAATCTCCTTGCGTCGCTCTTAACTAATTTTGTTTACTGCAGCTCCTTTAAAGTTTCTTGATGTTTTAATACATTAAACATACTTATACATGCAAGTTCTTTTACAATAAAGAATCCAGTAGTGGATTTAAAAATGTGGCAGTAAATGAAAAAGAATGGAATGCATCAAAGGTTTCTATTTGAAGTAAGTTCAAAAATAGCAGAGGCTCTGTCTGCGATCTTTAAAACATCACTGGATATATGAATGGTGCTGAAGAACTGGAGAGTTGCAAATGTTGTATTCTGTCACAAAAGGGAAGAGATGTGAACTGGGAATCAACATGCTAGTCAGTCCAGCATTAGTTTAGGGAGCATAATCCTGGGAGTCAATTCATTTTTACTCGGAAGAATTGGTTGACAAACGAGAACCAAAAAGAATTTGTTAAAGTTTTATTCTATTTGGCACATTTGATTGAGATCTATGCAATATGGAGAGAAATGCTGATGATGTGTATGTGTACTTTCCAAATAAAATTCTGATTGTGGCAATATGTCTATTATATGACACTACTGAAACCCACAGAATTTAAGGGCACTCCTTTTGTGAATGCAGAATTGGCTGAGAAAAAAGAGTAATGATGAATCATTTTCTTGTTCCATATCTATGATTACATAGGATATATGGCACAGAATCAGAGCATTCAGCCCAGGCAGTCCATGCCAGTGGTCAAGCTCCAATTTCGTTTTATTCTCATTAATAGCTATCATTTTAGCCATCTATTCTCTTGTCACTCATACGCTTTTCTAGTTTCCCTGTAATTTTATCTATAATATTTGTTTATCAAGTTCCACCTGCCTTGCCATTCTTTGGTGTACGAGTTCCCTGATGGATTTCTTGACGTCTTCTGAATTTCCTGTTGGATTTCTTGGGTATCAAACAGGAGGGAAGTGTACAAAGCATTGCTTTGGGGCCAGATATGAGTGAACTGTTCTTATTGTAATGATTTATGATCTGGGCTCATAAATCTATTTTAAGCATTAGGAATTAGGCATAATTTTATACAGCCAAGAAATGTAATAAATGGTGAGGATTATAGCAGGGGCCTTAGACATAGACCAGTGAAATGGGCAAACACACAGCAGATGAAACGTAATGCAAAGAAGTCTGAAATGATGCATTTTGGAAGGAAGAATAAGGAGAGGCAGTGGAAGCTGTCATGGATGAGAGAGGATATCATTTGTTTTGAAATATTGGTTACTTGCAGTTCTAATTATGTTTTTACTGTGTATAAATTATTGTTTTTATACAAGTGTATATGCAGATAGAAACATAATATATTTATATATGCACAGACTATCTTTGCATTTTAAGACCTGTCATCTTATTCCAATCTTCAATTCTTCCATAAGGCAGATTGAATTCTGAGATTTATTCTGCTGAAATCCCAGAAATAATAACGCCTTTTTGAGCAAATTATCATGCATAATGACACTTTTTATTGTAGAATCCCTAAAACTACAAATAGTATTCAAAATATAGGTGTTTTATTTGCATCAAATTAGAATCAATCATTCCCTCAAAAGCTTTTCCCAAGAGCCTCAAAAACAATTTTGCATTGACTGCTTCCTTTAAGTGAAGAATTATTATACCTCTATTTATTTCCTTTTCCATCTTTGCTATTTGATTTTAAAAAAAAGTATTGTTTCATGGTAACTGCAATCTCTACTGCATCCTTGTAGTACTTTAGGACTATAACCAAATTATTTATTAGGCAACACATGAGTCTGTGGCAAACATTGTAATCCCAAATAGCCACATTCAAGGGACTTGATTTAAATTTTGAGCTAAAGTTTGAAGAGTAGGCAATTCAGGATAACAATGAGGGAGGGTGGAAGTGCTATCTGGCCACTTTCTTTCGGGAAAGAGTCATGCCTTAGTTTATGAAGTGATATAGAGAGCATTGGTTAGTATTCATTCACAGAAGAATGTGAATATGAGTGAAGCAGGTTAGAGGACCATAGGTGCGGAACTGGAGGAGCTGTAAGTTTTATTCTTATCCAATAGATAGGTGCGGAACTGGAGGAGCTGTAAGTTTTATTCTTATCCAATAGATATGAGGTTCTGGCAGCCAGTGGGATGAGGATGCAGTCTGCAGGGTAGATAAACAAACTGGCAGTATTGTAGAAAAGATAACAGAAGTGGGGGAGTGAAGAGGAATGTGTTAGTACTAAGAGACAGTATAGGTGTGGAATTAAGAACCATTCTCTGCAACCGTGACTGGTAGTTTGGAAGGTTGTGATATAAAACTTGTTGCAATTTGTTGGAGGTGAGGGAATAAAAATAATAAAAGTTTAGATTTTAATATTATTGCTACAATTGGATGCCACCAATCAATGCACTCCTCGTGCAGTATAAATTATTTCTTTTGCATTTGATATTCTTCTGCATTGTGCTATTGAGTGAAAGATGAAAAGTTTCAACAACATATTTCTTCAATGGTACTTAAGTTCTATACTACCAAATGACTGTATAGGAAAATAATCTTCATGTTGCGAGTGAGAGAATAAAAAATGGCAATGGTTGAGGTTTTAATATGATCGCATAGTGAGGTTTAAGAATTAATAATTAATAAGAAAGGACTAGAAAAATTGTTACAAATTTCTTTGTTATAAAAAAACCATCTTTCTTTCTTAATACAGCTTGCAGGATCTGTGCAAACCAACCTTATCAGCAATAACAAGTTTTGGAGTCAGGCAAAAAAAGATAAGAGATAGAGGATAGGCATACCAAGATAAATTTGGAGCCTCTGCAATGGGGACAAGGTTAAATATGACGAATACAAGATGTGCCTGTTTTGGTAAAACCTACATTTATTGTTGAATGAAAATTTAAACAATGTCCGAATACATGCAAAACATGATACAAATATATGCGGCTTTCATGTAAATACCAAAGTCTAATCCAGAGACCCTTCCTTGAAGTAATGCTGTCCTTGCATATGCTTGAAATAAAGCAATCATAGCCTGTTCAGAATTTAGTAGGAAATCCGTGATAACATTTGAGTCCTTAATGCAACAAACAGGTGGACAAAGGAGAACCAGTAACATAGTATATTTGAATTTCCAAATAGCCTTCATTAAGTTATCATATAAAATATTACCATACAAGATAAGAACTTGTGGTCTTGTGGATAATATATCTGCATGGTTGGAGGATTGGTTAACTAACAGGCAGCAGAATCAAGATAACTGGGTCATTTTCAGGTTGATCCCCCAGGGCTCAATTCTGGAGCCTCAACTATTTACAATGTCTTGGCTGAAGGACCACGTTTTCTGCAGCCAAGGTTACTCAGCATGCCCAGTGAATGTAGTATGTTTTGATTTTTCAAAAGACAAGCAAAAAATATGCCACACTGTTGTTGCATGCAATAGGTAGAAAAGCAATTGGAGAGGGGGAGCATTGTCTGCTATGTGACATAGATAGACTAAATGAAAGGGCACAAATCTGGAAGATGAGAATATCTTGTTGGAAAATGAGAGATCCTCCACTTGAGCAGCAGGAATAGTAAAGCAGAATACTTTAAATGGAGAGAGGTTAGAGAATGCTGTGGTACAAGAGATCTTGTACGTCACTTGCTGCATCTGCATTTTGTAATTTACTAAGAAGACAAATTGCATATTAGCCCTTATTGCGAGGGGATGGACTACAGAAGTAGGGATATTTTGCTCCATGTGACTAACTAGAAATCTTAAGGATAATACTAATTAAATTGAATTGCTGAGAAGAGTAAAAAGCCTGATTGGAGAGTTTGATACCTTCACAGAATGACCCAAAATTGCTAGAGTAAATAGAATATGAATAAAGTAGCCAAAATTATAAAAGCAAATTGTAAGAAATCTTACAAATATTTAATGGGGAGTAAATAGACAACAAATACACACCAGAAATACTGGGGATTGGTGCAGCTAATAAAAGGGTAGAACTTGAAGTAATTTAATAATAAAGAAATTAATAGGATCGAACAATGACAAATCCCCAGGATCTGATTGCCTTACCATTAGAATTCTTAATAAAAGTGGTTTTTGCAGAGATGGTGGATGCAATGGTTTTGATCTTCCAAAATTTCCTAGCTTTTGGAAGGTAGTAAATATAGCATTATTATTCATAAGAGGTGGAATAGAGAAAATGGGGACCTACAGGCCTGACGTCAATTATCAGGATAATGATGAGGTTAATTATTAAGGAAGTGGTAACATAGACTTACAAAATCATAATATGATTTGGCAGAGTCAACAAGTTTTACGAAAGAAAAGTGCATTTACTAAATCCATTAGAGTTTTTTTTTTAAAGAGTATAACTAGCAGGGTAGATAAAGGGGAAGCAGTGGATAGGTATATTTCGAATTTTTAAAGGAAAGTAGTGAAAATGCTGCAAAAAATATTGTTGCACATGCTAAGTGAACATGGCATTGGGGGTAATATGTTTGCATGAATGAAGAATTGGTAAACTGTTGGAATAAACTAACAATTTACAGGTTGGTAGACTGTTACTAATGGATTGCTGAGGCCTCATCCATTTATTCTATATCAATGACTTAGATGAAGTGAATGTAATATATCCTAGTTTTCTGATTATGCCAAGTTAGATGAAATAATAAATTGTGAAGACAGTGCAAAGGAGTATATGTAAGTTAAGTAAAGAGCATGAAGGTTGTAGTAGATGGAGTATATATGTAATGGATATGAGTGCATTCACTTTGATTGGGAGAATGGGGGCAAAATAATGTTTTTTTTTAAGTATTCATAAACTATTAAGTGTTGGTGTTCCAAGAAATCTGGTTGTCCTGGCACAAGAAATATGAAATGTTAACATGCAGGAAACATAAGCAATTAGGAAATCAAGTGGTTTGGAGAACCAGAACAAGGAAATTTTACTGCAACTGTATAGAACTTCGGTGAAACTAGATGTCTACAATTTTAGTCTCTGTACCTAAAAAAGAACATACTTGCCCTTAGAGGGTTGCAATGAAGATTCGTGAGAGATTCCTGCAGTGAAAATGTATTGGGAGGAGTAATTGCGTAGAATAGCTATACTGTAAAGTTCATAAGAATCCGAGGGGTGATCTCATTGAAATACAAGAATCTAAGAGATGGTAAATATTGCGGATGGAATATTCCCGCTCTGCCCATATAGGAATCGTAGCGGGCGGGACACAGACCATACAGAGGTCCGGGATTTTCTGGCTTTGGGGCAAGTCCAGCCTGGAAGTCTGTTTCCCCGGTCATCAATTCTGAAGCTGGGGGGCATTTTCTCAGGATATAGGGACAGCCATTTCAAGATTGAGATGAAAAGTTTCTTCACTTAGAGGGTTGTGAATCTTTGACATTCTCTATCCCAGAGGACTTTGGTGATCAGTCTTTGTGTTATGTTCAAGGCTAAAATCAGTGGATTTTTGGACTTTCAGCATTGAGGGATATAGAGGTCATGCAGAAAAGTGGAGGTGAGTTTGAGGATTAGTCATGAACTTAATGGTGGAGTGAGTTCAAAAAACCATAACTCATTAATACTCATATTTCTTCATGTTCCTATTTTCTTGTTGGAGATAAATATGGTAAAGTTATCCCATCCTCCTGAAAATGATTAAGAAAATCTTGAATAGGTGAGATAGAAAGAATCTTTCTCTGCAAAATGGATTGGGAGTGTTGCATAGCAGGAAAGGTTTTATTTCTCCATCTAGAGTTCAGTTAGTATTGTGATGAAAGTTAAAAAAAGATTTTTCATTGCTTATGTTTTCACTTGGAATGTGAGCTGTTGAGCTAGTGTTGATAGGTCTTGGTTCCAGCTTAATATGAGAAATGATGAGCAGCATCTGGTGTCTTCCAAGTGCTAATAATTTTGTGCGTGCACTCCTAGTATTGGCATAAATGTTGAGTATTTATTAATTACCAATCTGTCTTTGGATTTGTTAAATCATTTTTTAAAAATATTGTTTTGCAGCATTGTTCTCAGTCATGTGCTACAATGTACTGTGTGATAAATATGCCACACGACAGCTGTATGGTTATTGTCCATCATGGGCATTGAATTGGGAGTATAGGAAAAAATCTATTATGCAAGAAATTTTGAACTGCAATGCAGACATCATAAGTCTTCAGGTGAGTCTTGTCACTCTGTTATTTTGCTTAAGGAATTCTTTGCAAATATTTTTGGCTATTTCTGTGCTATGAATTCTCAATGTGATACAATACTTACTGACCTCTTAAAAATGTACAGCTGATGTTTGCATTGATGATATTGTGTCTAATTTGTCAATATGCTGGAACTGTTAAATGGAAGCATGCTCACAATTGTACCATATTTAAGGAGGTTCCGGTCCTACATTTGGACACTGTTGTAGTAGGATTGCTAACAATTCTAATCACTTTAATGGCAATTGAATTTTTCTTTTTGTGCAGGAAGTTGAAACTGAACAATACTTCGCCTTTTTCCTGGTTGAACTTAAAGAACATGGATACGATGGTTTCTTCAGCCCCAAATCCAGAGCCAGGACGATGTCCGAATCTGATCGGAAGCATGTAGATGGTTGTGCAATATTCTACAAGACTGAAAAGTAAGTTTTTAATTAAATGAGCAGAAATTGGTGTTTTAACCAATGCCTTTATTTAATAGCCTAGTTTCAATGAACTGTTTAAAGAGGAACATTTTGGGAAATGGATTGAAATAGTCAAAGTTAATGCACAATAGTCATTTGTTTTAATGCACTTCAATTATAGCTAGCAACCCTAATCTTGTTTTTCTATTTCTGTTTTTTTTTATTCTAATGCATGTTTTGTATTGCAGTCTTTTAAATACGTGCATGAAATCAAGTTTTTATGTTGTGGTAATCATCTGTTTAAAATATTTCTAGCTCTGTCTTTCAATACTCTAGTTATAATTCTAGTTTATTCCTCTTTGTTACAATCTACCATCCAGTTAAAATCATTCACTGTTTCACTGCTTTAGTGCTGTAGACAAAACCTTTCATCACGCTTTTTAAAAAAAAGCGATTCTACCTTCCAATTTTTCAATATCAATGGGTAATATTAGTATCTGATTTATATAACTACAATCTCTCTCACTTTTATTCTCTTGAACCATTATTCTACATTTTTTGTGTTGCAGCGCACAGGGGTTTCTTCAAAGTTGCACTTATTTTTCAGTGCAGCTCAACCAATCCGATGAAACGATTGCAAACTTTAACATTTGATTTGATTATGCTTAAATAGAGTTTCTACGATCTTTTCTACTTGTTTAAAAACACTGTTATAATGCAGCCTAAAGCCCAAACTGATCAGACCATTAGATATATTTAATTTTGGCTTCTGCTGGCACTTTGGTATTTGCAGACCTTCAAGAAGATCCTTAAGCTTTTCTGGCCATAATTGTACTGCAATTATACTTTTCAATTATTAATTTACTAAGAACTGAGTACCTGTACCAATATAACTAATTTATTTCATTCAGTGTGGCTTTGCTGGCTAGACCAGCTTTATTGCTCATCCCTGATTATCCTTGAAGGAGGTGGTAAGCAACCTTCTTTATCTCTGAATTTTGTTGGTCTAACTACCGTATTGTTGGAGGGGGAGTTTTAGGATTTTGATCCAGCAACAATGAAACAATGGTGACATATTTCCCAAGTCGGGATAGTAAATGGCTTGGTGGGGGGAATCTTCAAGATGCTGGTCTTCCAATGTTTCTGCTAGCCTTGTCCTAGATGTAGTAGTTGTGGATTTGGAAGGTGCTGTCGAAGGAACTTTGGTGAGGTCCTACAGTGCATCTTCAAGATGGTATGCGCTGCACTATTGTGTATCAGTGGTGGAGGGAATGAATGATTGTGGATGGGGAGTCAGTCAAACCATCTGCTTTGTCATGGATGGTATCAAGCTTCTGTAGTGTTTTTGGAGCTGCACTCGTCCAAGTAAGTGGAGAGTGTTCCCTTCACTCTTAACTTGTGCAGTGTAGGTTGTGGACAGATTTCGCAAAATCAATTGATGAGTGACTCGCTGCAGAATTCCTAGCCTTTCTTGTAGCCACAGTGTTATTTGGCTAGTCCAGTTCAGTTCCCAGTCAATGGTAACCTCCAGATGTTGCTCTGGTTTCCTCCCATATCCTAAGATCTGCGGGTTAGGTTGATTGTCCATGCTAAAAATTGACCCTTAGTAGTTCCCCTGACACTAGCATAGATACAAAGGGATACAGGGTAATGTGAGGGATTGTTGCTGGTGCAGGCTCAATGGGTTGAATGGTCTCCTCCTGTACTATAGGGATTCTATAATTGGGAAGATTCTTTCTGAATATACCTTGTCTACTGTTAGAATTTTATAAGCTTCTGGGATCCCCTTCACTCTTGTAAACTCCAATGAATATAATCCAAAACAACTCAGACTAAGTCACTTAGGGTTATATTCATTGATGAAAATTGTGATTTAATAATTAGGATATTAAAAGAAATGAATTACATTAAAGCTAACAGCACCAATTGAAGTATATGCTCTTGTATAATGCTGCTAAAATAACTTAATTGGCAGCCTGCCATGACAGGCCAGCCAGCAGTAAAAGTCAATTTCAAATAAGACAATTTCCCTTCTCCCCAGGTTACTTTTAATAAATTTTATTTATTTGTGTCATAAGTAGGCTTATATTAACACTGCAATGAAGTTACTGCGAAAATCCCCTGATCGCCACACTCCAGCACCTATTCAGATACACCGAGGAGAATTTAGTGCAGCCAATGCACCTAACCAACACATCTTTTGGATTGTGGGAGGAAACCGGAGGACCTGAAGGAAATCCACGCAGACACAGAATGTGCAGACTCCGCAGAAGCACTAACTAAACTGGGAGCCAAACCAGGTCCTTGGCACTGTGTGGCTGCCCCTTATCCTTAGTAATGTGAAGTTCTCAATTCTGGGAATATATTTGTTACACTCTAGTTTTGTCACTGTATTAAACATTACGTTTGAGTGCAATTTCTGCCATACTAAAGAAACAAAGGCTGTCACGTGCAATTTTGAGAACTCCAGAAATGTAAAATATTGAATCTCCAATGCCTTCAGACTCTGAATTGACTTTCCTGTGGTTGTGAAACAACAGATGTAGCTCATATTTATGTTGCACTTTTAAGTATAAAGCACCCCAAGGCCCTTCACAAGAATCTTACAAAGCAAAATTTGACTGAGGCAGACAAAGTTATTAAGGCAGCTGGTCAAAAACTTGGTCAGATGGATAGATTTTAAGGAGCACATTAATGGAGTCAAAGAGGAATTTACAGAAGGACTGCCAGAGTTTGGGGCCTAAGTAGGTTGAGCAATTAAAATCAGGAATGCTCAAGAGACCAGAATTAGATGAGCAGAAGTATTTCGGAAGGTTGTGGGCTGCAGGAGATTCCAGAAGAGGGATGTGGCCATGGGGGAACTAGGCAACATGGATGCAAATTTTAAATTGGCTACTGATCAGGCAATGCCTCAATGCAGGCTAGTAAACATGATGATATTGGGGAGCAGGACTTGATGTGAAGAAGGACACATGCAACAAGTGTTTTGGATGATCTCCAGTTTGGGGAGGGTAGAATGTGGGAAGCGGACCAGGAGTGTGTTGGAATAGTGTCTTCTTGAGATGACAAAGGCACAGCTGAAGGTTTCAACAGTAACTATAATGCCAGAGATAGTCAGGCAATGCAACAAATGTAGGAAAGTTACTGTTCATGATGGTGCCAATTTGAACAAATGTGAGGTTATTCATTTTGGAAGCAAAAACAAGAAGGCAGATTACTACCTGAATGGCTACCAAATTGGGAAAAGGGAGTGTGCAGATGGATCTGGGTGTCTTTGTGCGCCAGTCACTAAAGATAAGCATGCAGGTGCAGCAGGCGGTAAAGAAGGCAAGTGGCATGTTGGCCTTCGAAGGAAATAAAGGAGAATATTACAAAGTACAGAGCAGCTAAAAATAGTGGGGAATTAGAAGATTGGGAAAGATTTAGAAAAACAACAAAGAATGACTAAGAAAGCTATAAAGAAAGGTAAGATAGAGTATAAAGCTAGACTAGCTTTAAATATAAAAAATAATAGTATAAGTTTTTACAAATATGCAAAGAAGAGGAGACTAGCCAAAGTGAATGTTGGACCCTTGGAGGACAAGAGAGGAAGTTAACAGTGGAAAACAAGGAAATGGCTGAGACTTTAAATCAGGTTTTTGTGTCAGTCTTCACAGAGAAGGACACAAATAGCTTACCAAATATTAAAGATAGGGGATTGGTAGGAGATGAGGTTCTTAATACAATTACTGTCACTAGAGATATAGTGCTTGGTAGACTAACGGAACTGAGGGTAGACAAGTCCCCGGGACTCGAGGGTACAAATTCAAAATAAGGGGAGGGGTAGTTTAGAACAGAGTTGAAGAGAAACTTCTTCACTCAAGGAGTGGTAAAACTCTGGAATTCTCTGCCCATTGAAGTGGTGGAGGTTATCTCATTGAATACATTTAAGTCACAGGTAGATAGATTTCTGATAGACAAAGGAATTAAGGGTTATGGGGAGAAGGTGGGAAAGTGGAATTGATCCACTTCAGATCAGCCATGATCTTATTGAATAGTAGGGCAGGCTTAAAGGGCTAGATGGCCTGCTCTTATTTCTTATGTTCATGGCAAGAGGTTTCAAATACAGGAGCAGGGATGTGTTGTTGCAATTATACAAGGCCTTGGTGAGGCCAAATCTAGAATATTGTGTGCTGCTTTGGTTTCCTTTTCTGAGGAAGGATATTCTTGTTCTCAAGGGAGTGCAGGAAGGTTTACTAGGCTGATTCTGGGGAAAGTGGGACTGATGTATGAGGAGAAATTGCCCAAGTTAGGATTGTTTTCGCTGGAGTTCAGACGAATGAGGGGGGATGTCATTGAGACTTAAAATTCTAACAGGACTAGACAGGGTAGATGCAGGGAGGATATTCCTGATGGTAGGGGAGTCCAGAAACAGGGGTCATAATCTGAGGATTCAGGGTAGACATTTAGGATGGAGGTGAGGAGATATTTCTTCATCCAAAGAGTGGTGAGCCTGCGTAATTCATAACTGTCATAATCTATGATTCCCATACTAATCAGAAATCTTTCTATCTCAGCCTTAAATAGACACAAGGATTCTGCCCCCTTGCCCCTTTGTGGCAAGGAGTTCCAAAGACACTCAACCTTCTGAAAGAAGAAATTCCTCCTTATAATCTTAAATTAGTGCTCCTTTACTCAGACACTGTGCCCTCTGGCCCTAGACACTTTAATGGGAGGTCATTTAGCAAAATTTAGACTCTATTAGCTTACTGAGACAATGCCACACTTAACAGATCATCATAGTATGTTAACATGAAGCATTTGCTTAATAAGTATGTCTCCTGCTACTTAACAGTGACGTGCTCTTTTTTTAAAAATGTTTCATTGTACACAGTTGAATTAAGCATATGAAGTTTTTTTTGTTAAAACTGATAATTTTGTACAACAGCTCTGAATCTTCGTTAGCATGTCATACACATTCTGGTGTATTATTTTGGTGCTTATTTCTTTACACAGTTTGCTGCTTGTGCCAATAGACAAATTCCAATTTTAAGTCTGTAATGCATTTTTGATAAGATATGTAGGACAAAGGACTGGCAAGGCTATAAACCTGCACCTGTGCGCAAATGCTATTTTCTAACTTTATGATAATAGCCATGCAGGATTTATAGCCAGGATCTTGTAGTCGTTTGGATGAGTCATCTAAAAACAGCATGTATAAAACTGGCTGCAGTTTAGTGCACAAAAATGTAATGCTTCATATTTTTGAATATAGGGGCACTGGCTGCAGAGCAGGAACACTAAATTAAGCAGCAGCTGTAGGTCAGCATCTTGCAATAGACACATTGGATTTCAAATGTACATGAATTAATGTTGTTGGTTAAATGCTGACAGGATAATTTTTGTAAATCAAGAAATGGTTAACTTTGACTCAATCTATATAAAAATTGTTTGATATCTAGAAATGTATAAGAAGTATATTAGCATATGAAGGGGAGCATTTCAGGTAAAGGTAAATGTCTATTGAGACTGTCTGACCACTGGATCTTTGTAGCATTTTGTTTTTTTTTGATTTTTCAGACATTTAGTAATTACCATATTTTTCTGATTTGTACTTGATAGAAGTCTCACTAAATTGAGGAATTCTAATAATGTTAATGGAAACTTTTGCAATTACTGCTCATACTATTTCTGTTATAGATTTTGTCTGATTCAGAACCATACTGTTGAATTCAACCAGTTGGCCATGGCAAACTCAGATGGCTCAGAAGCCATGTTAAACAGAGTTATGACGAAAGATAACATTGGAGTTGCTGTACTCTTGGAGTTGCAGAAGGACTGTTTTGAACTATCCCGTAAGTGTATCTCTAGCAAGCTTGAATGCGGCATAATGCTCTTTATTATCATGAAATATTGCTGAGTTCTTCCTAATTTCTTCAACATACATAAATTAAACCTTCCTCCCCCATGGAAGTGTAGAAAGAGAGTAGTATAAAGCTACTATCCCATTTTAACAAGTTGGTGCTTTTAAGCTGTTGACTTATTTGCTTCCCCTCATACTGTCTTTTTGTTGTATTATAAACCTCAAGTCTTGGCTCAGTTTTTTTTCATCAAAGATATCTGTTATTTCCTGTTGTCTATAGCAACTGAGGTACTTGATTTTTATTTTGTCCATATTTTGACGGTTAAATAAATTGGGGCTAGGTTTTTCAAAATTTTATTTGGCCAATGTATTAAAGGTAATTAATGAATTCAATATTTATATAGCACCTTTAACAGTAATCATTTTGAGTCAAAGTGGTTCATTTTGGCAGGAATAATGAGAAGAGGCAAAATGAACGGAATCATTCAATTTTAAAGGAGGTGCAGGACAGAAAGACCTGGGGTGTAAGTACTCATCTTCAAAAGTGGCAGGAAAAGTTGGGAAGACTCTTAAGGTTACCTGATGCTTTGTTTTATAAATGGAGGCAAGAAAATCATGTTAAATCTTTTATAAAACTATTTATTAGGTTCCAAATGGTGTATTGTCGTCAATTCTAGATGCCATATGTTAGGAAGACTGTCAAAATGTAAGGGCACAGAAAGATTTACAATAATAGTATAAGGGATTTAGTGGAGGTATTAGAGAAACTGGGGTTGTTCTCCTTGGAGCAAGGAAGGTTTGGCAATGGTGCTCTAAACCATAGAGGGTTTCGATGACAATAAATAAGGAGAAACTGTTTTTGTGGCTGAAAAGTCAAGAGATCAGATGGCTGAGATTTAAGCAGCAGATGGACGTCAAAAGGGAAATAAATTATGTATGAGTTATGTGCTGCCTGAGGTGGTAGTGGTTGGCAATTCAATAATATTTCAAAAGGGAATTGGTGATTTTCACAATAACTTCATTATGAGGTTAACGTAAGCCTACTTGAGGTGAATAAAAAAAAATTGAAGGGAAAATTTGGAATAACGAGGAAGAAGTGGGACTAATTATATAGCTGTTTCAAAAGCACAAAGTGGTAATTTCATGTATCATTCTGTGAATGTATGGAAAATGTACCAAGGCATTTTAAGAGGCATGATCAAAAAATATGGTGTCAAGAGGAAAAAGATATTATAAATCAAGCTTGACAAATGGGTAAGTTTTGAAGAATCACAAGGTTTGGTAGCAGTGATTTACAAGGACTAACTTTGGGGTTTTATCTCAGAATGCCATTATGTGTGATGCCAAGTATGACAATACTGTGCTATTAAGAAATCTGTTTTATCATATTTCTCTGCACAAGTTTTTTTTCAAGCAGGCCCTGCCCTTTATTGGCACTGGGATGTCTGTTCGAGTATCTTTTTTGGTGCTGTAGCAGGATAATTGAAGCAATATTTATTTTTAAATTTGGGCTAATGCAGTGTCCTGGAGTTTTATTCTTCCTTTTTAAATTGGTAGGGGAAGAACGGTTATCAGGTCAGATGGCACCTTGGGACATTTTCAGGGAAGATTCAAGGGTTAATTTCAGTTTGTTAGAAGCAGTCTTTTTTTTTTTTTGCTCCCTTCCTCCCCCCACCTCTCTCTCTCTCTCTCTCTCTCATAAAACTTTTGCTGTTGTTGGTTTGCTACCAGGAAGCTGGTGGCTCTATCTACCTCAAGATGTACTGAAAGCTCCAGGACTGGGGAGTTTAAATTCTCCATCCAGGGGACTGATTGACAGCAGGTGTTGCAAAGCTGTAAAATCCAGCATCATATAAACATTCTTGCTTTCTGTGCTAAACTTCAAATGGGGTGTATGTTTGTAGGGATGTTTGGTTGGAACAGTATACTTGGCTATTAAGGTTTATATAACATGATAGTTGTGTTCTTGCAATTTGGTAATTTGATAAAAGTATTCTTAAATAAACTTTGCTTGATAAAAGCTCCGTAGTGGGTCACTTGAATCATATGTGCTCACCTGTGCCAAATTCAAAGTGCAAGACTTATGGTTTGGGTTGACTTCATAAAACGCCTTGGAGTTACTGACCTGGATTATAACGCAGGATAACCATTGGCCTAAATAGCCTCTAGTTTTGTCAATTCTGTCTATAAAAGTATAATTAATCCAAGTGTGTGAAATGTGATTAATATTATGCTGGAAATTCCAGCATACCGAAGAGCTGCAATTTTATAAGTGCAAATTTAAGAAAGAGGTTCCAACATGAGTAAGAACAATTAGATAAAACCATAGAAATTATACAGCATAGAAGTGGGCCATTTGTTCGTCTTATCCATGCCAATCCAAAAATACTATGACATGAGACCATAAGTATTACATTCAAGATAAAAGAATTCAAATCCTTTTCTAATGTGCATGTTTGACAATGGAAGTGCAGATACTGCTAGGGAAGTTAGGTCAGCGAAAATGTGGTTGATGTTCACGAAGTTGCATGCTTTCTATTTTCAGCACTGCGGCTGCAGGCACCAGGGTTCTACCCAAGTTAATCCCTGCATCTTCTTATGATTCCACAGCATTGATAGAGATTCAGCTAATATGAGATTATTAGGAATATGGCCAAATAAGAGCCATTTTTGAGCTCCTGGCCTTTGGAAGTAGCTGTCTCTTAATACCATATTACCTGTGCTGAGGAATTAAACATCTCTATATTAACAAGTATTGTGGCATAGAATCTATTTTGAAACAAGTTCAAGTGTAAAACAATTAATCTCAGCAGAAAAGCTATAGAGTTTCATTTTAAATTAATATAAAATATTAAAGTTTTTTTATGAGTGAGAATAAAACTTCTATGATGTTGCATACAGAGAATCGAGATCAAGTGTAGTCTTCTGGTGAAGCAAGGTTAAGCGTCATTTTAGATTTGGTACATAAATGTCTTTTAGTCTCATTAAAGCCTCATTCAGGGTGTCACAGTGGTTAGCACTGCTGCCTCACAGCACCAGAGACCCACATGCCATTCTAGTCTTGGGTAACTGTGTCGAGTTAGCACATTCTCCTTGTGTCTGCGTGGATTTCTTCTGGGTGGTCCACTTTCATCCCACAGTCTAAAGATGTGCAAGTTAGATGGATTAGGAATCGTGTTAAATTGCTCCTGGTGTTGCAGGATGTGTAGGTTAGATGGATTAACCATTGTAAATGTATGGGGTTGCAGGGATAGGGCTGGGAAAGGGCCTAGGCAAGAAATTCTTCAGAGTTGGTGCAAACTTGGTGGGCCAAATGGCCTCCCTTCCATCTTGGAGATTCTATTTTATATATTTTAGTCCATGAAATTGATGTATTGTAGAAGATACTACAAATAAAATAAATAGCCATTTGAGATGTATACAGAACAGTCAGTTGGAGAGTAGGGGTTTCTCTGGCCTTTCTACAGAAAAGTGGATATACCTACAACATTTGGACTGCAATAGTTCAAGAAGGCAGCTTACCACCACCTGAAAAGGAATGAGAGATGGCCCTTACCAGTGACATACACATCCTGTGAAATAATTTTTTAACAAGTGCAGATCAAACAAACTAAGACGAAACTAAGGCATGTTCAGCTTACATGGTCAGATACTTTTATAAATGCAGACATAGGGTAAAGCTAGGCAAAAATATGACAAAAGTACTGTTTTTCAAGTGTAACTTTATTATCAATAGGTCCTTGAATAAAGTTGAATACCATCAGCTTCCTGGTTTTACTTGAAAAAGATTTTACTTGAATACTAAAAATATTCTGACATTTTGACATTTTTCAATCTTAGCTGGCAAGTCATTTCATGGTGTGGAAAAGCAGCTCATTCTTATTGCAAATGCACATATGCATTGGGATCCTGAGTATTCTGATGTGAAATTGATTCAAACCATGATGTTCCTGTCTGAAGTGAAGAACATAATTGAAAAGGCTTCTCGTACACTTAGACCTGGTGCGGTCACAGGAGACCTTAATGTCATTCCTCTTGTACTATGTGCAGATCTCAATTCATTGCCAGATTCAGGTAAGGATTGCTAATCTGCCTTGAGTTATATGATGATGACCGTTTGTACTTCAGTGCATCAAATAAATTGGGTCATTTCTCCCCAGAATTTTAAGAGAGTTGTTCAGACATAAATTTTGTGAATTATGAATGAAAGTTTTGCACTTAGAATTTTAGAGTTAATGTGAGTCCATAATGATGAGCTGCATATGTAGCTTCAAATGTGTCACTTCCAAAATGTCATTTACTCAAAGTATAAAAGTAAAAAGAATTGTGACTGCCGAACTATTGCCCCTCTCAGCCACCTCCAAGTTAAACTGTTTGGTTCTGCATTCCTCCAGGAATTATACATTCCAAAGTCTTGCTTCCTCCACCCACACTTCTCCAGTCTATGCTCATGCTTTTGCCACATTGTTCCAATGCTGTTATACTAAGTATTCTCCACCTTTCATTATCATTAAGAAAAGCCTTTTACCACCTCCCCATTTTCACCCCACACTCTCAAACTCTCTTCCTAAATCCATTACATTTTTCCTAACCATCAAAACATCTTCCTCCTCCACTAATCTACCTTCTTCCATTTCTTTGATTCAAAATCAAGGCACTTTGCAAATTTTGTCATGTTGAGGGTTCTTTATGAATACAAATTTTTGATGAATCAAGTAGGCACCACGGTGGAATTTTCCAGCCATGCTCGCCTCAAAAATGAAAAATTCCGCCCTAGGTCAATAACCTTTGCATGGTCTACCCACTACAATTCTTGTGATGGACGGGATGAGAAAATTCCTTCATGTTTATCACTGAATCATCTGATTGTCAATTTGGAAGCATTAAAAAAAAAGGAACAAGTGATGAGCAGAAAATCATGCAATCGTATTCCCCAGTTTTTTTATATCATTCAGTATTCAGCAACTACTGAAAAACAACCAAATTCTTATGTAATTCTTCACAGTTTTTGTCCACCTTCACTCTTTTTTCTGTCTGGCATCGTTAATTGTTAAGAAATAAAGACCTAGAAAAATATCATTGAATAAACTTCTAAATTTGGTTAATTGGTATTCCCTGAAAGAAGTTTCCCCTATTTAGACTGTGCTTCAGTCTGGAATCTGATCTCAAATTGGAAATTTTACCTATGCCTGTGTCCCGATTATTTGAAATATGTATCTTGGGCATTGCCGTGATCTAATAAGTTGTCTTTTTCATAGTTTCAAAATCATTTGTAAATTTACTTCCTAGTTGCGATGGTGCTCTTTGATTATTTTATGAGTAGAATCTTGGTAAATGTGAGATCATCCATTTTGGTAGGATTAACAGAAAAATGCACTATTATTTAAATGGTAAAAAAATTGCAGCATGCTCCTATGCAGAGGACCTGGGTATCCTCGTGCAGGAATCTCAAAGAGTTGGTTTGCAGGTACAGCATGTAATTAAGAAGGCAAATGGAATTTGGTCCTTCATTGCTAGAGGCATGGAGTTTAAAAGTTATGTTGCATCTGTATAAGGTGCTGGTGAGACCACACCTGGAATACTGTGTACAGTACTTGAGAGAGGATACACTGACAGTGGAGGTGGTACAGAGGAGATTCACTGGGTTGATTCTGGAGTTGAGAGGGTTGGCTTACGAGGAGACTGACTAGACTGGGACATACTCGCTGGAATTCAGAAGAATGAGGGGAAATCTTATAGAAACATATAAAATTATGAAGGGAATAAATAAGATAGAAACAGAGAAGTTGTTTCCACTAGAGGGCGTAGTCTCAAAATAAGGGGAAGCAGATTTAAGACTGAGTTGAAGACATCTGTGGAATTCCCTGCTCAGCGAAGCAGTTGAGGCTACCTCACTGAATGTTTTTAACGATAGATAAATTTTGAACAGTAAAGGAATTAAGGGTTGTGGTGAGCCGGGTAAATGGAGCTGAGTCCACAAAAATGATCAGCCTTGATCTTATTGAATGACTGAGCAGGCTCCGAGGGCCAGTTCTGCTCCTAGTTCTTATTAGAATGATGATGCATTACCTAGAGTAAGCTATCACATCTGAGAAGGTAAGTAATAACTAACTAATGTTAAAGCAATCTAAAATATATTAGAAATAAATATACTTATTTCAACAGTAACATCTTTGTCATATTGATGGGCTGAATCAAGCACTAAAATAATAGATTATGCTTCAGTTTATTGCATTGTTGCTTTTATTACCACGTGGCTCTTTATTGCTCAATTCAATTTCTCTCCAGCTCCTGTGTCCATCTTTACATTTAACATTGACCTTTTCAAAATGTGTAAGAGGTATTAGCGAGGTTTCTTTCTTTATCCCTAAAAATGATTTCGCTGTTATTCATATCATTTCTACAATGTGTTCACTTTCCATGGAACACTCTGGCTTACTGGTCATTTAGAACTTGGTTAATTCTGCATTTACATTAGAAGTAAATAATTGGTGACAAATAGTTGCTGATACGCCCATTTAGACTTGTCCATTGTTATGTTGATGGAATCTTTCCAAGCGTTCTGTGCTATCAGCTATTATTAAGACCAAATACTTCAGGAATGTGTTAGTTATTTTGGCTCAACCTTATTATCCAACTAAAACTGTTGGTTTTAAGTATGACTCTTGAATGATGCAGCGTTTCATCACCAAAGCAATGTTCATTTTCTTTAGTATATGCCTTAACTTATCCTTGTGGAACTGAAGACAAAGGTAATGTCTACATCATATTGTTTATACATAGCTTCCACTATCCACCTATCTTTAGCTCTTGAATAATTTTATAAAATGATATTCAAATGAAGCTTTTGCAGAAATAAAATTCTTCAAATGTCTATCTTTTTGCCACTATATTTTGGTAGCATATATTCTCTGTTAAATGTCTGTGGTGTTACTGGAGTAGCAAATGAAAACTTTGTTATAGCTAGACAGTTTTCGACACTTAGCAAATGACTCATCACTCCTCACAGTAAATCAGTGAATGCATTATCTTGTGAAGTAAGCTATTGCGTAAGAACAGAAACCTTTTACCATCTAAAATGCGATAGATTATTCTGCTAAAGTGCAGAATGCCTTTTTAAGGTTACAAGAGGTTCATAACTTTTAGGTTCCTGTTATTAGAATGTGCTTTACTTTTTATAATGCCTCAAGAAAGGAGACAAATTTGACTGCAGAAGTTACAGAGGAATTTTTCTATTCTCTGTCCCGGGAAAAGTCATTGCAAGAATTCATCTTCCACCACCTTTTTCCACTGGCTGAAGAGCTCCTTCCTGAGTCTTATTGTGGCTTCCATCCATCAAGAGTCACAATGGATATGAGGTAGCAAATCCAAGGAATGTGCAGGGAGCAGCATAAACTTCTGTATGTGGCCATCTTCGATCTTACAAAGGCCTCCAACCCTGTCAGCTGTGAGGAATTGTGGAACATACTCCTCAAATTTGGCTGCCAGCAGAAATTTGTCACCATTCTCTGCCTGCTTGCTGATGACATGCAAGCCCTGACTCTCACCAATGCATCTTTGCCCAATGCTCTACTCCATTTCCCTCGCATCCCATCAACCTGAAGCGCTTGCTGGAGTGGAGCTAAATTACCAGACAAGCAGGAAACTGTTCAAATTCTGATGCCTCCAGGCCAGAACTAATATCGCCAGAACTAATATCACCCCAACTTGTGTCATCAAGCTACAGTAACAGACAAGGCCTGTGAGTGCGTACACTCAGAAACTGCACTACAACTCATCTTCAGTGTGTAAGAATGAGCCTCAGACTAAACATCCTGAAAACAAAGGTTGTCTTGTAGCCCTTTCCTGTCACACAAAACTACCCACTAATTGTCAAGATCCAGTGTGAGCCCCTGGACAATGTGGATCATTTCCTGTACTTTGGGAGTCTCCTCTCGGTGCAAGCAATCGTCAACAATATAATCAGCATTGACTCTATTGTATCAGTGCAGTCTTCAGATGCCCGAGGAACAGAACGTTTGAAGACCAAGTCCTCACATCTAGTGCAACGCTCATGGTCCCCACCCTATTTTTATGCATCAGAAAAATGGACAGTGTGCAGCAGACATTTCCTGTTCCTGGAGAGAGATCCCCAACGTTGCCTTACAAAATCCTGCAAATCCACCAAAAGTATAGGCATACCAACGCGAGCATCGTTTCCCAGACTGATTATCCCCACCATCACTAATCACACTTGGCTAGTTCCGTTGGACGGTCTACTATGTTCACATTGCCTGACACAAGATTTCTGAAACAAATACTCTATTCCAAGCTTTGCAATGACAAGCAATCACTGTGAAGACAGAGGAAATGATATAGGACATTCTGAAAACCTCCCTTAATAAATGTAGCATCCCTGTCGACACAGGGGAAGTGTTTGCCTTGGAACACACTTTTTTTTGGCTGTATAAACAAGTTAAATTTGCTGCAAAAGTTAGGAATTCCATTTAGTGTCATAGGAACCTTGTTAATGGGATAATATGTATTTCTGTTTTAAAAGTCATAAGCAATTAAAAGAGCCTGCACACAGTTTGAATGCTGGTTAAGCTGATTTGTTTAACTGTTAAATTGATTTTTGGGTTCTGGCTGAGAGTAAATAAATTAGTTTCAGCTTGTCAGGATTTAGTTGACACCCCACCCTGTCCGCAAGCAACCAACAATTTTTATGCTGATTCTACATGTACTGCCTGAATTAAAATCTGTTTAAATCGAACTTTTGGCAGGGGACTCTTTTATATGTTGTTTTTGCCTGTGCAAAATGGAACAATATGCTTCCCTGTATGTAATAAATTTTGTTTTAATAACCAAATGTCCAAACTGCCACATTTACATTTTACTAACCATTCATATCCTTACACTTCATTGGTTAAGGATAAGCTATTGATTTTGTTGTTCCTCAAGGTCACACTATAGGTCTTGTCTCACCACTATCAATTTGTAGTTCCAGAAATTTGTAACACCAAATTGGAGTTGGAGAACGAGGGGAGAAATCTCAATTCTTGCCACTTGCAAGCATGATGGCCTGTTCAAGCAAACTTTGAGTCAATTGCTTCTGTATCTTTGGGTGATCAGTGAATTGCATTATGTTGCAATTTGTTTTGCACCACTGGATGGTGCTGCATGTAAAGAAACCTTCATCATTGCTTTGTTTCTATATAGTTAAACAGAGCTTGAGTGAGCCTGTGGAGAAGATACCTGGGTTTTCTAGGCATTGCAGAGCTATCCTGAGTTCTAGCTACAAAATTGCTTAGTTTAGGCCTCCACTTGTCTGATATTTTGTCATTGTTTTCTTATTACATTGAAGACTTTTTGTTTGTTCATCGGTCCATTACTAATTGTCTAAGTTTAGCCTGTTAGGTGATGTCTAAAAGGCCTTTCATGTGTGTGTAAAATGATATGGAACAAATGTTATGAGATTGTTAGACTTTAGTTAGAAGAAGGTGTAAAGGAATGTGGGACAATAGTGAACAAGAAGTTGAGTATATTGTTTGGCCTTTTGAGGCATCTCCACCATTCAACAAGGTCAAGGCTGATAATTTACCTCGCCTTTCTACATTCAACTTGAGGGGTCAAATGGCTTATTCTTATCACTACATTCCTACCTACTCTTTGCACAGTCGTTCACCAGCTTAGTGCAGGTGCCACCGACCAAAGGATTTTTCTCTTTGATCTGTGCAGTATTAGCTGCAAGTTCAGTTACGTTTGGCATTGTTCGATTAGGGAAAATCAAAAAGCATTCTTGGATCTTTTCTGATCCTGTCCCCTTCTCTAAAATAAAAATTTGGATAAATATCCACTGATCCAGATTGTCCAGAAAGGATTATTTTCCAATCAGTTGAGGACAGGATTGAATGTCATCTATGTCAGGTTGTTGTAGTCTGCCATTAATTATCACCTCAGTTCCCTGCATAGTTTTCCTTAAGGAACCGCAAATCTTTATGTTCAGGAGCTGAGGTAGGGAGAGAAATGTAACATACTGGAGGAACAAACAAATTGGCATTAAAGCAGACTATTTTATTTTCTGAATAGTTAACAGTTTTCAAGAATAGCAACATGTCATGTCACCATTGCCATTATTATTTTATGGATTTCTACTTGAAAATTTCATAAGGCAGGTAGCTGAAACAACTTGAGTGCTTTTACAAAGCATTTGCTTTGATTTTAAATTGATGTCAATATTTTAGATCTTCTTAAGCTCACTGTACCAGGTTTTATATTATTTGAGATGAATCTGTGGCATGTGGAGGCTTAATTATTTAATTAAATTATTTAATTAGGAAGAATATTCTATTTGGCAAACAGAGGTGAGCCTTCAGTGCAGATTGATAATGAAAACCTCTGCTGTCCATGCTCCCTCTGCTATGTTTATATGATAATTTTGTGAATGCTTTCCACATTTCGTATCCAAGATTTAAACTAGACCTGGCTGCCAATACGCTTTGGTTTCCTGTATACGTTTTTTTTATGTAAATGCCAGCTTGCATGTTATTCCTAATTGAGGCTACCTATCCAATTTTAAAAAATAAAAATATAGTCAGAATATAATTTTGCATATGTTCATTTGTACATGGTTGGTTATGAAGCAAAGTGCAACATCTCCCTGCACATGCTTATTCACCTACTTGCTCTTGGTGCCTCCAGCTTACTCTCTTCCACTCCTCAACCTCAACATTTTCAGTTAAAAACTGAAAATGTTGGAAAAGCTCAACCGATTTGATGCCATCTTTGGAAAGAAAAAGGGAGTTTATAATTCAAGTCTGTATGATTTCTTCAGTGCTGATTTCTAAATTAAAATCGTCATCTAAACAGAATTATTTTATTTTAACTCTAAAGAACTATTTATTTTCCTGATCTTCAGGTGTTGTAGAATACTTGGCCACTGGAGGAGTTGATACAAACCACAAGGATTTTAAAGAGCTGAGATATAGTGACTGTCTAATGAAATTCAGTAATATTGGAAAAAATGGAACGCCAAGTGCAAGGATCACTCATGGCTTTAAGCTGAAGAGTGCCTATGAGAATGGCCTGATGCCTTATACGAATTATACCTTTGACTTCAAAGTAAGTACCTCATTTAGTTGATGTTTAACCATTTAGAAAAGGAAATTGTTATATTTATGATTGCACATCAATATTAAAATTTGTTTATTGGTTAACTTTGACATTTGGGATCAGTGGAATTTTTTGGATTTGGTGTATTTTTTAATATATTTCAAGCTATCAGGTTATCCATGTTTAATGACATTGCTTGATTTAATCCTGCTTTATTTTCCCCCTTGTGCATTTGTCCCACTCCCTTCAGTTTAAATATTGTGCAGATTTTCATCTCTAGGTTTTCGAGGCCTGGGTCTTTGCTTATCGTCCACTCTTTCCCCCTAAATAAAGACTTCAGTTTGAAAATATTCAGTATAATGGAAAAATGAGCAGGAAGAGACTGTAACCAGGCTCAGATGACAAATGAGGGATGTAATTTTGAAGTTCTGTCATGATGAAATCAGTTTTGTTAGATTATCTGTTGCTGACTCACACAATCTACAGACTAAAGCTTGACTGCAATAAACCCCTTCAATGTTGGAAAAGTAAACAAATTACACCACAGAAAATGTCTGTAAGCATAACATAAGGATTTCCAGATTCTATGTTATTAAAGCCTGTTAAGAATTCCTGTATGTGGAAGCAGATTACAAAAACAATGGGGTTTTGTGAGCAAATGCTCCTTGGATGTTGTCCTCTGCCACCCAATCACCTGGCCTGCTCAATTTTATAGCGGCGCACAAATTCACATTTGGTCAAAGATAGCCAGGGAGGAGCAGCATCTGTTTAGGAAAACCATATTCAACTAATCCATCCATATTCATAGCTCCCATCCTTCAAACTGACATTAGACATTGGGGCAGAACAGAGGTTAGCACTGTTGCCTCACAGTGCCAGGGACCCGGATTTGATTTCCAGCTTGTCTGTGTGGGTTTCCTCGGGATGCTCTGGTTTCCTCCCACATTCTGAAAGATTTGCTAGTTAGGTGCATTGATCTGAACAGGCACTGTAGGGGAATTTCACAGTAACTTCATTGCAGTGTTAATCCAAGTCTTACTTGTGACTAATAAATAAACTTTAAAGGAGACTTTGTTGATTTTTATTACATGGAGATAACTATTCTCTTAATGATTTTGGTTTAAAGGCAACTGATTAAAAATATTGCCTAATAGTTTATGTTTTGATCAATGAATAATTCTCAGGCTGATTGAGATTGCACTTGGCCACAACAATGCAAAACCTTTGCTTTTTTTTGGCTCACATGCTGAAATAATTTGTCAAATGGTATAATGTAATGCATGTCAAGCTGTTTTCATATGTGGTATCAATAACCTTTTGTACAGACCTGTAGTGTAATATCAGAAATTTAAGAAAAACTGATATTGATTGTGACTACTGAAAGTTGATGATTTTTTTTACTTGACTGCAGGGTATTATTGACTACATCTTTTACTCAAAGCCTCACATTAACATACTGGGTGTTCTTGGACCTTTGGATCCTAATTGGCTAATTGAAAATAGCATCAGTGGCTGTCCGCATCCACATGTCCCATCTGACCATTTCTCACTTTTTGCACAACTGGAGCTTCTACTGCCCTTTGTGTCACCAGTAAATGGTATCCATCTGCCAGGCAGAAGGTAGTTGTGTGTGTACTCTTTGGAGGGAAACCTCTTAAACAATCTTGTAAAATTGTAAAATCAAAGTACTGAGGAGTGAAGTATGGCCAGTAGGATTGTTGTCTAAATTATGTTCTTAATCAATTTTTAAATTTGTTTCTTGGATAGCTTGTCAAAGTAATAAACAATAGTAGTCCGGTGCTATTTACAGATAATGAAATTCTGAGCCCTGTTTCCTACTTTGTATACAGTAGACAAATGCCGAAAATGGGTTTCTTTACAAAGCTTCTACTGCTTTTTGCTTCTTCATTTTTGAGGTAAAATGAAGCAAAATCTCCAGTCTCTATGGTTATACAGTTGATTCCTATTAAATTGGTGGGGGAGAAGGGAGGCAATTTGTAGCAATGTTTTTATTAAAGTAGGAGTGTTCACAGAACAGAAACTCACACTTTAAAATGCAACTGTGCACTTTGAAATCAAACTAAATGAATGAAATATTTTACATTGCCCCCTTTTATCGGAACTTTTTGTAAAACGATGTAAAGTTTAATAACTAGCTACATATGGCATAAGAGAGCAACTGGATTGGCAATGGGGAAAGAGAATTGTGTAATCTGAAGATATTTAATTGTTTAAAGGCACGTTCAAAGGTGAAAGTGAAGACTTAATTAACAAAAAAAACTTTTCCATCTGCTCTCCTAAGCTTAATTTTTATTCATATTTAGATTGTCATGTGGTAATCTCATCTTGGTCAGGGCAACAATATTTTTTTCCCTATGTCTAGACGTGGAAATATGGATACTTTTCCCTCCCACCCCTTTTTTTTAAAGGCAGAGGGTTTTAAAGGCCTCTGCCTCAATGTCTAGTAGCTCTCAAGTGTGTTTTTCTCAGTAGAAACTTGGGAGTGCTTCAAACCAAAGTTAAACAAGAAGAAACTAAAATGTTTCAGTAATGTCCTTGTAAGCATCACAAAAACTTACTCCTCTGTGAGGTCTTAACCTGAGAATGTGGAGCATTCATTATATGTTAATTGAAAGTAAATACACAGTTGTAAAAAGAGTGTGAGTTTGGTTTTCAAATTGCCTACTTGACAAAACAGTAAACTTATCTTACTAAAAAGGGATCAACTGTGTATTGTTGCACAAAATTCTGTCTAGCACTACCTTTTCAGGCCAGTAGTAGCCATTGAGGACCTTTCTTTCCATACTTCACTCCCACAATTTTGAGAAGTGTTTGTATAAATTTGAATTTGAATTTAGCCTTTAATGATTGTATATGAACCATAGAAGACCTGATTTAGGGCGTTTTGTACTAAAAAGATTTAAAACAGATTTGGAAAAATGATTGTATTGTAAACTAAGGCTAAATTTTTATCTGTTTCATGCTTTAAAAAACCATTTGTAAAGAAAAAAGAAGTTGCAACAGGTTTCCTCTGCTAATATTTGCACTGTTCTGGGTTTGTAACTCGTGTACTACTTTTACAGTTGAGGACATTGTTGATTTAAATTCAAGTATTTCACTCCTCAGGATTTGGTATCAGCATTCGAATCTTATAATCTTTGAATTTACCCAAGTTCCTCTGATTTAATTTTTTTACATGACGTGCCTCATCAACTTTTTTATTTTTTTTGAGGGGTTTTTTGGAACCAGCACTGCCTGTGCACGCGGAGAAATCCTGAGCATCTTCTTTTGAGATTTTTTTAAAAAATAAAAACTGTTAAGATTTGTGAGATTTTATGAAGACACTTTTGTATAAGCTCTGTGGCATTTTTTTTCTTGTGGAGCAATGAACACCACATTGTTGATCAGGTTGGGTACAGTAGGGAACAGAGTATAACTTTAGCCCATTGTACCCTAGCACTGCTTCTGTCCCTTTGCACAGTGCTACTTTTCACCAAGGAAAGCTGCATCATGTGAGACCATACACCATCAATGTTGTGTGCTTTGATCTTGTAGGGAAGTAGCATTCCTTGGTAGGAATTTTAATGTTCTGAAGCAGTGTAAACTAGAACTGAGCTATATTTTGCATGCAGGTCTTCCAGACAAAGTTTCAAATCCATTATTTTTTTAAATAGTCATGATTTTGTGTTTTTCAGCTGGACCAGAGCTATATCTCTACTCTCTGTTCATTGTGCCATTGGTAGCATATTCTTAAAGCCAAGTGTGCAAGCTTTAGTAGGTTAGCTTTTGCTGTGCTTTTGTTTAAGGTGCTAGGGGGAAGAAGGGGAACCTTTGGAATTAGCTTGTACTATATTATGCATTGAATGAGCCAGAGGTATAGTTTGATCTAGCTTTTTAGTTTCGACTGCAGGCAGAGAGACAAAAGAACACAACATGACACTAAAAAAAATTGGACCAGTCTTCATTCCGGTTTACAGTTAATGTGGAATGCAGCTAAGCAGATTGTGACAAATTTTAACTGTTTTAAAACATTTAGTTAAAAAGACAAAGCACTTAAATAAAGGTGGTGCAGACAAAACTAGGATGGAATGAACAATTTGGGAAAACTCGCTAAGTTAAAACTGTAGTAATTACCCATAATAGATTAATGATGAACCCTTGTCTGGGACCTGCAGTCGTCTTTGTTTGTACAATTAGCAAACATGTCCAATTTATAATCAGTAAACTAATTACTGGTAGTATTGTTTGTAGTAGATTTAATGAGTAGCTTTTTGTAAAGTGTGAATAAAAGGTGTTTACTCATGTTTTCCTTGCTTTACCATTTTTATTAATGTACATCATGAAACCCCAAACTGAAGTAAATTAGGCGAAGTGGCCAATCAGTATTGATTTCCATGTTTCCGCTTCATGGTCACTTAGAATGGATTTATACAGTTCACAGTTCAAAGGGGCTGTTAATTCACAGACCAAATCCAAATGCTATTGTATATTTCATTTCTGTGACTGTTTAAAGTGTGGCGTCTTATTTAAATGCTGTACTGAAATTAAATTTTATCTCTTTGGTAGGGTATTTGTGGGAATTTTTATATGCAGTATTTTTTTGCATAGTCCTACAAATGTAGAGATGTTTGGATTTACAGAATGCAAAAAAAAACTCCAATCGGTGCATTTTATGTAAGTTTAAGACCCCCTTTTTACATCTATTCAGGAAAGTAACAGACCAAGTTACTTTTTGTGTACAGTCAAATTTACTCCCAAATCCAAATTAAGTGTATTCCAGTGAGTCCTTTGATGGTAACTTGTAGGCTACATAAATCTGAACCTTCTCCACATTTTCTTTAGTGATGATCACTACTCAGGATAGAAGGACATCTTTAGTTCTGTGCTAAACCTATTTCTACAGATTTCACTATATAATGCACTGCAGCAACTCTTGTTTACCATTTTTCATGGGTGCACTGATCAAACCAGCAATTACATCTGCACTAAGTAATTTTAAAAATTACAGCTACCTAGGCAGCTCTAAAGTCAAAATTGAGATGAAGTGGTAAACGAGGGCTTTTTAAATGTTATGTGAACTTTTTGGCTTGAATAGCAGTTGATAGCACGATGTTTTTCCATAAACAGGGTCTGCTTGTTCCTGTGCACAGGTGTATTTTTCCTACTCACAGCTTGGACAATAAATTGTATATCTATTTCAAAGTTTGTTTGCTGTATTTATTCACACTAGTAATGCATAGCGCAAACTCAATAATATCTACATTCACAATTTGACATTTCAAGATTTTGTGGAAACATTAGGAATGATGGCTGAAACAGGAGCACAGGTTAGGCAGTATCATGGAAAGCTTGAACAAGAAACAAATTTTGAGAAAATGTTAAAGGGTAGGGTGAATTGAAAGTGCAAAAGCATCTATGGGCAGACTTCCCAATGTGGCTGAAACATGATTTTCTCACTTAATGTTCATTAGGTTCTTTGAAATCACTGCAACAAGTAATTCATAGCTTTCATGAAAATAAATGTTAAAGCCAAATTGGGCATTTCTCACCCAGATAAACCAATATACAAATTGAAATACTATACTGCACATGACAGTACTGTTGATTCCCAAGTGAAATAACTTGAAATATCATAGATCTTTTATGGAAGAAATGCTACATATATCTAAATGCCAGATATTTTTCAGTTTACAGGATATTTTTGTCAAGTGAAGAAATGGTAGCAAATATGGTATCTATGTACTTCTACAGAGATGTCATTTTTTCAATCTCATTTTGAAGATGGATAAATCCCCTGGTGATCTGCATCCCAGAGTACTTAAGGAAGTGGCTCTAGAAATAGTGGATGCATTGGTGATCATCTTCCAGGAATCTATAGACCTGGAATAGTCCCTGCAGATTGGGGAATAGCTAATGTCACTCCAGTATACAAGAAAAAAGGTGGTAGAGAGAAAACTGGAAAATAAAGACCTGTAAACCTAATATTGGTAAAGGGGAAAATTCTCAAATCTGATATCAAGCAGAGCATTTAAAAAGCACTGACAGGATCAGACAGCGTGGATTTATGAAGGGGAAATCATGCTTGACAAATCTGTTGGAATTCTTTAAAGATGTAATTAACAGAGATGACAAGGCAGAACCAGTTGATATGGTGTATTTGGACTTTCAGAAAGTGTTTGACGAAGTCCCCCATAAGAGATTATTACGCAAGATTAAAGCGCATGGGATTGGGGAAAGCGTATTGAGACGGATAGAAAACTGGTCGGCAGAGAGGAAACAAAAAGTAGAAAATAATGGATCCTTTTCAAATAGGCAGTAATTTTTTGAGTGCCACAGGGATCGGTACTGGGACCCCAGCTATTCACACTATAAATTATTTGAATGAGAAAACAAAGCATAATATCTCAAAAGTTTTCAAATGATACCAAATTGGGTGGGAGAGTGAATTGTGACGAGGATGCAGAGATCCTACAGCATGATCTGGGCAGATTGGGTGAGTGGGCAAATAAGCATAATTTGGATAAATGTGAGATTATTCACTTTGGAAGTAAAAACAAGAAGGTAGATTACTAACTGGCTATAAATTGGAAGAGGGGAATGTGCAGCGGGACCTGAGTGTCCGTATGCACCAGTTGCCAAAGGTAAGCATGCAAGCGCAGCAGACAATAGAGAAGGTGAATGGTATGTTGGCCTTAATTGTGAGAAATTTTGAGTACAGGAGCAGGATGTATTGCAATTATTCAAGGCTTTGATGAGACCCCACCTAGAGGAAGGACGTTCTTGCTCTCCTTGCAGTGGAGGTTTACTAAGTGGATTCCAGAGATGGCGTGACTGATGTGAGGAGAGACTGACTAGGTTAGAATTGTTTCGAATGAGGGGAGGATCTCATAAATTACAAAATTCTAACAGAACTAGATAGGGTAGATGCAGGATGTTCCTAATGATGGGTGTGTCCTGAACCAGGAACCACAGTCTGAGGATACAAGGTAGACCATTTAGGATTGAAATGAGACATTCATAGAACATAGAACAATACAGCACAGAACAGGCCCTTCGGCCTTCGATGTTGTGCCGACCAAAATAAAAAGCAATGCCCCTCCTAACTAAACCATTCCCTTCCCATCCATATACTTATCAACTAACCTCTTAAACGCCACCAAACTTGGCGCATCTACAACAGCTGCAGGCAGGGCATTCCACTCCCTAATCACTCTTTGAGTAAAGAACCTACCTCTGATATCCGTCCTATAACTCATACCCCTTAATTTAAAGCTGTGTCCCCTCGTGCTAGCTTTCTCCATCCTAGGAAAAAGGCTATCACTGTCCACCCTATCTAAACCTCTAATCATCTTATATGCTTCAATAAGATCCCCTCTTAGCCGCCTCCTTTCTAACGAAAACAACCTCAAATCCTTCAACCTCTCTTCATAGGACCTGCCCTCCATACCAGGCAACATCCTGGTAAACCTCCTCTGTACCCTCTCCAATGCCTCCACATCTTTCTTATAATGTGGGGACCAGAACTGCACACAATACTCCAAGTGCGGCCGCACTAGAGTTTTGTACAGTTGCAACATGATGCTGCGGCTCCTAAATTCAATCCCCCTACCAATAAAAGCTAAGACTCCATATGCCTTCTTAACAACTTTATCCACTTGACTGCCTACTTTCAGGGATCTATTGACACATACACCAAGATCCTTCTGTTCCTCAACACTATTAAGAGCCCTACCATTAGCCCTATACTCTACACATTTATTGTTCCTGCCAAAGTGCATTACCTCACACTTTTCCACATTAAACTCCATTTGCCACCTCTCGGCCCAGCTCTGCAACTTGTCCAAGTCACTCTGTAAACTAAAACACCCCTCTTCACTATCTACCACACCACCAACTTTAGTATCATCTGCAAATTTACTGATCCATCCCTCAATACCCTCATCCAGATCATTTATAAAAATTACAAACAGCAGGGGCCCCAAAACAGACCCCTGAGGCACACCACTCGTCACCGAACTCCACGATGAATATCTCCCATCAACCACCACCCTCTGTCTTCTATCTGCCAGCCAATTCCTAATCCAATTAGCTAAATCACCCTCTATTCCACACATCTGCATTTTCTGTAGAAGTCTTCCATGGGCCACCTTATCAAACGCCTTACTAAAGTCCATATATACTACATCAACCGCCTTACCCCCATCCACCTCTCTGGTCACTTTCTCAAAAAACTCAATGAGGTTAGTAAGGCATGACCTACCCTTCACGAAACCATGCTGACTATCCCCAATCAATTCATTTCTCTCTAAATAACTATAAATCCTATCCCTAATAATTCTCTCCAATACCTTGCCCACCACAGAAGTAAGACTCACTGGCCTATAATTCCCAGGAAGGTCTCTCTTCCCCTTCTTAAACAATGGGACCACATTCGCCATCCTCCAGTCCTCCGGAACCACACCCGTAACCAACGAGGACCTGAAGATCAGAGCCAGAGGCTCTGCAATCTCCTCTCTTGCCTCCCAGAGAATCCTAGGGTAAATCCCGTCCGGCCCAGGGGACTTATCCAACTTCAAACCCTCGAGAATTTCTAACACATCCTCCCTATCTACTACAATACTTCCCAATTTGCAACCCTGTACCTCAGTGCTCTCCACAGCTACATTTCCAGCACTCTGCGTGAATACCGAAGAGAAATATTTATTCAGTGCCTCACCAATCTCTTCAGGCTCCACGCACAACTTCCCACTGCTGTCTATGACTGGCCCTAATCTTGCCCTAACCAATCTTCTATTCTTAACATATCGAAAGAAAGCTTTAGGATTCTCCTTAATCCTATCAGCCAACATCTTCTCGTGTCCCCTCTTAGCTCTCCTCAATTCACTTTTTACCTCCTTCCTAGCTAATCTATAGCTATCCATTGCACTACCTGAGCCTTCAAGCCTCATCCTGACATAAGCCTCCTTTTTCTTCTTAACCAGCAAATCAACTCTTTTCGTACACCAAGGCTCTCTTACTCGTCCATTTCCTCCCTGCCTGACAGGGACATACTTATCAAGGACTCTCAGCAGCTGCTCCTTGAATAAGCACCACATTCCAGATGTTCCCAGTCCCTGTAGTTCCCTAGTCCAATCTATGCACCCTAATTCTCTCCTGATGGCCTCATAATTACCCTTCCCCCAGCTATAACTACAGCCCCCAGCTTCATGCCTATCCCTGTCCATCACTAAGGTGAACGTAACCGAATTGTGGTCACTTCGGTGACCACAATTTCCTTCACACAAAGAGTAGTACGCCTGTGGAATTCATTACCACGGGAAGTAGTTGATGCCAAAACATTGTATGTATTCAAGAGATGGCTAGATATAGTTGTTGGGGGGAACGGATCAAAGGTTTTGTTTTAGAGCAACACAGCACGGGAAACAGGCCCTTCGGCCCAACGAGCCCGTGTTGCCGTTATAACTATATAGTAACAGTTCCATTATCCTATCCTAATTTTAGGTTATTCCTAATATAGAGTCTAAATGTAGGGACAATTTGTTTCCCAATCAGCCTAAGAGTGAATTTTTGGGATGTGGGAGGAAACCGGAGCGCCCGGTGAAAACCCACGCAACCACGGGGAGAACGCGCAAACTCCCGCAGACACCGGCCCAATTCCAAGTGTCTGCACAGCTACAGCGATAGTCACTGAGCTGTCATGGTGCCCTTCAGATGGTCCAGATAAAGCACTCATTTACGACATGAAGCACCAGGCAACCCATGAATCAACATCCAAGAGCTGTCCTCGCACCACCTGCCGAATGCATGCTCCTTGATGGTCAAGTATGGACCGAATTACCTGTGGAAGAAAAAAGCCATAGTTAAACAGTCCTACTATATCCCTCTATCTGCATAACGCTCATGTGGCTGTCCAAGAGACCCTTAAACAGCCCTAGCATGCCTGCTCCCACCACCTTACTCGGCAGTGCATTCCACACCCCCAATACCCTTTGTGTGAAAAACTGCCCTCTAATATTCGTCTTATACATAGCCCCCCTCACCCTATGGCTGTGACCCCTCGTCCTATCCATTTCTGAAGGTGGAAAAAGTTTACCACCATTTACTCTATCTATACCCCTTATAATCTTATACACCTCTATTAGATCCCCTCTAAGCTGACGTCTTTCAAGGGAAAACAACGCCCAGTTATGGGGCGATAGCAGATTTAGGCTATTGAATTGGGTAATCAGCCATAATCATGATGAATGGTGGAGCAGGCTTGAAGGACTGAATGGCCTCCTCTTGCTAGTATTTTCTGTTTATAGAAGGAAGTTATAGTCACCCCAGGCCAAGCAACTCGAAGTATAGGGCAGGATCTTCTGATAATGCCCACTCTGAGACAGAAATTCCCACCTGAAGTCAATGAACCTTTAAAAAAGTAGTAGTTAGCGCTACTGTCTCTCAGTGCCAGGGATCCAGATTCGATTCCTGGCTTGGGTCACTGTTTATGTCTGCCTTGGTTTCAAAGACATGCTGATTAGATGCATTGGCCATGCTAAATGCTCCCTTAGTGTACCCTAATAGACGCCAGAGTGTGACGACTAGGGGATTTTCACAATTATTTCATTGCAATGGTAATGTAAGCTACTTGTGACTAATTAATAAAAACGGTGGATGGGACTGGAAATTTATCCAACTGTCGTAACAATGACTAATAAGTACTTCATGAAATGAAATGGCATTTTTCCAAAATAATCATTAGTTAAAACACCAACTTTTCTCTTAAATTAAATTTTTGTATACAATACTCTCTTCAGTGGAATGAGGATTGTTCTTTATCCTCTTCTCCTTCCCAACACTCATTCATTCCTATGTTTTTTAGAGAACTTGGAAGTCAGAATGATGTTATAATACATGTCACCACTTTGAAGACATATAGACATATGGAGTGTGGATTTACTATGCCTCTATTAGTGTGGTAAAGAGGAACGATTAGAAGGCAAAAGTCAGAGTAACAACAGTCAGAAATGACTGGAAGTAAAATAGCATGGAATAAGATTGGTACTTGTAGACCAAAAAAGAGATTTTACTTTAATTTACTTTGGGGCATTAAGTCAGTAATTGACTGGAGTGATTTTGTGTGGGCTAAACACAATTGACAAAATTTTAGCCAAACTGAAGTTTATGAATAAAGGAGAATGTCATTCCAGAGATGACACCTTGAACAGTTCAGACTGCAAGTGACAAATGTGCACCAAACAAGTACTTCAACAACAGACAGGTTACAGTTGAAACAGTGCGAAGTAATATTGCAGTGATGGAAGTAAACTTCCTTGGTTACAGATGCAATGTAGAAATTGAAACTTGGCTCACATTCAAATATTGTAGTACATTAAAGTTACACTTGTCATTTAATCTTGTCAGTAGATTCAAGTTAGGGTCTTGCAAGATTTCATAATAGAAAGTCTGACAGTACAGGCAGCTGAAGAAAAAGGTAGCAGTGATACATGATTATAAAGGACAGTTGGATTGAGCTTTTTTAAAAGGAGGGATCAAAGTAGACTTGAAGGAAAGGATTGATATTTACAAACAAAAAAATCATTTGTGCCTCAGAAAGCAAAGGGCCTTGGAGATGAAAGGTGAGAGAGAAAATTTTAATGACTGTTATAAATTTGAGTGTAGAAGATAGGAAAGTTTAACAACATAGAACCATGAAACAGTAAAGACAGCTCCATAGAAGATACTTTGGGGAGGGGGGCGGGGTGTGATCTTACCAAAAAAAATTTAAGTTCTGAATGAGCGTGAAAACAGGACAATTTCAGATCCATTTTTTTCAGCTAGGCCATCTTCGAATCTGTGGATTTCTGCCTGTAGAGGGAATGAGTGGGGACTAAATTGCCCAGCAAAGAGGTGCCACTGTGCATGTGCATGTTTTTGTGCTGCCTCGTGTTGTAGTCAGCCTTCATGACCCCATGCTACCATGGAGCTCAGAGATCAAGAATCTCCCCCTGCCCCACCAATTGCCATTGCAGATCAGCAATGGTCTCCCCTTCCTCTGCTCCCCACCAATCGTATAGAGTGCACAGTAGATTCTCCCGCCCACTTCCCCAACCAAACACCCCTAGTCTAGCCCTGACCCATGGCACTAGTGCCCAGTGGGCACTGCCTAAGAGACACCAACTTCCCAGGTGGGCCATAATGACCTCTACTTCCACTAGTGAGGCCTTTACATCATTCCTGTTGACGGGAGGTCATACATAACCGTCGTGAGGGACAACCTTCTCCAGCAAGGCCACACTGACGAGTGATATCACACGATTGCGTTCCAGGCTCGCTAATTCTACTGAAGTGAGTATTTTAATAAATTTAGATAATATATTCAGCCTCGTACTGGACATCTGATGCTGGCAAGATCACAAGAGACAAGAAATGAGCCTGATTTCTCTGGCAATCTTCTCACTCTGTCCATAGCCCGGCAGTTACAATGGTAATATCTCCCCCTCCCCCCCTCCACACCCCAGATTTCTACCTTTGAGAAAATTCAACAAATTGCTCGCATCTTTGTGGAGGGATGGTAACAATGCAGGAAACTGTGATGAAAGGTCATCGATCCAAGATGTTAATTGTGATTCTCTCTCCACTGATACTGCCTGACTTGCTGTGTACTTCCAGTATGTTCTATCTCTCAGATTTCTGCCACGTTTTGCTTTTGTGATAAAGTTACATTAGGACCATTTTGCATTAAAGACAAATTTACTATAATTGCGTATAAGGAACCAAGATCAACTGTAAGCTTTGACAAAGGCTTGGCTGGAATCTGGGAATAACTGAAGCAGGATTACACAAGAAATGTGTCACTAAAACAGGCTTTTCAGCCCCACCAGTCCCTGCTGCTGCTGCTTAAGCTCCACTTGAGCCTCCTCACATCTTTCTTGTTTTAAATCTGCATTCATAATTCATTACTCCCTTCTCCTTTGTGCTTGTCTAGCTTTCCCTTAAATGCATTTGCTTCAATCACACTGTGGTAGTGAGTTCCACATTCTCACTACTTTTGAGTAAAGTCTTCTAAATTTTCTATTGGATTTCTTGATGATGATCTTATATTTACAGATTCTAGTTATGTTTTTTCCCACAAGAGGGAGCATTCACTGTGTATCCATTCTATCAAAATATTTCGTAGTTTTAAATACCTCTATGAAATAACCCTAATTAACCAGAAATTAAAGCCATTTATATTTCTACTTTTAGTTACCCATTTGAGAGCATTTCCAACACCATTCCTGACATTTAATGCTACATATACCGGTAGCGATGATGATTTATCTGGCAAAGATCACCCATACTTCATTAAAGGGGATCTCATTGGCATTCACTTCTTCCAATAACTAGGTGCTGCAAAACACAAGTCCTTGTCTTTCAACAATCCAGCTTTTTATTTTCTTACTTAGTTTTTTTTTGTTTTAACTATACACCATATTTATTCTAGATGGTTTAACACTTAAAAAGATTATAAATTAAAATACATTTTTGGTGTTTTTTTAATAGGTGAACATATTAAGTAATAATACATTAAGAACATAAAAATATGATCATTATTGTGCTTACTATTGAATTCAAGCTTTGATTTCAGAATGATTTCTAATTTAATATATACAAGCAATGCAATCATTGATCTTTAAAAACAAATTCAAAAGTTATAACAAGTACATTTTTATTTTTCATTCATATGATTTGACTTGATATAATTGATTCAATAAATGATAAGCTGTCAATACAAAATGATATATCTCAGGAACATTCACAGAGAAATCCTTTTATGATAAACACATAAGTAATAGAATTTTGCCAATGAATTGATGCTATCTTGTAATAACAAATAATACCATCTGTTATTACCTAAGCTTATTTTATCAGTAAATATTAGCAAAATTATTTTTTAAAATTAAACTTAAAGGCTCAAGTAATCTAGAACATATGCTTGAATAAAGTCTTAATATTTGTCAGGCCTACAATCCTGAGATCATAATTATAAATTTTATTTAATTAGCTTAAAAACTGTAAATCATCTTAAATCATCATCACCTTTGTAATTCTTTATGAAAGAGAAAATAATGGTTCATCTAGCTAATTTCTTCAACCTCTTCTGTGTTCAGCATCGTTCAGTTTGTTAAGTCAGTTCTCCTTGTTAGTTTTCTTTATGCTGCAAAGATAATTATTTTTATTGTAATTACAAGCAAATGATGATAGCAGTGTTAATGAAAATGTTAGCTTTTGAAAACACATTTTGCTTATTTATTTTAAATTTAACTTTGAACCCAAGGGCATTTTTAGACAATTTATCATCACCAGTTGATTTGAAAAATTGTTTAGAAGTATCATTGGACATGTTGCTAATTCCTCTACAAGTATGTTTTAGGAGATCTGTACTCATTTTAATTTGTGCTGTGTGAGTAAACAATTATGCCTCCCACTCCCCAATTATAAAATGTAGTTTTTATAGTTAACACGAGTTTAATACATGATATAACTTGTATTAAACTCTGTTCATCTAGTCTAGTCAGAAACAAAATCAACATTTATAGCCTTGCCTAGAAATTATTATGCTATTGCCCACAGACTAAGGGGCAAAGTAAACAAAAAGTGAATAATCAAAATTATATTTCATTAAGTTCTAGAAGAAGCTTAGAAAATGTAAAATAAGTATTGTATTTACGGTACCTCTCCATAAAGTTAATAATATTCTTTCCAATTTTGGACTCAGGATTCAAACAGATTTTTCCACCACTTTGCAAGGTGACACTGTAAAGTGAGGGGGAAGGATAATTAATTAAAGTTTTTATTCATCTTGAATATGTTTAATGATGAAATAAGTAAATGATGGCTTACATGATTTCCACATTTTCACAAAAATTCTGTTTCAACAAGATTTTAACATTGCTTATTTTCATTGAAGGGTACAACGCGTTTACTGTCATGATACATTTGCAACGACTCTGGGTTGGCAGGCGAGGTTGAGCTGCAAAAAGCAAATAAAAAATATGCTAAATATCTACTGCTGAATCCAAATTGTAAACTAAATTCATTCATCTCATGTAACAGTACCTTCCATCTGAAGTTAGAATCTAATTTCATATTTATCATAACTGCATTCAAAACATTTTAAAAGCAGAATACATAAAATCCACAGCATCTTACCCTCTGCAAAAACCTGACATAAAACAATGACTGGCAACACGTTGAGTAACACTTTGCTGACCATTTTTTTTGTCAAATCCCTCCTACTTCCTCTTCAACTTGTTTTTGGTAGTTTTGAAACCCAGTAAATGAACCTCATTTATATAGCTGTGTGGTTATATTTGCCAAGACAATTGGATACATCATTTGCCTACGTAATTGGAAATTTGCAGTGGGGGAAATATAATTTTTGCAATGGAAATTCTATCATATAATCAAAATTACCTCCATGCCTGGGGAAGTGTATAGTTTAAAATGAATTTTGATGATGTGATTATTAAATGTATTGATTTCCTTTAAATACCAATCAAATAAGTTAACCTTATGCTGTTAGCTATGAGTTCTGTACAATATTGTAATATACAAGTTCCAATCCAACAAAAATTGAACAATGAAATGGCACTCAGGTGAATTATAGCATAGCTTTAAGTTCATTATTAAATTACAGAATTCACCATTCTAACACATTTTTTCATGCAATCTCTTTTTCAAGCAGTACTGTTGACTGGATGTGCATTCCAAGATGCTTTCATCTGGATATATAATATATTGTGTCAGCTTATTTAAATTTTATGAACTTTATGAAGTAAATTATTTTGTTGAAGATTTAACTCTAGCTGTTTTTCTGTCTGCAACATCAAACAATAGACTTGTAGTCAACCAAGAGAGCTTATATCAACCATTTCAGAGGGTGGTATTGTGTTGTGGTGTCATGGGTCTTGCCTGCCAGCTGGAGAGCCAGTGAGAAAATCACCATGCATTTTGGGAATATCCGCCAAACCACGTGTTGATGCCAGTAGCAGCTGTTCCCCTGGAATCAAAACTCTGGGAGCTGAATTCCCAACTATTGAGAACTGCTAGTCAACTAAAGGCTGGTGGCTCTTGTGCTCAGCAATACTGTTGGAGAGGCCATGGATGCTTCCAGATGGGCTCACCTGGATGTCCCAGGACCACAGAGCACTCAGAGTGTGGTGTGGGTAAGTAATGTGGGGATCTGAATTTTTGCAGGGTGGACGGAACTGAGGAGAGGAGCAAGGGGGTTTAGTAGTAAGGGCAAGAGGTTGACTTTCAGTGCCCATCCCCACCCTCACAATATCCAGTCCATCAATCAGGCATTGATTGTCTTTGGTTGAGGGATCACCACCCCTAATCCCAGATGACAAATGGCCTGCAACAGTTTCATCTGTCATGTACACTTCAGGGTAACAAGTCATTAATTAGCACTTAAGGGCCTCAAATGATGATAAGATAGTAAGGTTGACCGTGCATCTCAAACCTCCCCCCCACCCCATCCCCCAGTCCTCCTCCATCCCCCCAAACATCAAAAGAGCTCTTGGTAGAGACAGAAAGGCAACAAAGTTTAGGTTTATCACCATCCAGACAAGGTCTAGCTGGTGGTGAACTCCAAGCTCACCGCCAGCAAGAGCAGAACATTCTGACCACAGGTTTTGGATTCAACAGTCTAACAAAATCTGTTAAGTACTAATCTTGACATCTATAAATCATAAGTACTTCTAAAATAACTATCAAAAACAAAATTTAAAAATACAAGCTTTTTAGCTAAAATTCAACTAATTTAACACAACAAAATACATTCTGAATTTATAATTTGCTGTGTTTAATTTCATAACTGTAATGATTATTTGTGGTTTGGTTAAAATTATGGTTTCGATTTTTAGTGATTGTGCACAATGTAATTACATTTATTTCTTTGAAAAAGAGGTGTTGAGAAATACTAATGGTGTTTGATTTAGAAACAGCCATTTCTCCTTCACAGCCAGAGGGCAACAAAGACCTGCTGCAAAAGAAACAAATCGGTTGGATTTAAAATTGGTGTTGCTAAATTCTTACTGAGTTCTTACTATCCCAGTCCAACGCCGGCATCTCTACATCAAAAGAAACAAACCAGGTAGTCCAACAACAAGTTAAAAAAGTTCAAAACTTTTCTAAGGTTTATACAAACAACATTTAAAGTGTCTTTTAGTTAGATTATTTATGATGATACATGCAATTAATATTTTAAAATGTTGGCATTTCTGCCTTTACATATTTGTTAAAGATGGATCAAAATGGTACCAGTAAATGTAAATATCTGCTTATGAAAATTAGAAGGCTAAATATAACCTCTTGGCATCCAATATACCCTATAAATATGCACTGTGACTATGCTTTTAGTTATTTAATTTTCCTTAATTCCATTCAGTGTCTTTGAGTTTTACTTAGTGCAATTTATAAATATTGTATGTAAAACATTCACTGGTAATTTGTATTTTCTTATAGATGAATCAACATTTAGGGTGATTTTTAAAAATTATTTCAAGGGATGTGGGATCATTAGCTAGGCTATTATTTATATTACCAATCCCTCATTGTCCTTGAGAAGGTGTGATGAGCTGCTGGAGTCCAGGTGATGTAGGTACATCCACAGTGCTGTTTGGGAAGGAGGTCCAGGATTTTGACCTATCTGTTTATCACATCTGTTTGAAAAATGCATGTTTCTCTCATCAAATATTTTAATCACCCAGAAATCAGCAATTCCTGAAAATGTATATTCACTATCAGTTTAAAAAATAGGTATGAAAGACCTACACTAATAGCCTTCTAATGCTTTTCAGTAAACCAACTGTAAGTGTGCAATATTAGTGGTAAGTGGATTGACACCAAAATTAAAACACAGATGAAAATCAATTTATTACAGAAAATCTAAAACATAAATAAGGTTGTTCTCTTTTGGAAATGATTGCCAAGTTGTTCAGAAAGAAGAATGAATGTGAGTGTGAATCATGGGTATTTGAAAGAAAGTATCTAGCACGTTGTTTCAGATATTCGATTATCTGTATAACACTATTAGCATATCCAACACATTGAAGCATGTTACTAGCACACTTAATGTCAACACAGTATGTAAATGAATGTAATCATTACTTATTTCTGCTACTTGCTTTTTCAGAAAACAAAGTGAAATCTTTCGTTCTTGAACCAGATTTGAAGATAAGAGCTGGAATCTTACCATCATTCACTTCGGTGGGATTTTCCCATCTCGCAGCAGTGAAAGGAGATTTGGCTGGTGGCTAACTTCTCCAATCACACTGCAGCAAGAGCGTGGCATGAACAGCAGATAAGATCTCACCTTAGGTCTCAGAACATTATGAAACTTTGAAACCATACTCTCCCATAGGTGCCTGCCCACATCAAGACTTGAGATCTTCACCCTCCTTTGCAGAATGGAGAAAGTCATTCAACCTTTTACGGCATTATATTCAGGTTCTATGGATGTCACTGCCATCCAGGTATGCTTGGTGCAGTGGAATTGTCTCCTATTCCCATCTCTTGGAAGGAAAACCTCCCACTGTCCAGTCACAGCCCAGAAAGGGCATGCAAGTGTTGTCATTGGAGTATGGGGCCTCTCATGATCTTGCTTTCACCATTGCTTTTCCTCAATCTGTGCTGATGGGCAGACAGCCGGATAAACAGCAGTCATGGTGAAGACTCAAGAAGTCTGGGCTGGTAAGGAGAGTGGTCACCCGTCAGCCTACAGCAGATTTTTAATCACTGTCCCTTGCACTGCACTTTGACCCCTGTTGCAGTCTGTCTGCACTGGTATACACTGTCTTATAAACCACCCAGCTGCTCCCTGGTAAGCGCCCACCTGCATTACTACCCGACAACCTTCCCTCCTCCATTTATTTGCCAGCCTTCCCATGGCTAATGTGTCAACTAAGACATTTTCCTGACAAGGGCACCACGTTCAAGGTAGGCATAGGCATACCATGCATGATTCCACAACTGCAACTCCTCAAGTTGGTATGAAATTCTCACCATTTTGTGAGATTTTGATCATAGTTTTTGGGAGGAAGTATAAAGTGAGTTACAGATCCCTGGTATCATTGAATCTTCGCAATGCAGAAGGAGGCCATTCAGCCCATCAAGTGCACCAACTCTCAAAGAACATTTTACCCAGGCCCACCATTCCCTGAACCCCACATGTTTACCACAGCTAATCCACCCAACCTACACGTCATTTGGACACTAAGGGGCAATTTAACATGACCAAAAAACCTAACCTGCACATTTGTGAACTTGAAAAGATATTGAAGAAATTGCGCTGGTGGTGGATGATGTGGAGGAAAGTTTACTATCAAATAAGGTGTGGGTTTACTATCAAATAAATTGGTTGGACTTAAACCTGGTGTTGTCAGACTTCTTATAAGAAAAGATTGAACAGATGACCTTATGTCTCTCATGACAATAGCGCATGTTTCCACAAAAGATTGGTAGAGCACAGACACATACTGAGGAAGAATTTGGTTCTTTGTAGATGTAAATGGTAAAGTCACCATAGTCCTCGATGACTATAGGCAGCTCTCCCTTTTTGACAGAGATTTAACCTGAGGATCACCAACCTCAGACAAGGGATACGTTTGAGGAGGTAGGGCATTCATGAAAAACCTCAGCTGGTGCTTATATGTATATACTGATATATAGGCAAAAACCATGGCAGATGAAGTTCAATGCGATTTGTTTTTTTTATGGTGAAAGACTTAAAAGCTGTGGAGGAGCAAGAGAATTAGAGGAACTGTTTCTTCTGGCAGGGAATTCTGAACAGGGAGTATGGTCTTAAAGTTAGAACTGGCCATTCAGGACTGACATGAGGAAACATAGTCTTTCTCAGAAAGAACTGTAGAGATGTGTAATTCTCTTCCCTAAAGAGACAGGATTTTGTTATTGCTGAAAAGAAAGGCATGTTGCAGTTTTTCATCTTGCATTCATCAGGACAAATGCAAGAATTCCAAATTTCAAACAATCACAACTATTTATACAAAAGGAGGAAAGTCTGCTGATTAGTGAAGGTTGCCTGCCTTCACCAGTCAATATATAGCAGTGAAGCTAGTAACATCATGGGGGCATGTTCTGGATTGGCTCCCCAACAACATCCCATCATCAGGGAACTCGAAAGATTGCCTGAAGGGGCTGGTAAATAATGATCAGCCCTATCAAGCATCCTTCTATAATATCTTTGGCATTTTGCTCTCTGCAGATCGAACCCCCACCCCCCAGCTTTTTTCTTATTCATTCGTGACACATGGGCATTACTGGCTGGCCAGTATTTATTGCCCATCCCTAGTTGTCCTTGAGAAGGTGGTGGTGAGCTGCTTTCTTGAATTGCTGCAGTCCATGCGCTGCGGGTTGACCCACAATACCATAAGGGAGGGAATTCCAAGATTTTGACTCAACAACTGCGAAGAAGTGGTGATATATTTCCAAGTCAGGATGGTGAGTGGCCTGAATGCCAGGGGGGAGGGGAACATGCAGATGATAGCGTTTCCATGTATCTGCTGCCCTTGTCCTTCTAGCTGCAAGTGGTTGTGGATTTGGAAGGTGCTGTCTAAGGATCTTTGGTGAATTGTTCAAGTGCATATTGTAAATCGTATGTAAGGACACTGGCAATGAAGGTTACCACTCAGTGGCAGCCTGAAGGTGGCAAAAGTTTTTCAAAGCATTAAGAAGTCCACTGGTAAGGAAGCCAAGCCTTATCACCAGAGGGGCTCCCCTCCAGCATTCAATGCTATATCATTTCAAAAGATTTCTTCTTTCCTACATGCTGAGGTTAGCAGCTCTCCAGCCTGCCTCAGCAGTCACCTCTTCTGATGATCTTGCTGAGTTGTGGGCTGTTTGCCCTAGCAACCTCCATATAATTGTTTGTCACCTGTGAAATTCAGAGGAGGTGAGTGGAACTCTCCAGCTACCTGAGTGTGCTTGGCATTTCCTCTCAATGGCAGGCTCTCTGCCCAATTGGCAAAGTTCTGCTGTGTTTCAGGTCAATGACTTTTCAGCAGAGGGAAGGCAAGAACTAAAAGCAAGATTTGTTTTTGAGCAGAAGGCGGGACCGAAGTATAAAAGGCATGATGGTGGAAAACAAACCATTTAAAGGAGCTCTTCAGTTAAAACTGGCCAGACATTCAGCCTTACCACAAGACCATCACTGACTCCCACAATTACTAGCCCTCGACAGAATTTGTCTCCAGGCTAAAACCCAAGCCTATCTTTTAAACTGGGGCAGCACTGCTGCCTCACAGCGTCAGGACCTGGGTTCAACTCCCAGCTTGGGTCACTATATATGTGAAGTCTACATATTTTCCCCATGTCTCCATGGGTTTCTTCCAGGTGCTCCAGTTTTCTCCTACAGCTCAAAAGACATGCTGGTTAGGTGCATTGTCCATGCTAAATTCTATCCCGCTGTGTCCGAGTAGATGTTGGAGTGTGGTGACCAGGAGATTTTCATAGTAACTTCATTGCAGTGTTAACATAAGCCAACTTGTAACACTAATAAATAAAGTTTAAAAGTAAAGTAAAAAAAAGTGAATCGTGTCTTCAGATAATACTTTTTGTTAAACATGTAGATTTTTGGGATAAAATTTCTGGAGCAATCAAACTTCTAAGTGCAACATTAAAAATTGACATTGGATCACATAGAATACAAGAACACAATTAAGCAATTATGCTTGATTGTAAACCTTAAAGAAAAGGATGAGTAATGTCAATTTATTTAATCATAGAATTCCTACAGTGCAGAAAGAGACCATTCAGCCCATCAAGCCTGCACCGATACAATCCCACTCAGGCCCTATCCTTGAAACATCATGAATTTATCTTGCTAAATCTCCTGACACTAAAGGGCAATTGAGCATGGCCAATCAACCTAATCGGCATATCTTTGGATTATGAGAGGAAATCAGAGCACCTGGAGGAAATCCATGCAGACATGAGAAGAAAGTCACCTAAAACCAGAATTGAATCTAGGTCCCTGGCACTGTAAGACAACAGTGCTAACCATTGTGCATTTGTCAAATTTCATGCCAAAATATTACTGTTATGTACAAAACCAGAAAGCACAAACTCAGGCTAAAGGGACAATCCTTTAAAACAGAAATGAAGAGGAATTTCTTCAGCTAGAGAGTGGTGAATCTGTGGAACTGTTTGCTGCAGAAGGCTGGCCATTAAGTGTCTTTAAGATAGATAGAGATAGGTTCTTGATTGATAAGGGAATCAAGTGTAATAGGAAAAAGGCAGGATAATGGGAATGAGAAAACTATTAGTCATGATTAAATGCTGGAGCAGACTCAATGGGATATTTGTGCTCCCACATCTTATTGTCTAACATAGAAAAACACAAGTAAGCAATTTTATTATGATAAATGGTTCCTTTAATACAATACAAATGTCATAATAATTCTGAAAGTTAGACAACATATTTTCTTACATGAAATGGAGCCAATGATTACTTTTATATTCTATGTACAGTGATATATAAAACTAGGAAAATTCAGGACGTGAAAGATCTTGGATATCAAATCAGCAAAGAACACAGCCACAATCTCGTGAACAAACATGGAGCTTAAAATTGGACTAATTATATTATTAATGATCTAAAATAGCTTATTTATACTAAAATCAGTGTCAGCATAATTATAAACAAAAAAGTGCAGTCGCTGAAAGATATATTTCAAAAACTGAGGTTTTATAGCAAGCGTAAGAGCAAACTAATTTGTGTCACATGCAGGTGTTTGAATGATACTGAGATGTCAATAAGCAATGATTGCCCAATCTTTTTGCTACAGACAGATCAACTTACTAAATGTAAAAATAAGAATTCAAAGCATTTAAGAAATCAAAGTTTTTTTCCAAGTATTGAGTAATCAATAAATGGTTTTCAGATAGTTCCAATTGCACAACAATCAGTTGACAACATAAGAGTTTCCATTGTTCTCCATGTATTCGTTCATTAGTTCATTCTCCTGTGAAGAAATGTCAGATTAGTTTATCACAAAGATATACTTTCAATGATAGAATGTGATTAACTTTCAGTTATGTTTTCTTGTACAGTTTTATTAATTCAGTTGAAAATAGGTTTAAGACATACAATAAGCATTTTTATTAACACCAAATCTCCTCCAATAGCACCTCCCAAACTCTACTGCCAAGGAGGACAAGGGGAGCTGATGCATGGGAATGCCACCATCTGCAAATTTCTCCTCCAAGGAACACATCATCCTGGCTTTGAACTATTCTCCATTCCTTCACTATCGCTGAGTCAAAATCTGGCTCTCCTTCCCAAACAACATTGTGGGCATACCTATATCACTTGGAATGCAGTGATTCAAAAAGGCAGCTCATTACCACTCTCTGGAGAGCAATTAAGGATGGGCAATAAGTGCTAGCCATGTCAGCGATGCTCACATCCCAAGAGTAAATTATAAAGGAGCGTTCAGTTTTTCATGTATCAGTAACCCAATTAAAATAATAATTGAACCAATGAAACAAACTATAGTGAACCACTTACTAATTTCATTGATGCACACTAGTCCATTTTTTGCAAAGTAAATACTTTTTTAATATAGAAAGCTTTTAAAAGATGCCCACTAATACATTTGACCAAAGAAAACGGATAAATTTAAAAAGACTTCTGATCATCACAATTTCCTGGGTCGTGGTTAATTTTGTAGATAAGACCCAATTAAGGTGAATTTCCACAATTAGCATTAAAAAAACAGAGAAAACATGAAATATCAGCGATCTTGGGCTTAACATTTTTAAAATCCCCAATCCTTTACGTTGGTTGGGATGATTTCACCTAGGTTGCAATGATTTTAGTCACGTAAACAATCTACAGTGTTGTGAACATTAAAGCTCTCCAGTTTCCAATATTACACATAAATATGTTTAAATTTCTTGCATACTTACTTTCTCATCAGAGTAATCATTTTTTTCCCAACTTTGGAGTTGGGATTTAAGCAGATCCTTCTGCGATCTTGCAAGTTGACACTTTGGGAAGATTAAACCACAATTAATTGAAAGTTATTCCATCTTAAAATCTGTTTATTTATATATATAATGTATAATATATAACATAATGTACTAGTATATACTGTATGTAAGAAAGAGGGTAACTTACATGATTTCAATGTTTTGGCATAAACCCTGTTTGAAGAAAATTTTGACATTGCTGATTCTCATAGATGGTTGTAATTCTTCTGCTTGGTCAATGCATCTGCAACGTCTCTGATTAGGTAATCGTGGTAGAGCTACAATAGGAAATAACAGACAATGCTTGACAATTTTTGTAAAACTTTGTTTTAAAAGGCACCAGCGTTGTAATCCATAATATAGCATTGTTATTGTTAAATTCAGAATAAAAAAGACCCTATAATTGTAAATAACTTACCGTCTGCAAACACCAGACAGAGGGCAAAAACTGATAAAACAGTGACTGAAGTTTTGCTGACCATTTTTCTATCAAGTCACACTTACTTCCCCTCTGGTATGAGATTCTTCGTCAGTGTCGAAGCGAGAGATTATTTTATAGTGTCTGTGAGGTTGTAATGACATCAACTGTTCCATACATATCAAGATCAAATTTGTCACAGGAAAGCATTTTTTTAAACTAATAGCAGATACCACAAAGTTGATGATTAGAAAATATTCTAAATCCCAAAACAGTTAAAGATAATCCCTGCTATGAAAAATGAAGAGTACAATGAAATTATGAAATACTTTGTCTTGCCAAAATCATAGAAATGTTAAACATAATAGCATTGTGGCTGTGAAATTGGCTTGGCAAATCATTTTACTTAAAAACCAAACCAATGAAACTGATAACACAATGCCGAGCATTCATAATATTGCTGTACATGAAGTCTTGTGCTTCTTTAGTGTCAGGAGCTGAGGTTTCAGATCTGCTTGATGCCTGTTCTACTTCATGCTTTCTAATGAGATCCAAAAAAATGTTTACTTGCACAGAGAGCCTGTACACCTGTTATATGCTATTAAGGTCCTGAGAAAAATGCAACTGAGATAAGAGCTGCATAATATAGTCACAATGCAACATCCTAATGAAATGCATGCCACAAGGGATGCAGTCATCAGTTAAACTGAACACATACTTTGTTAATTTGTTACCATGAATTTCAAATTTGATTTACCATTTTGGTATTTCCTGTCTACATCTTGCTTGTTTACATCTATTTGCACAATTAATTCATCCACCTTATTGCAAATGCTTCACGCATTAAAGCACAAAACCTTCAGGCTTTTTTTGAACATTACTTGCCCAGTTCCCACTATTTTTTTGCTGATGCCCTGTTTGATACTTGCCCTTGATGTCTCTGCCTATCACTTTTCTTATTCCCCTTTCTGTATTTTTGTCTTGACCTTGATTACTCCTTCTAACTCCTTGCATAGTTTCCCACCTCCCTGTCATTTATAAGAATAAAGGCTATTCCTCTGGGTTCCTCTCTATTTGCGAGTTCAGGAGGAGTAAGCTTGCTTAAAGGTGTGATTAAAAATTTAGTCAATTGGGGAAGAGTTATGCAATCATTTGGTTACATGTAAATGGCTGAAAAAGCTGCACATGGGCATTAGCTGCCAACAGGGTGGAGGTATGCTCGGTTACATGTGTGAGGTTAACGCCTCCACAAACAGACAATGTCAGGAACCCAAACTGTTGCTGCCGTCTTCCATATTTAGTGTAGTTGTTCAGAATGAGCAGGAAATCTCCTTGAAGTTGATGGGTCTGACATGGTTGGATTTTGCAGAGTGCTGTTATCCCTGACCACTGTAGTTAAAACACCAGTGGTGAACATGCCCACCACAGTGACAATACCCCTCAACAATTTAACACTGGGAACAAAGTAATTGCTTTAAGGGAAGATTTCCACCCCTTTCTTGATAGGAATTAGAGAGCTATTGCTTAATCAGATGGTTGGCAGATTTGTAATCCCAGCAACGTCAGGCTGGGATTACGTAATCCCAGCAACGTCAGGCTGGGCCAAATCTGTTGAGGAGGAGCCTGGACTTAGGGGCCAGGTTGGCAGGCCCCAGATGGAGGGAGGGGTGGATCATGGGTTGGGGTGTCATATTTGGGAAGACTGGGGCATGGTAAAGGGAGGAATATGACCTTAAGATTATCTGTGACGAGCACAGGAGTTCCACAAAGGACATTCCTCTTCCCTTGCCTGACACCTGATGTTTTAATTGGGCAGTCAGGAATCATGGTGCTCTAATATCCAGTCCTCAATGTCAGATCCATCAGCTTCAAGGCAATTTACCTGTTTAGCACAGGCTTCCTCAATTTTAAAATTCATTTATGGAATGTGCGCATTGCTGGTCGAACAGCATTTTATTGCCCATCCCTAGTTGCCCTTGAGGTGGTGATGGTGTGCTGCCTTCTTGAACCACTGCAGTCCCTGAGGTATAGGAACATCAAGAGAGCAGTCAGTGAGTAAGTTCAGGGATTTTGACTCCACGACAGTGAAGGAGCAGTGATATATTTCCAAGTCAGGATGGTGAGTGACTTGGAGGGCAATCTCCAGGTGCTGATGTTCTCAGGCTTTGTCCTTCAAGGTGATAGTGGTCAAGAATTTGGAAGGTCCTGTCACAGGTAAAGTATGGGTTGGTGTAAAAGCCTTAAGTGGAATTAGCCAACACTCTCCCCATCCCCAGGGAGGAACACAGGGCCCTAGGCCCCTCAAGGGAAAAGAAAGAGAGTGAGCAGGCGTGCACTTGGGGCCTTTCACCCAACAGACCATGGGAGTGTCCAGTCATCTGACACATCCCCTTCCTATGAGTGACTCACCTCCAGGTTGAGGAGGGTAGCACTAAAACACCCATGCTTCCTGAAAAGTAGGCCTGGACACTCAACATCCTGGACCCAGGGGACACCCACCAAGGTCATCTCAGTCAAAAGGGAATGGAAGTCAGCAGGTTGCCTCAACCTCAGCTGTGGATCCTAGGGATATACCTAGACATAGTGGCAGGGTAAAGAAGAGTAAGAAAGTGAAGAAACTTGGTGGACCTGGGTGAATGTAGGCACAAATGTAGATGGATCATCATTGTCATATAATTCTTGAATCAAAGATGCTGTGTTCACCCACAGAACTTCTACTCTATCATTTAATGGCACAAAGCTTTTGTGAACACTCACAGTCACTCAGCACCTCATCCTTTTGGAGTGTGAGAATAGCAACACTACGTCACTACCACACTGGCGATGCAATAACAATGTACTTTTGCTGGTTTGGGTGTACCTCACCATCCCGTCCAACCTCTGATCTCATTCTCCAACCATCTCACCCATGAGATAATGAAACCTCAACTGCTCACTTTTCTCATGTCCACCAATGCTCTCCAGTGATTAGGAGTCCAAGGTCTGTCAAAGTGCTGAGAGGTTGTTCCTCTTGCATGAGATGCATATGAGCACCAGGACCCTAACTTCTAAGGTGTCTATAGTAGCTGAGCCTAGTTATCCACGTTTCTGAGCCTATGACAAGCCCATTCATTTGCAGGATACATTGAGCTCCCTGCAGGCAGAAGTCAGGCATGTTGTTAAGCATCACTCTGTCCCCAACGCAAGTCACTGTCATTCTCCTGCAGAATCCAGCCAATGGATTCTGTCTACGAAATCAGGTAATGCCACAGGAACATACTGTTGGCACCACGTTACAGATTAGCTGTTAAACTCCATAGTGGGAAAGGTCTTCACTCATGAATCCTGTTCTTCCCTGAGCAGAGCGACTATAATGGCCTCCCTTGTTCTTAGGCTCACTTGTCCATTATTCGGGCTTCTTCCTCCTCCTCCATGTATATACCCTCCTTGACATTCTCCTTATCCAAGAAGACATGGTTTTTCCCACCTCTTCCTGCGGCGCCAGTTTGCGCTGAGCGCAGCAGACCACTATGATGTGGGAACAGTAGAGGAGGGCATGGCCTGACTGGTCTAACCACCAGAACTGCATCTTGAGCAGTTCAACCATTTGCTCGATCAGCACATGCATTGAAGTGTGAGCCTCATTATAATGAGTCTCCGCTGGTGTTGGTGATGTTTGTAATAGTGTGTGGCTGATGTCATCAGCCACCCCCTAAGAGGACACCCCTAGTCCTCCAGCTGCTGCTCTCCCTCAAAGGCAGATGGGACCTGAAAGCATTCCAAGGTGTAGCTGTAATGGAAGCTTCCCAGGAAACTGGCACAATGATAATGTGCATTGTTGGGTTGCAAATGAATTGGATATTGAGGAAGAGGTATCCCTTGTGGTTCATAAATGGGGTTGTATGTTGACATGAAGACCACAGGGCCATGTGAGTACATATCTTGCACCTGGGTCAAGTCTGCAAAGTGGGTGAAGCCCATGGCACTTAGATACATGACACCTTGACACGCATAGTTCTGGTCCAAGTTTATCTATCTGTGGGTCCTTATATAAAGGGCATGTGTAACTTCCCAGATGCACATATGTGTGGTTGATAGGGAGATGCTACACAGGTCACTCGTGCTGCCCTGAAACAAACCACTTTCTTAAGAATTCAAAGTGATGGTAACTTTAAGAGCTACAGCAGTTTCCTCCCATTCCATGAGGCGCCAGATTTTACAGGATTTGGCAAAAATGGTCCACTGTCTCCCGGGATAGATGCAATTGTCAACGGCACTAAAGCTGCAACATCTGCAGGTAGGATGACTGACGTTGAAAGATTCTTGGGCAGTACTGTCTCCTATAAGGCTCCAGCGAATGGGCAGGAGCACAGCCTGGGGCATTCAACCCAAGACACCATGAAATGCAGTCCATCTGACCCACTCTTTGCCTATGAGTGAAACATCTTCAGCCCCACACATCAAGGAGGGTAGCACTGCAACACCCATGCTTCCCAAAAAGCAGGGTTGGATCTCAACATCCTGGATCCTGGAGGACCTCCGCAAAGTCATGTCAGTCAGTGTGGTGCTGCTCTTGAAACAAACAAGGGCCCAAGCTTTGTCTCCTTTGAAGCCACTGGGCCGAGCCACATGCCACGGCACATCAATGTCTCTGCTGCTACTCTAAGGAGTAGAAAAGCCAACTCCACAGTTCCATGATTCTCCAGAACATGTCACTCAAACACTTCCCACTCAGTAAATGCCTCACTGTCATCCCTCACACTCTTCCCTCTCAAATTATCCCCACATTGATCCCTCACAACTTGATCAGGATGAAGTGCATGGACACCCCGGAGCCTCAGCATCATGTAAACCCCCCACAGTGATTCCCAACCCCTCACCCTCAAAATGCTGGGATAATGTGAAAGGTCAGTTTAGTGGCTGCATGAAACCAGCATTTGCATCTTGACAGGGTTCTTCTAAGGTGGCCCTCATTATGACATTAAATGGAGTGATGTTACCATCACACCTTTCACAGGAGGATTCATTAGTGTAATCCGTATCACGCTGAAACTTGGATCAGCTTTGGGGCCCAGGGTTCCAAATGGTTCAGAACTTGGCTCCAACCAGTGGCTCAGATATTTAGCTTGGAGCTTTAGTTAGCAGGATTGGCTAGCCAAGGAAGGGTGAAGTTGTTGTTCTGGCAACTGACCTCCTCTTATGGCTGATGCGGCACAGATAATTCCTAATAAGATTGCAGTTAGCTCATTCCGAAAGGGAACCCTTATTCTCCCAGTCATAAGTGCTGTAGAGTTGAACTGCCTTCTGTCATGCTCATCCAGGCTTATTCCTGACACTCACACTTTCCTGAGAAGTGGATTTGAACTTCTGTGCAGATTTACCCCTTTGGTCTCACACTGATGTCTGAATGTGGGTTCAGAATACACTGCACTCACCCTTCCCCAGGTGAGAGAATCTTCATGCCTCAGGAAGCAGGGAAGCACCCCCCCCCTCCCCCACACTTGCAGCCTGATCCCTCACAAAATTCCACCGAGGGGCCTCAGAATCACCCCTTGTGTTGTCCCTTTGTAATAGCTTCCTCCAACCCACTATCAAGCTCCCACCAAGGAAGGGCACTCAATCAGCGACAATTTGGACACAAGCCCAGGAAGAAGGTCAGAGGAAGCATTGCCTGCATGTCAGCCAAGGGGAAGGTAAGGCCTGGTAGCACTCCTTCCCCAAATTCGTGGCCTGCCCCAAAATCCACTCATCTGTATCCTTCACATCCGCTTTGATGCCCCATTAGCATTGAACACTCTGAAAGGTGATGACTGCTTGACATCTCTGCTACCTCCCTTGAAGGTGAGGTTGTCCGGTCCATGTTTCTAAAGATCTGTTGTAAATGGCATTGTTGCTAAATATTCAGTGAGGTGGAAAGTTTCAGAATGACTTCTGGATAATGTATTAAAATGAGGTTCTGGGCCTCGTGCAGCGTATTTAGGGTTACTCTACCAGTAGGCGGGCTTGAAAATTGGAAATCATGGTCTCACCAGGGAGAATCCCATTTTCTGATTCTTTATAGGATTTTGCGCCTACACTGATGATCCTGAGTTTGACCTCAAAATTGCCCCTATGTCCTGAGATTGAACCTTTGGCAAACTGACTGCCCTTGCCAGAGATTGAGTCGCTGATAAAAAGAGGCCCCATTTCTGGCATTCCCTGAAAGAGAAGGGAATTTAGAACTGGCATTTTACTATTTGCTTGCAGGAATGCACCTTCTGAACAGCCTAAAGACCCATGAAAAATAAAAAAAAAACTGAGGATTTCTAACCAATTTCAGGAATGATCTGATTAGGAAAATGGGCTTAGTGGCTCCCATTTAGACAATTCTTTCACATATTCCAGCATCTTGCAGGTATACTTCTCCCTATACAGAAAGAAATTAGTGAAGATCTAATGGAATTTCTGAACCATGCCCCAAGATTCCTTCTTCCTGTACCCAAAATAAGTTCAAAGCCATAAATTTGGGACTGAATATGTTGAATGAACTAATTAAAAAAAACTCAAGTCAGTCATTATTTTGTAACAGGCTCATCTCTATATGACTAATTAATACTGAATGAACTTTGCTTTGGAGGTAACATGATTACTAAGAAGCAAAACAATGAATACATATCAACTGGAATTTCCCAGCAATAGAAACAACATCAATATGCACCAAGTCTGATTAACTTCTGCTATTGTAGCAAAAGACCACTAAAAGCAAATGTTAGCACTATTTCTGCACTGTGGCCATGTTTCCGGGGAATAAGGATTAGTGATATCAGAAACGCTTGCCACAAGCAGTCATCACTTCTTATTCCCACTCCCACTCCCTTTCAGCCATGCCAAAGGCTCCTAATTGCTTCAAACATGCTTCTAACCTTTTTCATATGCTTTCAAGAACTTAGCTCCTATTCTGACACACCTTACCTTGGGTTGACAAAAGAACATTGGCATTCATGCCGTATAAATGCCAGATAAAACTATGTCCCATAAGAAAATGCCCAAGCACCCGCCCTGATCTTCAATTTGACCTTTGTGGTCAAGGCCCACTCCAGCAATCTCTTTGAGTTCACCATTGTTGGATAATGGTGGCATAATAATAATATAACTGAAATCCTCAAGACCAATGGTAATAATTTGGGGACATTGGCTCAAATTCCATCACAGCAACTGGTGGAACTTGAATTCAATTCATTAATTCAATTGATTAATAAAAAGCCTGGAATTGAAAACTGATCTCAGTAATGACCCCATGGTACCAAAACACCATCTTGGGTTCACTAATGTCCCTTCAGGGAAGGAACTCTACTATCCTTAGTTGGTCTGGCCTACATTTCATTTCCGACCCATAGCAATGTGGTTGACTCAAAAATGACCTAGCAAGCCACTCAAATCAAAGGCAGTTAGGGCTAGGCAATAGATGCTCTTCTTGCTAGTGATGCCCAGATTCCATGGAAGAATAAAAAAAAACTAACCAGGTATTTAATTGGATTAAACTAATTGGTATTGTGATTACAACAGCAACATAGAGACTTGGCTACTCAACTGAGTTCTTTGCATTCTGCCCTTTTCGCCTCCAATTCCTCTTTCTACCCCCTCCTCCTGTCTTCCCTTCACCCTCTTCTCCCATCTCCATACCACCTTTCATGCACTGCCTCACCAAAGCTTTCCATTGTTCAGAAGGCTCAAATTTATGGGATTTTCACTACTCAATGGGATGGGCCCACTGACAAGAAACCATCAAGGACAGCAGAATCTGCTATTTGACTCAATTTCAACCTTCCCAAGAGAAACCAATGAAGATCAGTAAATGTCATCCTTGCTAGCAATGCCCACATCATGGGAATGATAAAAAAGAAATGCAGAGTCTAGCTATGAGTTTTTTTTTGATTATGACTGATTATGAATCTATTGAAATTAGTCAATGTGCTTTTTAACTAGTGAGAAAAGTGTTAAACTTGCTGAAATACATGACATTTGTTTGGTGGGTTCATATTTGTAATAATGATTTAGCAAAATAAATGTTTGGTTGTAAATATGGTCACAATTAATTTGAATGTAACAAGATAATGAAGAAAAATTATATGAATTAGAATTTGATCTTCCTTAGAAATGCAGCCATTCAGATAATCATTTGTCTTTTCCATAACCAATGATAAATCCATATTATAAAAATGTTTTGCCATCAGCAGGATCAATTGGAATTAATTTGGTATTCCGCATCAACCAATAATTATAACAATTTAAGATAGACAAGTGGAAAATATTTCAGATAAATATATCAAGCCACTGTGGTAATTTTTAACCAATGGAACAGATCATGCAATTGCAGTCTGAGCATTTCCTTTCTGGTTGCCATCTGCAAAAAGGTGTGAAAAGCGTCTCTGGTATCAGTTCCTGTGTTAATGACAGCCCAACATTTGTTAAGAGCAATGTTGTGGTGAAAATTTTAAAAGACTTTTCTGTTCTGAATTAAATGTATTAAATGAAGTTTTACATGAACACCAACTTATTTTGATCTTTTTTAACTTTTTGCTTTCACTTCACTTTCACTTTTATATTTTAAAATAAAATTGGAATCTATCCATTCTCTTTTAATATGTTACAATTCAGAGCCTTTTGCTTGCTGATTGACTGAAAACTGTTGCCATGACATGTACCATTGTTCATCTGTGACTTTACCAGTAAAACTGCATTTTTTTTTGTTTGAATGAATATTTACAAATAATGTAGTTGGCTATTTTGAAAGAAATGGGAGAAAATAATTCTGTGTACTAAACACCACAAAAATGTTTTCAGCTACTGCAAACATCCTGATGAACAAGACTTCTATGAAGAAAGTTACACAAGCATTCTACTGCAGCAATCACTGCATAATTCAATGCCCTCCCAAAAATTCTCTGAAATTAACCACAATAATTTTCTAAAGTTTTAGCACATCTTTCAATAAGATCTGTGTTTTCCCTAAAACCAACAAAGCTATTGACAACTTCAGTGCTATTGTTTAGCAAATGCTGCAACTTTTCAAAATGTATGTACTCAAATGTTGCTACCCAAGCATGTGGTACAAAGGCGGATAAAATCATATAATTGTTGGCAGCAGGGCTAGGAGATTTTAATATGTACTGGCCTGCTATGTTACCCTTTACAATTAATTAAATAAAAGAAAGACTGAAGAAGATAGGTATGATGCTACCAGGATTTGATAATTTGAGTTATTAGGAGAGGCTAGATAGACTGGGACATTTTTCCCTGGAGTGTAGGATTCTTGGGGTGATCTTATAGAAGTTCATAAAACTATGAGACAGACAATGAAAAGTTATTTTTGCAAAGCTAGTGGCAATGTGACACAAGTTAGACAGCAACATGCTGATATTTGAGTTTAACCATTCATCTGTCCTTAGCCTGAAGTTGCTTTGCGAATGAATAATAGCATGAAGTTTGCCTGTTATGTGCAACACTTTTGTCAGGCATGTGGTAATCATGCATTGTAACCTCTCCACCCCCAATCTGAAAGCAAAAGCTAGTCAGTATATCCTCCACTAACTCTTGAAGAACATTGATTGTATCTGTGTCCTGTCAAATTACTTTGAAAGAAGGAATGGCCGATTCAAAAAAAAAGAACACTGTTAGAACATTCTGACCCCTTGCCTTTCCAGCTCAGGCCATTTGGTGGTGAGTACAGTGCTCAGAAAATGCTGGTGTTCTTTGAGAAGAAATCAAGAACAAGCACAAGTTTTCTTATAAATATTTGCTACCTCCAGAATTTTTCAAATACAGATCATTCACATCTCCCACAATAGGAATATTTCACTTCACTTTAATAGTTGATTCTGACATCTGTTGTGCCTCATCTCACAAAATGCAACTGACCTCAAGGGCATGGAAGTGTTTGAGTTGCGGAAACCCCAATGCCCAGCTTGACTGGTTTACAGGCAGAAGCACACATAAAGTCAGTGGTTAATGAGGGAATCACAGAAAATCTTCAGGATCAGAATGAAACTCTGGGCTGCCTCATTAGTACCAGTCATGATGTGGAGATGCCACTGTTGGACTGGGGTAAACAAAGCTTCTATAAACTGTGTATGCTGTTGTATGCTCTGTCTGAGGCCAGAACTCTCCATCCATCTGACGAAGGGACAAAACCCGAAAGCTTGTGGGTTCACTATCAAATAAATTGGTTGGACTTTAACCTGGTATTGTGAGACTTCTTACTGTCATTAGTACCAGAACAGCTTCCCTGAAACTTTATGAACAAAAATACTAAGGTCATTCCAGTTCCAGGAGCAACAATTCAGGGCCATAGTGATTTCAGGTATTCACTATGGATATCTGATTACCAAATAAACTTTCTATATTATGTTAAAATGTTGATTTTACTGTTCTAAACTATTGTTTACAGCATGGAAACAGTCCTTTTGGCCCAACTTATCCATGCCACCCAGTTTTTACCACTTAGCTAGTCCCAGTTGTCCACCTTTGGCCCATATCCCTCTATACCCATCTTCCCATGTAACGGTCTAAATGCTTTTTAAAAGACAAAATTGTACCTGCCTCTACTACTGCCTCTGACACTTCATCCCAGACACTCACCATCCTGTGTGTGGGAAAAAAAATCCTCTCTAGACCCTTTGTATCTCTCCCCTCTCACCTCAAACCTAAGCCCTCTAGTTTTAGACTTCCCTACCTTTGGGAAAAGATGTTGACTTTGGAAAGACGTTGACTTGGAAAAGGTGCCCCTCATTATTCATCATTAGCCTTTTCACTATTTTAACAAGATAATCTGGGCTATTATACCAATTCTAAAAATAAACTAACTATACATTAAAAAAAGTTCCGATTTTTAGCTGTTTGAAAGTCCAACTAAATAAACCAAAAATAACGGATATGGCTTTTTAAACTTTAAAATTTAGCCACTAGACAATTTTTACATAGTAAGATGCTTCAGATTCAGTATTAGGAACTGCTTTAATCTCACAGGTGGTTAGAGCTCTTCTGAGATACCAACCAAACTTTGCTTTCTATTACTTTAAGACATTTCTCATTATCATTTTATCTTTTAACACTTTTCAGTTAACTTAAACCAACTTACACCACTACAATATCTGTGCTTTCCCAATGATGCTTTAGTGTATGCTTTGTGAAATTATTGTATCTCTGCTCTGAGAAACACAACCAGAAAGCACCTGAGATGCAAAATTTATAATGTAACATCAACAAGTTATAATAAGTCTTTGGAGGCAGAAGTCCTTTCATTTACAATTCAGTGAACTAAGTGCCATCAGTCAGCAGTCTATCACTGGGAGTGCCAGAAGAATTGACAAATACAAAGAAAAGACTCCCTGAATGACCCCTTAATCAGGGAATTCATGGCCCAATAGGCAACCTCAATATCCTGATTAAAGTCATTAAACAAATGTATTTTATATAATTTGGTCAATGATTTTACTAATTTATCTTAGTATAGCCTTGTCTTTTCTTGCGGTGCATTCTTTGCAGTGCTTTATTTTGCATATATTGCATATATTTGTACATCATAGAATCATAAAAACCCTACAGTGCAGAAAGAGGCCATCTGGCACATCAAGTCTGCACCGACCACAATTCCACCCAGGCCCTACCCTCCCATCCCTACACATTTACCCACTAATCCCTCTAACCTATGCATCTCTGGACACTAAAGGACAATTTTAGCATGGCCAATAAACCTAACCTGCACATCTTTGGTATATTTGCATAATTTGATATATTTGCGTAATGTTGATTCCGTGCACAGAAATCAATACAAGTGGGTACAAATAATAGGCAAACTGATATTGACCTTTAACTTAAATAGGTTGGACTATAAAGGGGAGAAATTTATTTTTCAGTTGTATAGAGACTTGTTCAGATCTTATTGCACCTCAGGAACACATACTGTCCTTGGAAGGGGCACAGTGCAGATTCATAGACCAATAATAACAAAGAACAAAGAACAAAACAGCACGGGAAACAGGCCCTTTGGCTCAACGAGCCCGCGCCGCCACCCCGATGTTCCCACCTCTACCCGTGATCCCTGTCTATGTTTATAGATCTATGGATTAAAAACCAAATTTGAGACAATTTTAGGGAGAATTTGTTTTGCCAATTAGCCTAAGAGCACATCTTTGGGATGTGGGAGGAAACCGGAGCTCCCGGAGAAAACCCACGCAAGCACGGGGAGAATGCGCAAACTGCCACAGACACAGGCCCAAATCCATGTATCTGCACAGCACAGCAATAGTCACTGAGCTGTCGTGTTGCCCATCAAATGGTCCAGGTCAAGCGTACACTAACGATGTGAAGCACTAAGATACTCTTGAAAAAGATCCAAGAGCAGCCCTCTCACGACCCATCGCGTGTATGCCCCTCGTTAGACAACAAGGTGGATCAAAGCACCTGTAGGATAAAAACAAGTACATCAATATCATCTGTTTACACACATCCCAAGGACTCCCAAGGTTCATGATCCCTAGTTTAAATCAGTTTTCTATACCCCTCCATTCCCATTCTGTTCATGTGCGCATCTAAGTATTTCTTAAATAACTCCAGAGTACCTGCCTCCACCACTTTACTTGGCAGCGCATTCCATACCCCCACCACCCTCTGTGTGAAAAAACTCCCTCCAGCATCCAAATTATACCTTACCCCCCTCACCCTAAGCCCGTGACCCCTCATGCTATTTGAGTCCATCCTAGGAAAAAGCTTAACCCTGTTTACTCTATCTATATCCCTCATAGTCTTGTACACCTCTATTAGATCTCCTCTAAGTCTACGTCTTTCTAAGGAAAATAGTCCCAATTTGCCTAACCTCTCCTCGTAACTCAGACCTTCCATACCAGGCAGCATCCTGGTAAACCTCCTCTGCACTCTCTCCAGAGTCTCCATGTCCTTCTGGTAGTAAGGCGACCAGAACTGGACGCAGTATTCCAAATGAGGTCTAACCAGCGTTTTGTACAACTGCAACATTAAAGGCCAGCTCTTGTACTCTATACCCCTTCCTATAAAGGCTAGCATACTATATGCTTTCTTCACAATAATGGAGCATAATGGGTTCAAACATGATCAAAGGTTGCAGAAACTTGGAGTGAAAGCAGAAAATGCTGGAAAAATTCAGCAGGTCGTGTGGCATCTGTGGAGAGAGAAATATGGGGGGATGGGGGGTGATCATGAATCCCTGATTGCGATTTGTGGGATCGCCGGCAGGGACTCAAGATGATGTCAGACTTACTAAGATTTTCCAGCAATTTCTGTTTATTTTTAGATTCTGACATCTGCAATAATTTTCTTTTAGCTCCTACATTAACTCTGTTCCTCTCTCTATGAATACTGTTTGCCCTGATAATTATGTCCAGCATTTTCTGTTTTGATTTTAGGCCCATTTTATGTCAGCAATCTGTATTATTGGGGAGAAAGTATTGGAAATATGGATAATGTTACAGGGGACCAATTTTCACACAAGGTTCAGAGATGAAACAAAATTTGTGCTGGTGGGAAGCACAAGTTAACAAATGTCCTCACTGCAAAATGCACCACCTGGTAATTCAGCCACAGTGTGCTCTGCACGTTTATATGATCTGTGGCTTTGTGTCAGAGTGGAGCCTAGCACTAACGGAAGAACCTGTAAGAATTGGGTTTCTCTAGGTGTGTTGGAGTTTTTAGTGTTGGTTGGAAAGTTTGATCATTTCTGCCTTATTACATCACTTCATTAGTGCATGCTATTACTTCCTATTGCTCTGTGCAACTCACGTTTTGCATTGCAGCCTTTTAATTAAATATCCATTTCCTACAACAGTTGCTTCCAGCTGCACAGGTGGCATGGTGTCACAGTGGTTAGCACTGCTGCCTCACAGCACCAGGGTCCCAGGTTCAATTCTGGCCTCAGGTCACTGTATGTGTGAAGTTTGCACATTCTCTGCATGGCTCTCCTCCAGGTACTCCGGTTTCCTCCCTTAGTCCCACAGGACGGGATTGATTGACCATGAAAAATTAACCTGAGTGCCTAGGGAATTACAGGGTAAATGCGTGGAGTTGGGGGAATAAGGCCTGGTAGGATTGTGGTTGGTACAGACTCTATGGCTTCTTTCTGTACTGTAGGGATTCTATGAATTTTCAGTTGGATGAATGGCTACTCAGAATATACAGGCTGCTGCTCTAAACCAATAAGTCCCAAACTATTGTTAGGGGTATTGCTGAAGGTCTCCTTTTGAAATGGATAATAGTCACAGACTTCCCCTCTGAATTATATTATGTCATACTCAAAACATGTAAGTGCAGTACTTAAAGAGTGTTTTAATGATGTTTTTAAGAAAACAGGCACTTATTAATCAATATCAGAGAGAAAAATATTTTTACTGCAGCATCTGTCTATCCATGTTGTGATGTTTGACAATGAGATCCATTGTCATTCTATATAAAACCCAACTTTTTTTGTTTTTTTATTTAATTCATAGGAAACTTGTGCATCACTAGCTGACCAGCATTTATTGTTCATCCCTTGTTGCCCTTGAGAAGGTAGTGGTGAGTCGTTTTCTTGAAATATGTACTGTGGGTTGACCCACAATGCCATTAGGGAGGGAATTCCAGGATTTTGACTCAGCAACTGAGCAGCAAGGATGATATATTTCCAAGTCAGGATGATGATGGCTTGGAAGGGAGCTTGCAGGTGGTGGCGTTCCCATGTATTTGCTGCCCTTGTCCTTCTAGATGGGTTTGGAATGTGCTCTGCATGAACGTTTGGTGAATTGCTTCAGGGCATTTTATAGATAGTACACACTACTGTCACTGAGTGTGGGTGATAGAGGGACTGAATATTTTTGGATGTGGTGCCAATCAAGTGGGCTGCTTTGTCCTGGATGATGTCATACTTCTTGACTGTTGTTAGAGCTGCACCTATCCAGGTAAGTTGATGGGTGCACTTCACATCACATCACATTCCTGACTTGTGCCTTATACATGGTGGATAGGCTTTGGGGAGTCAGGAGGTGAGTTACTGCAGTATTCTTAGCCTCTAACCTGCTCTTGTAGCCGCTGTGTTTATGTGGTGAGTCCAGCTGAATTTCTGGTCAACGGTTGTGTAGTAAATAGAATTGCAGAACGTGGTCCCTCAAAACACCCATGTAAATCCCATGCATTTAAAAGAAAATTTAATTTGCTTAGTATGACAAAGAGCACTGGCAGACTGGCTAAATATGGCCTGAGATTAAATTGACGGCTTTCTTCAGCTCCTTGAGGAACGAAGCATCAGTGTGAAAGGTTACAGAACCCATTCACATTTGCCACATCATTCAATCCTGGGCTTCAACCAAAATGTCTGCCAAAATGAGTGACTAGCAGTGTTATGTGGCTACATGGTGGCCATCTGAGATCTAAACACTGACCACAGCATCCTGAGCTATCACCCACATCATCACTGTAAGCGCAAGCTTACTTTGCAAGAATTTTCATCTTCATTTCACAAAATCCTGGATGTTAATCAAGTCTTTCCTGCAGCTGTGGATTCTGGTTTGAGAGCAATTCATGTACCCTTGCATTACACATCTACAAAGAGAGATAGCCCTAGCTTTGGTAGGTTATTTGGGAAGGTGGAGATTGTCATTCACAGAGCAATCTGGGATGGTGGACCCAATGGTCAGTTAAGATATGCGAGCATCTGGCCAGTTGTAATGTTGCAAGTCCCCCTGGAAGCGGCCCGATCACTGTGTGCTAGGATTTCAATGGAATAAAATATGTTACAGTGTATTCTGACTGGCTGCACCAAACAAGATACCAATAACCATCAGTACCTTTCATCTGAGTCATTGAAGCACTAATTGCAAAGGAACAGAGAAAGTGGAGGAAGATGATGAAGTCTTCCTCATGGATTATGAGGTTGGTGATAAAGGTGAGGGATAGAGTGATGAAGCAGGAGGGAAATTCAAGATTATGTTTGCTAAGGGGTTCCTGCAACAGGATTCTGTCCTATGTTCATTTCGTAAAAATCTTTCAGATCTGACCTGCTGGCTTTTTCTGAGCACATACCAGCTCAGAACTGGAGAGTTTTGATCATGGTATTGGGTGTGTGGCATTAGGTGAGCTCCTGTGCCTGAGGAAGGTGGCAGAGTGAGAAATCATTGAGGAAATGGCAATTACTTCCCACCTGGGGAAAAGGTTGCCAACATTATCAGAGTCATGTTACTCAGACTTTAAAAGAAGAATGTTCAAGAAATACCACACCTAGAGCTATGTTCTGAAATTAATCTTTGAGAACGTGAGACAACTATTAATCAGATAATTGTCTGCAGCAACAGCAGGGAAATTTTTACATTACTCCAGATGTCTATGTAGTGATTGCACATTATTATAATCTGTAGAAGAACACAGCAGCAAGCCATCTATTAGAGTCTCCACCTCTGTGGGAGTACAAAACACCATCTTGGTGTTAATTGGGAGTAAAATAGATAGTATCTTGCATTCTGACTTCAGGACCAAGATACCTTTTAAAGACTAGCTATATCTGATAGCTGCCGTTAGATCAGCCTGTCTGCTATTGATAGCAATAGATAGAAACAGCATCCTATAATTGTCTTTAAGCACAGCAGCACATGCAAGACTTGTGGCCTTCCTCTCCCCTCCAGAACTCTGAATCAATAGCTAATAGACAGTGACACTAGGCTGGACAAGGACACATTTAAGACTTGTATTGAGTAGTAGTTTGCCAATGGTTATCAAAAAATGTCAGACTCCTGACTCTTTTGTAAACCATGAACCATGAGCAGTCACACTCTATAGCAGCCTCAGGTTACACTTAGTCTGAAGCACGAGAATAAGAGAGAGAAAAAGCTGTTTATTATCAAGGTAAAAGAGAGTATCAGGAAAGACCAAATTGGTTGGTGTTCATAGTAAGGAAAAATTACACTTTTATGATGCTTTGTTATTCATAGCAATGGCAGGCCTACAAGAAGTAATGTGTTTATTTGACACTGATTTAACTAATCACTTCATGAGTATTAGCATGCTGATGTAAGTGGAAAACAGATTTAATAAGTTACCATGTTCTAATGTGAGTATTGGATTAAAGATTGAGCCCTTTATTTGATGGTGAAGAGAAAGAGTTAAGGTATCTAAACTAATTGATAAAGCAAAGAGAAGACTTGGTGATCATTAGTGTTCTGATGCCTCATGCAGAAACCTCCTGAGCTCAGGTCATTTTGATGTTCTCTTCCATATTCTTCACCCTCCAAATGTTCTTGGGTCTCACCCCTAGTTATGCATAAAGCCAGGCCTTTCTGTCTGAAATAATATTTAGGGTGCAGCAGAACACAACTATATGGGACACGTGGTCTGAAGCTTAACACTGAGCCTTTGTTAACCAATGTAGAGAGTTTTAGGAATGATAGAGGTGGTTTGAGGAGAGGAGGGGGAGTAGCGTTATTAGTTAAGGATCACATCATAGCAGTGCAGAAGGAGGGTGGTATGGCTGAGTTAGGAACTGAGTCGCTATGGGTGGAGTTGAGGAATAGGAAGGGAGAGGTTACTATGTTGGGTGTGTACTACAGACCGCCCAACAGTCCGCGGGCCGTGGAAGAAGGGATAGGTAAGGAAATTTTAGATAAGTGTAGGAAAGAATAGGGTAGTTGTAATGGGAGATTTCAATTTCCCTGGGGTAGATTGGAAGGTGCCGAGAGCGGAAGGTGCGGACGGGGAGGAATTTGTACACTGTGTTTTAGAAGGGTCCTTGGAGCAGTATGTGGATAGCCCGACTAGAGAGGGGGCTATACTGGATCTGGTTCTGGGGAATGAGCCAGGGCAGGGGGTTGACGTTGTAGTAGGAGAGCATGTGTCTAATAGTGACCACAACTCTGTCTGCTTTAGGGTATTAATGGAAAAAGATGAAGCCTGCCCTAAGGGGAAGGTGTTAAACTGGGGGAGGGCTAGATATAGCCAGATTAGGCAGGATCTTAAGGATACCGACTGGGTTAAGCTGTTCGAGGGTAGGTCGACGCTGCACATGTGGGAATCTTTCAAGAGAAAACTAAAATTTTTGCAAGATAGACACGTGCCGGTAAGGAGAAAGGATGGGAAGGGTAGGATTAGAGAACCGTGGGTTACTAGGGATGTTGAGGACTTGGTCAGGAAGAAGCAGGAAGCGTACGTTAGATCCAGGCAATTGGGGACAGAGGCAGCGCTGGAAAAATATAGAGAGTGTAGACGGGATCTTAAAAGGGGTGTCAGAAAGGCAAAAAGGGGCCACGAAATGGCTTTGGCAGGTAGGATTAAGGAAAATCCTAAGGCATTTTACTCCTATGTAAGGAGCAAAAGGATGGTTAGAGGGAAGATTGGACCTCTCAGGGACAGAGGAGGGGATCTATGCTTAGAGCCTGAGGGGATGGGGGAGATCCTGAATGAATACTTTGCGTCAGTATTCACGCGGGAGAGGGGCCTGATGCTGGCTTTGAGGATTTTGAGGACCCTTTAAAGGAAATAATCATTACGAGGGACGAAGTGTTGGGGCTTTTAGGTAGCATAAAGACTTATAAAGCTCCGGGGCCTGATGGTATTTATCCCAGGCTGCTAAGGGAGGTGAGAGATGACATTGCTGGGCCTCTGACGCAAATCTTTGTCTCTTCTTTGGACACAGGTGAGGTCCCAGAGGACTGGAGGATAGCAAATGTAGTACCGTTGTTTAAAAAGGGTCAGAGGGATAACCCAGGGAACTATAGGCCGGTGAGCTTGACTTCAGTTATAGGTAAGCTAATGGAGAGGATCCTCAGGGACAGGATGTATGAGCATCTGGAGCGCTGCGATCTGATCAGGGATACGCAGCATGGCTTCGTTAAGGGGAGGTCGTGCCTTACGAACCTAGTGGAATTTTTTGAAGAGGTGACAAAAACGGTTGATGAAGGACAAGCCGTTGATGTCGCCTACATGGATTTCAGTAAGGCGTTTGACAAGGTTCCCCATGGTAGGCTGATAAAAAAGGTGAAGGCGCATGGGATACAGGGCCAGGTATGTAGATGGGTTGAGAACTGGCTTGGGAGGAGGAGACAGCGGGTATTAGTGGAAGGCTCTTTTTCCAACTGGAGGTCAGTCACTAGTGGTGTGCCACAGGGCTCAGTACTAGGACCTCTTCTATTTGTGATTTATATAAATGACTTGGAAGAGGGGGTAGGTGGTGTGATCAGCAAATTTGCTGATGACACTAAGATGCTTGGATTGGCGGGGACTGAGGAGCAGTGCCAGGCAATACAACAGGACATAGATAGGCTGGTAGATTGGGCAGATAGATGGCAAATGGAATTTAATCCGGATAAATGCGAGGTGATGCATTTTGGCTGGAATAATGTAGAGGGGAGTTATAGGATAAAAGGTAAAACTATCCGGAGTATAGAGACGCAGAGAGACCTGGGGGTGCAGGTTCACAAGTCTCTGAAGGTGTCAGTACAGGTGGAAAAAGTGATAAAGAAAACGTATGGTATGTTAGCCTTCATAGGAAGGGGTATAGAATACAAGAGTAGGAGTTTGATGTTGCAAGTGTATAGAACGTTGGTTAGGCCTCACTTGGAGTACTGCGTCCAGTTCTGGTCGCCATACTACCGGAAGGATGTGGAGTCCCTGGAGAGAGTGCAGAGGAGATTTACCAGGATGCTGCCTGGTATGGAAGGGCTGTCTTACGAGGAAAGGTTGAACGCACTGGGGTTGTTTTCCCTTGAAAGACGTCGGCTGAGAGGGGATCTATTAGAGGTATATAAGATTATGAGGGGTATAGATAGAGTAAATGGTGGTAAGCTTTTTCCACCATTAGATTCGGATAGAACGAGGGGTCACGGCCTTAGGGTGAGGGGGGCTATGTATAAGACGAATATTAGAGGGCATTTTTTCACACAAAGGGTAGTGGGGGTGTGGAATGCACTACCGAGTAAGGTGGTGGGAGCAGGCACGCTAGGGTTGTTTAAGGGTCTCTTGGACAGCCACATGAGCGGTCTGCAGATAGAGGGATATAGGAGGACTGTTTAAATACTTTAATTGTTTCCACAGGCTGTTCGGTCCACCTTGTTGACCAACAAGGTGCATGCATTCGGCAGGTCGTGCGAGGGCTGCTCCTGGATGTTACTTCAGGAGTGGCCTAGTGCTTCATGTCGTTAGTGTATGCTTAAACTGGACCATCAGATGGGCAACATGACAGCTCAGAGACTATCGCTGTTGCTGTGCAGACACATGGATTTGGGCCTGTGTCTGCGGGAGTTTGCGCGTTCTCCCCGTGGTTGCGTGGGTTTTCTCCGGGTGCTCCGGTTTCCTCCCACATCCCAAAAATGTGCTCTTAGGCTGATTGGGTAACAAATTGTCCCTATATTGGTCTCTATATGTCATTAAGACGTTAGGACGGCGGCGCGGGCCCGTTGGGCCGAAGAGCCTGTTTCCCACACTGTGTTGTTCTTTGTTCTTTGTTCTTTGTTGAAAACAATGGTTTGACCCCTCTGCATCTGTCTGTAACACTCACACTGATGAGCAGAATTCTTTAAGTGTTATCACAATCTGTACATTGAGGGAATGCAATCCCTTCCTGTTGAGCAAAGTGAACACATTGTCTATACAGAGATACAGGATAAAGATAAAGATTATCAATACGCTCCAGGAAAGCAACAGTGACTCCATCAATTGTAACCTAGAACTTGGGAAAATTAGCAATCCTGTATGATAATGTGGTCTAATGTTAATTTACTATGATGCCAAAATATGAATACCCCATCTCTCCTGTAAAATGTGCTGGCTACCTGATGAAATTTTGATCTTATTAAACCCGAACTGATATTGCCTGTCTGAAATGAGCTTTTAGTATAAAAGTTGAGTATTGTTATAACCTTCATAGCACACAGAGAGCAACAAGATAATCATGGCTGCAGAATTGATGGTGATATGTATAATAGTTGCATATGAAATTAAACGCTTTGTAACAATTACATTCTGAGATATTTTTATTGTTTTCTTTAACAGGAACATTCTAGAGGATTTGGAATTTAAGCAAAAGGAACTTGTTCAAAATACATATAAAAGGCGGGAGAGCTGTCCTATTGTTTTTTTTTAATGAAAGCTCCCCACAAACACAAATCTTCTTACCAAAGGCTTGAATTGCCTGTATTTTTTTGAGAAGTAACATGTGGTGGGCTGCATTCTTCTTGTATGCAGCTTCACTCTCTTTGCTTTCATCTCTAGTTGTTTCTCTTCCTTCCCTTTGATAATTCCATACAAAGAGAAAATGCTATTTGTGCTCTTGTGGAGTACTCATGGCAGCAGGGAGGGGTTTAAAATCTGGTGTTTTCACATTGCTTGAAGCACTCAGAAACAAATTCAGGTAAAGTATCTGAAAAAAACATTCAGCATTTCTGGATTCGATAGCTACTATTTAAATTCTCCACGATTTTCAGGCTTAGAAACGCTTCACTTCTGCCAGGCTTGATTTGGTTTGATTTATTATTGTCACATACAATGAAACGTATTGTTTCTTGTGCATTATACAGACAAGAATACTGTTCATAGAGAAGGAAAAGAGAAAGTACAGTCATAGCTAGGGTATAGAGAAAGGTTAACTCAATGCAAGTAAGTCCATTCAAAAGCCTAACAGCAAGAGGGAAGAAGCTGTTCTTGAGTGGATTGGTACATGATCTTGGACTTTTGTATCTTTTTCCTGAAGAAAGAAGGTAGAAGAGAGAATGTCTGCAGTGTATGGAGTCCTTAATTGTGCTGGCTGCTTGTGGGAAGTGTAGACAGAGTCAATGAATGGGAGGCCCACTTTGCGTGATGGATTGGGCTGCATTCACAATATTTTGTAGTTCCTTGCAATCTTGGGCAGAACAGGAGCCATTCCAAGTTGTGATACAACCAGGAAGAATGCTTTCTATGGTGCATCTGTAAAAGTTGATGAGAGTCATAGCTGACATGCCACATTTCCTTTAACTTCTGAGAAAGTAGAGGCACTGGTGGGCTTTCTTAACTATAGTGTTGGCATGGGGTGGGGGATCCAGGACAGGTTGTTGGTGATCTGGACACCTAAAACCTTGAAGCTCCTTTCTACTTCATCCCTGTTGATATAGGCAGGAGCATGTTCTCCTTTACACTTCCTGAAGTCAATGACAATCTCCTTCACAGCCTAACAATACTAGTACAATATTCACCTCAATCTAACTTACATGCAAAGTCAAAAGTTTTAAGACCTCAGTATTGATAGCTTGACTATGCCACATTTTCCAAAAACACAGCATTTGTGCGATCCTGGACCAATCAGGATTATGATGTGAGGAAATTCAGGACTAATTTCTTTTAACTTTATATACATAATTATAATTACAGCTTTAGACTTCTCTTTACAACAATTTACTTTGAATTAACATTCAACATAACAGTAATTCGTCCCTCATGGGTTGCCTACCTGCTGTCCTGCTGTTATTTGACTAGTAGCAGGGGAAACATCGGGCATGGTTCATCTATGGGTTGATTTAGACACTTAAGTGGCCCATTAAGGTTCAATGTATTTGAATGATGTCCCTGTCATAGCTGAGTAGCTGGCTGTGTGTGCTGTCTGTTAGAGACAACTGTGAAATTTGCAACCCTGCCAAGCTTGTAGTAGCGAAGTGAAGCTATTAATATTGAGCTTGAGCAATATTTGATATAGTCTACAATAATTCCTTGCTTATCATTGCAGGTACATTTCTGAAAAGTTCAACTTTAATCAAAATAACCCTCAGCCAAGTAACCTTCAGTAATGAGGCTATGAAAGGATTTAACTATGATAGGATGATTAAAATTTGTTATATGGAGAATAACGTAGGTCACAAAGACACAGGTAATATGTGGATGGGTATTAGTTTGGAACATAGTGGATGCGAGAACATTTTGAAGTTTCTGGAGGTAGGATAACGGGAAGGCAGCAAGAAGGGGACTGAAAAAGATATGGTTATAAACTGACTTTCAAATTGACCAGGACTCCAATGACCAATCTAATTCAGCCTGAAGTAGTTGCAAGGGAGGAAGAGTACTTGATGGCATAAAGGCATTGGTTTCTGTGTTGTTGTCATTGAATTGGAGAAGTTGTGAGTCATGCCAGACTTCTGGATTTCAGGCAAGCAGGCCATGTCTGGATTTCAGGCAAGCAGGCCATGTCTGGATTTCAGGCAAGCAGGCCAACACTCTGTACAATCGTGCTATTGGGCAAGATAAAAGAGGAATTCTTCTCAGCTTTCGACACAGTTCATCACACCATTCTCCTCCACAGCTCCCCCACCATTATTCAGCTGAATGGGATTGCATTCTTTTAGTCTCATTTTTATTCAGCAAATCATAACCAGAGAATCACTTGAAATGACTTCTTCTCCCTTTCTTGCATTGTTCCCAATTCTGTGTCCTTCCAAGGATATATATTCTTGCGTCCTCTGCTATCCCTTTGCACATCTTCCAAAAATATAGCACTAATCTACATATTTACAATAATGACTCCCAGCTCTTCCTCATCACTCCTCTCTCAATTCCTCCACTATTCCTTATATATTCAAAATGAATTGTCTAATAGCACCATGGGATGAGCAGAAACTTTGTTCAACCAGATGTTGGGAAGCCTGAAATAATTGTCTTTTGTTTCCACCACAAACTCCCCCCTATCTCAAACCATCTACTGCTGAAACTCTTACCCAAGAAATTCACCTTTCTGTTGTTTTATCTTGAGTTTTTCACTCAGACCTGACACTACTTCTTAGTTCAATAGTTTTTGGGGAAGTATTTTAGGTATGACATGACATTAATCTCTGGAGTGGACCACTTTCAGCTGGTGAGCTTCTCTACAATAGGATTATCTTGTATACATCTGCAAAAGGTTTGCTTGATTCCTTGGCGAGTCATTTGGCGATTTTCATTGCAGTCTCAGCTTTTCCATTTGACTGGGGATAGTGCGGAGATGATGTATAATATTGAATTTCTCATTCCTTTGTAGATTGACTGAATTCTTCACATGTGAACTGAAGACCATTGTCACTCATCGTAAATGTCTGGAATGAAGTACTAACTGAACAGTGCTTTTAGGTGTTCTAATATTTCTCATCACCATTGAAGCTAGCCAGACTAACTCCCAATAGTCAAAATAGTAGTCTAAAGTGACCAGATAATCAGTTCTTTCAAAAATGAAAGGATGTAACTATGATATAAAGCTACTTTCAGCTTTATCCATGTTCTATCTAGGATGTCAAGTGTCATCAATGGCTCTCCAGCTTATTTGGCTTGCTACTCTTTACACATATTGTGTGTTGATAGGTGTGTGATGAGTGAGCGTGTGTATTTGAGAGAGAGTATGTGCATGTGTTGGTGTGTTTGAGGGTGAGAGATTGAATGAGAGTGTGTGGACGAAATTTTTTTAGCCACGGCTTGCTCCAAAACTGCAAAATCCCACCCAAGACCAACGGTCCTTTCCATAGTGTACCCCTCACCTGCTTTGATGCCCATGATGGGTGGAATGGGAAAATTCGCTCCTTTGTGTGTGCGATCCAGAAAATGAAAGCGTGTATCTCTTTGTGTATCAGTGTATGAGAGAGAGAGAATGGGTGTGTGTGTTTATGGAGTGAGTAAGTTTGTGTGTGGGAGTGAAAATGTAAGTGAGTGTGTGTGTGACTGAGGTAGTAAGATTGAGTGAGTGAGTATGTGAGTATTTGTGTGTGTGTGCGTGTGTGTGCAAGTAAGGAAAAGAGACTGAATGAGTTTTGTGTGTAGGAATGAGAGAATGAGTGACTATGAGTGTATGGGAATGAGTGAGTATTGTGAGAGTGGGAGAGTGAATGTTTGTGTAGGAGTGAGTGAGTGTGTGTCAAGGAGATTGAGTGAATGAGAGTGTGTGTGTGTGCTTGGGAACATGTGTATGTGTGCGTGAGAGAGACTGAGCAAGTTTGTGTGTAGGAAAGTGAGAGTGTTGTATATGTTTGGGAGTGAGTATATGTGAGTGTGTGTGTGGGAATGTGTGTATATGTGTGTGCATGCACGTGTGAGGGAGAAACAGAGACTGAGTCAGTCTGTGTGTGTGAAAATGAGTGTGTGTGTGTCTGGGAGTGTGTGTGTGTGTGTGTGTGTGTGTGTATATGTCAGGGAGAGAGGCTGAGCGAGTTTGTGTGTGTAGGAGTGAGAGAATAAATGACTATGAGTGTATAGGAATGTGAGTGAATGAGTGTGTGTGGGAGTGAGTAAGTGAGTATGGAAGTGAGAGAGAGTGTGTGTGTATGTATGTGGGAGTGTGTGTGTGTGTGTGTGTGTGTGGGAGTGAATGAGTGTGTGTGTCTGTGTGTGTGTGGTGGGGGAGGGGCATTGGGGGTGAGTGAGTGAGACAGTGAGCACATGTCTACTTTACATACAAACACACAGACACACAAATACCCAAAGCAGGTGAGGGTGAGCTAGTGTGCACCCTGAAACTGGAAGGTGAATCTTCTCATCCTGCCTGCTATGGGAATTGTGAGGGGAGTGGGAATATAGGTGGTGGGGTGGACCATGCAAGGGTCCATTAACCTCAGGCTTGAATTTCTGGTCTTGGGACGAGTGTGGCTATAAAATGCTGCCCTGTGTCTGAGGCTGTCACACACGCTCAAACACTCTCTCATTCTGGTCATTTTTATTAATTACTCTTTTTTGATTCAATTTATTGTTTTGACATTGCTTTATTTTTGCTCAGCAAGATTTTTTTTTCTTAATACAGCAACTTCTAAAAAATTCAGTTTCACATTGTGCCAAATCTTATCTTTCTGAAATATCTTTATTGGCCCCTTGAAAGGGATAAGTGTAATGGGTTGGGGAGTGGAGTGGTGACTTTGAGTGCAAAGGGAAAAGATGGAGAGAAATCAATGTAGAAGGCAATGATTTCCAGAGCATGGGAGATTGTGGTGAAAGAAAGAGAAAGCCTGGGGAGAGGGGAGGCTGTGGGATGCCGGGAGGGGCGGTGTGGGGAGGGCTGGGAAGAGTTGAGGCTGTGGGAAGCCGGGGGTGGGTGGGGGGAGGCTGTGGTGGACCGGGGTGGTGGGGGGGAGGCGTCAGGATATGGAGGATAGAAATGGAGGGGGTAGGTTTTGAGGCAAGAGTTTATACCAGGCTAAATTGGGAATCTCTGTTAATGCTGAATATTTCTAGCATTTTCTATTTATATTTCAGGTTTCCTGCACCCATAGTATTTTGTTTTGGAATTAATGTGAGTACACTGTTCAGACTGAGTTCAGACTGTTCATGTCCTTATTCAATAAATCCACCTAGGAGGTTAGATGGTGTAGGATGTATTACAGCAACTCAGAACAATAATGTGCTGGATCTTGTTGCAGTCACATTGGTCATTAGCATGCAATGCCACACCTGCGCTTTGTAGGAAACGCAAGCTCTATTTTGAGTGGAGTGTGAAACATTGAATCCAAGGAAAAATATAGCATAAAATACAACCATGAGACTGCCTACAAGATATGATGTAGCGACCCTCTTATTTTGGTTCTCTACATTCGTTCAGGTTCCATTTCCTTTGGTTAGACCACCCAAACTTTGTTGTTTACATGTTGTTTGTGGTTTGTCAATAATCTGTGCTGCAATTTGCTGTAAGACGGAAACAGTGACATTACAGTTTCCACTGCACACAAAGCAAACGATTGATAATTAGGTACAAAATCCCCAAACTTTTACCCCTTATGCTTTTCCAATGCAAATGCTTTTACATAATGGCTCAGGTTTTTTGTGGCGATTCGTCAATGAGGGATGCCAGCAATGAATTGCTTTTCCCACTGACTTTATATAGACTTTTGCAAGAAAATTTGTGGTGCTTCCGCTCACCTAGTTTAAGTGGGCAAGGGTCTGGCAGATGGAGTACAACATTGAGCATGCATTCGGCAGGTGGTGCGGGTACGGCTCTTGGATGTTGATTCATGGGTTGCCTGGTACCTCATGTCGTAAATGAGTGCTTTATGTGGACCATCTGAAGGGCACCATGACAGCTCAGAGACTATCGATGTGGCTGTGCAGACACTTGGAATTGGGCCGGTGTCTGCGGGAGTTTGCGCGTTCTCCCCGTGGTTGCGTGGGTTTTCTCCGGGCACTCCGGTTTCCTCCCACAACCCAAAAATTCGCTCTTAGGCTGATTGGGAAACAAATTGTCCCTATGGTGAGAATTTTCCATATTAGGAATAATATATATATTATTATATAGGAATATTAAAATAGGATAATGGATTTGCTACTATATAGTATGATGGCGGCGCGGGCTCGTTGGGCCGAAGGGCCTGTTTCCCGTGCTGTGTTGCTTAAAAAAAAAGATTGGTAAATGTGAGGGCAACCATTTTGGTAGGAATAACACCAAAATAGACTATTATTTAAATGGTAAAAAATTGCAGCATGCTGCTGTGCAAAGGGGCCTGGGTGTCCTTGTGCATGAATCATAAAAAGTTGGTTTGCAGGTGCAGCAGGTAATTAAGGTGGCAAATGGAATTTTGTCTTTCACTGCCAGAGAGATGGAGTTTAAAAGTAGCAAGGTTATGTTGCAGCTGTATAAGATGCTGGTGAGGTCACGTCTGGAGTACTGTGTACCATTTTGATCTCCTTTCCTTGAGAAATAATATATTGGCACTGGAGTGGGTGCAGAGGAGATTCACTAGATTGATTCAGGAGTTGAGAGGGTTGGCTTATGAGGAGAGACTGAATAGATAGAGGCTATACTCATTGGAATTCAGAAGAATGAGGGGAGATCTCATAGAAACATATAAGATTATGAAGGAAATAGATAAGATAGAAGCAGAGAAGTTGTTTCCACTGGCAGGTGAAACTAGAACTAGAGGGCATAGCCTCAAAATAAGGGAAAGTTGAGGAGGAACTTCTTAACACAAAGGGTTGTGAATCTGTAGAATTCCTTGCCCATTGAAGCAAATGAAGCTTTCTTATTGAATGTTTTTAAGGGAAGAATAGATAAATTTTTGAACAGTAAAGGAATTAAGGGTTATGGTGATTTGACGGGTAAGTGGAGCTGAGTCCATGAAAAGAACAGCCATGAACTTATTGAATGGCAGGGCAAACTCAAGGGGCCAGATGGCCTTCTCCTGCTACTAGATCTTATGCTCTTTGCTGCAAATCTGTTTTGATGTGGCAGCCTGTACATAAAATCTGGGACAAGTGTGAACAGGGCAAGCAATTGTGTATCTCTGTTACTAATTAACCTGAGGAATTTTCAATACAATAGAATCTGAAAGAGAAACTGTGAGTTAGTGTGTATGAGGCTGCATGATGACACTGTAGTTAGCTTTGCTGCCTCACAGCATCAGGGACCCAGTTTCAATTCGAGCCTCGGGTCCCCGTCTGTGTGGAGTTTGCATGTTCTCCCCATGTCTGTGTGGGTTTTCTGCTGCACTCCAAGGATGTGCCAGTTAGTTTGATTGTCCATGCTAAATTGATCATTGGTGTCAGGGGGTTAGTGGGGTAATTAGGTGAATTAATTAGGGTAAATACATGGGAATAGGGCCTGAATGGGATTGTTATCAATACAGACTCAATGGATCGAATGGCTTCCTTCTGGAATGGTTAATTTAATGCCAAATCCTCCATTTAATTTATTGCACATGCTAGAAAAGTGAATTACACTGTTGGTTTTGAATTTCTAACACCTTTTTCCTGTGATATACCAGTAAAACAACATTAATGTTTATAACTCCAGAGTGTGGTCACTTTTGGTTAAGGTGTGTTTCACAAGAGTGTGGTGGCTGTTTCCCTGAATGACATTCCAAGTCAATTAGCAAAAGCAAAACCAAACTGCTTCACTTGATGGCAGTAGAACTCCCTTCTAGACAAAGAAACCAACTTCTATTACAGAATCCAGCAATATGCCAGCCAAATAAATGTGTCAATGTTACACTTTAAATTAAAATGTATCTTTATAATTCAATTAATAAAGTTGTAATTCTTCTTCCATGTATGGACCCAACATGACATAAGACATAAATTACAAATAGAGGCAGTGAATCTCCTGGCACAATGTTTTCATGTAAGGGTTTTTTTCCCAGTAACTAATATTCGCTGTCTTAGAGTCAGAAAGCCAGTGTCTAGTGCCTAACTCATTTTGATTATTCATTACATTTTTTTCTATCTTATTTATATTTAAAGGAACAAAGAACAAAACAGCACAGGAAACAGGCCCTTCGGCCCAACGAGCCCGCGCCACCACCCCGATGTCCCCACCTCTACCCATGATCCCTGTCTATGTTTATAGATCTATGGATTAAAAACCAAATTTGTAGTTCCGACACAAAACAGATTAACTTGTTTTTGGTTCCTTATTGAAATTCAAATTCAAATTATACTGTAAGTGATAGAACATTTAGGACCACTGACACACAGAGGGACATGGGCCTACAGAATGATAGGATCCTTACAATGCAAAAGGAGGCCACTCAGCTCATCATGTCTGCTCTGACCACAATCCCAACCAGGCCCTTTTCCCATAACCCCACATATTTACCTTGTTAATCCCCCTGACACTGAGGGTAATTTAGCATGACCTAACCTGCACATCTATGGACTGTGAGAGGAAATCGGAGCTCCCAGCAGAAACATTCTCCCAGGAGAATGTGCAAATTCCACACGTACAGTGACCCGAGGCCAGAATTGAATCCAGGTCCCTGGCACTGTGAGGCAGCATGCTAACCACTATCCCATGATGTCACACAGGTTTGTGGATCCCTGAAAGTGGCAACACAGATGCATAAGGTAGTCAAGAATACACAAAGCATGCTTGCCTTCATTGGGTGGGGCATCAAATATAAGAGTTGATTGGTTATGTTACAGTTGTATAAAACTTTAACAAAGCCACATTTGGAATATTGCATGCAGTTCTGCTCACATACTACCAGAAGAGCATGAATGCTTTGGAGAGGACGCAAAAAGGTTTACCAGGATGTTACCTGGTCTCAAGGGTTTTAGGAATGAGGAGAGGTTGGATAAATTCGGTTTGTTTTCACTGGAAATTTTGGAGGCAGAAGGGCAGCCTGACAGAAATCTATAAAATTATGAGAGTATAGATAGTGTGGATAGTCGGAGGCTTTTTCCCATAGTGGAAGGATCGACTACAAGAGGGTACAGGTTTAAGATGAGAAGTGGTAAATTTAGGGGAAAGAGGTGGTAAATTTAGGGGAATGCACTGTCAATGGAGGTGATGGAAGCAGGCAGGTTAGTAATGTTCAGGGTGTATCTTGATAGACCTGTGAATGGGAGGCAAACAAAAGGATAGAAACCATGTGTCAGTGTAGAGTTGGTGGGCTGAAAAATATGCTCTGTGCTGCCTTGTTCTTTGCTCTTGGAAATGATGCTAAGTTTAGGAAAATATTGCACTACCTATAATCTATGGATCCGTGAATGGGAAATCATTTGCCTTTTGTTACTTTCAGTAGTCATGCTTTCAGCTGCCTAGGGCTGAAACTCTGGAATTCCCTCTTTGAATCTCCCTGCCTTTGTATCTTTCCTAAGGATCTACTTCTTCTTCTACTCTTTAAGAGGTGACCTAAAAGCTTTAACCAAGATTTTAATCACCTGCCCTGAAATGTTAGCATCAATTTCTGTTTTAATAACAGTTCTGTGAAATACTATGTTTTACTGTGTTAAAGATGCTATGAATGAATGTTGTTACTTTTTGCTTAAAGCAATCACTCTTTTGTAGAATTATTGATGGTGTTATTGATTCCACCTATAATACTGAAAACAGGTAAGAGTATTTTTAAAATGAACCAGGTCATGTGTTGGTTCCAGAGATATTCGGAGCTGACTTATCTTTATTTTACCATGCTTCTTTGAGGAGGTGGCATGGACACATGGATTGCTGGAATTTTTTTACCACTCACTTGTCGAATCCCATTTACATCATTTTTTTGTCATCAGCTAACCTTCCATCAGCAAATGGAAATGTACTCTTTATGCTTGAATCACAAATAGCTAGTATATAGGTACAGCAAATAATTAGCAATGCTAATAGAATGCTGTTGTTTATTGTGAGGGGAACTGATTACAAAATTAATGGTGACATTATATTTCAATTTTACAGAGCATTAATGAGACCATATCTGGAAATTAAGTACTGTGTTGGTTTCCATTTGTAAGGAATGATGTTAATGCATCAGAAACAGTTCAGAGAAAGTTTACTAGATTAATAAGCAATGGGAGCCTTGTCTTCTGAGGAAAGATTGGATGGAGCAATTTATCCTTCATTCCAAACCTGGCCACAACACTTTCAGGTAAGGGCAGGTTGAAATGAGGAAAGGTTGGAGAGGTTAGGTTTATATCCACTAGATCTTAGAAGATTAAAAGTTGACTTGATCAAAACCACTAAGGGACGGCACAGTGGTTAGCACTCCTGCCTCACCTTACCAGGGACCCAAGTTCAGTTTTGGCCTCAGGTCACTGTCTATGTGGAGTTTGCATATTTTCCCCTTGTCTGTGTGAGTTTCCTCCAGATGCTCTGGTGTCCTCCCACAGTCCAAAAATGTGTGGGTTGGTCATGCTAGATTAACCTAGTGTCAGGGAGATTTGGCAGATAAATGCTTGGGGTTGCAGGAATAGGACCTGCATAGGATTGTGGTTGGTGTAGACTTGATGGGTTGAATGGCTTCTTTCTGTACTGTAAGGATTCTATAATCTGAAAGGTACTGACAGATTGGATTCTCCAACATGTATCCTCATTTTGGAGAATTTAGAACTACTATTTAAAATAAAAGGGATAATTCATTTAAGACAGAGATGGGGAGAACTTTTTTCTCTCAGAGGACTATGAACCTCTGGAACTCTCTTCCTCAAAAGGCAGTGGAAGCAGAATTTTTGAATGTTTTAATTTTGAATGGATTCTGGAATAACAAGAGAGTGAAAGATAATCGGGGGTAGGCAGACATATGGGATTAAGTTTACAATGAAGTCAGCCATGGTCTTATTGAATGGTTGGAGCAGGCTCAATGGGCTGAATGGCATACTTCTGCTCCTAATTTATGAGTTTGTAACTATGTTCATATGTTTGTTTGCAATGGAAATGGTGTGGCAATGTTTGGAATGAAGGACAAACTTCATCTTATGAGAGATAACTTAGGAAGGGAAGAAATATATCTGCGGGTGTTGAAGAATTGGCTGTAATTTTTAGATGAAATTTGTATTTTCTTCTTTGAAGCATGAAGGAAAAGAGCATTGAGTATACTGACAAGAAGACTAACCTGAAATAGCACTAAATAAATGCCTAAGAGGTCAGAGAAAGGACTAGGGATGCTCCAGTAAGCTAATGAAGACTGCCTAAAGTTCTTTTTTAAACTTTTTTTAAACAAACGTGATCAAGAAGGAGAATGGGATGTTGGCTTTTATAGCTAGGGGAATAGAATATAAAAGTTGGGAGTCTTATTGCAACTGTATAGGGTACTGGTGAGGCTGCTGTTGAAGTACTGTGTGCAGTTTTGGTTGCCGCATTTGCGGAAGGATACATTGGCCTTGGAGGGAGTGCAGAGAAAGTTCACTAGGCTGATACTGGAGATGAGGAGGTTAGCCTATGAGGGGAGATTGAGTAGACTACGTTTGTACTTGTTGGAGTTTAGAAGGCTGAGGGGGGAATCTTAAAAAGACATATAAGATAATGAAGGGGATGGATAGGGTAAAGATAGAGAGATTCTTCCTGCTTAGAAAGAATAGCAGGATTAGAGGGCACAGCCTCAAAATAGGAGAGCCTCAAAGTAGTTCAGAGTTGAGGAGGAACTTCTTCACTCAAAGGGTGGTGAATCTTTGGAATTCTCTGCCCATTGAAGTGGCTGAATATGTTTAAGTCACGGGTAGATAGTTTTCTAATAGACAAGGGAATTAACAGTTATGGGGAGAAAGCGGGAAAGTGGAACTGATCCACTTCAGATCAGCCTTGATCTTATTGAATGGCGGGGCAGGCTCAAGGGGCTAGATGGCCTACTCCTACTCCTATTTCTTACGTTCTTATGTTCTTAAGTTTATTTATCAGTGTCATAAGTAGGCTTACATTAATACTGCAATGAAGTTATTGTGAAAATTCCCTAATTATCAACTCCAGCATCTGCTCGGGTACACTGACGGAGAATTTAGTATGGCCAATCCACCTAACCAGCCTGTCTTTCAGACTGTGGAAGGAAATCAGAGCCCCAGAAAAAGCCCACGCTAACACAAGGAGAACATGTAGACTCCGCACAGACAATGGCCCAAACTAGGAATCAAATCCAGGTCTCTGGCACTGTGAAGCTAACCACTGTGCTACTGTGCCACCATACACCAGGGTATTTACCTGTGGGAATCTGATCATTCCAACGCCGGAAGCTAAGTTAACAAAATATTGTTTGCACTTTGGTTTCACATTCGCTGGTTTTGTTTTTTAAATTTTGTGGGCCAGAAAGTTTGGAAGAGTTTGCCTTTAGTGTATTTTCCTCAATTGATGAACCTGATTGAGATCAAAAACTTACAGCAAATTGAGATCACAAGATACATCTGAGCAAGACCTGTTCATCCTAATTTACCCATCCAGTATAGTTCTACACTTTCCCCTCCATTGCTCTATCTAGACAATTCAAATACAATTCAAGAATTTTCAACTCTGTTTGGAAGGTTAACCATTCTATCTGTGAATGAGACTCTCCTGATAGCAGTTCTAACATGTTCACATATAGTTTCATACTGGTGTTGATGTTGCTGTTTGTTCAGTGTACACCAATATCTTGGATAAAAGGGAGTGAGGTGTTCTAGAGGAGGCAGTCTTATTTCACGGATCTGACACAAACCAGCCTCCCAAGCATTGACTCTATCTATACTTCCTGCTGCCTCGGCAAAGTAGCCAGCATAATTAAAGATCCTACCCACCCGGACATTCTCTCTTCCACCTTCTTCCTTCGGGAACAAGATACAAAATTTTGAGGTCACACACTAACAGACTCAAGAACAGCTTCTTCCCTGCTGCCATCAGATTTTTGAATGCAAATACCTCTCATTAAGTTGATCTTTCTCTACACCCTAGCTATGACTGTAACACGGCATTCTGCGCTCTCTCATTTCCTTCTCTATGAACGGTATGTTTTGTCTGTATAGCATGCAAGAAACAATACTTTTCACTGTATGTTAATACATGTGACAATAATAAATCAAATCAAATCAAACCAAACACTATATGGTATGTTAATCCTATCCTAACTTTAGTTTAATTATAGAGAGCAGTGTTTTCTGTTCCTTACTTTATGAATATGTGCGTTTTAAGCTATTGGCTATGTGGTCTGTAGTGAGGCAGAATGATTAGAATTCTAAAACCAAAAGAAAAAATATCAAAAAGATATTTAAATACCAAAAATACCAAAAGAAAATCTCAGCAGGTCTGTCAGCATTTGTGACATTTCGAGTCCAGGTGACCCTTTGTTTTTGTCTGTTTGTTTCAGCTCTGATGAAGGGCCGTCTAGATTTGAAATTTTGGCTCTATTCTCTCCCGACAAATGCTGTCAGACCTGTTGAGATGTTCTAGCATTTCCTATTTTTGTTTAGGATTCCAGCATTGCAGTATTGTGCTTTTATCAATGCCACACATCCTAAAGACATTGTTAGCAGTTGAACCCCTTGACCATAGGGGTTCCGGAGGACTGGAGGATGGCGAATGTGGTCCCATTGTTTAAGAAGGGGAAGAGAGACCTTCCTGGGAATTATAGGCCAGTGAGTCTTACTTCTGTGGTGGGCAAGGTATTGGAGAGAATTATTAGGGATAGGATTTATAGTTATTTAGAGAGAAATGAATTGATTGGGGATAGTCAGCATGGTTTCGTGAAGGGTAGGTCATGCCTTACTAACCTCATTGAGTTTTTTGAGAAAGTGACCAGAGAGGTGGATGGGGGTAAGGCGGTTGATGTAGTATATATGGACTTTAGTAAGGCTTTTGATAAGGTGGCCCATGGAAGACTTCTACAGAAAATGCAGATGTGTGGAATAGAGGGTGATTTAGCTAATTGGATTAGAAATTGGCTGGCAGATAGAAGACAGAGGGTGGTGGTTGATGGGAGATATTCATCGTGGAGTTCGGTGACGAGTGGTGTGCCTCAGGGGTCTGTTTTGGGGCCCCTGCTGTTTGTAATTTTTATAAATGATCTGGATGAGGGTATTGAGGGATGGATCAGTAAATTTGCAGATGACACTAAAGTCGGTGGAGTGGTAGATAGTGAAGAGGGGTGTTATAGTTTACAGAGTGACTTGGACAAGTTGCAGAGCTGGGCCGAGAGGTGGCAAATGGAGTTTAATGTGGAAAAGTGTGAGGTAATGCACTTTGGCAGGAACAATAAATGTGTAGAGTATAGGGCTAATGGTAGGGCTCTTAATAGTGTTGAGGAACAGAAGGATCTTGGTGTATGTGTCAATAGATCCCTGAAAGTAGGCAGTCAAGTGGATAAAGTTGTTAAGAAGGCTTATGGAGTCTTAGCTTTTATTGGTAGGGGGATTGAATTTAGGAGCCGCAGCATCATGTTGCAACTGTACAAAACTCTAGTGCGGCCGCACTTGGAGTATTGTGTGCAGTTCTGGTCGCCACATTATAAGAAAGATGTGGAGGCATTGGAGAGGGTACAGAGGAGGTTTACTAGGATGTTGCCTGGTATGGAGGGCAGGTCCTATGAAGAGAGGTTGAAGGATTTGAGGTTGTTTTCGTTAGAAAGGAGGCGGCTAAGGGGGGATCTTATTGAAGCATATAAGATAATTAGAGGTTTGGATAGGGTGGACAGTGATAGCCTTTTTCCTAGGATGGAGAAAGCTAGCACGAGGGGACACAGCTTTAAATTAAGGGGTATGAGTTATAGGACGGATATCAGAGGTAGGTTCTTTACTCAAAGAGTGATTAGGGAGTGGAATGCCCTGCCTGCAGCTGTTGTAGATGCGCCAAGTTTGGTGGCGTTTAAGAGGTTAGTTGATAAGTATATGGATGAGAAGGGAATGGTTTAGTTAGGAGGGGCATTGCTTTTTATTTTGGTCGGCACAACATCAAAGGCCGAAGGGCCTGTTCTGTGCTGTATTGTTCTATGTTCTATGTTCTATAGCTACAAATCTCAGTCCAGTTAGTATATTTGAATTGCACTTTTGGTGTATCACATATGAATGGTTCATCTCCAACATTCTAAAGCAGTTCTGTGTGCAGACAAAAAAACATGAAGGTACTTCATTAATTTATATATTTTCAGGGGAGGCACAGTGGTTCGCACTGCTGCCTTACAACACCAGGGACCAGGGTTTGATTCCCGGCTTGGGTCATTGTCTGTATGGAATCTGCGTATTATCTCCGTATGTATGTGGGTTTCCTCCAGGTGCTCCGGTTTCCTCCCACAGTTTGAAAGACATGCTGGTTAAGTGCATTGACTTGAACAGGTGTTGGAAGGGGCAACAAAGGGAATTTCACAGTTACTTCATTGCAGCGTTAATGTAAGCCTTAATTGTGACTATTAAATAAACTTTAAAAAAGACATTGGAGTGAACACCTGCCATGTTTTATACTTTGTTCATGGGATGTGGGTGAAACTGGGAAGGCCAGCGTTCATTGCTCACCCCAACTTGTCCTTTAGGTGGCAGTTTTGTCAGTGTAACCTTGAAAAAAATGTGTTGAATAATACTTTATGAACATTTTGCCATTTGATTTATCAAAATAATCGTAATGAAAGCCCACATAAATCTTTGCTGCAATATCTTTCTGGTGAATATCTTAGTTTGCTTAAATTAGATGTCATCAGAAAAATGATTCAGATTCTCCGATAAGCGTGGTTTTAACACTTGTGGGTTTGGGATCCTGATATGATAGACTTTGCATCCCACTCAGTTCATGTTCCAACTGCTTTGTCACCAAAAAATGGAGCACGTTGTGGGGAGTGTGGGGGGGGGGGGGAATAAAAAATTCACTCCGTTTATCCGAAAGGATAATTACAAAAGTTACAGAAAAAAACACAGCTACAAAGCATGAAGAAAAGCTAAAAGCCTGACAACAATTTTCTTGACACTTCTTAAAATATTTTTTTCATTGACTTATCTTCTTTCTTGCATTCACTCCCAGCTAAGAGGACTGTGAGATGCAATTTGATACTGAGAAAAGAAATGAAAATGAATACTGTCCACTTGTGGTAAATGATCATTTGTATTTCTTGATGGTTCATGTTTTCAGTTTTGTCCACTCTTGACACAGTCCTTGCCAATGCGGTGCAAGATTGGGCTGCAACTCAAAAGTTTTCATTTCTCTTTTCCACCGATGAACTGAGTAATTTAAGGAACACAGGGCACGGATCTCCTGCACTGGCAAGCGATTTTGTTGTTGTGCACATTGTTTCTTCTCAATTTATTTAATTCCCTCTACTTTTACAAAAAAACAGTCAGTTTTTTTTGTGCAGAGATAAAATGCAGAAGAACAGAAATTTTAAACACAATTTTAACCTGTTCAAAGCCAGAGAGTTAAAATTGCCCCAAATTGTTGTTTCAGATGACAATTCAGACTTATAATCTTAATGTATCAGAGGTGATATTTCTGTGGCTGCGCTGTGTTTTTTGCAGTCCTAACTCAGATGGTATAGAAAGCTGTGGTTAAGTATTATCAATTCTACTTCAAAAAACCTTATCTGTGCGATGATGAAACAATACGTTGAACAATAATTTGAGAACGTCCTTTGATCTCATATAAAGAACTAAGTATTATATTTAAAAAATAAATTTGCCTTCATTTTAGTTTTGTTCCTAATAAATTATTAAATTAGAAGAATTAACCACAATATGTACGTACATCCTTTTCATGGTGGCACTATGGTTAGCAGTGCTGCCTCACAGCTCCAGGCACCCGGCTTTGATTTCCGGCTTCGGTCACTGTCTGTCTGGAGTCTGCACGTTCTCCCGAGTCTGTGTGGGTTTCCTCTGGGTGCTCCGGTTTTCTCCCACAGTCTGAAAGACGTGCTGGTTAGGTGCATTGGCCATGCTAAATTTTCCCCTAGTGTACTTGAACAAGCACAGGAATGTGGTGACTAGGGGATTTTCACAGTAACTTTATTGCAATGTTAATGTAAACCTACTTGTCATACTAATAAATAAACTTAAAAACCTTAACCTCTTCATTTAGTTTACTGATAAGACAATCTATTTTTAATACTCTGATGTTTTCAAATACCCAGCTGTCATCAGCCAGTGTGATACTGGTTAAACAAACAAGTGATAGATTTCAACTATTACAGTTCATTATTTCATCACTCAAACTTCACACCACAGTAACCACTCTGCTTCAGAGATTAAAAAAACAAGTAACCACTTTGCTTCAGAGGTTAAAAAACAAGCATTAGGTGGAAGTTTTCCCAAAAATGGCAAAAATTTTGTTTCCGGTGAGGGAACCAGCATGTTTCTCCCCAGAGAAACTGGTTGGTTTTCTCTCCAAATCCTATGACACTGGCAAAATAAAAATCAAGATGTCATATTTCATGCCAGTAGCTGGGCACTGGCAGAATTCTGCTGCTCAGTGATCAGGAAGCCATTTTTAAAGGGCTCCCTGATCAGAACCTGAATAAAAACAGTATGATGGCACAGTGGTTAGCACTGCTGCCTCACACACCAGGAACCGAGGTTCGATTCCCGACTTGGGTCACTGACTGTGTAGAGTTTGTACATTCCCCTGTGTTTCCTTCCCACAGCTTGAAAGATGTGCTGGTTAGGTGGATTGGCCATGCTAAATTACCCATTAGTGCCGGCGGATGAGCATGGCATTATGGGATAGGACCTAGGTGGGATTGTGGTCAGTGCAGACTCAGTGGGCTGAATGGCCTTTTTCTGCACTGTAGGATTCTATGATTCTACTAAACCTCCCCCCAGCTCACCACGGAAGTGCTAGGTCTCTCTTCAATACTCCCAATCGGGGGGCAGCGCTTTCTCTACCCAACCCCCTCCACCGACCATCACAGCTTCCACCTTTACCCCCACCCGCCCCACAGCCTGAGCTGGCACCAACCACCACTACTGCCCCCCGCCCCCATCACCACTGGCCATCGCAGCATACCCTCCTCCTCCATGCTCTCCTAGCTACCACCACATCTACATGAATTCCCATCCCCTTTCCCCACGATGCCAGCCTGACAATGCCAATCTCTACCAAGGGGCTAGTGCCAAAGGGCATTGCCAGGCCACTGCCTGGCTATCTCCCCCCCCCACCACCCCCACTGTTGTTCCCTGCTACATCAGGTGCTATACTTACCTTCTTGACGCCAGGAACACTCCCACAACAGGTTCATATTCAGGTGGACCTGTTGTAAATGGTGCCGATGAAGGATATCTGGTGAAGGAGGACATCCAGGAGAATATTGACATGCTAATGTATTAACATGAGCTTTCTGTTTCATGCCACTCCACCAACAAGGGGCCAGTAAAATCACTGGTGTTAATCGCACTCTCTGGATTTTGAGCATGTCACTATTCCCGCTGATGGAGACTGCGGGCTCAAAATTACCCCATTATGTTGTGACAACATTTGACCCAAAGCAGTGAAAAAAAATGGTGATTTCTTTAAAATGTGCATGAACTTTGTATTTGCTTTTAAGAACGTTTGAGAAGTCTTTTAGAATTTGTAATCAATTGTGATTTTTTTTGAATAAGAAATAATACTGGTCAATGTGACCAAGCAACCCTTGACCTGGGAGCAATACCAGTAGGATGAAAGTTAATATATGAAAAGCATATGGCTGGCAGGCGCAAAGGAGAGTTGAGGCAGAACAGAATCAGCACATGGTTATAGGAACTTTTGAAGGCATGGTATGAATGGGCTAAAACTGGAAGGCTGTGTGAAAAGTTTGGAGCTAAAGAACTAGGCATTTATCAAAAAAATACCATCACTTCACACCGTGCTACTATATTACAATTTGGAGAAAGTCAGCACAATGTCACTTTTGCAAAGATAATGGTAGAGTAGTATAGCTTGGACAGCACCTTCAGGGAACTTGTGTTTAATCATACATCTGCTGCTCATCTGAAGTTGTACCATTCATGCGTAAATAAAGTTGAGTGGCATGTGCCTCATCATTTAGAAAGAAACATGTGGACCTTCAGCTCTGTCTCTCTTTCAATTTCTGCTTGATCAGCCCCATTTTTCCAATATATTCAGTTCCTATTCCCATCTGCAGCATCTCCCTTTGTTGTTATATCAGAGTTTTATCACAGAGGCGTAAACTATTTATTACTTTCTACTGCCAATTCTGTAATTAATATTTAAAGATTTAAGTTAAGGAAAGTGTTTTCTTTTCCTTTAGAAAACAGATTTTGTGAAACCGTAAATGAAGTTCTTAAGAAAAGGATTCACATAAATTGTTCACAATAATGACATGTTTAATATGTTGTTATTGATGAAGAGAATGTATTGGATAATTAAGTGTTCAGTCATGCAGTTCAACCAATGGTGCAACTCTACTATCTCCACTTCAAGGTCAATAAATACATTATTGTCTACATATTGGCCCAGGTATTAGGATAAGGTAGCAATGAAGCAAAATGCACTCACTGTTATTATGACTGCACATGGGCAGTTAAATATGGAAATCAGAAAGTTGCTGTTTGTGTTACCCAGCTCTTCCTGAAACTTCACTCTTACCAGTATCTTGTTAAGAGACTCGGTGTTGAAATGTATGAGATGTGTGAATTTATCATATCCATTAACTCATGAGCATCATACCCATTAATTTATGAGAAAAAGATAGGTTAAGTGAAATTTACATTAAGTGCATTAAGTCTTATAAAGTCGGAATCCTATGGCTGTTCATGCTGGCGGGATTTTTCCATCCCGCTGCCATGAACAGAGATTGAGTTGAGTGCCAATTTCTCTGACTTTGCTGCAGTGGCAGAGTGATATAAACGGCCAGTAAGATTGTGCCCTCAATGAGTGCTAAGTAGCATCTCCGGCACTGGAAATTAACTTTAATATGGATTCTTCCTCTTTCAGATTTTAATTATTGTTAGAGATTATTTAAAAATTTAAGTTTTTTTTAATACTTTTTCTTTCTGTGTCCTCACTATCTTTCTGAATCATGTCTTTCTCCCCCTCTCTTTTATTTCTAATAGAATTACACTTTCTCAGGTTTTAACATGTACCGATATGAAGCAAAAAACAGCCAGAAACTATTACAATGGGTAATTTTTGAGACCACTTCCTGGACTTAATCTATTCAACTCTTTACACAATTACTCACATATTTCCCTGTGTTAAATAGCAATTGTGCTTGCACTGTACTAAAATAGAACCTCTCAAAATGTCGCCCACTCTAACACCTCACATTTGGTCATAGAAAGAACAATTATGCTTTTTTTTGTATATTGAAGGGACTTTTGGTGACATTCCTTTCATTTAATGCAATGTTTACAGAGGTTAGGTCGCTTGCTAGAAAAATAGCAGAAACTAGAAGTGTAATAATGAAACACCTTGTGATTGTGACGTGCAATCTTTTAAGTCTTGAGCTACGTTCAGACTGCATGGAGGCAATTCTCCCAGCCTACTGTGCTACTCGATTAGGGGGTAGGTCTGGAAACTTTAGCGGCTGTTGTTTCATGGGAATCACGCAGGATGCCACAGCCTCTATGTGCCTCTCAGGCTAGGTTTTATTGCACCATCAGCTCTGTGTCAAGAATCAGCATGTGGCTGATTATCATATTAAAATCAGCATTTCAATATGATTAACGGGCTTTGAACTGTATTCCCTGGGCCCGCTAGTATCTCCCCCCACCCCCACTGGGAGTGGTTCCCTCCAGCAATATTTATGACTGCTCCCCACCAACAGGAACAGAAGATATTGAAGCCCCACCTGTCCCCAGAGATGTCAGGGCTATTGGGGTGGGGGGTGCCACTTGGGCAAGTGCTGGCCAGGTATCCTGTCGCTGCCTAAGGAGCAAACTGGTCCTGCCCACTGGACACTTTGCCAAAGCCCACTGGGAACAGGGCATGCCAAGGGAGCAGGGCCAGAGGATGCAAGAGGTGATCGGTGGGGGGATCTTGTTGCCGCTCTGCAAAGGATCGGTGGGGGAGGGAGGGAGTGAGGGCTCCTGGGGCCGGCCATCGGGTTGGAGGTTGGGGGTCAGGACTAGTCATCGGTTCGGGGGGAGTCGGAATCGTTTGACGTCAGCGGTGGGTATGCTGTTGGAGGGGATTCTTAGAGATAGGATGTATAGGCACTTAGAGCGTTGCGATCTGATTAGGGATATGCAGCATGGCTTTGTTAAGGGGAGGTCGTGCCTTACAAATCTGGTAGAATTTTTTGAGGAGGTGATGAAAACGGTCGACAAAGAGCGAGCCGTTGATGTCGTCTATATGGATTTCAGTAAGGCGTTTGACAAAGTTCCTCATGGGAGGTTAGTTGAGAAGGTCAAGGCTAATGGGATACAAGGACAGGTAGCTAGATGGATAAGTAACTGGCTTGGTAATAGGAGACAGAGAGTAATAGTGGAAGGGTGTTTTTCTAGCCGGAGGTCAGTCATTAATGGTGTGCCGCAGGGCTCGGTACTGGGACCTCTTCTATTTGTAATATATACAAATGACATGGAAGGGGGAGTGAGTGGAGTGATCAGCAAGTTTGCAGACGATACAAAGATGGCTGGACTTGCGGATAGTGAGGAGCATTGTCAGGCGATGCAGCAGGACATAGATAGGCTGCTAGCTTGGGCAGATAGATGGCAGATGGAATTCAATCCTGATAAATGTGAGGTGATGCATTTCGGGAGAAAGAATGTAGGGGGGAGGTATATGATAAAGGTTAGACCTATTAAGAGTATAGAAACGCAGAGGGACCTGGGGGTGCAGGTGAACAAGTCTCTGAAGGTGGCAGAGCAAGTGGAGAAGGTTGTGAAGAAAGCATATAGTATGCTAGCTTTATAGGAAGGGGTATAGAGTACAAGAGCTGGCCTTTAATGTTGCAGTTGTATAAAACGCTGGTTAGACCTCATTTGGAATACTGCGTCCAGTTCTGGTCGCCTTACTACAGGAAGGACGTGGAGACTCTGGAGAGAGTGCAGAGGAGGTTTACCAGGATGCTGCCTGGTATGGAAGGTTTGAGTTACGAGGAGAGGTTAGGCAAATTGGGACTGTTTTCCTTAGAAAGACGTAGACTTAGAGGAGATCTAATAGAGGTGTACAAGATTATGAAGGGGATTGATAGAGTAAACAGGGTTAAGCTTTTTCCTAGGATGGACTCAAATAGCACGAGGGTCACGGGCTTAGGGTGAGGGGGGTGAGGTATAATTTGGATGCTAGAGGGAGTTTTTTCACACAGAGGGTGGTGGGGGTATGGAATGCGCTGCCAAGTAAAGTGGTGAGGCAGGTACTCTGGAGTTATTTAAGAAATACTTAGATGGACACATGAACAGAATGGGAATGGAGGGGTATAGAAAACTGATTTAAAATAGGGATCATGAGCCTTGGGAGTCCCTGGGAAGGGTGGAAATAGATGATGATATTGATGTACTTGTTTTTATCCTACAGGTGCTTTGGTCCACCTTGTTGTCTAACGAGGGGCATACACGCAATGGGTCGTGAGAGGGCTGCTCTTTGATCTTTTTCGAGAATATCCTACTGCTTCACGTCATTAGTGTACGTTTTCTCTGGATGCTCTGGTTAAAGCCACAGCCTTCAGAGGCATTCCTGCACCAAGAGATCCAGGAAGCTTTCCCTTTGCATGTACATCTTGTGCTGAGGATAGTCTTTTCTTATTATTTCCTAGTCTTTGTTCGGTCTATCTGCATATGAGTGTATTGCTTACTACGGCTACTGCTGCTCCTCCTTCAGCAGCTGAGCCTGTCTGTCTGCTAAGGTGGATCCCATTGCTGATCCTTCGCCATGCAATCGCAGAAAGCTGAAATTCATCTTCCTACAAAGAACCCCAAAAGCACAAGGATAGGCTATAAGAAGGTTGAGTAGTCTCTTCCTTTCCTAACACAATCAGTTCTAATGATTCAATTGTGCTATTCCTGTAACTGTGAATAAAGGTTAATCTCAGCCTTGTCATTTCCCTATTATTGTATTGAATATATATCAGATCAGACCTCAATGTCCTTCCACTGTGTTCTTACCTCCTCTGAGCTTACAAATTCCAGGCACTGTGTGGGTCTGTGCTCTGATGCTTTATTGCCCTGGAAAAATGGCTTTTAATTGCCTCAATAACAAGTTCATTGGCTTCCCGCCACTGCCTGGATGAGTTGCCAACAGCACACGCAAGCTGCCTTTGGGAAAAACAGGTAAAGGAGGAGGAGAAAAATTCTCTGGAAATAAGCCCAGCACAATTTTTTTTATGATTTCCCAAGATGCTACCCCTAATCCCAAAAACCAATAGTTTGGGATAATTCCAGCCATCCCTGCTCCGGAGACTCGATAAGAATTCCCTAATCTGACTGGTTGAATAAGCATTGGCTGGAATTTTACTGTCCTGCTTGCCACGGGAATTGGAGCAAGCGAGGAGCGAACTATGGAAAGGTCTGTTGACGCTGAATGGGATTTTATATTTTGTGACAAGCATGGCTGAAAACTCCTGCTCAGTGTCTCTGTTCCACTCAGGTGCCAGATCCCTGTAGGAGACACCATGCCCTGATGACCATAGGCTGGTGTGTAAAGTCAGTGGGCAGCTACTGCAAATTTCAGACCAGCCGAGGTTTTTTGTAGTCTGCTGCTGTTCGTCTGATTATCCTTCATTTAGTCTTAACATTTTTTTTAAAGTCTCTTTATCCTGATACATAAAGATAGTAAGACATTTATCAGGACCAACATGCTCAAAATAATTCTATATGCTAATCAATTGCCACTTTTTGGATTTGTGCAAAACAATGGTCTGATAACCTGGAGATAGTGCTCTATTTGAGACAAATCTCTGCCTAAAGTATGCAGAGCATTAAGATCAGTTAGGCCTAAGGCTTCTTTTTAGTGGATTAAGAATTCTGAACTGTCACAGTGAATATAGAGTCTTTAAGATAATTTGTGAATATATCATTCTGCCCAATTAAGGTGGAACCACATGTCGTTTTCATTTTTCAACCATTCAGATAGACTTAGCTTTAGCATACCCTACGTTCTAAATATATGGCATTAATGACAGGGCATGTATGGTATGTTATGCACCCAGGAGACAAGTTAGATATATATACATTGCAATCCATGCAAAGAGTGGCCAAAATGAATCAAGTTGAGCTGAGAATATTCTGTTATTTTCTCTAGGCTAACCATGTTATTTTGCATGTTGTTATGTATTGTGTGCTTTCACTCAAACACTTATTTAATGCTTAATTTGTTTGCATTAATTTTGATTCAATGGACCTAGTCCTTTACCTATGTGCCAGTTGTGGCTGAGATGGTAGTACTCTGGCCTTTCATTTAGAAGGTTCTGGACTAATGTCCCGCTCTAGAGTTTAAATGTACATTTTAGGACTGATGCTCCAGTTTGATAGTAAGGGACTGCTGCATTGTTAGAGATGCAGTCTTTTGGGTAACTCGTTAAACTGAAGCCCTAGCTGCCTTATCAACTGGATGTCAAAAATCCAATGGCATTATTTCGAAGAAGAGCAGGAGAATTGACTCCTGATCAGCATTCATTCTTTGAACAACATTTCAGAACAAAATGTTCACCTGGTCATTAACACATAGTAATTTGTGGGAACTTGCTCTGTGTAAGTAGCTGCCTCAAGTCCTACATTACAAACATCACTGCATTTCAAAAGGATTTCATTGGTTGTAAAGCACTTTGAGAGTTCCAATGGTAATGAAAGGTGATGCATAAGTGTGAGTCTTCCTTTCATCCTCAAGTTAAATAAATAATCTTCTAAATAAATAAAATTGACAAACAATGCTCACTGTTTTATTTTATTGAAGTACAGTTGATTAGCTTTACATCACACCGATTGAATGCTTGTATTTAAATAACATTAATGCGTACATGCAATTCCATTTACATGGCTTGAAACAGATGAAGAAAGATTTTAGAATCTTGGATTTTCCATTAGAAAGGAAAATATATGAGAAATATGAATTAATTACTCCAAATCTGAAAGCTCTGAATAATGCTATCTGTGCTAACGTCTACTGCATCTTTCTATTATAATCCTGATGCATGTTGTCAGATGTGGTTTTTTTCTATCAGATAAGTATTCAACTCAATTCCTCTCTGTAAGTGAATCTTACATAAGACTTTGAGATTGTTGAGTGCATCAAAAGATTAACTTGAAATATTGCTTTTATTTAAACTGCTAAAGAAAAATAAGGGAACAGAGATTCAAATTAGTAAAGATTATTGATATCATAAAGTTCTTTACAGGGAGCCTGTGGAATATACTTCCAGGTAGGTTAGTGAAGGCAAAAATGGTGGAATCATTTAAACAATTTGATATCCCCATGAAGGATGAATGGGGCCTTTCTACATGGATGAACTAAAATAGATTGAGTTGCTAACCTAACTGATAATTATCACGTGACCTTGTGAACTTACAACCTCCTGACCTGGAGGTGAGAGTGTGACCATCAAGTTTATGCTGTCAATACGTATTTGAGTCCATTGTCATAGAGTAACTAAAATTGTATACACTATTAAAACATGGGTCAGACCCACGTTCTGTAGAAGTTTGTGAAGTTAACACCCTTTCTTCTTCAGTGCTGCTGCATGGTGTGTTGGGCGAATCTCTCTTAATCTTTCTCCTGTGTTCTTCCCCACAGACAGTTTTGTTTAAGTTGCTGCTGCTTATTCCAATTTTAGCAGCTTTGTATTTACTTCCATTGAGCAATTGTCATCTGTAATCTAAACTCCTCATTTACATAAATCATTTTTATAGTTAGTTCTTTTCTTCCATACTATTTGTAAGGCTATCAGCTGTAATTGGCTTTTACATTGAATATTGTTTCCTTCCCAATTCTTGAATTAATATGTGTTTTAAATATCTGAACAATGATCTCTGAGGCTTCCCACTGATGATATCCACCTTTGAATCAGCCCCGCCCACTCCATCTGGTGGCTAGAAATGGTCTAGCCCATTTTTTGCTTGTCTAAGTGCATAAGATTTTGATTTTGGACTTGTCCAAAAAACGGATGTGAAACTATCCCATTTTCACACTGGCTGGGCACTTAGAATTTTTCTCGTAAAGTTCTTCCCACTGTCTTTCAGGTAAGATGTAAATTAAGGTACTATCTACCCCTAGGTTGATGTAAAAGATCCCACAGTTTGGTTTTAAGAGTTATTCCCGGTTTCCTGGACAATATATATCCCTTAACTAACATCACCCAGTAGATTATCTGGTCATTATCATACTGCTGTTTGTGAGTGCTTTCTCTGTGAAAATTGGGTGCTATATTTGCTATCTAATGGTGAGTACATTTCAAAACTATGTCATTGGCTGTGAAGTGCTTTGAGATATGCATAATGCAGGATTTTGCGGCTTCAATTGGCCCAAACTGTAAAGTCCCACTTGAGATTAGCAGACCTTTCTAATGGCCGTCCCTCGCCTGCTCTGATTTCCATTGCAGCAGGATGGTAAAATTCCAGCTACAGTCTTATTTCTTTATTATAAATATATGACATCTGCTGCATTCTTTCTGTCCATCATTTTTTCAAAAAAGTTCAGTAGATTTGTCAAAACCAACCAGCCAGTCTTAAAACTATGCCGACTCTTTGGGCTGAATTTTAATCTATAGTAAGGATGGATCTGGATTGTGGAGAATGTTCAAGTCTGAAAAATGTGCTTCCCAAACCCAACAACCCTTTCCTGTTTTAAGTCAAGCAAGAAATCAACCTGATTTAAGGAGGCAAGTTTGAAAGTGCATGGGTTAAATTGATTGATCATGCATAATTGACCCTAGTTTTGGATATTAACAGGGAAATGGGTTATGGGAATAGGGCCTGGGTGGGATTGTGGTTGGTACAGACCTCAGTGGACTGAATTGCATCATTCTGTATTGTAGGGATTCTATGATTCTATGAATATGAGTTTGCAAGCCTCATTATTACAGGCAAACATTGGAATTGGAGCAGGAGTAGGCTATTTGGACCTTGTTATGCAACTTTTCAGCTATTAGTTCTGTCAATCTGGTTTCCCGAGCATTCGACTGTGTGACAGTTTTAGTGAGGTGAGTTCAGGAAGTGGGTGCCTTCACATTTATGTTCTGGGCCTTGGTACCTAGCTGAGAAGTTTTTTATGATTGGGAGCTCCACCAATTCTTCTTCCTGGATATTCTGAACTCACCATGAAGGCTCTCTCTATCATCAGGCCCCAGTGCTACCCACCTGGCATTCAAAGGTTGATATCGTCGAGGCTATCCATCCCCATCTTCATCATGGATCCTACTGTGGCCTTCAGTGACCAGCACCCTGTGTGACTGCAGGCCCAGTTAACAAACCGACTGGCCTCTGCATGAGGATCTAATCAGTGACATTGATGACATGCAGTGGAGTTAGAATTTCACAATGCGTGACAGAATCCCAGATTATGAGTTCATAATGGTTAGCAGTGCAGCCTTCCAACACCAGGGACCCAGGTTCAATTCTGGCCTTTGGGTGACTATTGTGTGGAGTTTATACGTTCTCCCTGTGACTGTGTAGGTTTCCTCCACGTGCTCCAGTTTCCTCGTGCAGTTCAAAGATGTGCGGGTTTAGGTGGATTGGCCATGCTAAGTTGCTCCTTAGCATCAAGGGGATTGGCAGCGTAAATACATGGGGTTTACAGGGATAGGAGCTGCGTGGGATTGTTATTGGTGCAGGTTCAATGGGCCGAATAGTCTCCTTCTGCACTGTAATGATTCTATGACCAGCCAATTCCCCATGGATTTACAAGTCAAATAAAATTTTAAACAGGAGTAAAATCTTCCCCCCCGCCCCACCCCACCTTGTTTCATATTTCTGTAAGAGCTACATTCCTTCCTCCCTCAGGATATTGTGTAATGTGTGTCTTGTAGCAGCACACAACAGACCAGGGCTGTTTTCTAACCTTATTGTAGCAAATTTTAAAAATTTTTCACAGAGAAAGCACTCACAAACAGCATATAGAACATAGAACATAGAACATTACAGCACAGAACAGGCCCTTCGGCCTTCGATGTTGCACCGACCAATATAAAAAGCAATGCCCCTCCAAACTAAACCATTCCCTTCTCTTCCATATACTTATTAATTAAGCTCTTAAACGCCACCAAACTTGGCGCATCTACAACTGCTGCAGGCAGGGCATTCCACTCCCGAACCACCCAGTATGATAATGACCAGATAATCTATTTGGTGATGTTAGTTAAAGGATAAATATTGTCCAGGAAACTAGGAATAACTTTTAAAATCAAGGGTTAGTGTTGGCTAAAACAGAGGATAGAAGTCCAATTTGGATGGGAACATTCTTCATAGCACCAGGAAGCAGAATTGAAATGAAATTAAGTGAAATTGTCATTTAGTTCAGACAATAAATGTTTTCAGTTCAGTTAGCCTCTTCGATGAAATAAATCTACATGCAACTTCTCAGTACTTGAAGCTTATTGATTCTTAAAAAAGTGTTTTCACAAAAAGTTGAAGAGTAAGTCATTGATGTGATTGATAATCTGCTGTAAAAAGTGCCATGGCTGAATGTAAAGACAGGTTTTCCTAAGGTTTCGACTCTTCTACAATAAATAGCTTAAATTGTTGTGCCGTTCCATACTAAAAATAGAGCTTTACTATGAGATTTTAAGGAATTATGTATGAATGACACCTCCAAGTGTAATATCATACCAAGATTCCCAATTCACCTAAGGCTTGTCAGGTAATAGTTGTAATGGAAACATAATCAGCATTGATAGCTTTGAATGGGTTTTAAATGTAACTTTTTGCAGTAGTACAGATTGTAACATTTTGCTGTTAGATTTCAGTAATTGCTGGGAGTAAGCAGGCTCTCTTTTGGCCACCTTTCCAGGCACTGCTGCAGCAAGAAAGCCAATTACGAATCATGATCTGCTTTCCATTGCGTCACTTCTTTGGAAGATTTGTGAGCCTGTCAAGTTTTTGAGAGTATCTTTAAAATGCTCCTTAGACTCCAACTGTTTGATTGCAACATCATCAAACACTGTTGAAGCAAATGGTGCTTGTAGCTTTCGACGCATCCTCTGGACCTTACAGGTTGGAATAATTCCCTTGGGACGCTGAGGCCAAGCTTTGTTGAACACTACAAAATTCATCTAAGTATTTAAGACGTTCGTTGTCTCTGTGATAGGATTAGTGTGACACTGTCTTGAGCCTGACTTCTGTAAATTCAATTGAGGGCAGCTCATTTCCCTTTGTAAAACTTCTGAGCAGGAAATTTGTGGGGAACAAACTAATTTTGTAAAATACCGCTCTTTTGTTAACTTTTCACAGTTGTTACGTGCGTTTTCCTGTAGCATTGTTTTCTCAATGATCTGGCTGTGAAGGTGACAGATTACACTTGTTTAGGAAATATTCGGATATGGTCCTTTCCAGATTTCTTTCTGTCCATACAGTTCTTCCAATGGGTCAGATTTGACATGAGAAGAGGTTGTATTGTTCTTCTCAAACATGACAATAATATTGTTTAAGGAAGTTATGTTAGCAAAGCAAGAATTTTTAGTATTCATCAAAGAAACTTTAGACGAGACAGAATCGACTTTTGAAAACAACCTTTGGTCTTGTTGGAGAAAGTTGAGATTGCTCATGTCTGGAATTTCATATGAATTATTCTGCCCAACTAGAAAAGTTGGCTTTGCTAGCTGACAGATAGATTGCATATAGTCATCTCCTGTTGCAGAATCAGAATTATCACCATACCATCGAGGAAATTTTGCACCAGTATCTTTCAATACATCTTCATGGCCTTCATTAATGGTTGGGAGATTCTGTACTAACATCAGTCTAGCACTTGGCCACATGGCTAGAGAAGAATAGAAAGCTTTTTTTAAATCTAAAACAATTTAAGAACACACTGTATAACATTATAAAATTAAAATATACCTATTTAAAATCAACCTGGTAATCTGTTTCAAGATTCTCTTCTGGTGGCAGGACACTTGATTTTTAATAGAAGAAAGCAGAGAAAATGCTAGGAAAACTCAGCAGGTTTGGCAGCCTCTGTGGAGAGAGGAACAGGGTTAATGGATGGAATTTTACTAGCATGCCTTCCCTGATTCTGGTAAAATTCTGGCCATTAACTCTGTGTCTTGATTCCAGGATGGGCGAGGCTCACAGAACAACATTCTCCGTTGGTCTTGGAGGGGATCTTATGAGCCTCGGGCAGGCAAGGAAGTAAAATTCTGGCAAATGTTTTAAGTTCAAATGATTCTTCTTCAGGGCCTAATATTTAACTTTGGCAAATATCCATCATCTCGATTTTTCCCTCTTAAATAAATTCTTTATTCTGCCTTCCTCCATTCTCTACTGCTGCAATTTTCTTTCTCATGGCTTATCTATTAGTTTTCTATCAGAAATACTCAATGCAGAAATCTACAACACATCACTAGTGGGTATGCGAAAACAGGTGTGATCTTAATGAAGTGTATAAAATCATGAGGGGCATAAATACACATTTCCCAGGGAGGGGGATTAAAAACTAGAGGGCATAGATTTAAGATGAGAGGTGAAAGATTTAAAAGGGATCTGAGGGGCAACATTTTCACGCAGAGGGTGGTGCATATGTAGAATGAGCTGCCAGAGAAAGCGGTTGAGGCAGATACAATAGCAACATATAAAAAAACACTTGCATAAGTATATGGATAGGAAAGGATTTGAAAGATATGGGCCAAAAATGGGCAATTGGGAGTAGCTGGAAGGGCATGGCTGGTTGGGCCGAAGGATCTGTTTCCATACTGTATTGTTCTACAACTCTAGGAAATGGAGGTTTCCATTTGAAGACAGGCTTGGCTCACTTAACAACCCTTCCAAATCTTACTGAAGGCTCACACTGTTTGTCATATAGCTTCCATTGCCCAACAGACAATATGAGCATGAGACTGTGTTGCTGGGTGAATTCACTGATGCTGCGATTCTGACATTGGAGAAGTAGAATTAGATTGTTTATTTCTATCTCCTAACTGCGGTCCCTAAAAATATATTCAAACCTGTGATTATCTCAAGAAAGAAAAAAACAAACAGCAATAAGGACAAAGGAAGAAAATAATTAACATACTAGACAGAAGGTTAATATTTTACCTGTTTATGCTCTATTAAGGCACTTAATTGATCCCCATTTTTCAACTACCTATAATTTCCTACCTTGCAGCCAAGATTACATTTCAAAAATACTTCAAAGCTTCATTGGCTGCAAAGCACTTTAGGGTGATCTGAGTTTGTGAAAGTGGCTGTATAACCTTCTTCTTTTCATTGGTCAATATGTGCTATAGACAATCTTTCTTAAATGTCTTCTTGCAAAAATGATTGTGTGTACTAGGTAGTACTATCCCACATTATACATATCTCAAATAGTACTATTTTTAATCTTTTAATGTTTGAATTGTTTATGTAATGTGCAATGTAAAACAGAAATTTAATCTAGAATCTATGTTCAAAAGTCATTAAGGCACTAGTATAGAAGATCAATCATCTCATCTGAACAGACCTGAAATATAAATGTGTTAAAAACCATATTGAGACATAATTTGCACATCCATCACTAGCATCAGCTTGGGTTACAAGTTGTTTTATCTACCATCATACATTCTATGCTATTGTTCAAATTATAGTGAAAGATGCATAGGCCGGAATTTTACAGTCCCACCTGCCACGGGAATTGGAGCAGGCAAAGGGAAGAGCATAGAAAAGTCTGTTGGCCTCGGATGGAATTTTATGGTTTTGGGACGAGCATGGAAGTAAAATCCTGCGCTAGTTTTGCCATGACAAGAGTAGATGGAACACATAATAAAAAAGGTTTATGTATTTACAGTTCCTGTCATGATTTTAAGTCATCTCAAAGTGAAGCATTTTTGAAAGGTGTCATCGTATTGTAGGGAATCACAGCAGCCAATTTGTATGCAGCAAGTTCCACAAACTGCAATGAACTAAATGATCGTATGATCTGTGTTAATGGTGTTTATTGAGTGATAAATGTTAATTAAGCATTGAAAGAACTCTTGCTCTTTTTCCAATAGTATTATGGGATTTTTTTCATCCCAAAAAATCCAGGTACAGTACAGTTCCAGTCAAATATTATACTAGGGCTGCATTTTCAGATAAAATGTTAAACTCTTTCTTTAATCACTTACAGGATGTTGGTGTCCCTCACTAGACCAGCATTCATTGCTCATCCCTAATTTCCTTTGAGCTGCCTTCTTGAGCCACTGCAGTCTATATAGTATATGTATAGCCATAGTTGCTGTTAGGGAGAGAGTTCCAAGTTTTTGACCCAAACCTGAGACCCGATTTGTTTCCTTAGGACAATATAAAAGATATCATGGCACTATTTTGAAGAAACCAGTGGAATTATCCCCAGTGTCCTGGTCAATTTTTATCCTTCAATCAACATCACTCAGAAATAACTGTGGTTCTCACTCTGTAGATGCTGCCGGACCTGCTACTCATTTCCAGCATTTTCTACATTATTTAATTCTGCAGTTATTTTCACCAGTGTGTTACTATCCTGCAAACAGGGCTCCAGCCTCTCTGTCCATCTGGAATATAATCTAAGTCTTGCTTCAACTCCACACACTGTGCAATGTAGATATCACAACATTCAGAAAAAAATCAGTGATCGATTGGACAATATGTAAATGTGAAGAGAATGTTTAGCCCTCACCTTAAATTGCAGAAATTGATCATCTATCCTTCAGTCATCAGTAAAGTCTGATATAATTCTGAATCTTGAAAGGTTCTTGCTCAGTTTAAACTATATTAATTACACTTTGTTATACACTATGAGCAGGTGTACTACTTTGTACTACTACACTGCTACAGAAATGTGCACTGCTTGAGGTGCCTCCCACCGTATTTCTAATCTGTAAATTAAGAGAAATGTTGGCATGGAGATCTGCTTCTAACAACCAGGGGATAGAGAATGTCAGTTAGAAAATCTGAACTGGACCTATTGCAGTTTCCAAGTTTATTTTCACCAAACAAAGGACTCAAATGTAATTCATTGGAAGGTTGAAATGTGAATTCACTTATGTTTCCAATCTGAAATTTTTCATTCCAAGATTGAAGAGACTGCAAGACTGAAATGTCAAACAGTCATTTTATGGGAATGTCAACATTGTGCTAGTTCTGAGTAATTAATATTAAAGTAACAAAGACAGTTTTCCTTGTTGCCCTGAGTTCTGGGATGATGCAATAGCTCTGAAGTGTGCCATATTTATCTAGCGTGAGAATTGCCAATCTTCATTACTAGCCTGCTGAGGACTCACCTGCACAAATCCAGCTTTGCCCTCCTAGGTAGGTCTGAAGAATCTTAGCTTCATAGATCTACATCCCTTTTTGCAGTGTTTGCAACCAGAAAACAAGGACAAAGACCAGGGAAATTGACCCCAGGCTTAGAAGATTGCCTATGCAGGGCCACAGGAGAACTTCTGGGCACACATGCGCTACCCCCAACCTCACCCACCCCGCCATACATACACACACACACACACACACACACACAAACACACACACACACACACACACACACAGCTTTGGAGTATAAGGGTCAAATCTAGGAATCCAGGCAGGGTGATGTGGTAGCTAGGATCAGGAGTCAACATGTAAGGCCAGGAAGAAAGGATCAGGGAAAGAGGAGTGAAAACATGGCTTGCTTCAGGACTAGCTAATCTTGAATTAAAAAAAACAAAGGCCACAATGTCTGCTTGAGGCATAAATAAACAACTGTTGTTTTTTTGTTTGCCAATACGTCAGGTGGTGTATTTCTGGTGGGGGATGTCTGGCTTTCTGTCTGGAATATTGAAAGTTTAATATATCTGTTGGTACTCCCAGAATAGACACTGCATGGTTAGATTTATCAGCCAAATGTATAAAATTACGTAAGAATATAGGAACATAAGAACTAGGAGCAGGTGTAGACTATTTGGCGCCTCGAACCTATTCAATAAGATCATGGTTGATCTTTTTATGGACTCAGCTCCACTTACCTGCCTGCTCACCATAACCTTAATTCCTTTACTGTTCAAAAATTTATCTATCCTTGCCTTAAAAACACTCAATGAGGAGGCCTCAACTGCTTCACTGGGCAGAGAATTCCACAGATTCATAACCTTTTGTGTGAAGAAGTTCTTCTTCAACTCAGCCCTGAATCTGCTTCCCCTTATTTTGAGGCTATGCCTCTCTAGTTTCACCCATCAGTGGTAACAATTTCCCTGCTTCTATCTTATCTATCTTTCCTTCATAATCTTGTATGTTTCTATAAGATCGGCCCTCATTCTTCTGAATTCCAATGAGTATAGCCCCAGTCTATTCAGTCTTTCCTCATAAGCCAACCTTCTCAACTCCGGAATCAAATTACTGAATCTACTCTGCACGCCTCCAGTGCCAGTATACCCTTTCTCAAGTATAGAAATATAAAATAGACTGGGATAGTAATAGTGTAAAAACAGAGGGATATACATTCAGGAGAATTTTCTAGATTGATATTTTGCAGCCCAATGAGGGAAGAGATATTGCTAGATGTAGTTCTGCATGGAGAGTAAATGGGTTAAGTTTAATTCAGGGCCTGCTCTTGTAACCACAGTATTATTTGGCTGGTCCAGTTCAGTTTCTAGTTAATGGTAATCCCTGAGATGTTGATAATGAGGGATTCAATAATGTTAATGCCATTGAATGTCAAGCGATGATAGTTAGATTCTCTCTTATAATCATTTCTTGGTACTTGTACAGGTCAGGACTGAGCTCAGCTTTGCCATCCAAAGTTCTCACTAATAATAACTCATTAAATTACATTAATAAATTAAGCTGCAGCCAAGGTTCATCATGCAAGAAGATTCAATGATTAAAAGAAAGTAAACAAGATGCATTAGAAATTAGTGACCCGAGTGAATTCTGCAGCAGAATACTGTTCTACGTCGTGTTCCTGCAAAAACCATATCAAGTTCTGAATATGCAGTCAAACATCTTCTGAGAACTATGTCACGAATGTTTAATTCTATTCATACTGAGTAGTTCCTGGTACCCGAGCACTTCCTGCAATTCGTTGCAATGCCAAAATACTTGGTGAAACGAAATTGTCATGAGTAACGCCAACTTTTCCATTTATTAAAAACCTAACAAAGGAAGGCTTAAGATATGCCAGCCATTCCAGGAAACAGTAGCTGACATTCCTCTGATAAGAACAAAAATACTGCAGATGCTGGAATCTGAAACAAAACCAGAAAATGCTGGGAAATCTCAGCAGATATGACAGCACCCGTGGGGAAAGAGTAGAACCAATGTTTCAAGTCTAGATGACCCTTTGTCAGAGCACAACATTCCTCAGCTGGTATCAACCCATGGCTGGAATTTTATTGTCCCGCCCGCCACAGGAATCGGAACAGGCAAGGGGTGGATAATGGGAAGGTCCGTTGATCTGAGGTGGGATTTTCCGATTCTGGGATGAGTGAGGCTGTAAAATCCCGTTCGTTTTCTAGATGGACAGAGGACATTTATTTCAAGAGCTGAAATTAGTCATGCATTAATAACTGGATTACACCAAGCTTAGGCTTTAAGAGCTTGTGGTTCTCAGAATGAGAAAGTTAGACATTTGGTGAAGTTGTCCTTTCCTGCTTATAAAGGAGTAAAATTTCAAGCCTTTTGTATCAGAAACTAAGTTGTAAAGTGGATCTGAATACGTAATCCAAATTATTTAATATGGATGAGCTTGAGTTTATTTGGAGCATTTGAATTTGACTGAATTCAGTTATTTGGACATGGATGATTCTGCTCATTTTCCTCTTCTCAAGTTGAGTCATGATCTTAGCTCTTCAATCACAGAAGTATCTTTGATGGGTATTTGCTGCTATACTGCTGAAAAAATAACAAACGCCATTTATTCAAGGTCAATTGTTAAGGTTTGCTGAGAGGGAAAAAGGTCTAGACATGCCTACATGTATTGGTCTGGTACATTGATAGGGCTGACTAGGTGCAAGATTGACTTAGCCTGATAACTGTGGCTTGGTAGTTATTTTGTTTTACAAGGAAGGACATGAGTTTAATTGACATAAGCCTCAGTTTGTTATGATGTTCACTCTAGGCATTCACTTACTGACCATACAAAGAAGCAGCTTAATTCATACATCACTGCACTTAACTAAAGTATTAATTAGTGATTGAGAATAGACTGGCCTATAGCACCAGAGTAATGGGAATACAATGGGAAACTACTTGATTATCTCAGATAATTATAGCGTTGGTGAATAATGCTGCTGTTACAGCAGTGTCATAATTTGCTAGGGCTTCTACATTCTCTGCTGGAACCATTTTGGAACCTGGCAAAAAGTTGCTCTGCAAGCTATGGCCCTATTAAAAGCTGCAGAGATGACCAACTCACTGTATCAAAGTGAGGTTTCCCACTATTTGTAGAAACAGTGTTTCAGAAAGTTGGGCTCAATAAAAAGATTTTTGTAGGGGCTCAGCGGGTGAGGTGGGCAAGTGAGTAAGTAGTCTCTGGAGGCAAAAATCTCGCCTACCCAGAGCTACTGGCCAATCAAGGGCCAGCACTTCCTGTGTGCAACAGCGCCAAGGAGGAGGCCATGGCTGCAGCTGGAGCAGTACCCTGGAGCCCAAAGATCAAGGAGAAAGGTAGGTTATGGGGGGACAGGGGGAAAGGTGGGGGAAGTTGGGGGAGCGGGGGAAAGAGGGTTGGAAGCAAGAGCAAAGGGCTGGCTCTCAGGAATTTCTTTCTCAATGCCTTGCCTGATGGCCATGCTCTCCATTAAACACTGAGTGCCTTTGATTGTGGCACCATTCCACACACACCACACACCACCCCCCCCACCCTCTGCACCCCCCCAGCCCTACTTCCCACCATCACTACCGCAGTTTATAAATAGCCCACACTCTTGTGCCAATCATGTTGATAGGCCCACCTAGGGTTAATCCAAGCATTATCTGGCCACTTAAAGGTCTAAATTGGAGGTGAAGCAAGAAGGTTAACCATTTGCCTTCCCGCCCAGAATCCAATTCTGGCAGAGGTGGGAAGGCAGCACCACCCTGCTTCGTTAAATGCCCTTCACATCTCCAAGCTCATCATGTCTGAGAACAGAAGATTTCACCCTAAATCAGGATCTGAGGCATTCACAGAGAGCCCCAGGGCTCAGAGAAATTGCTCAGGGGAAACTGAAGCTTTCCACAGAGCCCCCACATACATCTCCGTCATAGGTCTGGTCTCCAAAAATCTGTAGACTGGAAGATCTGGCCCCAGTGTTTCAGGTCGGTGATCTTTCACTGTAAATGGTCAGAAATGTTATCAGCCTGAAATGTTAACTGTTTCCCACTTCACAGATGCTCCATGACTGGCTGAATATTTCCAACATTTTCCATTTTCATTATAAAAGACCCAAGGCATGATTTTACCGGCCATTCACGCCACATTCCTGCTGCAGCGAGGTTGGAGAATTTGGCTGGGTGTCAAATCTCCATTCACTGCAGCAGCATGAGAAAATTTCACCGGCATGAACAACAGTAACATCAGTCCCACCCTTGCGTCTGATTATCCGCGTGAACAGACTCGCACCAAATCCAAGAGAAATGCAAAACAAAGCTGACATTTGTAACAGATCATTATTAGGCTGCCATTAACTGTTACGATAATAACACGCTTCTCCTCACATGATGGCAAACAGACTCTGACATCCGTTTATTTCTACATCAGATTTACAGGCACTCAATTGAAGTTTAAGACTGAACATTCATTCCAGCACTCCCAGTGAGAAGTGGCATGCACAAGGAGTACATGTCAGGGAAGAAGCCTGCAATTTCCTGAAATGAACTCTCTGGGTGTTATGCCCCTCTGAGGGGATAACATTGCAGAATGATCTTTGGTGAATACGAGAAAAAAAATGATTGGGTGAGTTCATTTACAAAAGCTTATTGCTATTACTTCTCCTGTAACTAATGGCTGATTTTATCTGTTCCCACGGTGAGATTTTTCCTGGAACATATCACCAGAGGCTCGTAGTTTGAGGGACACCATTCCATATCAAACACAGCTGAACTGGAATTTCTCCCGCTCTTACCAGCTGCCATCGGTTTGTTGGAAGGATTTTACAAGTTGATATTCAATTTGTTGACTGTATTATAAATGCACCTTCCTTGGCCATCACCTTCTGGGGTGAGACTTAAAGCTTCTGGCTCCAAGGTAGAGATGCTACCCACTATACCACTAGACATCCAGAAAAGCTTATGCTGGAAATTAATTATTTACTTAACTAACATTTTTTTAAAAAAAACATGATAGTATCTCTTCATTTAAGTATGCTGCAGGATGTGGTTTGCAGCCAAAACGTTCTAAATTCAAATAATGATGGTATTGATGCTGCTATAATTGACCCCTACCTTGTTGACAAAAAGGAAGCAAAATCAGCCAGGGTTCATGCTCCGGATCACTGTTCAGCGGGTTCTGCTATAACATGTGGCAATGTCAAATGAAGTAGGTTTGGGCAGAACTTTGATATCTCTACTTTTTTATTTGCAAAAATATATTTTACTGGTAAAATATCTGAAAAAATCTCAACATGACCATCACACAATGTGCAATTGAGTTCTGTTTTCTACATAGATCAAGTTGCAGTCTGAGGAGCTTCCATATAATTGTGATACATTCAATATTCACTGTATACATTCACTATGAGTCATACAACATAAAGAAGTTCTGTATAATTCCACTCCCTTACAAAAAATGTGATTTTTTCTTCTGCAAAAATGTATTCTATTATTGTAATATTCACCATAATACATTTACTCTGAGTCACGCAGCCTGAAGGATTCTGTACAATTCCATTCTTCTCAGTTAGATCGGATGTGATTTAAAATTTTTCTTTTTTTTACCCCATTCTTAAAATTCCAGAGCCAATGCTGAGAACGCACCAGGCAATCCCAAATCCATTCTTTGCTGGCTTCAAAAGCCAAATTCAAGATCCAATTGAACCCAATTCATGGTCCCCATGAGAGAGACAAACAAGATCCAAGCTGACAAGAGAAGGCATTGCACCCATCTTAGGCTGGATCTTAGCCAAAAAGGTGGAGATACAGAATGTGATATCTTTATACATGAACAGTTGTTGTCCAGACTCGTTGGGCCACCTGGGTGATCTGCTAGAAGACGTTTATGGGGTCCATACTTTCGTGTGAGTGTCTGAATCCACATCATCAGGAGCAGTGGAGAAAATTATAGGAGGAGGAAAATCATTTTCAAAAATCTTGGGACTATTTTAAAATACATTCTGAAATATGAAGCATTATTTTGACATACCATTGGTTTAAGACAATATAAATAAACTATAAGTATTTCATTTGTATCAGGTTTTGAATGTCATCTTGACTGTTTGACACTTTCAGAAGTAACCAATCGCATTTCTAATGGTTCCCTGCAAGCAGGAGAAGCAGTGAATTGAAACTGATTGATCATTTTTTATTAATAGCCAACAGTTAGAGGTTGCTAGAATAAGTAATAATTTGCATCATGAATATTGCATGTTCAGGCTTGCCTGAATGAACAGAATTAATAAACCATTTAATAGCAGTTTACCATTCAAAATACCAAGCTGCACAGCGTATTTTCAAATGAAAAATGATCAGTTCTCAGGTAATAAGAACAGTACGTTTTTATCACTAGAAGTAATAAAATTGTCTTAATTAAATTGCATGACATCTGCATCCAGCATATAATCAGACCATGTTATGTGAAGACAGATTTTATGTATAAAATGAAGATAAATATGTTCTATGTTTTAAAGCCTACACCATACAGATTACATTCTCTGAATGGAAACTGAAACAGTTCCATCCAGCACAGTAGGCCTGTAAGAGTTCACTTAAAGTTTTCTGGTATTTCAAAAAGAGTTATTGAGAATATGGTAATATCTCTAATTCGTGGAATATCCATACTGGCACACCTTTTAAATTAGTGAGTGTGAAGTGTGAGTATAGTGCTTTAGATGAGGATGTATTCATACTAAGTTATCAACAGAATTAATGAAAAGTCCCATGTATCTTTTCTATGGTTTCATAGTGGATCAATCATAGAATCATAGAATCCCTTCAGTGCAGATGAGGCCAATTGCCCATGAGTCTGCACTAATAGTCTAACAGAGTATCTTATCCAGGCCCTCTTTCTTGTGCTACTCCCGTAACTCCACACATTTATAAAAAACTTTATTTATTAGTGTCACAAGTAGGCTTACATTGATACTCTAATGAAGTAACTGTGAGAATCCCCTAGTTGCCACGCTCCAAGTCTGTTTTGGGTGCACTGAGGGAGAGTTTAACATGGCCAATTCATCTAACCAGCACGTTTTTTTTGGTCTGGGGGAGGAAACCAGAGCGTCCAGAGGAGTCCCACAGAGACACAGGAATTACCATAGCTAATCCATCTAACTTATACATCTTGGGACACTAATTAAACATGGTCATTCCACCTAACCTGCATGTATTTATTCTTCACATAATTTCCTCTGTTATCATATTGGGCATTGGGGATTGGGGGGAAGGGGGGGGGGGTTAGGCATTGAAAGGGGATGAATAAAATTCAGTAACCTCTGCCCTTTGTCCTTTGGAACAGATATTTCCCAAGTCTTCTACCCCATCCATTCTATTCTCACCATGTATACAGACAGTGGACAGTCAGCAGTGTTTAACTTGATAGAATGGTTTTTACACTTCTGGCATATTGGGAGAAAGGAGCTGGGAGCACCAATGAATCATGCAGATGAAGGTGCAAGACCAATTTTCATGTGAAGCTGGAGAGCATTGGCAACATTGACTTTAGTGCAGACTGGCCACATTTCCTGGGCTTGAACTTCTTCCTTCATATTTATACTTTTCTATATCTTCTCCCTTAATTCAATCAGATGTTTTTCTCTCCATTCTAACTCTAATGCCATTGTGCCTCCACCCCACTCCTGCTACTTGAGAATTGATGCCAATCTAGAAATTGGAACACCTGGAGGAAACCCATGCAGACACTTGCAAACTACACATGCAAAATTCAAAGTCAGTAGAGTTTGTACCTGATTCAAAGATAATTAATGCCTACTTAAGGACTTCATTCTGTAAAATCACAATGGATGGATGCGTCAATGTCAAGCGCCAATTTTGCCAGGTTTCCTGCATGGGCTGATTGCGGGAGGCAGGACCCGCTCCTTAGTGGGCCCCCTGGGCCCATCAGATGCCTGCTTCATCCCGTTTCCCAACACCTCCCCCCGCCATGTGTTACTCCCCACCACAAGTACCCCTCCCTCCAAAGCCTCTCAAACAACCCTGGCAATGGCAAAGTCTGCAAAGTTCCAATCCAGTGCTCTCATCCATCTCCTCAAGCTCTGAGTGTAGTACTGGCAGAGGTCTTCTTTCCAAGTGGCACTACCACTACTGATGAGTGGCCAGCAGTTCTCCAGAGCTTTGCCACCAGTCCATTCACAGCTAATTGGCCTTTAAATGGCCATGACACTGCTGTTCTTCACCTCCCCCCTGATCTTTTAGCTGTGGAGTGGTGAGTGCCCTGTAAATCCAGCCCAACAACTCTAAGTCTGAGTTCACTACATTCATAACCACTGAATAACAGGATGAAAAGATGGCTGGCTTGTTATTGGTTCAATCAGGGACAAAGATTTATTCATTGTGCTACTAGTCCATATTAATTGAACAAGGTTCACCCATGTCTGATGGTTCCTAAATTACTTTTATTTCTTGGCAGTCATCTAAAATAAAAGGATGTTTCCTGGGAGACAAGGATAACCCTGGAAACCAGACCCAAGGACATCGATTAACAATCATGACAGGAAGACTAGATGCTAAATTTCCCAAGAGATTGATTAGCAAAATAAGAGCAGACAGGATAGAAGGTAATATACCATACATTGATTAAGGATTGTTTAACAGGCAGAAAACAAAGAATCAGAATAAATGGGTCATTCTCCCATTGGCAGGCTGTGACAATTGAGATGTTATAAGGATCAGTACTTGAACCCAACTGTTTACAATATATATCAATGAATTGGATTTGAGGATAAAATGCAATATTTCTCCATTCACAGATGACACATAGTTAGGCTGGAATGTTTATTGTGAAGAAGATGTAAAGCCTTTATGAGGATTTGGACAGCCTTAATGAGTTGACAAGAACATGGCAAATGGAATATAATGTGGAAGAAATCCAGAAGGAATGGATGTGCAGAGAATTTCCTAAATGGTGAGAAATTTTAAAGTGTAGATGTACAAGGGGCCTGGGAGTCCTTGTCCATTTGTCGCCAAAGGCTACAGCATGCAAGTGCAGCAAGTTATTAGGAAGGATAATAAAAAACAAAGCACAAAGAAAATTACAGCATAGGAACAGGCCCTTTGGTCCTCCAAGCCTGCATCGACTATGCTGCCCATCTGAACTAAAACCCTTCTGGGGACCATCTCTCTCTATTGCCATCCTATTCATGTGTATATCAAGATGCTGCTTAAAAGTCACTATCGTAACTGCTTCCACTACTTCCCCAGCAGCGAGTTCCAGTCACCCACTGTGTAAAAAAACTTGCCTGGTATATCTTCTTTCAAACCTTGCCCCTCACATCCTCAACATATTCCCTCTAGTAATTGATTCTTCCACTCTGGGAAAAAGATTAATTGTCTATGCCCCACATAACCTTGTAGATTTCAGTCAGGTCGCCCCTCAACCTCCATCTTTCCAGTGACAACAAACCAAATTTTTTCAACCTCTCCTCATGGCTGATGCTCTCCATACCAGGAAACATTGTAGTAAATCTTTTCCGTACTTTCTTCAAAGCTGCCACATCCTTCTGGTAGTGTGGCTGCCAGAATTGAACACTATTCCAAATGCGGCCTCGCTAAGGTTTTATAAAGTGTCAACATATCTTGCCAATTTTTAAACTCAATACCCTGGCCAATGAAGGCAAGCATGCCGCCTCCCTCCTTGACTACCTTCTCCACCTAGTTACCACTTTCAGTAACCTGTGTACCTGTACACCAAATTCTTCTGCTTATCAATACCTTTAAAGGTTCTGCCAATTATTGTATATTTCCTAGCTATAATAGACCTTCAAAATTTGTCCGGATTAAACTCCATCTGCCATCTCTCCACATTTGTCCGGATTAAACTCCATCTGCCATCTCTCCACATTTGTCTGGATTAAGCTCCATCTGCCATCTCTCCACTCAAATCTCCAACCAATAATGGAAGAGGATTGATTGCAAGAGGATTTGAATACAGGAGTAGTGAATTCTTGCTTAAATTGTTTGGGGTTTGGTTAGACCACACATGAAGCATTGTGTGTATTTTGGTCCCCTTACCTCAAAAAGGATACATTTGTCATAGAGGAAGTCAACAAAGGTTCATCAGACTTGTTCCAGAGATGGTGCAACTGTCTTATGAAGAGAGATTGGGAAAATTGGACCTATATTCTCTCTCAGAGGATGAGAGGTGATCTCATTGAAACCCACAAAATACTTAAAGAAATAGACAGGGTAGATGCAGGCAAATTGTTTCTCTTAGCTGGGGAGAAAAGAATTAGGGGACTCAATTTCAGAATAAAGAGATGCCATTTAGAACATAGAACATAGAACATTACAGCGCAGAACAGGCCCTTCGGCATTCGATGTTGCGCCGACCAATTATGAAAAAAGCAATGGCCCTCCAAACTAAACCATTCCCTTCTCTTCCATAAACTTATCAACTAACCTCTTAAACGCCACCAAACTTGGCGCATCTACAACTGCCGCAGGCAGGGCATTCCACTCCCTAACCACCCTCTGGGTAAAGAACCTACCTCTGATATCCGTCCTATAACTATCACCCCTTAATTTAAAGCTGTGTCCCCTCGTGCTAGCTTTCTCCATCCTAGGAAAAAGGCTATCACTGTCCACCCTATCTAAACCTCTAATCATCTTATATGTTTCGATAAGGTCCCCTCTTAGCCGCCTCCTTTCTAACGAAAACAACCTCAAATCCCTCAGCCTCTCTTCATAAGACCTGCCCTCCATACCAGGCAACATCCTGGTAAACCTCCTCTGTACCCTCTCCAATGCCTCCACATCTTTCTTATAATGTGGGGACCAGAACTGCACACAATACTCCAAGTGCGGCCGCACTAGAGTTTTGTACAGTTGCAACATGACGTTGCGGCTCCGAAATTCAATCCCCCTACCAATAAAAGCTAAGACTCCGTATGCCTTCTTAACAACCTTATCGACTTGACTGCCTACTTTCAGGGATCTATGCACAAATACACCAAGATCCCTCTGTTCATCAACACTATTAAGAATCCTACCATTAGCCCTATACTCTACACATTTATTATTCCTGCCAAAGTGCATTACCTCACACTTTTCCACATTAAACTCCATTTGCCACCTCTCGGCCCAGCTCTGCAACTTGTCCAAGTCTCTCTGCAAACTATAACACCCCTCTTCACTATCTACCACTCCACCGACTTTAGTGTCATCCGCAAATTTACTAATCCATCCTTCAATACCCTCATCCAGATCATTTATAAAAATTACAAACAGCAGGGGCCCCAAAACAGACCCCTGAGGTACACCACTTGTAACCGAACTCCACGATGAATATCTCCCATCAACCACCACCCTCTGTCTTCTATTCGCTAGCCAATTCCTAATCCAATTAGCTAAATCACCCTCTATCCCATACATCTGCATTTTCTGCAGAAGCCTTCCATGGGCCACCTTATCAAACGCCTTACTAAAGTCCATATATACCACATCAACCGCCTTACCCCCATCCACCTCTTTGGTCACTTTTTCAAAAAACTCAATAAGGTTAGTAAGGCACGACCTACCCTTCACAAAACCATGCTGACTATCCCCAATCAATTCATTTCTCTCTAAATAACTATAAATCCTATCCCTAATAATTCTCTCCAATACTTTGCCCACAACAGAAGTAAGACTCACTGGCCTATAATTCCCTGGAAAGTCTCTCTTCCCCTTCTTGAACAATGGGACCACATTCGCTATCCTCCAGTCTTCCGGAACTATACCCGTAACCAACGACGACCTGAAGATCAGAGCCAGAGGCTCTGCAATCGCCTCTCTTGCCTCCCAGAGAATCCTAGGGTAAATCCCGTCCGGCCCAGGGGACTTATCTAACTTCAAACCCTCAAGAATATCTAGCACATCCTCCCTATCTACTTCAATACTTCCAGTTTGCAACCCTGTACCTCAGTGTTCTCCACAACTACATTTACATCTCCCTGCGTGAATACCGAAGAGAAATATTTATTCAGTGCCTCTCCAATCTCTTCAGGCTCCACGCACAACTTCCCACTGCTGTCTATGACTGGCCCTAATCTTGCCCTAACCAATCTTCTATTCTTAACATATCTAAAGAAAGCTTTAGGATTCTCCTTAATCCTATCAGCCAAAGTCTTCTCGTGTCCCCTCTTAGCTCTCCTCAACTCACTCTTTAGCTCCCTCCTGGCTAATCTATAGCTATCCATTGCACTAACTGAGCCTTCAAGCCTCATCCTGACATAAGCCTCCTTTTTCCTTTTAACCAGCGAATTAACTTTTTTCGTACACCAAGGTTCTCTTACTCGACCATTTCCTCCTTGCCTGACAGGGACATACTTATCAAGGACTCGCAGCAGCTGCTCCTTGAATAAGCTCCACATTCCAGATGTTCCCAGTCCCTGTAGTTTCCTAGTCCAATCTATGCACCCTAATTCTCTCCTGATGGCCTCATAATTACCCTTCCCCCAGCTATAACTACTGCCCCCAGCTTCATGCCTATCCCTATCCATCACTAAGGTGAACGTAACCGAATTGTGGTCACTATCACCAAAATGTTCACCAACTTCCAAGCCTAACACCTGGTCTGGCTCATTGCCCAGCACCAAATCCAATGTAGCCTCACCTCTAGTTGGCCTATCTACATACTGAGTCAAAAAACCTTCCTGCACACACAAAACTGACCCCTCTAATGAGCTAGAGCTATAGCTATTCCAATCAATATTAGTAAAGTTAAAGTCCCCCATAACAATTACCCTATTACTTTCACTCCTGTCCAGGATCGACTTTGCAATCCTTTCCTCTACCTCCCTAGAACTTTTAGGAGGTCTATAAAAGACTCCCAACAGGGTGACCTCTCCTCTCCTGTTTCTAATCTCAGCCCATACTACCTCAACAGACAAGTCCTCATCAAACTTCTTTTCTGTCACTGTGATACAGTCTTTGACTAATAATGCCACTCCTCCCCCCCTTCTACCTCTTTCTCTACTCCGACTAAAGCATTTGAACCCCGGAACCTGCAACATCCATTCCTGTCCCTGCTCTACCCAAGTCTCTGAAATGGCCACAACATCGAACTTGTGTGATGACAATAATCTCTGCCTCAATGTCAACAAAATGAAGGAAATAATCATTGACCTCAGGAAACATAGAGGAGAACATGCCCCTGTCTACATCAATGGGGACGAAGTGGAAATAGTTGGCAGCTTCAAGTTTCTAGGTATCCAGATCACCAACGACCTGCTCTAATCTCCCATTCCGACACTATAGTTAAGAAATCCTACCAATTCCTCTACTTTCTGAGCAAGCTAAGGAAATTTGACACCTCCCCTGTGAGAACTGTCACCAATGTTTACAAATGCACTATAGAAAGCATTCTTTTTGGTTGTATCATAGCTTTATATGGCTCCTGTTCTGTCTAAGACTGCAAGAAACTACAAAGGGTCATGAAGGAAGCCCAGTCCATCATGCAAACCATCCTCCCATCTTTTGACTCAGTCCACACTTTCCTATGTCTCAGAAAAGCAGCCAGCATAATCAAGGACCCCATGCACTTCAGGCATACTTTCTTCCGCCTTCTTCCATCAAGAAAAAGAACAGAAGTCTGTGGTCACGTATCAAGTCAAGAATAGCTTCTTCCCTGCTGCCATCAGACTTCTGAATAGATCAATCTTATATTAAGCAGATCCTTCTCAAGACTCTAGCTTTGACTGTCACACTACATTCTGCTTTCCTTCTCTATGAATGGTATGCTTTGTCTGTATAGCATGCAAGAAACAATACTTTTCATTGTATATGAACATAGGTGACAATAATAAATCAAATCAAATCACAAACTTTGCTCTCTAGCCTTTGATTCTATCTCTCTCCCTAACTATTGTCTGAGGCCAAGCAATACTATGAACAACCTTGACCTCGAGATGACCACAGATTTGTGCCATTACCATTCTGCTTATTTACACCTCTATTACATTGCTCAACTCCTACTGCTGAAACACTCATCCATGCCTTTGTTATTTCTATACTTGACTATTTCCACATTTTCCTGGCCAACACACTCTATTAACTTGAGTTCATTGAAATCTCAGCTGCTCATTTCTTAACTCTCACCAAGTCCCGTTCAAGGAAACCTCACTACTGTCGGAATGACTCCTAGTCCAGCAAGTCTTCAATTTTAAAATTTTCACACTTGTTTTCAAATTCTTCAAAAGTTTTACCTCTCCCAGTCCCTGTGAGTTCTTCCAGCCTCAGAATCTGATGTGTTTTTTAATTATGGCCTCTTGTGCATTCTCCATTGTGATGGCTCTACAATGGGAACCATGTTTTCAGCTTTCAAGGCTCTAAATTCTGAAATTTTCTCCCTAAGTATCTATGCATTTCCACCTCCCTTTTTTAAAATTCATTCTTGGGTCATGGGCATCATTTGCTGGCTAACATTTATTGTCCATCCCTAGTTATCTTAAGAAGGTGGTAGTGAGCCGCCTTCTTGAATCACTACAGCCCATGTGCTCTGAGTTGACCTACAATGCCTTTAGGGAGGGAATGCCAGGGTTTTGATCCAGTGATTGTGAAGGAACGGCAATGTATTTCCAAGTCAAGATGATGAATGGCTTCAAGAGGAATTTACAGGTACCTGGCACAAAGAAGGTGGTTGTGGTGATTGGAGGTCAATCATTTCAACTCCAAGAGCTGCAGTGTTCCTTCAGATAGTCTCCAAGGTCCCATCATTTTTATCAATGATCTTCCTTTCATCATAAGTCAGAAATAGGGATGTTTACTAATGATTGCATAATTTTCAGTATCATCAGATATGAAGCAGTTCATGTCCAAACGCAGCAAGACTTGGACAATATCCAGGCTTGGGCTTACAAGTTGCAAGTAACATTAATGTCACACAAGTACCATACAATGACCATCTCCAGCAAGAGAGAATTTAATCATTGCTCTTTGACATTCAACGGCATTACCATTGCTAAATCCTCACCATCAACATCCCAGACTTTACCATTACCATTGAACTATCTGTATAAGTATGGTCGTTATTAGAATAGGTCAGGGCTATGAATCTTGTGGTGAGTAACTCGCCTCCTGACTCCCCAAAGCTTATCCACCTTCTTAAGGCTTAAGTCAGGAGTGACAGAATACTCTCCACTTGCCTGGATGAGTGCAACTCCAACAATACTGAAGAAGCTAGATGTAATCCAGAACAAAGCAGCTTACTTAATTAGCACCTCTTTCAATCCTTCCACCACCAAAGCACAGTGGCAGCCATGTGTACCATGTACAAGATGCACAGCAAGTATTCACCAAGACTCCTTAGGGCAGTACTTCTAAACCCTCAACCATTACCATATAGAGGGCAGCACCACCATTTGGAAGTTCCCCTCCGAGCCACTCACTGTCCTGACTTGGAAATATATCCCCTTTCCCTCATTGTTGCTGGGCCAAAATCCTGGAAATTCCTCCCTAACAGAATTGTGAGTGTGCCTACATCTCAGGGACTGCAGCAGTTCAAGAAGGCAGCTCACAACCACCTACTCAATGGCAATTAGGGATAGGCAGTGATTGCTGGCCTAGTTAGGGAAACCCACATCACATTGTTACTTATTGACGTCACTGGAGACATTCAAGGATTTTTATTTCTCCCCCATATTGGACTCAGTCAGGCATTATTTAAAGCTGCATTATTTAGATAACACACCATGCGGCACTTGAGAAATCCTTTTTACTTGTTTTCAGATCAGTGAGAAACGATTGCCCAAACAGAATAACTGTGATAATCTAGTGATAACTGAAACATTATGAAGCTCTATTGGTAACTAATTGCAAAGGGTGGATATAATGAAAACTGATCACATTGTGAGGATCTACTGATGACTGAATGCATTGTGTGGATTCAAATCAGATTGAGTTCAGAGTTACTAATGTTAATATTCACACTGTAAAGATCTCATGACAGCTTTAAATGATGACTGAAGAACACAGTCTGAGGATCTGATTTTGATGAAAATAGTGCGAGGACTGAACTTTCTTACATTGTGATAGGAGCGCAGATCAATCAGAAGAATTCTGCATGGTTGACTTTAATATATTTTTGATAGCCCATTATGTTTAACTTTGAGTTGGGGGTGAGTGAAAGTTTGATACCATTCCAGGGCTGCGTTCTGCTTCATGGAATATGTTTAATGCACCAAATTCATTCTGATAAAATGGAAGTCTCAATCTGCTGAATGTATGGTATAAAATCTGATTTAATTACAGTTTAGCACTTTATAAAATATAGAACATTAACTTGCAGGAAAATGAATTACTCCTTCATGTTGTGTTAAATGTTGTCTTTTAAAAAGAAAGCTATGGTAAAATGTCAAAGAACACTCAAGAAAACTATTTCTATTGTCACAATTTATGTCACTCACCTGAGAAAGGAGCGTAAGTCTGAAAGCTTGTGATTCCAAATAAACATGTTGGACCTTAACCTGGTATTGTGGGACTTTGTACTGAGCTTACCCCAGCCGGCATCTCTCCACACCATGGTCACAATTTATATTTACGATAATAATGATTACCTCTTCAATTCCCCCCCCCTTAAGTCTTTAATGTTATATGGAAGTTGCTGATTATACTCAAGCTGTTTTGCACCTTAGCGTTCTAGCCTAATCAATGACATTACATGGTTTTTGGCACCACTGTTTCACTTGTTGCTCACTTTATGCAGCTCAGGAACTCTGGTCTAAAATATGAGTTAAAATCTACCATTACCTTGGCATTGTCTAGAACCTTTGATGGGAACTGATTCTCTGTATCTGTGAACAAGACAACATGATGAAATGAATAATAGTCTACTCTTTAGATATTTATTTACTCAACCATATCTTAACAAAGCATTTCATTCTTAACTGCTTTTTATTCCATAGCAGAACATGGAGTCAATCAAGAGTGCTTTGACCATTGGATTGCACTCCAAGGGGACTGGAGATGGTAGATATTTGGAATCATCAGCATATGAATGAATAATATTTGGTGATGATAGTGCAAAAGCTGAGATGACAGGATTCTGGGTAAATGCTATGTTCATTGATCACAAATTTTCTCTCAATCTGCATTGATGGATCATCATCTGGTTCTTTCACCATTAATTCACGATGGAGGTAAATTCAACAATGATGTAAACAATTAAAGCGTTCTCCACAGAAATGTTATTTCATTCAAAGGAGTGATACATCTCATAATGACCTTTAATACTGTGATTATGATGCTGATAATATGCTGCTTAAAAATGTATAAGAAATATACCATTCAAACCTTTTCTGTCGACATCCTGCTTACGCAGCCAGAGAAGAAAGTTGCAGTATCATCTCTGCACATTCAAAGTGAACCACAAGTATTGACCAAATTAATATAAAGCAAGTGAGCGAGATTATGTTTCAAACCACAATATACTCCTGTTAACAGTCAACTGTTTTCATCTTATATGAGAATAAGTATGTGTTATCCTTCGCACAGAAAGGCCACGCTGCTTTTAGAGATAACCTCAGATCACTATTCTGTCTGTCATAGAATCATAGAATCCTACAGTGCAGAAGGAGACCATTCAGCCCATCGAGTCTGCACCGACCACAATCCAATCTAGGCCCTATCCCCATAACCCTATGCATTTACCTTAGCTAGTCCCCCTGACTCTAAGGGGCAATTTAGCATGGCCAACCCACCTAACCCACACATCTTTGGATGGTGGTAGGAAACTGAAGCACCTGGAAGAAATGCACGCAGACGCAGGGAGCATACGCAAACTCCACATGAACACTGACCCAAGCTGAAAATCGAACTTGGGTCCCTGGCACTTTGAGACAGTAGTGCTAATCACTGCGCTACTGTGCCATCCCAGTGTCATCTACCTGATCTGACCTAATGACTTTTTCAAAGTATGGTGCCTCTGGTATTATAGGATGAACTCAGTGCTACACTGGAACATCCAGCTCCAAAAAGGGATTCAAGCCCACAATTTCCCATTCCAGCAGCAGGATTACTAACAACCATGCCAACGCAAATTCTATCAATGTCACTTTCTGACTTAGCTCTCTTCACGGATGCCATGTTTGGCTGGGATAAATACAGTCCATTTGAACAAAAGTACTGCATACCATAACTTCCAAATATTTAAAATGCTGCCATTCACATATTTCAATCACTTTACGGACACTTTTAGCACCTTTCTCAGCCTATTCACATTACATTTGTCCTACCACAGCTCTCCCCCTGACTCTCGCACAGTATAAATCACATCTGATTTTCTTTGCCCTCAGTTTTGACAAAGAGTCATCCAGACTCAAAACATTGACTCCATTTTCTCTCCACATATGCTGTCAGACCTGCTGAGATTTTAAAGCATTTTCCTGTTTTTGTTTCAGATTCCAGTATTTTGCCTTTCATCAGAAGTTCATCAGAATATGAACTTCTGATGGCCAGGTGTATTAAGTTCAAAAAATACCTCTATTTCTTTATGTCAATAATGTTCATATGTTTCACAAACTGAATAGCTCTACCTGAAAATGTTTCATTAAGGTATTACATCAAGCTACAGCTATGTCTTCTAATGGATGCTAAGTTCACAGAGCAGACACAGATCAACTTTGCAGCAGGGAGCAATTAGAAAGCTGGTATAAAATTCTCCTGTGTTTTTTTATTCCTCTGCTGGAGGTCAATCCCTTAACTTGATCATTCTTCCCTTCAGTGAATTTGCGCAATTTCATAATTTATTGCTGTAACAATAAAAAAAAGGCTTTTTCTTCAATATCAAGGTCAGTGGAATGGGTTTCATTCCTTTAAGATTTTTCTACACGCAAAGTTTTCATTTAACGCGATGTAGATGTTATGAATCTATTTATCATTAATATGGAACACTGCTGACGTGTAATAGTTGCCTCACTAACTAATGCTTCTCAGATGCCCTTTTCTGGAATTTGCTGATATCAGCAGGTTTCTTGGAAAAACAATCCATGCTAACAGTAAACTTGCCAATTTTTGGATCAAAGTCCACGGGGTTCCTCGATTCAATCGCTCTGATTTTCATTAATTTTCTAATAAAAGAAAAGTGGCTGATGTTGTGCTGAATGGTTTTATTTCCAAAGATTTATGGGCTCTGTACAAAGTGATTGCTTTTTGTTAGCCTCTTTACCTTTACCAAGATGATGTTGAATTATTCTGTACGAACTCTTTTCACTGCATTGCAAGACTCAGAGCTGAGGAACTAAGCCAGACAAGCAGACTCCAAAGTGATGATATCTAGACAATGAGATAATGGGACACACAAACACTTGTGTGTCCCATTGTCTAGATATCAGCAAAGTTCCTCAAAGTCAAATTCTAAAATTGTATGGCGTCAGTGTTTTTCTAGGATTACAGAATTGTGTATTGCGCAAATGACTCTTTTCATCTCATTAAATTCCATTGCTTGGAATTTTCCAAGGTCTATTCCTAATCTACTTGTGGAGAAACAATAACAATATTTAAAAACAATTCACATAGCCTATTTGTTGGAGTGCTGACGATTTACGCTAAAATTAGGGAAGCAGAATGAGCAAACACACTGGAGTCTCAGAGCCTTCTGTTATTTGGTCATTCATGTGTGGGTTGCCAGGATGGAAGTCTTTGGCTGTCTATTAATGCTTCATCCTCAGCCACTTTCTTGGCAATTTTTGTTAACAGTGGTTTGTCATTGCTTTCCACTCTCAGGGTAAAGTGAAAAGGCAGGTTCCAAATCTACCTCAGTTAGAACAGAAATTAAACCAGTGCTGTGAAGCAACATTACCCACTGAGCTAACTGCACCCCTAACTGCACTCCTTGATTAGCTATAATTTATAATTACAGACTCTCCATACTATGGTAAGAAACAATTTAGTAAATTCCCACACTGTTTAACTGCACAGCATTCCCAATCTGATAAAGTATAGGCACTGAGGTGGCTAAAAGCTCCCCTATGTATCATATCCTTCTCCTGCCCTCACCAGTCTTCACATGATTTTCCAATTCCAAACTAGACATATCCTTTGGCCATTCTTGTTTTTTAAATTTAATTATTTTTTATGGATATTGGTGTCACTATGTAGGCCAGCATTTATTGCCATCCCTAGTTGCCTTTGAGAAGGTGGTGGTGAGCTGCTTTCTTAACTTATTGCATTTGAAGTGTAGGTACATCCACAGTGCTGTTACAGAGTGATTCCAGGATTTTGACCCGCTGAAAGGAAGTTGATATATTTCCAAGATAGGAAAGTGAGTGACTTGGCAGGGATATTGTTCACAGATAGCTGCTGCTCTTGCCCTTCTAGATGGTAATGGTTGTGGGTTTGGAAGGTGCTGCCTCAGAAACTTTGGTGAGTTGCTGCAGCGCATCTTGTAGATGCTACACACGGCTGCCACTGTTGGTTGATACAGGATGGATTGAATGTTTGTGGAAGGGGTAGCAATTAAGCAGGCTGTTTTGTCTTGGATGATGTTGAGTTTTTTGAATGTTGTTGGAGCTGCACTCATCCAGACAAGTGAGGAATATTCCATCACACTCCTAACTAATGCCTTGTAGATGATGGACAGGAGCTGAGGATTCAGGAGTGAGTTATTCACTGCAGCATTTTAAACTTTTGACCCGCTCTTGTTGCCGCAGTATTTATATGGCTTGCCCAGTTCAATTTCTGGTCAATGTTAAAATCCAAGATTTTGATAGTGGGAGATTCAAGGATGAATGAATGCCAAATGGCGATGGTTAGATTCTCTCTTGCTGGAGACAGTCACTTGTGCTGCCTAAATCTTTCTGCCACCTTTCAGCCCAAATCTGGGTGTCATCCAAATTTTGTTGCGTTTCAACATGAACTTCTGCAGTTTCTGGGGAGTCGCAAATGGTACCGAACATTATGTAATCATCAGTAAACATCCCCACTTCTAACATCATAATGGGAAGATTACAATTGATAAAGTAACTGAAGACAGTTGGGTTTATGACACAACATGAGGAACTCCTGTAATGATGTCCTGGAGCTGAGATGATTAACCTCCAAACACGCAATCATCTTATTTTTGGCCAGGCATGACTTCAACTTTTCCACTGATTCCCATTGGGGCTTTTCCCTGATTCCCATTGGCTCCCATTTTTCTGGGGCCTTTTGATGCAGCATTTGGTTGGATGCTGTCCTGATGTCAAGGGTAGTCACTTTCACCTCACCACAGGCATTCAGCTCTTTCGTCCAAGTTTGAACCAAGGCTGTAATAAGGTCTGGACTGAGTGACCCTAGTGGAACGCAAGCTTTCATGAGAAGGTTTTTGCTGAGTAAGTGCTGCTTGATAATGCTGTTGATCACTTTACCAATGATCGAAAGTATGGGGTGGCAATTGGCCACATTGGATTTGTCCTGCTTTTGGTGTACAGAATATACTTAAACAATTTTCCACATTGCCGGGAAGATGCCAGTCCTGTAACTGTTCTGGAGCAGTTTGGTGAGGTGCGTGGCAAGTTCTGAAGCATAAAAGTCTTCAGTACTATAGCTGGAATGTTGTCAGGGCCTATATCTTTGCAATATCCAATGCTTTTAGGCAAGTCTTCATATCACATGCCTAGCTTTTATCTGCAGAGTTTACTTTTCATGCAAATTCAAACTATTCAACATTGTGGCCTTTCTTCCCTAATTGTAAGTCTCTGCTATTGTGCACATAAATTTAAAGGGCTGCATTCTATTCCTTCTCTCTCTACCAGTATTAATCCATTGAGGAGCAGTGTCAACCATCCCTCACCCTATAGGTTACTGACAGTCAGGTGGGGAGTTTCCACTTATCCAACAAGAGAATCCAGTTTCCTTTCTCTCATATAAAGGCAAAATACTGCGGATGCTGGAATTTGGCCAAGAGTCATCCAGATGAAATGTTGGCTCTATCTCTCTCCACAGATGTTGCCAGGCCTGCCATGATTTTCCAACATTTTCTGTTTTTGTCCCTTTGTCTTGTGATTCTTTTCCCAACATATCGGATATGTAATATAATAGAATTCATTAACAATTTGACAATAAAGCAGAACCTTATAAATTGTGGGTATAAAATAAGTGAGTTAGCTATTCATTTTGAAAGAGAGGAGGCAGAATCATAAAGTTAAGTTTCAAATTTAGGTACAGTTAATTTTGAAGCGCTGAGAAATAAATTGACCACAGTAAACAAGATAAAGTTTGGTAAATCTACATCCAAACAGTATCTGGCCCAATAGAATACCATTGTTCATCTTCAAAAGGCAACGACTTCATTTGTGTAGATAAGCAATCATGGTCAAAAAATGAGTTAAGAAGAAGTATGCAAACATTGAAAAAATAAAAGTGTAAATCCAGGGGACAAAGAGAGCTATAAAAAGCAGCAAAATGTAATGGCTAAGAGAGGAAAAGGTGCAAAATTAAAATCTGTTTTGTCATGGAGTTACATCAGTCTCCTGATCTTTGATGTTGCCAGAAAAGAAACATTGGAATGGGAAAATACTGCCAGTGTGAAAGGTGATAGGATTCCAGACTAGGAATGCATTTATGATGTGCATTCAAACCACTGCCCCAATTTTCCATGCCTCCCACACCAAGCTCATGGTGTTATCATAAGTGGTGGAGATTTTTTGTTTATACGGTTTGCGTTGCATAGTGGATCAATATTTTTAATCATTTAATGTGCTATTGCTTTGGCATAAATACGAATGCTTGCTCTATGGAGAATTATTTTGCATATAGTAGCGTAAATTATTATAGTCATCAGTTACTATGATTTATTTTATTCTTTTGTGGGGATGTGGGCATTGTTGGCAAGGCCAACTTTTTTGCCCACTCTTAATTGCCCTTGAGAAAGTGGTGGGCTGCCACCCCCTTATATTGCTGCAGTGCGTCTGGTTTCTGTAGTAGTTTGGTACAAGTGAATGACTTGCTTGGCCATTTCTGAAGACCATATTGCTTTGAGTCTGATGTCACATGTAGGCCAGATCAGGTACGAACAGTAAATTCCCTTCCTTAATGGGCACAAGTGAAGCAGAAGATTTTTAATGATGATTAATGATAGCTTCATGGTTACCATCACTGAGAATATTTTCAATTCCAGATTTATTAATTAAATTTCACCTCCACTCAAGACGGCCTTTAACAATTCCCCCTATGCTCAATGACTCTCACCAACCCCAACCTTTTTTTAGTTCGTTTGTGGGACATGGGCATTGCTGGTTGGCCAGCATTTATTGCCCATCTCTGGTTACTCTTGTTCAGAGGGCAGTTGGGCATCAACCACATGAAGTTACATATAGGCCAGACTGGGTAAAGATGGTGGATTTCCTTTCCTAAAGGACATTAGTGAACCAGACAGACTTTTCTGACAGTTGACAATAGTTTCATGGTCATCAGCAGATTCTTAATTCCAGATATTTTTTAATTGAGTTAAAATTCCACCCACTATCATGGTGGGATTTAAACCCAGGTCCCCAGAATATTAGCTGAGTTCCTGGATTAATAGTCTAGTGATAATACCACTAGGCTACTGCCTCCCCTTATCTTTCACTTATACCCTTGCAACTCTCAGGCTGGGTTTGCACCATGTTTTGAGTCTTGAAAAAGGGTTATAATGGGAAAAGATTTGTGAGGCATTGGTCTAATATTGTCCAAGACTGAACCTCCATTGGTCACCTACTTTGATTCTCCTTGTGAAGCATATAACTGGCCCAAAGCCACATCCTGGCTGAGTGAAAAAAAAACTCACATCCTGATTCAATTTAAAAAACTATTGTTGCCAATAGATCACGAGTACAATGCCTTGATCCATCATTATTATGAACACTCGTAAGACATTAAAGACTTGACACACAACTATCATCTTATGCATTCTATTAAATTGCATTTGGTTTTTTAAAGTTAGACCATCATAAGATTCAGTAAATGTGATTAAGCTAGTACAATTCTATACATTAAAGTTTAAAAGTTTATTTATTAGTAGGCTTACATTAATACTGCAATGAAGTTATTGTGAAAATCCCTTAGTCACCACACTTCAGCACCTGTTCAGGTATACTGAGAGGAATTTAGCATGGCAAATACATCTAACTAGCACGTCTTTCAGACTGTAGCAGGAAACCAGAGCATCCAGAGGAAATTCACGTAGACACGGAGACTCCCTAACTCCAGTTAATAAAGCCAGGAATCAAACCTGAGTCCCTGATGCTGTGAAGCAGCAGTGCCATTGTGTCGCCCTCTTACTGATTGTCCTATTAAGAACACTCAATGGGCAAGATTCTCTGGCCTTCCCTAGGCATTTTTCTTGGTGGCAGGAGGTGACGTGCTGTTCACTGGCAGTGGGATCTTCTGTTTCTGTTGCTGTCAATGGGAATTCTCATTGAAGCCACCTCATGCCACTGGGAAACCTACAGCAGAGAATCCTGCCAGAGTGAAAGTCCGCAGAATTCTGGTCAATGTGTTTACATTGCATTACATGGAGATAATTTAACAGCAATATTAAACCAATAGCACAGAGCTTAGAGCTAGGTAATTGAGGCATGGCTGCCAGTGATGAAGAGAAAAAAATTGGCCTCTGCAAGAGGCCAAAATTACATGAGTTTAGATAGCTCTAAGGGTTGTAGGGCAGGAAGAGGTTACAGAGGTAATGAAGGGTGAGGCTAAGGATCTGAAAAGAATGATGAGATTTTGTTAAATAGCAGTAATGGCAGGCCAGGCATCATTTTAAGCCAGTGAGGATGGATGATGATAAGTGAACAGGTCTTGCTATGAGTTAGAATGCTAGCAGCAGAGCTTTAGAATGGGATCAGGCAAGTGCAGTGCCACCCAGCTGGACAAAGGAAGAATGGCCTTGATGAAGTATTGTATGGTCATCCATGTCAAAGGCTGAGATTGGTCGAGAGGTTGAATAATTAATCAAAGCCACACAGGATGTGTCAATAGAATGGAACCTGATTGGAGAAGTTCAAACTTGAGATCAAATGGAATTTGGAGAAGAGGCAATGATTTGTAACCATTGGGGTGATGACAACAAAATCCAAAGGAAAAGAGACATTTCTTGAAAAAAAGGACCAGTTAACAATATCTGTTACCATAGCAACCAGAATGGGAAGTTGGGTGGTCAGAAATTTGATGGGATCTGGGTTGAGGGAGCATTAGGTGGCTCTCATTGATAAGTTCAGAGAGGGCATTAGAGGAAGTCAGAGAGACAATAGAGGAAAATTCAAGTTTAGGGGAGCAGGAGGGAACTTTGAGGGTGATTGACTGGGTAAGCTCAGGAAAGGTTGGAAGATCAGAAACATTTGAATGGAAAGTCTCAATCTTAGCAACCAAAAAAAACATGGGGCAATCTTATGAAAAAGATTCTCAATCCAGAATGAGCAATAAAATGGCAAGTCCAAAAAATCCTGAAATCTGTTTTCTGTTTATAGGGGAGTGGGTGGAGCTTAAATCAGTAGAAATCTGGCTGATAGCAGCAGAAGGCACCATTGCTCCTATGCAGAATGCTGCTCTGAGAACAGCAGAAACCTGTCTCATAGCCTCCGCTACTACCAGCCGCCCTCTGTGGCCTAATCCGACACCCCCACTCCATGCTATTGCAGGTGGCTGATCGCAAGCCCCCACCCTGGCCAGACCGATTGACCTCCATGCATCCACCCTGCTCCCTATGCTGGATCGATCAACCTCCGCAACAACCCCCAGCCTGACCAATCGACCCCTACACCACCGCCTTCCACCCTTCCCACCCATTCCAGGTTAGACCAATCAACCCTTACTCCTCACCCTCAGCCAGACCGAATGACCCCTATACCTCCCCCCAGCGCCCCCCCAACCAAATGCAATGCAGAGTGGTAGCGCTGCCCCCTCCCCAATTGCAATTGCAGAGCAGAGTGCAGCTATTCCCCACTCCTTCCCCAAAATCAGCCCACCCCGGTCTGGCCCTCCCCCCCTGAAGCTCTGTCCCCATCAAGCCCCCATCTCCTTGGCTTTGCCACATGCTGTGTACTATGTATTATGTATATGTATGCGTATGCATGCGTGTGTGTGTGTGTGAACTACCAAAACAGAGAGTTCAGTCATTACTCTGGTGTCTCAAATATCAGAAGGGAGCAGTGTTGGGGGCACCTGTTGGGGGATACAGGATTCTGCAAGCTCCACTCATCGGGACAAATACTGAACCATGGGAGATGTGGATGGAGAGGGTTAGGTTGGAGCAAAGTGTGTGACATTCAGTCCGCCTTTCCAGCTACTTTACACACAATTGGAGATTGGAAGAGTCTGTCTCAAGCATGAGCACCTTTATGCTGATGTCACCATCCATTGGAAAGAGTGGCCCGCTTGGATGGGCAGTCCACTGAACTCCAACACTGTCTCCTTGGCGGGGGGAGGGAGGAGGAGGTTTCTGGCCTCCCGTGGTATTTTCTCGCAGTGGGAGGTGGCACACCGTTTGCTGGCAGGGGGATCTTCTGATCTTGCTGCTGCCAATGAGATTTTCCATTGACTCAATCTCACACTGCCAGGAAATGTGCAGTGACCAGAAGGTCCCACCAACATAAGGCCAAAAAATTCCTCCATGGCCTCTACTTTGCCACTTTTAAATGGCTGTGCAGCAAACCACTGTCTGGCTTTTGGTTGGCAGAAGATGCAAGTGGACTATAAGAAAAATGGGTGAACTGTGCTCAGCGGTATTACTCTGCCCTCACATCTCAGGCAGAGCCTCAACTCCCCCCTCCCCACATACTGTCTCTTGTCCTGATGATCCAGTCCAAGCCTGTACAGCTGAAGCGGTTCTTGGGAATGTCCTCACAATGTCCCAAGAAGGTGCTGGCCAAAGTATTGGGGCAGCAACAGAGGTGGCACCACATGGGAGTAACAGCAAGGGGAAGGTAAAGGATTTGTGATTGCATAAATCTCATTTGGGTGTTTAACATTATGTAACTGTGCCACTTTTCACTTTCATGTTCCCTCACCAAAATATTTCCTTCCATTACAAGTCAGGTCAGACACTTCAAGGTATTCTACGAAGCTCTCCTGACCTGTGAAATTTTACCTTGAATTTGGCTGGGATCTACATGAGACGTTTCACTTCAGGTATGATTCAACTGACCCATGAGAAGTTTTTATCAAAAACAAAGTTTAATTAAGAACATTGACACATACAGTAAAGCACATAGCAAGAACTTTTTAACAATTACAAACAAAAAACCAACAACCACGATAGCGAGAAAGTGAGGGGGCATGGGATTCAAGGGGACATTGCTTTGTGGATCCAGAACTGGCTTGCAACAGAAGGCAAAAAGTGGTTATAAATAGATCATATTCTGCATGGAAGTTGGTCACCAGTGGAGAGCAGAAGATCAGAAGGATCTTGGGGTCCGAGTGTGGAAGGTCAGAAGGATCTTGGGGTCCGAGTTCATGGGACACTCAAAGCAGCTGGGCAAACTGAAGCTGTGGTTAAGAAGGCGTATGGTGCACTGGCCTTCATCAATCAAGGAATTGAGTTTAGGAGTCGAGAGGTAATGTTGCAGCTATGTAGGGCCCTAATCAGACCCTGCTTGGAGTATTGTGCTCAGTTCTGGTCGCCTCATTATAGGAAGGATGTGGACGCAATAGAAAGAGTGCACAAGAGATTTACATGGACATTGCCTGGATTGGGGAGCATGCCTTATGAGGATAAGTTAAGGGAGCTCGGCTTTTTCTCCTTGGAGAGACAAAGGATGAGGGGTGACCTGACAGAGGTGTATAAGATATTGAGAAGTACTGATTGAGTGGATAGTCAGATGCTTTTTCCCGGGGCTGAAATGGTTGCCACAAGAGGACACAGTTTATGGTGATGGGGAGTAGGTACAGAAGGGATGTCAGGGGTATGTTTTTCACTCAGAGAGTGGTGGGTGCGTGGAATGGGCTGGCAATGGTGGTGGAGGCAGATTCAATAGGGTCCTTTAAGAGACTTTTAGATAAGTACATGGAAGTTAGTAAGATAGAGGGTTATAGGTAAGCCTAGTAATCTCTAAGGTAGGGACATGTTCGGCACAACTTTGTGGGCCGAAGGGCCTGAGTTGTGCTGTAGTTTTTCTATGTTTCTATGGTAATATACAACTCTTAAGGAAATATCTCTAATGTGTTCCAACCAAAGCCAACATCCAATACATAATACTCTCCAAATAAGCACAATACAGCAAGATTAATCCCCACTTGTTACAGGAGTCCCACCTCCTGGTTTGAATGTTGAAAATCCTTTGTGAAGAAACTTAGAAGAGGTTGTAGTCAAATCTATTTCCAAAAACATAGCTTCTTTAAGATAGAACCAAATAAAGAGAGGAAAAAAATAGGGAGAGAAAGAAACTGCTTCTTAGCTTGGTACTGAAAACAGCTTCCAAAACACTTCCCATATGAAACTGAAAGCCCGAAGAGAAAAGCTTCTATCACCTGACTGCTATAGCTCAACTCCACCCCAGCTATAAGCTGCGTGATTTAAAAAAAAAAATTCTTAAAGGAACACTCACATGACACTTCACTTCCTGTCCCTGATTCAGTTTTCCGACTGCTGTCTGCCAACTTCTTTTCTGTCTCATGAGGAATGATGGGACAAGATTAAAGAATGAGCAATGTGTGACTGTGAAAAGATTGGATCATTGATGGTGGGAATGCTTGGGAGCTGCAGGTTTACAATGAGCACTGGGTTCACAGGGCACACTGGGTTCATAGTGCACACTGGGTTAACAGGGCACACTGGATTCATAGTGCATACTGGGTTCACAGTGCACACTAGGTTCACAGGGCACACTGGGTTCACAGGGCACACTGGGTTCACAGGGCACATTGGATTCATAGGGCACACTGTGTTCACAGGGCACACAGGGTTCACAGGGCACATTGGGTTCACAGGGCACACTGAGTTCACAGGGCACACTGGGTTCATAAGTGCATACTGGGTTCACAGTGCACGCTAGGTTCACAGGGCACACTGGGTTCACAGGGTACACTGGGTTCACAGGGCACATTGGGTTCACAGGGCACACTGAGTTCACAGGGCACACTGGATTCATAGTGCACACTGGGTTCACAGGGCACACTGGGTTCACAGGGGACACTGAGTTCACAGTGCGTACTGGGTTCACAGGATACATTGGGTTCACAAGGCACAACAGGGTTCACAGGGACAACTGGTTCACAGGCACACTGAGTTCACAGGGCACACTGTTCACAGGGCACACTGGTTCCAGATACATTTGTTCACGGCACACTGTGTTCACAGGGCACACAGGTTCACAGGGCACACTGGGTTCACAGGGCACATTGGGTTCACAGTGCAAACTGAGTTCACAGTGCACACTGGGTTCATAGGGCACAGAGTTCACAGGGCACACTGTTCACAGGGCACACTGGGTTCACAGCACACTGAGTTCACAGGGCACACTGAGTGCACGGACACACTGGGTTCAGAGGGCACATTGGGTTCACAGGTACACTGGTTACAGGCACACTGGGTTCATAGTGCACACTGAGTTCACAGTGCAACTGGGTTCACAGGGCACACTGGGTTCACAGGGCACACTGGGTTCACAGGGCACACTGAGTTCACAGGGCACACTGTGTTCACAGGGCACACTGGGTTCACAGGGCACACTGGGTTCACAGGGCACACTGGGTTCACAGTGCACACTGAGTTCACAGGGCACACTGGGTTCACAGTGCACACTAGGTTCACAGGGCATACTGAGTTCACAGGACACACTGACTTCATAGGGCACACTGGGTTCACAGGGCATACTGGGTTCACAGGGCACACTGGGTTCACAGGGCACACTGAGTTCACAGGGCACACTGAGTTCACAGGGCACACTGGGTTCACAGGGCACACTGAGTTCACAGGGCACACTGTGTTCACAGGGCACACTGGGTTCACAGGGCACACTGACTTCACAGTACACACTGGGTTCACAGGGCATACTGAGTTCACAGGACACACTGACTTCATAGGGCACACTGGGTTCACAGGGCATACTGGGTTCACAGGGCACACTGGGTTCACAGGGCACACTGAGTTCACAGGGCACACTGTGTTCATGGGGCACACTGGGTTCACAGTGCACACTGAGTTCACAGGGCACACTGGGTTCACAGGGCACACTGGGTTCACAAGGCACACTGAGTTCACAGTGCACACTGGGTTCACAGGGCACACTGAATTCACAGTACACACTGGGTTCACAGGGCACACTGAGTTCACAGCACACGGGTCACAGGGCATGCACACTGAGTTCACAGGCACACTGGGTTCACAGGGCACCGGGTTAACAGGGGCACACTGGGTTCACAGGCATACTGAGTTCACAAGGACACACTGACTTCACACACACGGGCACACTGAGTTCACAGGGCACTAACTGGGTTCACAGGGCACACTGGGTTCACAGTGCACACTGAGTTCACAGGGCACACTCTGTTCACAGTGCATACTGGAGTTCAAAGGGCACACTGGGTTCACAGGGCACACTGACTTCACAGGCACACTGGGGTTCACAGGGCACACTGGGTTCACAGGGCACACGAGTTCACAGGGCACACTGGGTTCACAGGCACACTGGGTTCACAGGGCACACGTTCACGGTACACACTGGGTTCACAGGACACATCTAGGGCACACTGGGAACTGGTTCACAGGGCACACTGGGTTCAAAGGGCAAATTGGCTTCACAGGGCACACTGGGTTCACAGGGCACACTGGGTTCACAGGGCACACTAGTTCACAGGGCACACTGGGTTCACAGGGCACACTGGGTTCACAGTGGGCACACTGAGTTCACAGGGCACACTGGTTCACAGGGCACACTGAGTTCACAGGGCCACACACTGCAAACGGTTCACAGGGCACACTGTTCACAGGGCACACACATGGGTTCCACAGGGCACACTGTGTTCACAGGGCACACTGTGTTCCACAGGGACACACTGGTTCACAGGGCACACAACTGGGCTCACAGGCACACTGAGTCTCACTCAAGGCACACTGGGTCCACACACCACAGAGTTCACAGGGCACACCAAGTTCACAGGGCACACTGCACCAGTTCACAGTGCACACTGGGTTCACAAGTGCACACTGAGTCCCACATGCCACAGTGCACACTGGGTTCACACAGGGCACTGGGTTCACAGGGCACAGAGTTCACAGGCCACAGGCTTTCACAGTGCACACTGGGTTCACAGGGCACACTGCATTGACAGGCCATACAGGGTTCACAGGGCACACTGGGTTCACAGGAACACACTGAGTTACAGTGCACACTGTGTTCACAGGGGACACTGAGTTCACAGTGCGCACTGGGTTCACAGGATACACTGGGTTCACAAGGCACAACAGAGTTCACGGGGCACAACTGGGTTCACAGGGCACACTGAGTTCACAGTGCACACTAGTGCACACTCACAAAGGGGACACTGAGTTCACAGTGCGCACTGGGTTCACAGGATACATTGGGTTCCAAAAACACAGGACAACAGAGTTCACAGGGCACAACTGGTTCACACAGGGCACACTGGGTTCACAATGCACAGTGTGTTCACAGGGCACATAGGGTTCAAGACACACTGAGATTCACAGTGCACCTGGGTTCACAGGGCACACTGACTTCACAGGCACCACTGGGTTCACAGGGCATACTGGGTTACAGGGCAACGGGGTTCACAGGCACACTGAGTTCACAGGGCACACTGCGGTCACAGGGCACATGGCTCACGGTGCACACTGAGTTCCACAGGGCACACTGGGTTCACAGGGCACACTGAGTTCACAGGGCACATGGGTTCACAGGGCAACACTGGGTTCACAGGGCACACCGGTTAATAGTGTGCACACTTGGTTCACAGGCACACTGGGTCACAGGGCACACTGGGTTCACAGTGCACCACTGAGTTCACAGGGCACACTGGGTTCCACAGGGCACACTGAGTCACGGGCACACTGGCGTTCACAGCACAGTGACTTCACAGTGCACACTGGGTTCACAGGGCACACTGTTGTTCACAGGGGCACACTGGGTGCACAGGGCACACTTAGTTCACAGTGCACACTGGGATCACAGGGCACACTGAGTTCTCAGGGCACACTGGGTTCACAGGGCACACAGAGTTCACAGGGCACCACTAAGTTCACAGGCACACTGAGTTCACAGTGCACACTGGGTTCAGTCACACTGAGTCCACAGTGAACACTGGGTTCACCCCCCCCCCCCCCCAGTGCCACATGGGTTCACAGGGCACCTGGGTTCACAGGGCATACTGAGTCACAGGCACACTGGGTCACAGTTCACCAAATGGGTTCACAGGCACACTGCATTGACAGGGCATACAGGGTTCACAGGGCACAATGGGTTCACAGGACCACACTGGTTCACCAGTGACCACACTGTGATTCACAGGGGACAACTGAGTTCACAGTGCGCACTGGGTTCACAGGATACATTGGGTTCACAGGCACAACAGAGTTCACGGAGGCACAACTGGGTCACAGGGCACCTGAGTTCACATGCACCACCGTGTTCACAGGGGACCACTGAGTTCACAGTGCGCACTGGGTTCACAGGATACATTGGGTTCACAAAGAGCACAACAGAGTTCACAGGGCACAACTGGGTCACAGGGCACACTGGGTTCAATGCACAGTATGTTCACAGGGCACATAGGGTTCACATGACACACTGAGTTCACAGTGCACACTGGGTTCCAGGGCACACTGAATTCACAGGGCACACTGGGTTCACAGGGCATACTGGGTTCACAGGGCACACGGGGTTCACAGGGCACACTGAGTCACAGGGCACACTGGGTTCACAGGGCACACTGGGTTCACAAGCACACTGTCGTTCACAGGGCACATAGGGTTAACAGGGCACACTGAGTCACCGGGCACAATGGGTTCACAGTGCACATGAGTCCACAGGGCAAACTGGTGTTCACAGGCCAAGTGCCTCCAGGAACACTTTGGGTTACAGTGCACACTGGAGTTCACAGTGCACACTGGGTTCACAGGGCACACTGAACTTCACAGTTACACATGGGTTTCCCAGGGCATACTGAGTTCACAGGGCCACACTGACTTCATAGGGCACACTGGGTTCACAGGCATACTGGGTTCACAGGGCTACACTGGGTTCAAGGGCACACTGAGTTCACAGGGCACATGTGTTCACAGGGCCACACTGGGTTCACAGGGCAACACGGGTTCACAGTGCCACACTGGGCTCCACAGCCGCACACTGAGTTCACAGGGCACACTGGGTCACAGGGCACACTGAGTTCACAGGACACACTGAGTTCACAGGGCACACTGAGTTCACAAGGACACACTGGGTTCACAGGGCTACACTGAGTTCACAGTGCACACTGGGTTCACAGGGCACACGGGTTCACAAGCACATGAATTCACAGTACACCACTGGGTCACAGGGCCATACTTGAGTTTCACAGGGCATTACTGAGTTCCACAGGGCACACTGAATCAGAGGGCACCACGGGTTCACAGGCATACTGGGTTCAAAGTGCACACTGGGATCACAGCGCCACTGAGTTCACAGGGCACACTGGGTTCACAGGGCACACTGAGTCACAGGACACACTGAGTTCACAGGGCACACTGAGTTCACAGGGACACATGGGCTCACAGGAACACTGAGTTCCACAGGCCACACTGGTTACAGGCAACGGGTTCACAAGGCACACTGAATCACAGTACACACTGGGTTCACAGGCCACACTGAGTCACAGGGCACACTGGAAGTCACAGGGCACACTGACTTCACAGCGACACACTGAGTTCAACAGGGCACACTGAGTCCACCGGGACACTGGTTCAAGGGCACATGAGTTCACAGTGCACACTGGTCACAGGATTACATGGGTTCACAGGGCACACAGGGTTCACAGTGCACATTGGGTCAAGGGCCACACGATTCACAGGGCACACGGGTCACTGTGCACACTGAGTTCACAGTGCAACACACTAGCTTCACAGGGCACACGGGGTCACACAGGGTTCAAGGGCACATTGGATTCACCGGGGGGTTCACAGGGCACACTGCCACGATTCATAGTTGCACCACTGGGTTCACAGGGCACACTGGGGTTCACAGTGCGTTACTGGGTTCACAGGATACATTGGCGGTTCACAAGGAATTCACAGGGCACAAAGTTCACACACAATGGTTCACAGGGCACAACTGAGTTCACAGGGCAGTTCACAGGCACACTGACACTGTGTTCACAGGGCACAGGGTTACAGGGCACACTGGGTTCACAGGGCATACTGCAAACTGAGTTCAAGTGCACACTGGTTCATCACAGAGCACAGACGTTCACAGGGCACACTGGGTTCACAGGGCACACTCACAGGGTTCACACGGGCACACTGAGTTCACAGGGCACACTGAGTTCACAGGACACACTGAGTTCACAGGGCACACCATTGCACACGGTTCACAGGACCACTGGGTTCACAGGGCACACTGGGTTCACAGTGCACCACTGAGTTCACAGTGCACACTGGAGTTCACAGGGCACCACTGAGCTTCACAGGGCACACTGAGTTCACAGGGCACACTGGGTTCACAGGCACACTGAGTTCACAGGACACACTGGGTTCACAGGGCACACTGAGTCCACAGTGCACACTGGGTTCACAGGGCCACACTTGAGTTCACAGGGCACACTGAGGGCACACTGGGTTCACAGGGCACACTGTTCACAGTGCACACTGATTCACAGGGCACACTCTCAGGGCACACTGGGTTCACAGGGGAGTTCACAGTGGCACACACACTGGGTTCACATGGCACACTGGGTTCACACAGTGTGCACACTCACAGGGCACACTGGGTTCACAGTGAGTTCACAGGGCACACTCATTGAAGGGATACACACTGGGTTCACCCCCAGTGCCACACTACACAGGCACTGAGTTCACAGGACACACGGACGTTCACAACTGGGTTCCACACATACTGGGTTCACAGGGACCACACTGGGTTTCACAGGGCACACTGAGTTCACAGGGAACACTGGGGTTCACAGGGCACACTAAGTTCACAGGGCACACTGTGTTCATCAGGCACACTGGGTTTCACAGCACACTGGGTTCACACACTGAGTTCACACCAAGGGGGGGGGGGGGTGGGGGGTGGGGGGGGGACACACTTGACTTCATTGGGTTCACAGGGCATACGGGTTCACAGGGCACACTGTGGTTCACAGGGCACACTGAGTGCACAGGGCACACTGTGTTCATGGCTGCACACACATTGGGTTCACAGGGCACAACACAGGGCCCACTGGGCACACTGAGTTCACACACACTGGGTTACAGGGCACAATGAATTGAGTTCACAGGGCACACTGCAACTGGGTTCAGTGCCACTGGTTCAAAACACATGGGTGGGACTTCACAGGGTCAAACACACTGAGTTCACACTGAGTGCACACTGGGTTCAAGGGCACACTGGGTTCACAGGGCACACACTGCAACAGGGCACAACTCGTGTTCACAGGCATATGGGTTCACAAGGGCACACGGGTGTCAAAGGGCACACTGGTTCACAGTACACACTCCACGGTGGGTTCACAGGGACATACTGAGTTCACACAGGGCAACCAACTGGGTTCACAGGGAACACTGGGTTCATAGTGTGCACACGGGGTTCACGGGCACACGGGTGCACAGGGCACACTGGGTTCACAGTGCACATGAGTCCACTAGGGCACACTGGGTTCACAGGGCACATGAGTTCACAGGCGCACCACTGGGGGTTCCAACAGGGCACAGTGACTTCAACCCAGGGCACACTGGTTCACAAGGGCACCACTGTGTTCCAGGGCACACTGGGTTCACAGGGGCACACTGAGTTCCCACAGGGTTCTGAGTTTCAGGGCACACTGGGCACGGGCACCAGAGTTGGGTTCACAGGGCACACTGGTTCCACAGTGCACACTGGTTCACAGGCACACTGAGGTTCACAGGGTTCACAGTGAACACTGGGTTCACAGGGGTCACATGGTTCACAGGGCATACTGAGTTCACAGGGCCACATGGGTTCACAGTGCACACTGGGAGTTTGACAGGGCCTACAGGGCACACTGTTCACAGGGTTCACAGTGCACACAGGGGACACTGAGTTCACATGGGTTCACACATGGGTTCAACAAGGAACAACACACGGGCACACTGGGTTCACAGGGCACACTGAGTTCACAGGGCAGGGGACACTGAGTTCACAGGGTTCACAGGGCCCAACAGAGTTCACAGGGCCAAACTGGGTTCACACATGGGGTTCACATGCAACGTGTGTGAGGGTCACAGGCACTGAGTTCACAGGCACACTGGGCACAGGGCACACTCATAGGTTCACAGGGCAGTTAACCAGGGCACAACTGGGTTCACAGGGCACACTGGGTTCACATGGGTTCACAATGCACACTGGCAAACATAGGGTCACAGGCACACTGAGTGGGGGGGTTCACAGGGCACAGTTCACAGGCACACTGAGTTCACAGGGCACACTGAGTTCACAGGTTACACAACTGGGTTCACAGGGGCCCAACACTTCATAGGGCACACTGGGTTACGGGTTTTTTAACACACTGGGTTCAAGGGCACACTGGGTTCACAGGATACTACGTTTAGACGTGTTCACAGTGCACACTGGGCTTCACAGCGCCCACAGTTCACAGGGCACACTGGGTTCACAGGGGCACACGGAGTTCACACACACTGGGTTCACAGGACACATACCCCCACACACAGGGGGTCACAGTGCCACACTCACAGGGCCAACACGGGTTCACAAGGGTTACACACGGGGTTCACAGGGCCATAGGTTCACAGTGCACTGAGTTCACAGGGCACACTGACTCATAGGCACCACTGGGTGCATACTGGGTTGGGGGGCGGCCACTGGGCTCACAGCGCACAAGAGTTCACAGGGGCACACTGGGTTCACAGGGGATACACTGAGGCACAGGCACACTGAGTTCACAGGAAACACGGGTTCACAGGGGGGTTACCTGGGGACAGGGCACATGGGTTCACAAAGGCACACTGAATTTACACACTGGGTTCACACACTGTGCACATTACTGAGTTCACAAGGGCACACGACTTCATAGGGCACACTACAGGGAGTTTGCACACTCACAGCGCACACAGTTCACAGGCACATGGTCACAGGGCACACTGAGTTCACAGGGAGTTCACAGGGCCACACTGATTGGGTCAACAGGGGCACACTGAGGTTCACACTGGGTTCACAGGGCACATGGGTCACAAGGCACACTGAATTTCACCCACTGGGTTCAAAGGGGGTTCAGGGCATTACTGAGTTACAGGGACACACACAGTGCACACTGGGTTCACCGGGCACAACTGGGTTCACACTGGTTCACAGTGCACACTGGGTTCACAGGATACATGGGTTTTCACAGGGCACACTTGCCACACTGGGTTCACAGGGCACACTGATGGGACACACTTCACAGGCACACTGAGTCACAGGACACACTGGGTTCACAGGCACAATGAGTTCACAGTGGCACACTGGGTTCACAGGGCACACTGGGTTCACAGGCACAATGAATTCACACACATAGGGCATACTGAAGTTCACAGGGCACATCTGGACTTCATAGGGAACACTGGGTTCACAGGGCACACCGGGAACACTGGGTTCACAGGGCACACTCACAGGGCACACTGGAGTTCACAGGGTTCACACATTGGGTTGCCACACATGTGTTCACACTGGGTTACAGATGCACACTGAGGTGTTCACAGGGCACACTGTATTCACAGTGCCACACGGTTTCACAGGGCACACTGACACAAGACTTCACAGGGCACACACAGGTCACAGGGCACACTGGGTTGTGCACACTGGTTCACAGGCACACTCACAGGGTTCACAGGGCACACTGACTTCACAGACACACTGGGTTCACAGGGTACTGAGTTCACAGTGCACACTGACTTCACACACACTGGGTCACAAGGCAAAACAGAGTTCACAGGGCACACATGAGTTCACAGGGCAACTGAGTTCACAGGGCACACAGTCACACACACTGGGTTCACAGGGCACACTGAGTTCACAGTGCACAGGGCACACAGGACTTCACAGGGCACACTGGGTTGCACACTGAGTTCACAGTGCACACTGAGTTCACAGGGGGTTCAACAGGACACAACGGTTTCACAGAGCACACTCACGTTCACAGTGCACACATACGAGTTCACACACTGCACACTGGGTTCACAAGGCCACACACATGAATTCACAGTCACACCTGGGTCACACACACTGAGTTCACAGCACAGGCAAACCCCACACACACACACAACACAACACAACCACACCACACACACACCACACAACCACACACACCACACAACCACACAACACACACACACACACACACAACACACACACACACCCACAACACACCACACACACACCACACCACACACACACACACCACACACACACACACCACAAACACAACACACACACCACACACACCCAACAAAACACAACACACTGAGTTCACAGGGCACACTGACTTCACAGGGCACACTGGGTTCACAGGGCACACTGGGTTCACAGTGCACACTGGGCTCACAGCGCACACTGAGTTCACAGGGCACACTGGGTTCACAGGGCACACTGAGTTCACAGGGCACACTGAGTTCACAGGGCACACTGAGTTCACAGGACACACTGGGTTCACAGGGCACACTGAGTTCACAGTGCACACTGGGTTCACAGGGCACACTGGGTTCACAAGGCACACTGAATTCACAGTACACACTGGGTTCACAGGGCATACTGAGTTCACAGGGCATACTGAGTTCACAGGGCACACTGACTTCATAGGGCACACTGGGTTCACAGGGCATACTGGGTTCACCGGGCACACTGGGTTCACAGGGCACACTGAGTTCACAGTGCACACTGGGTTCACAGGATACATTGGGTTCACAGGGCACACTGTGTTCTCAGGGCACACTGGGTTCACAGGGCACACTGAGTTCACAGGACACACTGAGTTCACAGGGCACACTGAGTTCACAGGACACACTGGGTTCACAGGGCACACTGAGTTCACAGTGCACACTGGGTTCACAGGGCACACTGGGTTCACAAGGCACACTGAATTCACAGTACACACTGGGTTCACAGGGCATACTGAGTTCACAGGGCATACTGGGTTCACAGGACACACTGACTTCACAGGGCATACTGGGTTCACCGGGCACACTGGGTTCACAGGGCACACTGAGTTCACAGTGCACACTGGGTTCACAGGACACACTGGGTTCACAGGGCACACTGAGTTCACAGGGCACACTGAGTTCACAGTACACACTGAGTTCACAGTGCACACTGGGTTCACAGGGCACACTGGGTTCACAGTGCACACTGAATTCACAGGGCACACTGATTCAAAGGCACACTGGGTTCACACACACTGACCACACCACACTGGAGAATTCATACAGGGCCACTGGGTTCAACAGGGCACACCTGGTCACAGGGCCACACTGAGTTCACAGGGCACACTGACTTCACAGGGCACACTGAGTTCACAGGGCACACTGAGTTCACAGGGCACACTGGGTTCACAGGGCACACTGAGTTCACAGTGCACACTGGGCTCACAGGACACACTGAGTTCACAAGGCACAACAGAGTTCACAGGGCACAACAGAGTTCACAGGGCACACTGAGTTCACAGGCAAAACACTGAAGTTCACAAGGGCACACGAGTTCACACTGCACACTCAGGTACACAGATACATTTGTTCACAGGGCACACTGGATTCACAGGGCACACATGTGTTTCCCAGGGCACACTGAGTTCACACGGCACACTATGTCACAGATACTTTTGGTTCACAGGGCACACTTGGTTCACAGGGCACATTTGGTTCACAGGCACACTGAGTTCACAGTGCACACTGGGTTCATAGGGCACACTGTGTTCACAGGGCACACTGGGTTCACAGAGCACACTGGGTTCACAGGGAACACTGAGTTCCAGGACACACTGGGGTCACAGGGCACCAGTGCACAGGGCATACTGAGTTTCACAAGGCACATGGTTCACAGGGCAACAATGGGTTCACAGGGCACACTGAGTTCACAGGACACACTGAGTTCACAGGGCACACTGGTTCACAGGATACATTTTGTTCACAGGGCACACTGTGTTCACAGGGCACACAGGGTTCACAGGGCACACTGGGTTCACAGGGCACATTGGGTTCACAGTGCAAACTGAGTTCACAGTGCACACTGGGTTCATAGGGCACAGAGTTCACAGGGCACACTGGGTTCACAGGGCACACTGGGTTCACAGGGCACACTGAGTTCACAGGGCACACTGAGTGCACAGGACACACTGGGTTCAGAGGGCACATTGGGTTCACAGGGTACACTGGGTTCACAGGGCACACTGGGTTCATAGTGCACACTGAGTTCACAGTGCACACTGGGTTCACAGGGCACACTGGGTTCACAGGGCACACTGAGTTCACAGGGCACACTGGGTTCACAGGGCACACTGAGTTCACAGGGCACAGTGGGTTCACAGGGCACACTGAGTTCACAGGGCACACTGAGTTCACAGTGCACACTGGGTTCACAGGGCACACTGGGTTCACAAGGCACACTGAATTCACAGTACACACTGGGTTCACAGGGCATACTGAGTTCACAGGGCATACTGAGTTCACAGGGCAC